>JAUNZM010000559.1:2430000-3630000 GCA_033459285.1 Clamator glandarius
TGCAGAGGAGAAGGCTCGGTAGAGACCTTACAGCAAGCTTCCAGTACTGAAAGGGGACCTACAGGAAAGCTGGGAAAGGGGCTTTTTATACAGGAGTGCAGGGATAGGACAAGGTTTTGAACTGAAAGGGGAGATTTAGATTAGATAGGGGGAAGAATTGAGTTCCTGTGAGGGTGGTGAGGTACTGACACAGGCTGCCCAGAGAAGTTGTGGGTGCCTCATCCTGGGAGATGTTTAAGGCCAGGTTGGATGAGGCTTTGAGCAGCCTGATCCAGGGGAGGGTGTCCCTGCCCACGGTACAGAATGGTGGAACTGGGTTATCTTTAAGGTCACTTCCAACCCACACCATTCTGTGTTTTAAACTGGGTACTCCGCAATACTGCTGGTTGCATTTTTCCTGGGTATTTGTACATGGTACCTCAGTGTCTGGGATAGGCAGAGTTTTAGCTTTGTTTTCTGTGGGTGTGTCTTCAGGAGTGAGTGGGCTAGGCTTATTGGTGTTTATATAGGATTAACAAAGCTTTTGCTGGATTCTTTTTGGAGAAGGCAGATGAATCAAGAGCACTGATTGTTCTGTTTTTGTTTTTCCCCAAAGGTTTTCTAGAAGTATATAAAGAAGTCCCAGGGGGACGTATTAGAGAAGCAGTTTAGAGGAAATAATTTTTTACCAGGAATGGGGAGGAGGAGGGCTGCGTGAAGAAGCACTGACTGCATTGATTCTTATCAAAAGAAAGAGAAGCATATTTGCCATGTTATTCTGTTGCGATTGCTCTATAACCTGCGGTAGATAAAGTGAGTAATGACTTTAAAGTGATAGTGAACTTCAGTAATCTACAAGAATGAGGCTCTAGGGTGAAAATGTCCTAAGCCATTAGTGGCCTGCTCATGCCGATCAAGGTCATGCAGTTTGGTTCTGTAAAAAAAAATCCAAAAAACCAAAACCTAGTCTTAATGCTAGAAGTACACCAGAAATGCAGAAGCAGAGCAGCTCAACATGCTAGCCTGTCAGTGCAGTGGAAGTAGAGTTGTTCAGAGGGTTCACCAGGAATGGGAAGGAAAGGTTTGCTTTTTGCAAAAACCCCTGTATGTTAGTCTGAAGTAATGTGAATTCTGACTGTTGAGTTTCCAAGCGTGCAACAGCTTTAAAGGGAGGCAGCAAATGGGCTGACTTGAGTAACGAACTTGCTTCTCACCATTAGGTGGTAGTCTAAACCAACAAAAAGTATATTCTGGTTGAGATTTCTGGAGCACTGCTAGAAGCTGAGCTGCATCTCTTAAACATAACTTGGCTGGGTTTTTTTCAGCAAAGATTAGTGAAAGGATGTGTTTTAGCATTAACAGTTCTGCCTTCAACGTGTGGGGTTAGTGGGATGTGCCACATCCTCATGAGCACCATCTGTTTACGCATGCAACAGCAAAACAACTCATCCTAAATTCTGTTAAGACTTCTATAGCCTCTCTTCTTGTCTTGTTTTAACACACCTGCTGAAGGAGTCACACCCTGAAGACATGTAAGGAAAGAGATATGAGTTTTATCAGTGTAGAGAGCGCATCTGTCAGAGCTAGAATAATTGCCATGGTCAGGGATGTAGGGAGCAGTTTCCGTTCCAGTTTATAAATTGAATGTTAGCCTGAATCTACATACTGACTAGAAGTGTCATTGGGAAGAAGCTAAAAATTGTAGAAGTGAGGCTTTGATGAAACTAACAAAGCACTATGCTATGGGTTTAAAACTAGTTATACAATTTTTTTCTGTTTGATAGTATAAGCGTTTTCCAATATTTGCAAACAGAGGGTATCCATCCAGGTCATAGACCACTGGTCCTGTGACTTGCTGCTCGTGGTGACAGACAAGCAATCTCCAATCTTGCTGGGGGCTGATTATACCAGTTTTTTTTAAAGGCATATGCTTCTCAGATCTAGCATAAATACAAGCAGTAACATATTTTCTTATTACTTTAGCACTGATAATGTTGTTTGCCGTACCTGTTTGGAGATATGATTACATAGGCATTTGTAGGCTACAATTGCCCCCTTGCCATGGTCAAGCCTGTGCTGTCAGTAGCTAAGGAGGACTGTTAATGTCACAAAACTTAGATGCTGTTCACTGATTTTCCACTAATGGGATGTGGTGACTTAACAGTGGTAAAAAGACATTCTTTTTCTCTAGATTCCATTCTGATTTCCATTTTCCTATTGTCTGTTTCCATGTTAAATTAATTCAGTGCTCTATATCCAGTCCCGTTCAGCACTAGCAGGCCTCCACAGATCACAGAACTGAACAATAAGCATAAATAAAATATCTCTCTATCATTCAGCCATAGATTGAGTGTGTTAGGTGTTCCTTCTAAATCACAATTTTATTTTGTTACATCCTCCCTGTAAAAGCAGCTATAGGCTGAATCATCTGTTTATCTGGCAGAGGCTGAGGTGAAGAAGGCATTAAGTACCTCAGCCTGTTCCTTGTCCTTTGTCACTTTGTGTACCCCGGCATCTAATAAAGGCTGGAGATTCTCCCTAGTCCTCCTTTTGCTGATGATACATTTATAGAACATTTTTATTGTTCTTTACCCACAGTAGCCAGATTAAGCTCTAGTTGGGCTTTGGCCCTTTTAACTTGCTCTCTGCATAACATTACAGCATCTTTGTAGTCCTCTTGAGTTGCCTGCCTCTTTTTTTAAAGGCCATCAACTCTCCTTTTTTTACCTGAGTTCCAGACAGAGTTCTCTGTTCAGCCAGGCTGGTCTCCTTCCCCACCTGCTTGTCTTTTAGCACGTGGGGACAGCCTGCTCTAAGCCTTTAAGACTTACTCCTTGAAGAATGTCAAGCCTTCCTAGAGTCCTTTGCCCTTCAGGGTTCCCTCTCAGAGAACTCTATTGACCACTCTCCTAAAGAGGCCAAAAAAAAACCCTAGTTTCTTCAGCACCTGTTTACACAGAAATCAGAATTCTTAAGACTTTTTTGTGTGTTCACATTGTGTTTGTAAGGTTGATCTTTGCTACAAGCCCTCTCATAATGAACATGGTTAAAAGTTAAATGTGGTTTGACACCACCAGAGGATATAAATATACATTTGCTCATGATTTAAACTCTAATTGTGTCTCATTTCAGAGAGTTATTTACAGATTAAAGATCTCCCGGTGTTTAAAATGCCATTTTGCTTAACACTAGAGGAGGAAAGTGGTCATGGTCCAAGGTCAGTGGGAGCAGAGTCGTGTGGAGGCAGGAGGACAGGAGCAGCTGTTTGCCAAATGAACAAACCTACCTCCCTGGGGAAGGGATTTTGCTGTGTTTGAAGTGACTAAGGACTGAAGCCAGGAGCAGATTTCAGAAACAAGAGCTGATCTGTGGAAGGCCCAGAGATTCCTGGCCTTGGCCTGGGAGCCCTTGCTGGTCATGGAAACAAGGTAAAACTTCTAAGGAAGAATAGACCTTGCTAGATTACAGTTCCCTGCTAACTCTAGAGCTAACTTTAAATCAAATTGAATCAAATCGAATTGAATCAGGGCGCATCATGTTGGAATAGCTCTGCTCACAGAGACCAAAGAAGCATAGTTGGCTTCGAAGAGTGTGCACACAGACTGGCTGCTAAAAGTTCTTCTGAATGCACCTGGGAGCCCTTGCTGGTCATGGAGACAAGGTAAAACTTCTAAGGAAGAATAGACCTTGCTAGATTACAGTTCCCTGCTAACTCTAGAGCTAACTCTTTAAATCAAATTGAATCAAATCGAATTGAATCAGGGCGCATCATGTTGGAATAGCTCTGCTCACAGAGACCAAAGAAACATAGTTGGCTTTGAAGAGTGTGCACACAGACTGGCTGCTAAAAGTTCTTCTGAATGCATCGCTCTTGCAGCCTGTGTCCTTCTTCAGCCACAGAGATTGCTACATCCAGTTATATTGTTTATAAACAAAACAGGCACCTGTCACCCTGTCTCCACTTTTTAATATTGTGACTGATCTATGTATAACATAGAGCTGCATGAAATAAAGAACTCAAATGAAGTAAATGACACTTAGGTATGGAAGCCAGGATCTTCTGTGTTTCAGCTAAAGGCATCACAAGGTTTCCCCTTATGGTGTGGAATGAGTTCCTTACCTCTGCTACACTACTTCTTTCAGTGAAATGAATACAGCGGTATTGTTCTTGAGAAAAAACATAATAATGATGACAAAATCTAGAAACTGGTGTTGAAACCTAGGAAGTGTTCTCAATTTCAAGCACTGAAGATCTTATTGATTTTACTTGAATGTGTGGGTGCGTAGTAATAAAACCAGTTTTAATTTGCAACAGTGAATTATGCTATAGAAGTAGCATAGAAATGAGATAGAAAATACTTCAACTGGAGCTGCTCTCCCAAGAGCACAAAACCCTGGGCTGTCCTTGGCAGCTGCCATCTCTCTGCCTCTCAGCGCATAATCACTACATTAGTAAGGGAGAAAACTTGTCATTTTGAACTTCAAGATGAAAGCAATCCATATTTACAGTTACACCCAGTGACCATTGTGCACAGGAAGAGCATCATTATAAAAATACAGTTGTGACAAGTCTTACAAGCCTTTCCTAGCTGACTGTAGCAGGATACGCATTGCCCCCATTGAATTAGATAGACTGCAGCAATGCTCCTGCAGTGATGTAGAGCTGACTGTGGCTTTTTTGTTTGTGCAGACAAGAGCAGTGGCTTCAAGGGGCGAAGTCAGACTCTTGGGAGCTCTGATGAGCCTTTTGGGCCCTGGAGTCTCCGAGAATAATTCCCCTGGAAGGCAAGGCCAGCTGCCTTCAGACATTTCTCCTGACACTGTATCTACGCATTTGAATCTCTCTGCGGTGTCA
Source organism: Clamator glandarius (assembly GCA_033459285.1). Lineage (NCBI taxonomy): Eukaryota > Metazoa > Chordata > Aves > Cuculiformes > Cuculidae > Clamator > Clamator glandarius. The sequence continues at coordinate 2,434,835 of JAUNZM010000559.1, forward strand.
GTCTGAACCATCCGCTAACCACCCTCCTCCCTGCGCTGAGGCAGCAGGGGGCTGGAGCATTGCTCCACCTTGCATGGGCAGGAGAAGGGCCAGGACTGAGTGTGCCTGCAAGTGAGGTAGAAGAGGATGTGGCCTGAGAGTCTGTGATAGCACCGGGTGTTCAGCTGCAGCCTGAGTAGACACATGGATGATAAAACCCATGAGTGACAGCTACTGGTAAGCAATGTTTCTTTGCTCCACTGATCAGAGGTGTTTGTCTTAATTAGCTCTTGCACCAGATTCAAACTCAGTTTTCAAGACTTGAGGGTATATTGCAGCAGAGCTGGAAGTTCAGAGCAAAAAGCACTCAATTTTGTGTAAAACCATACATAAGTCAGCAAGAGGACAGTTCCAGAGAAGCTGAAAGTAGATCCAACTTGGGAGGCGGGGCAGTATTTAATCATCAACAGTAGAGCAAGAGACATAATCTCACAGTTCTTCAATCACTTATTTCTGGCCAATATTTCTGTAATAATGCATTTGTATTTTTCTAGTGCCTCCTCCAAAGGCAACATACATTTTTGCAATATTTTTAAGTAGCATCAAGGACACAATGTTCCAGTTCCACATCCCTGATGTATCAATTAACTTGAGTGACTTGGAAGGTTTACCTTGAAGTTGTGCACATAATGTTGACATTAAAAAAGAAAATGCTGCCAGCAGTTATTGAAATGCCAAAATTGAAGTGCTCTGTTCAGGCTCACCCCAACCACCTCATTGTTCCCATCCTATCTCACAGGATAATCAGAAAGTGTCTGGACGATTCTCCACCCTTTCCTCATTTGCTTTGCAGGAAAGCATGAGATCAGCATCTTTCTCCTTTTGTTCATTTTTGGCCCTTGCATGATTGGTATTTGTTTTGATTTATTAAATTTGTTTTCTTAAAACAGAAAAAAAAATCAGGGGATATAATGCAGCCTCGGGAAACTGCCTCATGAGACCCCTCTTTGCCAGATCTACTCTGCAGAGTCATTTAGAGCACTTCAGTTTCAGGTTTTTGCTCCAAATTGCACTTTAGGAAATAGAGGCAGCACAGGGAGATTAACCTGGCTGGGCTAAAGAAAGCCTTTGTGAATACCACTGCAGCAACTAGCAGGTTTATAAGTGATGATTTGATTTTCCAGTATTTAATGATGTCTCTGGAAGCAGGAGGTGTTAGTAGTTTAAAATGTTTACATATGTTCTCCCTCTATCCTGTAAACATTCAAAGACCCAAGTCTGTTAGTGCATGGAAATAAATTCCCTGCTTATAACACAGAAATAGCAACCAAAAGCAAGAATTCTGTGGTCTGAGAGGTTTAAGAGATATTTAAACAAAATAGGAAGCACAGTCTGGATAACTGGATAACTGCATTATTAGTTATTCACTGTAACTACCGGGACTGTTACTTGCATATTTTAGAGAGTTCAGTCACCATTCCAAGTCAACTTCTTTTAACCTGTAAAGCTTTTTGGCAATGTCAGATGACAAACAGAATATATTTATTTCCTCATGTGAAATCAGGAATTATATCTACCTATCAAACCCATAAGTACTAGCCATAAAAAAACCAACAAACCTTGTTGGTGCAGAACTCCTTATGGTAAATGTTCCTGTGCTTTACTCATGCTAATTCTGATGTCTCGATCATCAGCCCCTTGCTTTCCCAGCCACATAGCAAATAGGCTCACAACATAGAATGAATGGAATAAGAGCTTCTGGCCACAAGCTTATTCACACTGTTCAAGGCAAGACAGGACAACGAGATAAGTTCCAAAAATGAGGCACAAGTAGCCACTGTTCTGCAAGTACAAAGTGTACTTTTAACGACTGTCAGAATAACAAAAGAACTTGAGGTCAAATCAGTCCCTAGCCATAAATACTAGGCATTGACTTTAACAACACTGCTTTGGTACATCTAATGGCAGAATGACATAGAGGGTGATATTTCCATTATGATTCTCTATAATTCCATATTCTCTATAATTTCCATTATGCTCTCTATAACTACCTGAAAGGAGGTTGTAGAGAGGAGGGTGCTGGTCTCTTCTCCCAGGTGACAGGGGACAGGACAAGAGGAAGTGGCCTCAAGCTCCGCCAGGGGAGGTTTAGGCTGGACATTAGGAAAAAATTTTTCACAGAAAGGGTCATTGGGCACTGGAACAGGCTGCCCAGGGAGGTGATTGAGTCACCTTCCCTGGAGGTGTTTAATAGAAAGGTGGATGAGGTGCTAAAGGGCATGATTTAGTGTTTGATAGGAATGGTTGGACTCGATGATCCGGTGGGTCTCTTCCAACCTGGTTATTCTATGATTCTATGATTCATTGTTCCAGCCTCAGAGGTACCTGTCATTGCTACCATGTACGATCTTGTTTCATGTGTTCCTAGTATATTTTATTTTATTTACAAGCATCTTCTGGAGAGTCATTTTTGTTATTGTCTCAAAACTGGTAAGGTGTACAGCCCACATATGTGGAGTAATCTGAAGAGATGAGCAAAAATTACATATTCCCAACTGTCAGACTTTTCTGTGTTGGCTTCTCTTCTCCTCATTTTACCTTCTCTCCCTCTCTCCTTGGAAGATAGTCACCCTCCACATGGAGATTTAAGCAGAAAGGGGGAAAGGAAGGCAACCTTTCCACCCTCTGGTCATACCAAGGGTTCCTGTTATGAGCGGCGAAGTTGCTTGTCAGGCTGCGTCTGGAGTACTGCGTCCAGTTTTGGCCCCTGCTATACAAAAAAGATGCGGACAGGCTGGAGAGGGTCCAGAGAAGGGCCACAAAGATGATCATGAGAGCAGTTAAACATTCAAATAATCTCCCCAGGGAAGTGGTAGATTCCTCTACAGCGGACACTTTAAAGGCTCGGCTTGACAGGGTTCTGGGCCATCTCATTTCATCTGTGTATTGCCTAAAAGGTTGGACCAGGTGATCCCCGAGGTCCCTTCCGACCTGGATTTCTGTATCTCCGTGATACTGTAAAGCTGTGATCTCCACAGCAGTGTCTAGCACTCTCTCTGTGGGTTTAGTGGATTTCAGTTGCATGCCATGAAGGATTACCCTAATCTTCAGGTACATGTAGCAGAGGTAATTCACCTTTTAATCCATATTTAGCAAATGCCTTTCAACGCACCTTTGTAGTGCAGCTGAATACCTTTAGCATTTTATTACCAGGTACTACAAAGGGTAAGGAACAGTACATTGATGCTTACAGCCCAGTCATTCTGCATTGTAGTGATTTGCTTCTGCATGTTACTGCCCTGAATTGTGGATGGGATACAGAGAGGAACTGTAAGCAAAATGGTCAAGCAATAAGGATTAAAATAGCAGCTTTTAGATAAAAGCTAATTTAGCCTTCTGCAGTTGTGTCAAACACAATCTCATGTAAGTCTCACTAGAGAAAACAATGACAGACATACATTACTTCTGTGAAAACTCTCCCCATCATATACCTGAGGGATGCAAAGTAAAATGATAAGAACAGGAAGAGCTAGTATTAAACAAAAAAAATATCAAAGCATGAGCATCTATTTCCATATGACTTGTATTGAATCAGTGTTCTGCTCTACATGAGTTTCTAATGCATCTTCAAGTTCCTTTAGTCATTTATACAACATATTCTGAAAATAGTAGATGAGAGGCTTTGTAACCCTTCCAGTTAATGTGTTTTCCTTTGATTATTTTCCCTCATAAACGTTTATTGAAGATAACATGGCATAAGATACAGGGAATGCTGCTCAGATGCAGAGTACCCAATCAGATTTAATATGCATCAATTAGTAATTATGTCAAATTAGGGCTAGATTTTCAAATTTATATGTAGTTATCTAGCAAAGTAAATTAGGCCTTCATATGTTTAAAACTCTAATTTGCATATGTAATCAAATATGTAAATATTCATGGTCTCAAATGGATGTCCTTTCTCATTCTGATAATATATGGGAGACTGAATTGCTCCTGGTTGAATATTTTGCTCTTCATTTTGGTCATTTAAAGATATCCAAGGTAGTTGTAGCAGATGTGATAGTGCAGCTTGATATTGAACTATCGTATTTTAACCTTACCCAGCACTTCCAAATACAAGATCTCTGTTCCGTTCCCTGCAACTTCAACCATTTGGAGTGATATTTCCCATGGTGTGGAGGAAGAATCGTGGCAGACAGTTTCTAAACATGTTAGTACGGCTCAGCATGTCCAACTCAGCCAGGGCGCAAAGAGCAGCTGGTGGGGCCCTCACCTCAGACTGGAAAGCAAAGGTCACTGCTGTGGTTATCTGTGGTCAAAATCAGAAGCTACCTGGGGAACAAGGATGCTGAGGAATGAGGTGGGATGGTTTTGTGATCAAGTCAATCAAACACCTCTGGGGAGCACTGGATTCTGTTATCATATTTGCCACATTCTTCCTTTTGCTGTGATTCAAGTCATTTAAAAGAAATATTTCAGATGTGTGAACAGGTCAGTATTTCAAAGGCTACCTTAAACCTAGGGAGTCACTTCCTTTATGGTCAGTAAAGGACAGACTTCTAGATGTGACCTGAAATCAGGAGGATTTCAGAGGAGCGGTTGAGAGAGCTGGGGTTGTTTAGCCTGGAGAAGAGGAGGCTGAGGGGAGACCTCGTTGCTCTCTACAACTACCTGAAGGGAGCTTGTGGAGAGGAGGGAGCTGGCCTCTTCTGCCAAGTGACAGGGGACAGGATGAGAGGGAATGGCCTCAAGCTCCACCAGAGGGGGTCAGGCTTGACATCAGGAAAAATAACTCACAGAAAGGGTCATTGGGCACTGGAACCATTGGGCCCAGGGAGGTGGTTGAGTCACCTTCCCTGGAGGTGTTTAAAAGACAGGTGGTTGATGTGCTGAGGGGCACGGTTTAGTGTTTGATAGGTTGGACTTGATGATCCAGTGGGTCCTTTACAATCTAGTGATTCTATGATTCTATGAAATCTCAAGTTAGACACTTCTCCAACCAGTGTTTCTCACTGTGGACAGTACAACACCTAAACGTGGCCTGCAAAATAAGTTATCTTTAGTTCACAGATATCCTCAAACATGTGAACACACCAATAACAGGAGGGGACATTCAGTCCAGCCTTATAAGCTGGAGGTGACAGCCAGTGTCAATACTACATAACAGAGACGCTCCTGAAAAGATCAGGAGGGGCCTCCAATTTTTTACAAAAGTGAGAAATATCATTTATAGGAGCTCATCCCTTAAGGTAAAATGAACTGTTGTGGACCCTTGTAAAGGTATACAATTCTTCGTTTGAGTGTCTGATTTAGGACTTCAGCATCTCATCTACAGACTTCTAAATATTCACAACTAAATTAAGGGTAGCATTACTTCCAATTAAATTTAAAAATCATAAAATTAACACAAGTAGTGTAAGTTACACATTGAAAACTATATTTTATGTCAAGAATTCTGAAAAAATAGATTTTCAGATATGCCTTTCAAATTAGCAGATGCTTCATCAACTACACACTACCTGCCCCTGGCTAATACTCATCTCTTAGGGTTTGCAGTGTTGCATATAAAAGGTTCCTTGTGGCTTCTCAAGCAACAAAGCAGCAACATACAACACTTGAACGTGACTTCTGCTGATTCCCTCTTGCAGGACTAGATGAAGCATCATCATCTCTGCTTATTTAGTGCTGCAGATTGGCACAGACCCAGTTATAACTTAAAACAGTATTTCCAAGAAGAAATGCAAAGAAATGCTGAATGACAAAAAAAAAACCAAACAAGCAACAGAAAGCAAGGTAGGAGCAGGCGCAACATCGGAAAGCAAAATGAACTTCAAGCCCAGGAGGCTGAGAAGAGTCACGCAGGCATTCCCTCTGTCAGCCCAGCCTCTGCAGCAGAGTAAGAGGGGACAGAAAAAAAAAAAGGGTTAGTATCCATATCCCCCTCTGGCTGAGCATGGAGGATAAACATTGACTGCTGACACCACCATGGGACCGTCAGCTCACAGAGATGTGCAGGGTGATGCTGAGGAGCTTCTCCCCACTCTGGAGCAGCGCACAGTAAACATTGCACAAGGGATGGTGCTTCCTGCCACAGCTCTCCTGGCTTCTGCTGCACCTCAAAGGCCAACTGTGCAATGGCCTTTCCCTTTTCTGGTGCAGACAAGATTGTATTTCTGTGTCTAAAAGATAACTAATATGACAGGGCTCACTATGACTCTCTAGCAAAGGAACTGCATCTACCTTAAATTGGGATAGTTGGAAAAAAATCAGCAGGAATTAAACATTCCTGAGCTACACACGTATAAGTAATTTAGAAGCATAGAATCATCAGTTTGGGTTGCAAGGGACCTCAAAGCCCATCCAGTTCCAACCCCCTTGCCATGGGCAGGAACACCTCCTAGTAGATCAGGCTGCCCAGGGTCCCATCCAACCTGACCTTGAACACTACCAGGGCTGGGGCATCCACAACTTCCCTGGCTAACCTGTTCCAGTGTCTCACCACTCTCATAGTGAATAAATTCCTCCTTATATCTAGTCTAAATCTGCCCCTCTCCAGTTTTTACCCATTGCCCCTAGTCCTATCAATCCTAGCCTTTGTGAACAGCCCTCCCTCCCACCTTTCTTGTAGCCCCTTCAGGTACTGGAAAGTCATCGTAAGTTCTTCTCGAAGCCTTCTCTTCTCCAGGCGGAACAATGCCAACTCTCTCAGCCTGGACTCGTATGTGAGGTGCGTCAGCCCTCGGATCATCTTTGTAGCCCTCCTCTGGATCTGTTCAAACAGCTCCATATCCTTCTTATGTTGAGGATTGCAGAACTGGACACAACATAAGAATAACATAAACACATTTAAGTTTGAAGTATTCTTTGTTCCTACATTCACAAGTTAATATCTTCTTATAATTCTTAGTAACATTTGCTGCCTGCTTTGGAAAAAAACTTTCCTAACCTACCTTACCAATTTAGTTGTCATATTCTTATAGTTCCTTGCAAATGTTCTTACTCCTGTAGATGCTCCATCACTGTTTTTAATTTGGCCTCATCTCTTACGTGTCATACACGAATCACAGTTGAATAATTGGTCTCAAAACTGAGCATGAAAACCAGAATTTTAGGGGAAGACAATTAACGCATCCACTACTGCAGGCACAGTCTGCTAATAAAATTATAGACTGGAAGCTCATGTCCTTGTAGCTAACCTTAATCAGCAGCATTAAGTTCATTAAGGAACAGGGCATAATTTCAACTTTTTATTCAGCTGAGTCTGTAGCTTTGAACAAATTGTTTCTAAAATGAATTCTTTTGACTGCAAAAGGGAAAGGTAACTGAAAAAGCATTCAGAAAACAAGGTATATTTTAATTGTCAAATTAGGAAGCCAATATTTAGTATTTTAAGGCACGTGGGGCAGACATTGCTTTTATCTAGAAAATTATTAAATTAATTTGGTGAAGTTGAATCAACTCAGAAATTAGAAGTTTCCGTACAAGTTTAGCAGGTTTTGGTTTGTTTTTTTTTAAAAAAAGGGTTACAATGCTAATGATAATATAACTTCTCAGGTACTTTAACAAGGAGAATGCTTTGCTTGGATGAAGACTACAATATGCATCTGACGGTGTAACATGGAAAGGAAATACTGACCTTACTGCAGGTTTCGCTTTCACTTAAGGGGAAACCGAGTAGGTTTCTTCAGTGAGTGACCTTAAAGAACACTGGGAAACTCAAGTTCCCTCCTTTTCTCCTTTCAAGCCCTTACAACCTAAACACACTGACTTAGGCAATGACACATTTGCTAGTTCTCAGTAGATAACTACCAGCTGAGAACACAAAAACTGTTGTGCCACCAGAAAGGGCAGGATTAGTTTAGGTGCATGGAAGGACCCCCAGCGGTGCTTCGGGCTGCACTGGGTGCAGGGAAGTCAAAAGGTGGCTGGAGGCAAAAAAGAGGATTTCTCAGTCACTGGGTCAAAACCATTCTGGTCACTGTCACTGAAGTTAACTTCCCATACTGCTTACAGCAATGTAGTTTTTACTGGAATTTCAGATGTGACTGCAAGCTATCTGAGAAAAAGACCTGAGAAAACACTGGTTGTAAATCATCTTGGTAAGATTTTTAAGGCAAGTTTCACTGAATGTATTATCGAAAATCTTAACAGTTTGGCCCTAACTGATATAATGGAAGTGAACAGCTGCTCTCAGGTAAAATTAATGCTGTGCAGGACATGAGCACAATGTCTGGAGTCATATCGAAACTTGGTGCCCAAGAAAGCAATTAGTCTCCATAAAAGTCTAGGAAGATGCCATAGACAGAAATGGACTGGGATCATGGCTTTTTATGGCAATAAAACAAATTGGTGTGCAGGGTCTCCTCTGTACTTGGCACTGGTGAGACTGCACCTCGAATCCTGTGTTCAGTTCTGGGCCCCTCACCACAAGAAGGATGTTGAGGCTCTGGAGTGAGTCCAGAGAAGAGCAACGAAGATGGTGAAGGGGCTGGAGAACAAGACTTCCAAGGAGCGGCTGAGGGAAATGGGGTTGTTCAGCCTGGAGAAGAGGAGGCTGAGGGGAGACCTCATTGCTCTCTACAACTACCTGAAAGGAGGTTGTGGAGAGGAGGGAGCTGGCCTCTTCTGCCAAGTGACAGGGGACAGGAGAAGAGGGAATGGCCTCAAGCTGCACCAGGGGAGGTTTAGGCTGGACATCAGGAAAAGATTTTTCACAGAAAGGGTCATTGGGCACTGGCAGAGGCTGCCCAGGGAGGTGATTGAGTCACCTTCCCTGGAGCTGTTTAAAAGACAGGTGGATGAGGTACTGAGGGACATGGTTTAGTTATTGATGAGAATAGTTGGACTCGATGATCCTGTGGATCTTTTCCAACCTAGTGATTCTGTGTGTTACCTGATTCTGTGTGTTACCACATTCTGCAGACACCAACAACCAGACTGCAAAATCCCAGCTTTGCAATGTAAGATGTCATGGTCCAGCTTTTTGAGTGTCTTAGAAATCATGCTTTCTAAATTTGCCTTCTGTTTTATTAAGTTCCTGGCATAAACTCTTTTTGATCACCAAAGAATTCAAGTCTAAACAAAGATGTGTTTGATTTTATAATTGAGGCTATGGATAAAATGAGATCAAATCACCTAAACAAATTCTGTTCCACATTCACTTAGCATGATGATGGCATCATCTTAGAAGTAATGTTAATTTTAGAGATCTGTCTTTTATAAGGCTTGAAAGTTTGCATTCTGTTTATAATTGAGCATCTCAGTGTGATAAACCTAAAGTAAGCTTATGTACAGATAAAATAAACTAGTCATATCAAAAATCGGAAGAGAGATAACATAACATAGATAAATCTGAGGTTTGGCATCTCTTGCGAGTTCAAAGCTTGTTTTATTCTTTAGAGTACTTAGTTTGTGGTCCATTGATGTCATTAGTAGAGCAAGTATAACTTCCAGTTTCAAAACATGCTTGATTTAAAGCTGAAAACATTTGGATCATTACTGCTGCTTTAGCACAGGAGATTGCCACACACTGTTAGAATCAGTGGTGTGTGTTAGTATTTAGTTTGCAATATGGTCAAAATGAAGAATTTCAGAAGAAAAACTTCCTGAGTTTTGTTTGCTTTAACATTTTCCTTATGCTCCAGAGATAATCAGTATCATTTGTATCTTGGAAAGCAAAGCATAAGCTAAAGCTCAGGCCTGATAACCACTGCCCCTTGGGGTCAGGGCTGGCGAGCAAAAGCGTGCAGAGTCCTTTCTGCAGAAGGCTTGTGTCACTGTATGTGGGAAAGGGGGTAAGAAGAGAGGATTGCCCCAGGATGAGTAGATGGACATGACTGAAAACCGAACAAACCTTGAGAATGAAAATTAACAGCCTCTATTGCAGTTTCCTTGGTGCCAATGTTCTTCCTGCTGGAGCACAGACTTTGGCAAGCTGCTGGGATAAGCACTTTGTCAGACTGCTTATCTTGGTGCTCTGGAACAATGCCTGACTGTGGCTGGGGACAGCAATCAGCTCTCATCAGCCAAGCCTACTTTCAGACATTTTTATATCTGGTATATCAAAATGTTTATCTTTTTTTCTCTCCTGGTGTTGTAGTTTATTGTTCTGTCCTCCTAAGCTGCTCACCAGTCATTTATTCTTTTTTCCTGCAGTTCTTCTAGATTTGTCCAGTGTTTTAGTTTGCCTGTAGTCCTGCTTTACCTTGCTGCTTGTCTGGACATAGACAAAATTGGTATTGTTGTCTTCTGGAGGCTCAAAAGCATTGCAATAGCATACTGAGACTTGCCTTGAGGAGATCTGTCTGCTTGCAGCACAGATCAGAGCTTAACAAAAGACATCCTTTAGCAGTTTGTTAGCACAAAATTGCACAGCTGGCATCAAGCCAGGTCCTGACAGACATGGATCATCATTATCATGAAACCAGTCACCACAACTGCAATTAATTTGGACCTCTGAAAGCAGACACATGGGGTTTGGTAAGTGATACAATCTCAGCCCTGAAAAAAAAAATAACAAAAAAAGCGCTTCAGTGCTCTGCATTGAAGGTTAGGTTTTTAAGAGAGCCAGCTCAGGATGTAGCTGCTCCCTTTCAAAGGGAATTTGCATTTTCATTTCCCACCTCAGATTTAGTGGCACTAAAGTGATCCTGCACATTTACAAGAAGCAGGTATAATAATAAAATATTAAGTGTTTCACATAAGCAGAGGTACTAAAATTTGTGTTAGATAATACACTGAATCCAGCTATGTAATTACCTCCTTGTTGACAGCCTTAAAAAATACTTCCCACAGAGTAATTCAAGCAATGACAAAGATGTTTTATCAGGGATAAAATGCCTTCTTTCATTCCTTCTAAGTCAGAATGATAAGAGAAGTCTGTGGAATTCTCCATAGAGAAGTTGTGGTCTCAGCAGAGATCACAGAAAGAGGCAAGCAACCAGACTAAGGAGTAAGGAAAAGAGGTTCACAAAAGGGGGCCCCCACAGGAAAAACGAGGAGGAGCTTTTTATCAGGGAGTGCAGTGATAGGATGAGGGGTAATGTCTTAAGCTGAAAAAGAGGAGATTTAGATTAGGTATTGGGAAGAAAATTTTCACTGTGAGGGTGGTGAGGCACTGAAACAGGTTGCCCAGATAAATCATGGAAGCCCCATCCCTGGAGGCTTTCAAAACCAGGTTTGATGAGGCTTTGAGCAACCTGATCCAGTGGAAGGTGTCCCTTCCCATGGCAGGAGGGGTGGACATGGATTATCTTTAAGGTCCCTTACCCAAAACATTCTGTGATTCTATGGGTCTAAAACTTCAACTGAATATTGAAGTGCCAGAAAACAAAATAATCTGATTTGGATTAGGACTCACTTTCTATATGACACTCCACACTGAATTTGTAACGAGAATAGGAGAAATCTTACTAATGCTTGGGCACCCTACACCATGACCCATAAGAATCCCAACGCAGACCATCCTGAAAGAACTTGGATGTCTGGGTCAAACGTTGCACACAGTGATGTCTCAGCAACAAGAAAAATTACTTGAAGCTGCTGCCTTTTCTAACAAGACTTCTACATTGAACCTGGAAGTTTCAGGGAGACATCCCATAATCTATCTTCCTATAATATATGGAGGTGTGCCAGATTAGCTGAACAACCAGCCGTCTTTGATGAAATTATTGCTATAAAAACTACATTAAATTTGCACTCATTAGCATATGGAAACTTGACAAGGCTTCGTGCCTTATTAGAAATAGAGCATTTCAACATGAAATATGACCCAATAGGTGGTCTCTTTCTTAACTGCTGCAGAGTTTTGTGAATACTGGTGAAATTTACCTTTCGGTTATGCTTGGTCTAATAGATACAAGGACAAAAATATTTGACTTGGAATAGATGCAGAAGATAACCCAGCTGGTAACTTTCTGTCTTATTAGGAACCTTAAACCCACGCCCTGACATAAGTTGCTTGTAATTCGGCAGCAATAGAGCCTTGAGCTGGCACAGTGCCCGGGAGTGAATCGCATCCATGCCACTGGACTTAGTGGCCTTTCTCATTCAGCCCTAACTGTATATTCCTACGGTGACTTAGCATCTAGCTCCATTTATTTACTTTTTTCCTCAAATAGAGACATTATTTTGGGCCATAATGTCACTATTGCTTTAAATAATTTAGACTGAAAACTTTTAGGATGAATTTCACAGAGAGAAGCCTTCAATGGAAATCACAATGTTTCCTGTAGCATCCTGCTCTTGGACAATGTCTAGAAGGAAGATGAAAACCTGAGCTCAGTTCTGCCTCCCTTCTGCAGGTAAGGAAAGGCTGCTTGAAAAACTCAGCTACTGTCAGTGATGCAGTAGAGGTTTCTGAGCTAACTTCAAACCACACTAGAAATCCAGCTTTGGTGCACAGAGGTAGGTTTCTCCTGTCACAGCAGCTGTTCTGCTGCTGTGATGTAAGTCACAAGGTGTTTTCAGTTTACTGAGGGCATGTGTTCAGGGGAGAGAAAAGCAGAGACAGGAGACAGAACAACAAAAACATTCAAAGCTTATGAGAAGCAAATCAGGAATCATGAAATCTGCTTCCTGCTATAGTTAACTTGCAGTTAACACCTTGGATTTGAAGAGAAGATCTTACCATATACTTCTGTTGGGTTGGTGCTTAGACTGAACTGAAGCACTTAATAAAATCACAACAGGCGGAAACAAATACAAACCCCACACTGTGCCCTTTGGCTCTCATCTGGTGAAGTGTGCATGGTGCAGTTTTTCAAATACTTGAGATATGCTTGTTAGCAAGAGAATCCCTGAAAATTAAAATCCTCATTTAATTCTCAAACTCCAAGAATCATGATTTGGAGGAAAAAAAAAATCTAGTGTTGCCAAGCTTGTTGTAAACTGGGGGCAGCGGACGACATCCCTATTTCAGAAATCTAGGATTCTGTGGAGCCTGGACTCTTTTACTCATTCGTGCTACATACAATAATCACTACAGCCAACAGCATGACTCCTGTAATAAGTCAGGATTTGCGAATTTCTGTGTCAGTTATAGATAAGTTTCTTGAAAGGCAGCTGGTTTGGGCTGTTGGAGAGCAGCCAGCACTCACTGGCAGTCTCTTAGTGAAATGGCTCAGGAGGTTGCCCAGCCTGTTCTCAGTGCACAACGCCCTCACCACCAAATGCACAACTACATTAGCAGTATAGCTATGTTTCCACAAAAAGAGAAAAAGACTGAGAGACTATGGACACCAAATTCACATCCCGCCTTTGGAAATTATTTCTGCCTAGCACATCTGGAATTAAAGACCTGCAACATGCATTGATGATGATGGCTGCACAGCTGTTACCCGTATTACACATCTCAGTGGAGGAAAACTCACTCTATAGAAGTCACTCATGCCCTAAGCAGCTTTATCAATGAGGAGTTATCACTGGTATTCCTGGTGAGGAAAAATAGGCCTTGTTTAAAGCAAAGGATAGATGTTTATTAGAAGTAATCCTAGATCCACTGAAATTGCTTGCAAATTTTCTTTGATTTCAATAGAATGTGGTCTTGGACACGTTTGATGAACAGGAGATGAACTCCATTGGTTAGCAATTCATTTAACATTTTATGTGGTTCAGTGCAGAAATTTAAGGAAGGTCATCCTTCCTAACATGCATGTAATGGTGTGTGTGGTCACTGTTCTACTGTTGCCAGCTTCGTTATAGCCTACAAATTAGGCAGAAATATCAGCTGCTATCTGATCTCTCATGTTGTCATTGATGCCCAAGTTGTATTATATGACTGAAGGATTCAAACTAATTAACAACTAGAAACAAATTAACAGAGATGTAATTTAACATAAAACAATTGGGGTATGTGTCAAACATCTTAATGTCTGTTTCAAAATGGTTGGACTCGATGATCCGGTGGGTCTCTTCCAACCTGGTTATTCTATGATTCTATGATTCTAAAAATCCCAATTGACTATCCACAGGAACATATCTGGAAATCTCAGTTTTTGCTCTCATCAGTGATAATTTATAGTGCTGGATCCCAATCCTGGGTCCGGGCACTCTCCTAAGCAGATTTCCTCACCTACCCCACACCTTTCTGAAGTCAGCAGGACTCCATAGGTGCATCAGCGATGGTCTTGAACTCAACGGTGAAACTGAGCCCAAAGGAAGAAAGGAAAGAAAATACTTCATTTCTGATAAATTAAATAGTCTAATCAAATATAATGAGGAAAAGTCATACAGAAATGTATTTATAACACACAGGATGATAAAACAAACAAATCAGTGATAGGGAGGATGATTTGAGTCAGTTAAGTGTCCAAATAATGTATGAGGCTTTGACCTGGCAAGAACACTACAGAACCAGATGTAGGCTGTGAATCAGCAGCTCTGGAATGCCAGCACAGAAAGAATGGCAGTAATGATCCAAGAGGACATAGAGGCATGTAGAAACTGCTCCAAGACCATTTTAGTAAGGCACATGTTTCTAATATATATATATATATTCCTGTGATGGTAAACTAATGTCTCAAACACTTAGTAGCTCAGTTCCATTAAGCATTAATTTAGGTCAAAAAGAGTTCATGACATCATGAATAAAAAAATCTTCCAACCCAAACTATTCTATGATTCTCATGAGACACTAAGGCAAAATTTTAAATATCCCCCCTCCATGCTTTAGAAAAAGATATTTCCTGGAGGGTGGAGACAAAACACTAGCTTACTGCTGCTTAGTTTCCAAAATCCAAATTCCGCAGGATGACTTCTGCTCCGGCTGGCACTGAAATGGGCTGAGGATGAGAGAGGGAAGTGATCCTGTGCTCCCAGCAATCTGGTGCCAAGCACAAGATTCCTTTCAGTGGGTGGGGATAAGAGACATGCTGTGGGCAAGAGCAGCATTTTTCCCTGCAGCTAACTTTGGCTGTTTGCTAAATATTCTTAGGATGCGGGTCCAGCAGGAGGGCTTGGCATGTATCCCTACCCTCACTCTACTGATTGTGCTCTCTCCTCAGCCATGGGGGATGGAGGATTGCTGTACCTGGTCTTCGTCACTAAAGATCTTTTGGACTCTGAAAGGACACTTGTATGGGTCAGTGAAAGTCCTCATCTCCCTCTCTTTTCGGGAGTGTCGCTCATTTCTTCACTGCTGTCACAGATGAGGGATACCAAAAGATTATGGCCTCCTTGGTCCATTTGAATTCATAGCCCCTGAGAACTCCTGGATTAAAATCAGGCTGGGTTCATGAGTGAAAGCAAATGCTCTTTGTTTCTAGAAAGAGGAATAACACATAATACTGTTGGAAGAATTATCTTTTCATGAAGTAAGTCATACTTCAGGCAATTTTGTGAAGGTTAGATGATATCTGCTTAACTTCAAACTACTCACTGATTTTACAATCAATTCCCTTTCCTTTTTTATCTTGAACAGAAAAAATATTTATAAAATTCTAAAAATAAACTTTCCTCCAAATTTCAACCCAGAAAAAAGCTTTAAAATAACTTCTCTCAGTTACTCTTATCAGCTGACTGACTGAAAGTATATCCTGGTCTTCCCAGCATACAAAGAGATCATTGTCAATATTCAGAAAACACATCAACACTTCATACGGATATCACATGAGAAGACCTTCTTGGTGACCAGACAGGTCATCTGGCAAGAGGAGGACTCATAGTGATGGAGAATCTACTATGGGTGTGTTAATAACTGCCACACCCTGCTCAGTATATATTTTTTATTTATTTATTTTTCTGTGGCTCTCTTGTCAGCAAATACTTTTATGGCTTCCCTAATCTACCTGAAGACACATTTTCTTTGAAATCTATATCACTATTATGAGGGAGGAATAACCCTGTCAACAAGGAAACAGTAATTGTTTTCTTCTTTCAGGTAAAAATTAGTTCTAGCTTTGACTAGTTCCCCATGTTACTTTGGTTAAGTTCAACATAGCACTGCTGGGTCACTTCCAGAGAGCAGGCCAGTAACTTTCCTGCTTTTGTCTTTGCTAGCAAAATCCCTGGACGCTATTTTCATGAAGAGAACATAGGGAAAAAGAAAACCAAACAAAAAAACCCCCCAACAAAATAAGATGCTTCTCAGTTGAAATATCCCACCCAAGATATTAATGTACTTTACCATGGCTTGTGGTGAGGAGGAGAACATTGTTTTTAGAGGACAATTGCAAAAGCATCGCTTCTAAGACTGGCAGTTTACTGTGCTCTGAGGCACACAGTTAAATTACATTCTTTTCATTCCCACTATGCTCAAGCTAAGACTTAAGGGAAATTTAATAATAGTCTGTGTGGTCCTTTCACTCCCTTTGCAACTATAGTTCCAACTGGGTGACTGAAGGGAACAGCAGCACAAGTTTTCTTCCACTGCTAGCTCATCTTGGTCCTTACTTTGAAAGACCACTGGTAGGATGAGAAGGTTAGGTCACTCTTCTGTTCATTCATCAGTTGCTGGTGCCCAGGTTGCTTCCATCTGTGACCATAGTGGCAGTTTGGGCGCTGAGGGCACCTCTGTGCTGGCAACAGCCCTACAGCTCCTTGCAGAACACCAAGCGAGTACCTGCTGCTGCTGACAGGACAGCTCACCTGAACTGTTTGTCAGAAGCATAAGGTTATGCCTCCCATTGCAAAGCACCTGGGCATGTAAGAAATACAGATAGGGTTTTTTGACTGTTTAAGCATGAAAAGAAACTGCTCAAACCTCTACCTGTCTTTGTTCACATTACTGAATGTGGACCCTAATCTTGGCTTTAAAATGTCAGAACAAAAGCTGGTTCCTATTCAATGCCTCTCCTCTAATAAAGACTTGAAATAGTGTAATTCAAAATAAATAAATCAGAATGAAGAACTGTCATGTGTATTTCACACGTAGCTGACCTTCTGTGCCCTCTAAATACATACAGCCAGTGTCTGATCTTCCTTAAATTCATCACTTGCTTAGATAATACAGACATTTTGTTCTCCAGAGTAAAAGGCCGGAAAGATGAAGTAAAAAAAAATGTAAAAAAGCCCAAACAACACTATGCCAAATAGCTTGTACTTGCAGATTAAATAAAGCAGAACTATGTGCAACTGTATCTGAAAAGGTTATGGGTTTGGATATCAAACCAGCCTGGCTGGAAAGCTGCCAGGAGGAGAAGGACCTGGGGGTGTTGGTTGACAGCCGACTGAACATGAGCCAGCAGTGTGCCCAGGTGGCCAAGAAGGCCAGTGGCATCTTGGCTTGTATCAGAAACGGCGTGACCAGCAGGTCCAGGGAGGTTATTCTCCCCCTGTACTCGGCACTGGTGAGACTGCACCTCGAGTCCTGTGTTCAGTTCTGGGCCCCTCACCACAAGAAGGATGTTGAGACTCTGGAGCGAGTCCAGAGAAGAGCAACAAAGCTGGTGAAGGGGCTGGAGAACAGGCCTTATGAGGAGCGACTGAGAGAGCTGGGGGTGTTTAGCCTGGAGAAGAGGAGGCTGAGGGGAGACCTCATTGCTCTCTATAACTACCTGAAAGGAGGTTGTGGAGAGGAGGGTGCTGGCCTCTTCTGCCAAGTGACAGGGGACAGGACGAGAGGGAATGGCCTCAAGCTCTGCCAGGGGAGGTTCAGGCTTGACATAAGGAAAAAATTCTTCACGGAAAGGTCGTTAGGCAATGGAACAATCTGCCCAGGGAGGGGGTTGACTCACCTTCCCTGGAGGTGTTTAAGGTGCGGGTGGATGAGGTGCTGAGGGGCATGGTTTAGAGACTGGTGGGAATGGTTGGACTCGATGATCCGGTGGGTCTCTTCCAACCTGGTGATTCTATGATTCTATTCTATGATCATCTCACTGAGTAGAAAATCACCAAGAAATGGAAAAATGAAGAAAGACTTAATTTGTAAAAGTATGGGACTTCAACAAATGGTTTAAACTAAGATGATCTGTGTCTTGAATTAGAGATCAGGGGTATGGCTCTGTGTTTGATTCTTTGCCAGTTGTGCCACTGGGACTTTGTCTTAGCACTTGTAACCCGGGCAGAGAAGTGGCATGCAAGGAAGAAAAGTGCTGGGAAGGCTCATTAATGTCTATGCAAATAGCAGGCCTTGCCTTGCATGGGCAGTGGGAATGCTTTTTCACAGATTCAGTGAATACCCCAGCAGCCTTAACACTGAAGGACCCTATCTTACTTTAAGAACTTTATACAGACATAGAAGGTAAGATTAAAATGCATCTGTAAAATAGCTGACTGATCTGCATCTAGAATTACCTTATTTATTAACATTTTAATATTGAAACACCTCTAATCATGCATCCCAAGCTAACTACTAGCTGTGAAAAAGCCAATATTTGGAGTCTGTTGGTACAAAATATGGTGGATGCAAACTAAAAAGAATGATTATGAGTTTGGCTAAGTCTACATATTCCTTCTGCAATTTTACCTGGTTACATTCCCAATCTGAACTGTAAGATTATCGATTAAAATGATAATATCACGTTGAGAAGCAACAATATGTGCCCTAAGAAAAGGAAACAGTTCATACTTTCCAAAATGAATAAAAAACTTCTCTGCATTGACTCCCAGGAATTTATGCAGAATTGCTCATGGTAGATCATCAGACAGCAGGTAATCAGCATATTGTGAAAACACTATAATACAGTCAGATTTACAGATCTAATATTTCTGATTTTAAATTATATACATTATTAGGGCAAATATTTCAGGTTTTGTCAAGGATGTACTTGCTCCTCTGATAAAATAATTAAATATACTGCTGAAAAGGATATTTTATTGTGGCAACAATAAAATTGACATTCATTGCACTCATTTGCACAGCTGAAAGGCAAATCATCCATCACCTGATGGATTATCTGTGGCAGCCCTGAAGCTCCATTACCGATATTTGAAAATATAAGCAAGAGTAATGCAGTCAGAGTTTGAATTTTGGCAGTGCATCATTATACACATGTAATGTTAAGAGATCATACTTATTCTTCAGTCATCAGTTCTACCCATTTAAAAACACAATATGGCAAAGCAGAAGAAAAAAAACAACAACCAAAGGAAATTCATTCAATCAAAATAATTCTTTCATATTTTGATTTTAGGAAATAAAACTTCTACAGTCTTATTCATCAATCTTCTCCAGTACTTTAGGAAATCATAAGCATTGCTGAGGGGTTAAAACTGGACAAAAAAATTCATAGAGATTGTTGGAATGAGAACTATTGCATATAGATGAATCTGTCATTGAGCATTTGCTTCAGGAGTCTGGTATTAGAATCCTAAACCATTTCCTGTCTTCAAATCCTACATCTTGAATAATATGGAATTCATTATTTTAACTTGCAATTCAGTTGCAACAGTGAAAACATTCTCTTTCTTCAAAAAATGAATGTGAAAAGATTGCAGAAATTTTCAAAATATCAATACTGCTCTTCTATTTAAACTTATTTTTGATTGCATATGCTGAGAGTTCTATGATTTGATTCTGAGGTATTGAAATACATTAAATGATAATAAGGACCATCTCATAAACTTTCATAAACTGGAGCTTATGAAAAAAAAAAAACAGTGTATTTAGAAACAAAAAGAAAATAGCAAAAATATTCCGTAATGTAACACACAGTAGCTGATTTTTCATGTGATTGTCTTTATTGTCCCTTCCAGGGAAAGATGAACACTCTGATATCCACAGAAATCAATATATAAACATAAAGGAAAATGGTAGGCTGTGCTCTGCCAATGGAATGTCTGATTTCAATCATTGCAAAGTGTCAATTAAATACATACAATACACCAGTGAATCCAAAATTTTAACCCTTTGTGGGTAGATAACTTCAGTACACAATTCTGTACTTAGGGTTTGTTTTCATTGATAATGATGTATCTGTTCCCACCTGGTGAGAAAAGCACATAACAGTGCATTACTGGCAGGCTCTTTAGTCATCCTGTAAAGAATTCCATTTTGAAACCAATTGTTCCTTACTTTTCTTTAAAATATACCATGGGCACCTGCCAAATTTATTTCTTTGACATAGAAGTAACATGCTTCTTTAAAACATTTTAAAAGCCAGCTTCAGTTTTGGGGGTTTTTTAACAGAAAAAGTGTAATAAGACAGATGGAAGAATTGAGAAGTCACGGCACAGCACAAGGAGGAAGGGGATGTATTTACATGCATGCCAAAAGTGCAGTTATCACTCCCCTGCTAATGTCCTACACCTTTCAGTATGTACCCTAACCCCATCTGGTAGCATCTTCCATACACTCATAACTCATGTCAAAGCCTAATCGGCCCTTTCTGAATGCTAATGACAGGGCTCTTAGAGAGGGCACATCAGGACAAAGTCTGAGTCAATAACATTTTAATGGGTTCTATTTGATATTTATTAATCTGATTCGATGTTATTTGAATACTTTCCTTCAAATGAGTGCCAAATATGCTTCTACTTTGGAAAAACTATTCTAAAAAGTGTACTAAATGTGTGCAGCACATCTGAGACTATCATGTAATCAGAACTAATGTTCTAAGACTGATGCATTGTTGCTGTAGGCAGCTTTCTGGAAATCTCCTTAAGGTGGATTCAAATTTGCACATGAAAAGCAAAGTTAAGCACCTGAATAAAGCTCCCCCACTTAAAAGTCCAATGCAGTACTCATCTTGGCATCTAGGATTTGGATGTCGAAAGCAAAAGTAGTTTACTTGGGCTCTTTTAGAGTCAACAAGGGGTACCGGGCCCTCTCCATTTATCTGACCTACCTGACAATGACATGAATCACCTCCTGGGGTATTTAAGTTTGTCCTTAGACTATAGGAGGAGAGTAGAAAAACCAGAGTAGATGCTAGACTAGATTCTAGATGCTTGTGACAGGTTAGATGAAATCTACTCTAGGTTTTAGCTGTTTGGATCATTTAACACTCCAAGAAGCCTCGTCCCCCAGGCAAGTTCAAAAAAAGAACGTAACACCTCTCTGGCAGACTGAAATACTTTCCCCGATCAATATGCTAAAGAGATCCTCCTGGACACCAGTCAGACTACAGAACACGAATACTAAGGTTCCTACATACTATGGTGTATGTTGTTTCCTTACACAACCTATTTTCCCTTGATATTTCTCAAAAAAGTCTACTAGCAGAACAAGAGTGTTCCCATAGATAAAAGATGACTTTTGTCCGAGTTGGGCTGTTTTTCCTTTGTAGGAGCAAAGTAATCATAAGAAATTAAAAATCAATTAACCAGATGACACCAGCTTTGAAGTCATGTTTATATGATTTTGTTTATTTTAATGTTGAACCTTGAGGAATGCTCAAAGCCATGAACATTAGTAATCTCATGGGAAGCTTGTCTGAAGCAAATCAAACCTTTTCCCCTTTCTTGGTGTTCTCATTAAGTTACATAAACATACTTGCTGGCAAATGCAGTAAATTCTGTTGATCATATATAGACAGGAACAGAATTCAGCTTATTACCTAACACATAATTACCATAATTAACACAAATAAAAACCAAAGTAAAACCACATTTGTAATTCGTGTGTGCAGAAAAAAATCCTTACAGACAAAGAGATGGATTTGCTAAGTAAAAAACTCGTCATGTTCACGTAGTTTTTTTCTCAGAACAGAAATGCTAGTTAAAGTAAAACCCCTCTGTGCATCAGAACACTGTGGTATAAGGACTTTCCTATATTTTCATTAACAAATATGGAATTTTCTGAGGAGGTTTCCTCTAAAATCATGTATATCTAATAAGGCCTTCAGTGTTCTTAAAGATTTCTACCACTCCGAGTATTTTTTTTAGTAAATTCTAAGTGATGCAATCAGCAAGCTAGTACTTGTCCTTTTTAAAGACCAAGTCATGTTGTTGAGCTGTGAAATACAAAAAAGAAAGGGAATTCATGCCTTCTGGGAAAAGAGCTCTGCCACTTCCCACATCTACAAGCAAAAATGTACTTTGTACTCAGAACAAAAAATAGCTCTTGCTGTGCATTCAACATCCACAAAATGCCTAGTTGAGATTGCTCAAGAAATCATCTATTTGGCCAAGAAAGAAGAGTTCTAAGCAGTTCAGAGTTACAAACTGCCAGCCTTCCTAGTTTAGAAGCACTCTTCTCATTCTCTGGATTCAGATCTTAGCGCTGTCTAGAACATAGCAACAGAAGATTAAAAAGGACTACCTAGGTCACTGGGCGATGTCTCAGGCAATCCAAGAACCACTGCAACAGATACTGTCTTAAAAGAACCATTGAACTATGCCATGAACAACCCCATACCTCAGAGTTCACAATGTTCGTGATTGCCAGTAGACCTGAGACGCTGAGAAAAAGGACAAAAGCCGTACCTCTGGTGTACCATAAAAAGAAAGCAGGAGTAATCATCTCCCAACATCCTTACAGTAGAAGGATTTGGAAGTAAATTGATTAAAAGATCCCAAGATGTTCCAAAAACTTCTAACACCAGAAGGAACAGCAATGCACCTCACCAAACATAAAGTCCCCCCATACCCAACTCCCATATCTAAAGAACAGATGTAATCTTGTAATAGGAGGCTAAAACATTGCAGTCACACAGAATCTCTTCTCTAACATGAATTTGGGTACCAGGCCTGCTAATAAACTGGAAACAAAGGAGCAGTTATCTCAGGCTTCTATTTTACCTTCCAAGTCATTCTTATCTAGTTTTGTGATCCTCATCCATAAACTTATCAACTTTTATCTTAAAACACTTTGAGTTTTTACAACAATGTGCCATTGTTGTCTACCTTTTCCCAAGGAAATCCAGCCGTGGGGAGTATGACAGGAATCTAATGCCTTTTTTTTTTCTATTAAAACAATATGAATTTTTGTGTTAACCCTTACATTATTTTGTTAAATATTACATATTTGAAATAGCAGCAATCGGTGCTTCTTCCTGTAGGCCAGGCTGTATCTTTCAGCAATGGAATTAGGACCAACATATCAGTATAATCTGTAATCCTTACACAGAGAGGACAGCGTAGTCCTTACATAGAAAGGACGCAGACAGACAATTAATGTGTAAAAGACTGATACAATTAACCTTGCAAATCCTTGATTAAAAAACCCACATATGCATAAATTTATTCAAAACACACTAGGTCTCATACTGACCTGTGCCACTATGAACCAGGAGATGCTGACAACGTTACAGGGAAGATTTCCAGAGACTATGAAGGGATTAAAGAAGTATTCTTTCCTTTTCCATTTTTAAATTAATTTGAGAAATTTTATCTGCTCTGGATACTTGATCATCAGTACTTAATTTTATTAACTGTGAGAAATATAAATACGATTTTGATATCACACATACAATACAGTATATTAGCAAAGTGAATAAATACAAATTATTTACTTTTGAATAATGCAAAATGCACATATATGGAAATTTCTGCACTAAAATTACTTCAAGATTTTATTAATGCTGTTAATGATATCTCTGAAAATAGGAGGAATTAAACTTGAAAATATCAAACAGCAATGTTACTGACTTGGAAGCAGAAAGGAAGGTTATGTTCATAAGGCTTAGCATTAACAGGCAAACAAAGATGGAATTTCATAACAGAAACAGAGAAGAGTCTGTTCCACAGAAAGTACTTGAAAAGGACCCTGATACTGATAATTGTTATGAAGCTGCTAATTCTGACTAGCATTAAGGGCAAAGTACATTTGGTTTACAATATCCAAGAACTGTTGATGTCACACACTAGTGGTTTGACTCAATTAATTTCAAATACATCTTCACTTTATAAAGTATTCTGAAGAACTCTTAAAGTGTAGCCAAAAAAAAAAAACATGCTACAAGTTATTCTAAAAGTATTTCACTGATTATGATGAGTGGAAGTATTTCCCATTGGAGTTTCATTTAAGTTTTTCCCTAAATTTTCAATTTGCCCATATAAACACATGAACCTTTAATCCCACATCATTGAACTGTATTCAGAGGAATGTTTGCTGCCTGTTAAATGCTTGGCCAGCACAAAGGACATATAAAAAATTCTAATTTTGTTCACATTATGTTATGCTAGTGCAAGGGGCACTGATCCCCATGGTAAAGGACACAAATCTTATTGAAAACTTTATTATGTTTCCTTCCCTTTTAGTTGGTGGCAAGTCTAATGCTTTTGGGGGATTCCAAAACTGGAGACTATGTCAACTGAGGAATCCAGTTCCTTATTTCTCCATCCAAGTACAAACCCCATCTTCACAGCTGTAACCAAGGAAGGAAGCATTCTTTGCCAGGATTGATGATACTATTGTTTCTGAAAGAAGTGCAAATGAACAAATCAGAATACAATTATTTAAGAGGCTGGGAATCACAAAGTCAATTTCAGTTCCACTCTTCGAATTTTTCTTGTTATTTCTGGCAATGTCTTATAACTTCTCCCAACAATTAGGAAACAATGAGGCCATTGATGTCTAGGGAAGATGAAGAACATAAAAGTACCTAGATCGAAAGGATGAATAATTGAAGATCAATCCATGTCTTCTTAATACCAGAACTATCAGCTTCATAAATTGTTCTCACTATTTTTCTGTCTTTGCCAATATTATTCACCATTTTCATGGGCACCATGACAGAAGTGGTTCTTACAGGCAATTTGATAGCTGGAGTGGTGCAGTAGAAAGCCTTGTACAGAGAGAAACGGTAGCCTGTCATCACTACCAGAGAAAAGAGGACAAGAAAGGCATAAGCAGAGGCAAAGACAGACAAATAAGCAGCGGGAAAGTCATACAAAGCATGGTACACTAAAACAATGATCATCGATCCTGTGAAAGTACTTAAGGAAGAGAGAACTAAATAGAAGTAAAGTAAGAAGCAAGAATGGTTATATTATTAGCTATACTTTTTCTGAACTGCTTAAGATTCCTACGGGACACTTGGAAAGCAACAAATATATTGGGGAAACCAGTACAGGGTCGGACAGGCTATGTAGAAGCTGACTATTGATCACCTACATAAATTAAATATGTAGGTGATGGAAGTTTACTTGTGATGACAAAAGCTCTTTAGATGTTGCCAGGAAGTGATTAATACCTGTCTCATCCCTCACCTGATTTTCTTTTTGTTACTCAGCCACTCCTTAGTTTGCTAAATCAGCACTTAAGCACCAAAGCTTCTGAATAACTACCAAGAACTGCTGCTTTCCCACATAGCAATTCCATGTCGTAAGGTCTGGCAGACATCCAGATTAAAGAAAGAAAAAGACTTATACATCTTGAAAAGTCGTATCCTGTGGACAGCATGGTAAATGCTTGATGAAAACATGAGTCTGAGGAGACAGAGAAAACTGTATGAACAGAACTACAACTAGTACGTGTGCATGCATGCACACACCCCCACACACTCCCTTCACTTAGGGCTGCTCTCCAGCTAATGAAGACTCTTTAACTTTCCTGCATGTAAAGCACACATCCATTTATGGGAAGATTAGAAGTCAGGATGGTGAGTCTGTGTGAGGTCAGCAGGAACTTAGTACAAAAAGCTGATTTTAAAGCACAGTTGTCCAACCTCCTCACCCCAAGTGAATGGTTTATTCACCATTGCCAGAAAAATTTCTTCAGCATAAAACTTGAAAAGCACTTTCAGCCTAGCCATTTCAAATTTGACCTGAAATTCATCTCTCTGCTGTATCTCTCATATGCCGTCACCAACAATAAATGTCAGAACTGAGATAATTCTGTTGACAGAAGAACTCGGAAAAGGTTTTGGTTCTCCTCCAGCATTATTTCTGCAAAGCTTATAAAGCAGAGATGTCAGACATGATATTGCCTATAAACATGCTTCAAATCTGTTGAGTGAAAAGTTGTGCATGGTCACCTTTCTAAACAGAATGATACTTGAAAAATAAATATGTATTTTACATTCACATTGCGTGTGTTTGTGTAGTGACTGTGAAAAACACCATTTTCTTCAACAGTCACAGACCCTGTGTTTCCTGATGCATGTACTGGACAAAAAGATCTACCCAGATATAATTTTTTTGGAACAACATTAAGTAGAGGCAAACTCAATACTTCTTAAAGTGGTCCTGTTTCTAACTTTCCTTGGCTGACAGAAGCACGACAAGCTCAGCCAGTTATCTGTAGGTATTACTAAACAAGAAAGAAGGTAAGACATTAGCTCTGCTTGAACATACTTTTTAGGTCCTTCCCTAAAAAATCAACTAGACCTTTCCAAAAACTAATATCTTCTGAGATTTAGATTTCGAAGAAATAAATTAAAAGATTGAGTTTGAACTAATACGTCTAGGGGCTTTGTAGTTTTTTGATACCTGTAAATTCAAATTCATACAATCATAGAACAGTTCGGTTTGGAAAGGACCTTGAAGATCATCTAGTTACCACCCCCCTGCCATGGGAAGATTCAGAAAAACATATTAATTCAGAAATTTCAGAAAAACTTATTAATTTTGACTTTTTTTTTTGCAAGTGCCTTATGAATTACTCTTAATCACAGTGGAGAAAACTCTGTAAGCTCCACTGAAAGTTTTTTTGAATTGCTGAGCACAAGACCTTGCTGTATCACCTGCACAGGCTCAAGAAAGGCATCAGCTCCCAAAAAAAAAAAAAAGCCCCAAGATTTGTTCCTCCACACTCAAGATGGGACATTGCATATGCTTTCTGATACCCTTAGGTGATAGCCAGCTGTGTGAGATCACTGGAGACACTGTGATGTGCTTCAAAGTACACAAGATATATGAACCTTAGTGGTTTTTTGATAGGTAATACGTATCATACAGATATATGATCATAATACGTAGCTTGACATTTCCTTGTCATTCCATTCCCTCCTTCCTCTGAGTCTGAGGTCTGAAAGAAGATAAATTAGCTATGACCTAAGCTGGATAATATTAGACCAATGGGGTTTGGCCCATAAAAGCATTCAGATAAATAAAGCAAGATGATCTGCACATCATATCAGCAAGGACCCATGACTGACACAGTCTTTGGATCAAAGGTTCACTGTAAAGTTCACAATGTAACCTTTATCCCCTTACTTTTTTTGTGATTTAAAAGTGAACAAATAAGTAGGGCTGTATTTTCAAATGTAAATCTTTTACCCACACTTTTGCTACTTCCAGACAAGATCACTGAGATGTGTTCCTTCAGAAGAGCAGTCCTGCTGTGAAGAGGAAAAGAAAATAAAACTGAAACCAAATGGGGGGTGGTGTGGGAGGGAGGACAAGCAACTCTAAATTAGGGACAAAGAAAAACCTTGCATTCTGAATACACTGTTGTTATACAATTAAGGCTGACTTCAATTTTGCACTTCAGGTAAGGATCTGGTCTCTGTTCGCTATGAAATGCTGGTTGCACTACCAGTTGAATATGTGACAGAATGAGCAATTCAGTGGGATTTCTTGTTATTTCTGGATGCAACCTGAGATGTAAATTAATGATGTTCACAGCCATTATGGTTTGCAATCAGGCTGTTGTGAGACCACCACTCCTGTCAATACCATATCTTTATGATTGGATCAGCAAAGAATAATTCATGTTCTTTATAAACAGATGCTAATTTTTGCAAAACTTGTCCAGTGAATAGTTATGCATATTCCTTCTTCTTCAATTCAAGACAGTCACGCTGCTTGCCTTCAGCTCCAGCTCGCAGATCAAACAGAATGCAAAAGGAAAGCCTGCTGAACCCCTGTTGCCTAGACATAGAAAAAGTTCATTTGTCCAGTGAGTCGTACACACACATTTGTCACAGACAACAGCTGGAATGGGATAGAGGTTTTACCTTTAGTAAAAGCTTCAGCTGGACTCTCAAGAATATGATCACATGAGGGTTTTTTTTCCCCCGAGGTTGGTTTTGAGTAGTTTTATATAACTGAAAGTAGAGCCTGACACAGTTTCCCTAACAAATTTTGATCCTTGGGTTCTCTGCTGTAACTCCCACATGAAATAGTTGTAAGAGTTTTCCTTTAGCAACAAAGGCAAATCATGCATGTTTAATCTCACTCTTTGACACATCTAAACCATTTTTGCCAGAACTATAAAAAATTGCTTCAGGCAGGCATCCAGCAAGCTAAGATACAATCCATCAGTGAATGTGATAAAGGTAGTGAAGAATTAAAATCAAATGAGAATAGGGATTTATGATAGGAAGTTTCAGACAAGAGATGCCAGATGTTTTTAATGGCTAAAAATATAAACGATGTTCAAAATGTGTTCCTGCTTTAAAGAGAATTCAGAGTCTACGTTTTAGGTAGCAAGCTGACAGAGTGTTTGCATGAATTTGCACAAATTAGCTGAAATAAACATCTAAAATGTGGTATAATTCCCAGAGCTTGCTCTTGCTTTTAATTAGTCTAGCACCATTAGAAATACTTAAATATCATCTTGGTGACTGGCAACAAACTAGAGGTCTTTCTGAGTTTTGTACATTTCCAGTTAAAAAGTAAAAATAAAATTGATTTTTAGAATTAATTAAAGTAACTTGAGTACTTAATGGTCCAGTACTTAATGAGGGCCCTGAGGAAAGCCAGGGAGGGGGTCTTATCAGGGAGAGCAGTGACAGTATGAGGGGTAACAGTTTAAAGCTGAAAGCAGGGAGATTTAGATTAGTTATTAGGAAGAAAATTGTTACTGTGAGGATGGAAAGGCACTGGAACAGGTTGTTCAAAGAAGTTGTGGAGGTTCCATCTGTGGAGGTGTTCAAGACCAGGCTGGATGAGGCTATGAGCAATGTGATCTGCTGGAAGGTGTCTCTGCCCGTAGCAGGGGGGTTGGAACTGGATGATCTTTAAGGTCCCTTCCAACTCAAACCACTCTATGATTCTATGATAATTAGTCATACTTCTGTCAAGAGGACATTAATATGTATCAGTAGATGCATCCTCAGATCATGTTTCACCCTTATAGTTCATTAAAAAGCCTAAACTTGATTGGGACAGGAGGTACAGTTTGCATCATATTGCTTGCTGGAGTGAAAAGAAGCTCTATAATATCATAACTGAATGAGAGCTTTAGACGATCTATTTGGACTTCAACAGTATCTTAGACCACTAAACTCCATCTACCAACCTGATAAACTCAATAAGGTACTGGGTTGTTGAGTTCCTCAAGCTGAGTTGACCAGACACGATCTGTTGGTAAAGAGAGTTTAAAATGTATTTGAGTAAGCTGTCTTAACCATGAAATTTGGTTACTTTTAATTATGCTTTTCCATTGTCAGGCAATGATGCTAGACTTCATAAATCATCTTAATAGCCTTTATTTGCAGAGTGTGTTGCATGGAACAAAGAACTTTGATGTATACCTTATCTAGCAGACTAATTACTCTTTTGTCTCTCAAACTGACTTGCAAATTTGGAATAAATTTGACCTGGAATGCACCTTAAATTCTCAGCAGTTGTGTGCTATATTTTCCTCACATATTGCAAATTAAAATGGGAAGAGCACTTGTGTTTGGAAGTGGCTGAATGTCTACAAGTAGTGTCAACTGATGAATCTCAGCATTTATTTCTTCAAATGGCAGGAGGAAGCAGCTTTAATTTGCTTCTCCACAAACACCTGGTTTAAAGATTTATTCAAACATTTAATATTCTTTTAAGATCAAATCAAGATCACTTTTACTCTGCTGGAACAGTTCTGATGGTTAATTGTATCATCATCCAGATACAGTTTCACTGTAAGGTTCAGCTTCGCCAATCCCCTTTCCTTTATATTTTATTGCTGGGAAGTACTGGAGATCTAGGGAAGGAGCTGTAGATCATAAAAGAATCACTAGGTTTATTGCACAGATCATAAGTTGGGAAGAAACACAAATCTGTTTGATAATTTACTTTAAATAAAAAAAAGTCTTTACTGATAACATCATCAAACTTATTTGTCAGATATAGAAAACATATTGGATTTCTATGGTCATACTAGGCTTAAACACTGAACATAAAGTTTCGCTTTTTATGACAACTATTACATAATTTTTTTGCATTACAATACATTACTTTTAAAGAGTCTTCTAAGCTAAGTGAAAAAAAAAATATGCTACAGATATTACATAAGGATGTAGGAGACAGTAAACATATTTCCAGTTGGCAAAGGAGGAATATTCTGTAACTGCAACAAAAAGGGAAACTTACCAGGACGTTTGGTCTCTGTCCTGTTTTCAAGAAAGTAACACTGCACCTTTAGGTCATCTAGACTGCTGTTCTGACATAGTTAGCACCAATAGGGATAACATACTGCTCTCTTTGAGGATACTGCATTGCTTACTTTAAGTAAGTCATTTGAAAGAATAATTTCTTAGCATTTTGAACAGCAGATCAGAGAAGAGAGAGATTCATAATAGAATCCCTGAAACCGATATGAGAGTAGGCATGTTCAGTTCAGCAGAACTTATTTTGTAAGGGCTTCCCTAGCCAGTACAAGTTACACCATTGGCCAGTTCTCTGATGAGTTTGTACAGAACCAACATCTTCAAAGTGGGCAGTTTCTTCTTTGTAGTTCAGGCATGCCGACTTCAACATAGTTAAATGAATCTACATGTGTGACTACGTTGTCTTTGTGGAGCCTCCGCTGCTTGAAACATTGAAAAGTTAAGCCAGCTCAAGCATTTGTTTCTTTAAAATCATGTCACTATGAGGTTTCTTCCTTTACTGAGGTGTTCTTACTTCAGGTACTATTTGTCAGCAAATGTAGCTAGTGTTACATCCCTTCTGCATATGGATAATGAGAACTAGAAGTTTCTTAGATAGATTGGGGTAAAGGATGCCTTAGCAGCTGATACGGGTGCTTTTGGGAGTAATAATGACGTAGTTTTTAATTTTGTAGATAACACTTATTTTTCCTCATGTATGAAAGCAAATTAATGAAAAAGTAGTAAATAACTTACATGCCTTTCATAAAAGTAGTAACTTCCTATAGAGGAAATCTGTGAGGATAGAAATCCCGCAGCTGTATAAGAACATCTCTAGCTGCAAGCATGTGAATAATCCTAGAAATAGTTCAGTCTTGCTGACTGCAATACAAACTAATAATTTCGCAACCAGCAATCAACAAAAGCAAGTTTTCTGACACTTTAAGGCTAATAACAATTGTTTAAAACTTTTTATTGAAAATACAAATAGAACTGTAGACATATCATATGCCAGATCTATGGAGCAACATGCTCCTTTTGAGTATATACTTTGGCTTTATCAGAAAACTATTTCCACATGTACAGATACGTGAGGAGGTGGAATTGTTTCTGCTCTGGATAAGGCAGCACAGTCCTGCAGAATTTCTAACCACAGAGGAAAAAATAAACTTGCTGCAACATGAACTCAATTTAGAGGACTTACCTTTCCTCATATGATATACTAGGCACAAACCTTTTTTTTTTTTTTTTTGTATTACTGTGTGAAAAGAAGCTGTAGATGAAACTAGTGTATTAGGTAATCATCTGTCATTTGGAGTAGTTTCGAAGTAGTTTTCACCTTGTGCACTTATTGTAAGTGAAAATACACCATTGCAATCCCCAAACTGAGAAGGGTCTTGAAAAAGGAGGATGTCTGATTGCAGGTGGTCCCCATTAAAATTTACAATCCTTACCCTTTTTTAATGAAAAAGGAGTATGTTTAAAAGAAAAACCTTGCTACTCTGAGTCATTCCAACCTACTAAAATTTATGAACCTAAGAGAAAGGCACCCTCTTTGTTTCATTATTACAAATCTCAAGGCTATTAGAAAAAATTTCAGTCCAATTTGAGATTTCCGTCAGGAAGAAGACTTCACTTAGCCAAGCTGTGAATTTGTACTTTGTCCCAGTTCGAGAGTTTGTACCTGGATGTAAGCAACACAGTTGTAAATTCATAAGACACTTGAGAAATTCTGATCAGCATGGTTTACCCAACGGAGTTTTTCCTCTATATACAGTCTATAAGTTTCAATTGACTGGAATAACTGCTCCCTGTAATAAATAAATAAACCTTGCAATAAAGTAAGCTTCAAAAAAAAATACTGTGTAGTTTTTAAATTGGGATGGGAAAGTGGTGAGAGACATGGTTGCAGGAGGTGACCCAAATGCTGTGTGTCCAGTGCGCTTTGATCCCTACTTGCCCAAAGATTACTGCTGACTTCCCGGCTGCAGAGCATGCAAGGGCCCTTCAGAAAAGACTGATAGTTCCCTGACAACCGCAAACACCTCACAGAAGTGGTTTTGTGCCTCTTTTAGTCCTCTGAACAAGGGAGTACAGGAAAGATATTTCAGTACAAAAAAGATATTGAGCTGCTGAAGCATGTATAGAGGAGGGTAACAAAGCTGGTGAAGGATCTGAAGCAAAAGTCTTATGAGGAGCAGCTGAGGGAACTGGGATTGTTTAGCCTGGAGAAGGGGAGGCTGAGGGGAGACCTTATTGCTCTCTACAACTACCTGAAAGGAGGCTGTAGTGAGGTGGGTGCTGGTTTCTTCTCCCAAGTAACAAGCGCCAGGAGAAGGGGAAAGGGACTCAAGTTGTGCCAGGGGAAGTTTAGATTGGATATTAGAAAGAATGTCTTTACTGAAAGAGTGCACAAGCATTGGAATAGGCTGCCCAGGGAAGTGGTCGAGTCACCTTCCCTGGAGGTGTTTAAAAGACGGGTGGATGAGGTGCTGAGGGAGATGGTTTAGCGGCTGATAGGAATAGTTGGACTCGAAGATCCTCTGGGTCCTTTCCAACCTAGTGATTCTATGATTCGCCCGCACATTCGGCGCCAGCAGCGCCCCCGCCCAGGTCAAAGCCGAGCGAGCCCCGCCCCCTCCCGTAGCCCCGCCCACCGCCACCACAAACCCCGCCCCTCTCCCGGCGGCCGCCCCTGTGTCAGCTCGGCGCATGCGCCGTGTGGCGCCGGCGGGTCAGGGCGCTGCAGAGGGTGACGTCATCCCCCGCGCTGCCGCCGGCACCGCCCCTGCCCGGCGCGGGGGGGCCGGGAGTCGCCGGCCGCAGCCGCCGCCATGGCTGCCATATTGGGGAGGACGTGAGAGCGGGAGGCGGCGGCCGGGAAGGAGGCCTTCCTTTTCCTGTTCTGCTCGGGGCGGGCGCGGGATCCCCGGGCGGCGGCGGCGGCTTTCGAGACTCCCGTGGCGGGCGGCGCGGCAGCGGCGGGCGGCGGCGGAGCGGAGCGGGCGGCGGCCTAAGATGGCGGACCCGGCGGAGTGCAACATCAAAGTGATGTGCCGCTTCAGGCCCCTCAACGAGTCCGAGGTCACCCGCGGCGACAAGTACATCGCCAAGTTCCAGGGCGAAGACACCGTCGTCATCGCGGTGAGGGGCGGGTGGGGGTCGGGAGGGCGCTACCCGCGGGCCGGGCCGGGCCGGGGCAGCGCGTCAGGAAGCCCTGGGCGAAAGCGTCGCCCGGGGTTGGTTGGTTTGCGTGGTGCGGGGCTCGGGTCGGAGCGGCCCCGGGCTCTGGGCACCGGGCACTTGGAGCTGCCGCGGGAGAATGGGGGAGCTGCTGCGGGGAGCTGGGTGGAAAGAAAACGCCGAACCACAGCGCGGGTTCTGGTTCATTGGTGCTTGAGTGCTGTAAATCAGCTTTTATGGAGAGAATCAAAGTAAGCAGACCGTTTGGCTTACTACGAGCCTGTAAATACGTTTTAACTGAAGTCACCTTGCGAAGTATGAGGCCTCTTGTAAAACAATCCGGATGTTATAGGGGAAAAGGTAATCCTTTCGCTTTTGTTTAGCGTGTCATTTAGTTGCATAGTGGAAGTGGAATATAAAATTGAAGTTACAGTGGTTTATTGCCTGGTTTGGTTGGTATTGTACAGGCATGCTCTGTTCCCAGTGTTTGTTTTGGTTTTGCAAATGTTTAATTTGTGTTTTCATATAAATACTTTTTATTCTAGACATGGTGCTGCTTCTGCGTTAAGAAAAATAACTTAGTTATTTGTCTTCTTGGTGTCCCCGCCCATGACGGGGGGTTGGAACTAGATTACTTTTCAGGTCCCTTCCAACCTAAACCATTCTATGATTCTTCTTTTATTTTCTGTTCCTTGAGGCTACCAATAGTAGGATTTTTTGTATAGTGTCTGAGGTTGAAGGAGGTGATTTAATAAAATACTTTTTTTAAGTCACTACATATTCTGTTTAAAATCAACGATTAAGTTTAGAAACGTCAGTATTTTCTGACTTCTAAAAAATAATATTTCCATATGTTCTTTCAGTACTTCTAGTCTAAATAGAAAACTTAAATTGTTTTAAATAGACACTTTTAAAGCATACTTAAAGACTAATTGGGCTGAGGTAGTGCTGTAGGACAGTGTGGTTGCATGCTCCTGAGGGATCATGTGAGACTTTTTGATCAGGATTAATATAGTTAGTGTTACAACTGTATTTTGTTTCCTGCATTGGCAAAAAATACAACAAAAAATTCTTCAGTGGCTTTAGGTCCAGAATTTACTAAGCTGGGACTTAGGGGAAAAACACATCCCAAAATTATTGGATTGGGTAGCAGAAGACAGTATTTGAGTTGTGTTTCACAAAGTCTAAATAAAGGATGGGTTTGTGATTTTGTTTTTATAATGGTGAGCATATGACAAAATTCTCAAAGTTATGACTTGATATCTCTAAAGCTTTTGAGGCAATGACTTGTGGGGCTTTTGTTTGCTTATATTTAACAAGCCAACTGAGTTTTTATGAAGTGAAGAACCTTCCAGCTTGAGGCTGTAGCCAGCCACTTCTTGGGGGGGGGTGTGTGGTAGAATTGCCCATGGGAAGATAGTAACAGAAACAGTTCTCATGAAAGTTTTTAAAGACATCCTCAGCAAGATGTATGTTTGGTTTTTTATCTTTGATTTCTGTCTTTATTGCTACATGGCTGTTGTCTGCCTTTAGAACTGTAATTGAACCACTTTTTTTTTATAGCTACTTTCCTCAGCTGCCTAAAGGACTTGCACCTTTTGTGTATGCCTGTGTCTATGCTGTAACAGTGAAGACTTCTTTAATAATACTTGGGAGCTGCCTGTAATAGTAGATAGGAGGTGGAAGCAGAGCTTATACTAGACTGCAGACAACTCCTCTATGGAGGAAGGTGGGGAGAGGAAATCTGTGGTTCTAACCAAACCCTCCTTCTTCCTTGACTCCCCTATCATCTCTGAGCTGTCTATCCTCCCTTGTCTTCTTAGCTGCTGTGTAATTATTGATGTGGTTGTCTTTCTGGACGAGTGAGTTGTTTTGATTTGTGTTAGATAAAATACTTGATTTAATTGTAGCTAGTGTGTGATGACGATTTGAGGGGACATAGGGTGTTGGTCTCTTAAAGAGCACACTTTTTAAAAGTATTGTGCTTCAAGAGGATGAAGCTTCTTTTATCTAGTAAAGAGCTTTTACATTAATAATTAAGTGCGGCTTCATTCCATTTTGTTATTTTACTGTGGGTTGTTTTTTCTTATGATTCTTTCTGTTGAGTAAATATAAGGGTTTTTGTTAAAACAGATAACAGGGTGACTTGTTACAAGTATACTGCTTTTATGTTAAGCATCATAAGTGTACCTATATTAAAAAATCAATAGCAATTTGGTTATGTATTTTGGGCTTTTGAGCAAGATGAAACAGGAATAGTAGGCTAATATATGGTTATGTATTTATTTTTTCAAATGTAAAACTGCTTGCAGCAGACTAGCTTTATAGTTCTGCATAACATATCGATACTTCTCTTCAGAAGACATATCTATAACTAGCCTTGCTCATCGCACAGCTGTCCAAAAGGTAAGACACATTATTGAATACAGTGAGACTCGAGGATTTTGGACTGAAGCCTAAACTGGAAACAGTTTTGTCAGATGACTGAAATGATGAAGTGTTACATGGGCATTCACAGAAATGGGCAGTACCCCTCTGACATCCAGATGTTTCTAGTAATGATCATCATATAACCCTTATTTCTGTGACTTTTAAGAATGAATTGTGACTGTCTGCTTATGTTTTCATATTTGCGTAGAGTACTTTTTTTTTTTTTCGTATCATAAGATGTACCCTTGTGATCCTGAAAAGACCTTGAGAGACGTAGCTTTCTTTTTCATTACCTTTTAAACTGGTATTGGATAGTAAATGAGAGCAAAGCTAGGTTTAAATTATGTTAGAATGAGATTAATGAAGATCACTTGCTATTACTGCTGCTTTTGGCAGCAATTATTCAGAAAGGCTGTGCCAGAGTGTATAAATGCAGGAAACGGTGTATTCTTAAAACAACTTTTCATTATTTTGCTAGGGAAAGTACTGTTTTATGATTTAAAATTGCTAATGCCTACAGTGCAACCTGTAGCTGATACAATCATATTCTTTCAGTGTTACTCTATTTTTTTATTTCATTCCATGGAATGGTGGATAATATAAGCTTTTCAGATTATACCAGTAGATACAGAAAGCAGATTTTCTAGCTTCGTGATGTGTAAAGGGATACTGAAATTCCCTGGCTGCAGAACCACTTGCCTCGAAACATCTCACTCATCTTGTATGTAGTTGTTCTGAAATTCAGTGACTGGTTTTATGCTAACAGCGGTTATTTTTCTCTTTAGAGGAAACTCTTTACTATAGCAAAGTTTGGCTTAAACTTTTGTTCCAAAATTTGTCACTGTTTTGATACTGGAAAACACTCACTCATTCACAGTGTTGAACTCTATTAGGTGTGTCAAAGCAGCAATACCTTAGCTTAGTAATAGGAAGAACTGAGTCAGGTATTTGATGTCATACTTTCCAGAAATTGTTTGGTGTGAGATTTCTTTTACCATATTACGTGCTGATGGGAAGAATATTCTTTTTTAAAGATGTGAAACTTACATAATGGGTTTACCTCCCATTTATTATCTCAACCTCTTATAAAGAATAAACCAACCATGAGTGGGTATAATATTGCTTTAGTAGCCCATTCTGACAAAAAAAAAAACAACTGTAAAGAGCATCTGGATATGTTGTGGTAGAAAAATATGCTACCATTTTTCAAGTAAATTTGGACTGTTGGCTTTGCTTCAAATACTAATGCACAGAAAATAAAGTGAACTAAGGGCTATGAGTAAGCAATCCTGGAATTCACAGGAAGTTACAATGCGCAAATAATATTTTAAATTATTTCTATGGAGATACTTTAAAAGTCCTAGAAATACCCTAGGTTAAGATTTCAGCGTGGTTGTGATCACAGTTACACAGTCCTCATTGAAGGTACTGGCAAAAACTAACTGTTCTGGAAAACACTCATGCTCCCTCTGAATCATGTATATACAGTTTGGATAGGTTGACCATCCTTTTACATAAGGATAACTGGTAACTAGTTTTAAGTTAACTGCAGAACTGCATACTTAAACCTAACCCTTTTATTAAGTTTCAGTTTAAATATGCTAAATCGTGCTGAGAGCTGTACATTTTTGAGGGCTGTAAGAATGCTTGCAACATTTTTGCTGTGGCACCACATTTCTGCAGTTCAAGCACCTACAGGAGCTGCAGTTGTCCTGTAGTTAATTACTGACAGAACAAACACTAGGCAAGGAGCGAATTGCAATGCTGAATCCTCTCTTTGGAGGGAGGAAGTTGGAAGCTCTGCTTGTTTACTCGCTATTTTGTGTTGCTTATAGGTTGTGTGTTTTACATAATAATATACAGTAATATTTGCTGACTATTTTGGAATGTGACAAAGCAACATCATATAATGGTAGCAAGGCTGCTGCTACCGCTGTTGCTGACACCACGTGGTAATGTTGCTTATACCTTTTCTGTTTTCAGTTCCATGATATTATCTGATTGTTTACTGCTTGAGGAAGAAAGGCATCTGGTATAGAAAAATGTCTGATGCTTTAATCTTTCTTGATTAATCTCTTAAAGGTAATGAGGGGGTTTTCTAGGGCAGGGTAATCTCTGTAATACTGTTTTAGCTTTGTTTAGAGCAGAAAGCAGACTGTAAAGAGAAGTGATAAGACACAGCATTGCAGGTGTCAAAGATGCAAAACCATATGAGTGGAAATAACTTGTGTTCTTAAAACATAATTACCCTGCAACCTGCTTAGCTAAACCTACTTGGTTGCCTATTGATTCAGTGATGACAGAGCAAGGACTTGCCTCTAACATGAGCCTTTATAGCTGTGATAAATGTACTGTGACCTGGGAGGGGAGGGAAGTATGTAAGTGGATTTTTGAGTGCTTCAAACTTGTATTGTGACTTCATCTGGGAGCATTTAATACTGAGGATGTGTAAACAGGTATTCCACTTTCACCAGCAAGCGATAGGGAA
Organism: Clamator glandarius; assembly: GCA_033459285.1. NCBI lineage: Eukaryota > Metazoa > Chordata > Aves > Cuculiformes > Cuculidae > Clamator > Clamator glandarius. The sequence goes on from JAUNZM010000559.1 coordinate 2,472,977, forward strand.
GTGACAAGTGGTATAAACAGGATGCCTTGTGAGGCATTTGGTCCAAGTTCGTAAAATTTCTTGTGTATGTTGGTAGCAGTTGTTAAATTGAGGGGAAATAGGAATTTGTATTGTGCCTAACAGCTTTCAGTATACAAATAAATAGGACGGAGTGAAGTCCTTGCAGCTTGGTGTTCTGTTCTTACTAGTCTATGGCATTCATCAGTTGTGCTGTTCTTAATATTAACATTTTATAAAACAAAAGAGACTAATTGAAATACTGCAGTTTGGCTCAGTTCTCCTATGAAAGCATTTGTATGGCAATTGGAGGGTAGATAGTCTAAAAGTATTCTGTGTTTATGGCTTACTTTCAAATTAGTAAATGTAATTTTCCTTTACATCAGGGGAAGAATAACAGTTCAATTCAGTCAACCTTTGCTTGGCAGAAGAATTAAAAACAAGCAACCAAAAAAAAAACCTCTAAATGCTGTTTAAAAACTAAGAGAAGGAAAGCTTTTTCAAAACCTGCTGCAAATACTTGTAGATTATAGGGTTGTTGCAAACTACTGCAGGTTGTGCCTAATGTCCTTTCTAAACAAACTATCTTCCTTTATCAGAAACTAGGCTTGATTACTTTTATTTAAGTTGAATTTCTTTTTAAAAAAAATCTACGAAAAATTTGGCATTGGAAATATTTTGTATATGTATACATTGAAACACATAACATGCGAAACGATTCTTGCCTTCTAATGTACTTTTCTCATAGCGGTCATGTTCTGTTTGCAACAGCAAAGATCAGATATGTTGGGATCTGTGAGAAATAGTGAGTATTGTTAACAGTTGCTGCCTAGACTGTCAGAAGATTGGATACAGGAACTTTCCCTGATTCTTCCAAAATCAATTTAGTTGGAATAATTGTAATTAGATATTTTTTGAGCAGTAATTTGGAGAAGAGTTTAACTCTTACACACAAATTACTAATGCTGCACAGTATTTTTTGCAGTGATGTTGATGCTAACTCTTTTCACTATATTTCTCTGGGGTATAATGGTAAGTACCATCCTCCAAAGTGTTATGTCGATGTATACAAATATGCAGAAGAACTTGAGCATCAAACAGATCTGAGCAACATTTTGTGATGTAGATTACTTGCAGAGTGTAGTGTAGCTGATTGATATTCATGAAGTTGGAGGATTTTTGAAACTACAGCTGCTAATGACAAAGAAAATCTTTAACTGGTATTACCTTTCCTGCAGTGGCTTACCTTTTTATGTAGCATCTTCTCACTCTTCACTTTCACAAGTGACCTCAGGGTTACTTGTACTAATTAGTTGTTTGTCTTCTGGTGTACATAATGGCCTCAATTCTACCTGCAGAACATAACGAATATGAGGTGTATTTGAAGCTGAAATGAGTAATCCAGAAGGCTTGTGTTTTCCCTGCTGTGGAACAAGTGTTGTGACAAACTTCAGCACCTTAGGGATAGCTTCTGACTACTGAGTCTTGTGGTTTCTTGAGTGTATTTACAAGGTGAGCGCTGTAATTATTTTTTCCAAGAGGGAGCTTATCCGCCTGAATTCCAGCCTTCTCAGCAGACAGTGTGTGTTGAATTTTAAAGGCTTTGTTTGGTGTTATGCTAGATGTTATTAAAAGACAAAGGGAAGGTCAGGCTGGGGAAGGGAGTGTGGTGGGTGTGTGAAAGATAGAAGCTATATTTGTTTCTTTGCTAGGGAGGCAGTTCCAGACTATCCCTGGGGGAGTATGATAATGAATTAAATTTAGGTGAAATGGAGCACTTGACAACTGTGGCGAGTTTAGTGATGGTGACTGACCTAGGGCCCTTGTAAACCTAACTTGTCTGCTTGACAGGCTCTGAAAATACTACAGAAACTTGAACTTCATAAAGTAAGCATAGTAGTTCATATCTTAATGGATTGTCAGCCTCTTAGAACTGTTAGGAAAATCTTTAAAACAAAATCCAGCAGTCCTTTCAAAAAGCTGTGTCACAGCTTCCTCTTAGTGTCTTCCAAAATGAGTCTTGTCTGAATGGTTCCCTTCCTTCAAAGCGGCCTTTCCTTCTGTTAATGGAGCTTTTTTTAAGGATATCCTATATAGGGAAATAGCTCTTGTGCTGAGTGTAGGTGAACTGACTGTTTCTTTTTGGTTTGAGGTTTTTAATAAATACTACCAGCACAGACATTCTACTTACTAGAGTAAACCTGCTACCTGAATAGGAGGATGACTCTCGGATCTACAGACAAGGCACTGGTTTACCTTGTCCATAAAGTAAATTGAATTTATGTGATGGAGTAGTTTTGGAAGAGTATTTAGATTGTACTTCAAATCCAAATATATTTAATTCAGGGCCTTAACTTGCAGACAAGCATGTGAAGATTCAGGCAACACTATTGTAAGCTGATTTCTTCCCTAAAGTCTTCAAGTGCTTAAAATAAAACGAAAGGTTGGACTGAGACCAGTATGGGCTACTTATTAACTGTACGAATGAGCACCTTTCAGTTCTACTTCAGTATCTGGGATATTTTTAACAGCTCTTCTCTCTGGTTTTTTGTTTTTTTTTTTCCAGTCCAAGCCATATATATTTGACCGTGTATTCCAGTCAAACACATCACAGGAACAAGTGTACAATGATTGTGCTAAAAAGATTGTCAAAGGTAAGGTAGAACCTTAACTGTAAAGAAAAGTCTTTCTTGTGGGTTTCAAATATTGAGAACCAATGCTTATATCGCTCCCTTTTACCTTCTGACTGTTTAATAAAAGCCAACAAGGATCACAGCAGTATAAAATCATCCTAGATTTGAACTGATAAATATGTCAGTGCTTAACCTGCTGTTTCAGTTGCAATGTTTGGTAATGTTTTCCTGGCATGTATGGGTTTTTTGTGGTTCTCTGCAAAAAGATTGCTTTAAACAATTTGTCAGAAATTAATCCAAGTAACTCTTATGAATAGTTTCTTTATTTTCCAAATATATTGGTGAAAATATCTTACAATTGCTTTTGTGTGTTTGGAGGAATATCAGAAGCTTGTGAAATTGTGTGTGCTATAGATATTTTCTGACCTTGTTTATTTAATACATAGCTTAAGGGAGGGGAAGGGGGTTTAAATGTGACTTTTAGCTTTGCAATTAGATGATTAAACATGAGTTATCACTGTGCAGGTCAGAGTATACAGCTCCTCCAAACCTGAATTGTCAGAATTGACCTAGTAACTTCAGAAAATCAAGTCTTATCACAAAGAAGGTTATACCACAGTAGCTTATTTGAGTATGCAGTTAGCTGGTTTCCTGAAGATAAAATTGATTAATTTCTTGAGGAGATCAGTAATAAATTCTAGTTGATGTAACTTTCAAACCAACTTTAACAAAGCCTTCTACTGAAATAGCAGCTATTACTAACTAGAGAAGATTAGGTAAATGTAGGGGGTTTTGTTACTAGAAAAGTGATTTACTGTGGCAAAACCATGCTGCTGCAAGTATTTGACCCTTTCATGAGTAAAATAGTAATCAGGGTTAGATTGGAAGTTTGCTCCTTAAAAATTGGAGTTAAGAAAGAATTGTAATGCTGCCTCCTTCTTCCACATGAAAATTTGGTCTCTATTTCTCTGTGCAGCATTTTTAGACTGTGATATATCATGTGGCAGATGAGCTCTAGTGGTGGTACAAATGAATTTATGGGTATGATGGGGTGGCAAAGACTTTCCCCATTTGGAGTATCTCATGTTTGGTTTTGGAAAAAAGTCTGCTTGCAGGATGTAATTCTACGCTAACTGACTGTATTGTAGTTACTGCACTACAGTAACTGTGATTCTACAGCAACCCACCAGCCCCTCACTCTAAAACTTCGGATTGGCTCATTCATAACCTGAAATGTGAGCTTATGAGTATGTGTTTAAGATGCTTAAAACTTAAGACATAGCTCATTCTCTTCACCATTGGAAAATTAAACTTTTCCTGAAGGCAGAAGATACCATAGTGTCCTTGTGTGTGGCTTCTCCTTCTGAGTTGTCAATGACTTGTGTGTTCAGCCTGGTAGTTGTGTTGATTTCCTTTTTCTTTCTGACTCTGAAGCCCTGATTTTTCTGGTTGAGTGAACAAAAGCTTCTAAAACAGTAAACTTCTTGCACGCGGTCACTGGTCACTTAATGCATTAAAAAGGATAGGAAGGAACACCCTCCCTCCTCCCCCAGCTCTAGTACAGAGTTCCCAAACGCTGAATAGGTTGCTGAACATTTTAGGAACTGCCTGCTTGCCTTCTGCATCATTTGACTCTTTTCAAAGAAGGAAATGAACCCTAATGAAAATACTCTTTCCCTTTAGATGTACTTGAGGGATACAATGGCACAATATTTGCTTATGGGCAAACATCATCTGGAAAGACACACACTATGGAAGTAAGAAATCTTAAAATAATTTTCCTCTTTTCCAGTCACTGTTATCTCTTTCATTGCAATAGTCTTATCTTTTAGAAATAAGACGTCTGCTTCTTTTCATCTTGCAATTTTACTTTTCTTTCCATTGCAACGTTTTGATACCCAAAATATTTATTTAGGATCAAGAATGGCAATTACTGTATTTTTTCAACCCTTAGTAGCAGGATAAGAAACACAAGAATAAGTTTAATGATGTGTTTTCACTTTTAGTAGTCTGAGAGATTTCTGAGACTGTTTTTACTTTGGGCAAATGTTGTGCCTAAATAGATGATCGAAACTTTCCTTTGTAAATGCATCATACCTGTCAGCATTTTAAGACTCTGTTAACTGTTCTTATTACCTTTAGATACTGTTCTTGATGTTGGATTCAGTGTGAATGTTTCATTTTGTTGTATCTTTTTCTAATAAGGGGAAGCTTCATGACCCGGATGGAATGGGTATTATTCCAAGAATAGTGCAAGATATTTTTAATTATATTTACTCTATGGATGAGAATCTTGAGTTTCATATTAAGGTAAACTTTTCTTCATTGTTTCTTATTTAATCTCAATCAAAACTGGAAGTAGTCTATGGTTAAATGGATGTACTGTCTGTTTCAAGTGCTTCTAACTTGGAAAACCTAAATGTGAGTTATTTCTGAAGTAACTGACTCTTAAAGAAGAATTACGCTAACACTTTAATCTTGTTTCCATTAAACATTCATGGTAGTTGTCCTCATAACCTATGGCAGTGCTGATAGTGCTTGAAGCTTTTGATCAAAATAGTTTCCTCTTAAAGCTCAACTAAAATATACTGTTAAGGACTTGAGCTAGATATGGTTTTATGTGGGAGGTCATAATAATCATGCTGATTAAAAAGCAAAGCATTTTTGCTTTCTGATGCTATATTTTTATTTCCCTTCCCATTTCTAGGTGTCATATTTTGAAATATACTTGGATAAAATAAGGGACCTTTTGGATGGTAAGCCTTTTATTTGTATTAAACATAGAAGGTAAAATGTTCTGAAGAGAGATATAAAAAAACCCCAGACCCCTTATGATACTATGCTAGGTATGCAGTTTGCTAATAACATAAATAAAGATACATTAAAATAAGAAAGCATGGAACTGATCTATATAATAAAAATAAAGCTACAGTAGTGGTAGTTTCATGTATAATGCCTTTTTTGTGAAGTGTTACTGAGAAATAACATCTGACTTGGACACTTGTACACAACTCATGAATTCTGCAAAGAAATAATATATACATTCTTCTCTGCCAGTTTCAAAGACCAATCTTTCTGTTCATGAGGACAAAAACAGAGTTCCTTATGTAAAGGTGAGCACCAGTCTGGTATGTTTTCATCTTTCACTCCTCTGGTGTACACAATTTACTGCTGGTTTGTTGGTGTGGTATTTTTTGCTGTTTTTAAGGGTTGCACAGAGCGTTTTGTATGTAGTCCAGAAGAAGTTATGGATACTATAGATGAAGGAAAATCAAACCGGCATGTAGCAGTTACAAGTGAGTATCTTTTTGTCTCCTTTTAGTGACTTATTGATTTGCTTCTGATATGCCTTAAAGTAGGAAAGACAAAAATAGTGAGCCAAATAATGGTCTGGCATAAGCAGTTTTAGCATGTCTTTCAGAAGCCAATATTACAACTAATTTCTTTTTAGATGTAGTTACCTAGACTTGGATTGAAAGGGGAGAGTAACTGATAAGTGAGGAGCTCTGAATCATTGGAGAAAAAGGTGTAGTTCTGCATTGGGAATTGTACAAAATCCCAGTTTGCAGAATTTGTTTCAATTAAACCTATGAATCTGAGTAAGGCACTGTGGCTCATGAACAGTTAGGCCCTTCTGTTGCATATGCTACAAAGAGCTGGTCAGAATACATATTCAGACACGCTGTAGAATTAAGCAGCATCTCAATGTTCTGAGCTTTTTTTGACGGTGTCATGCAACTGGTTTGCAAGAAGCTGCATCATAGTTCTTGGAATTTCCCCATGAAGCAGGGTCAGGAAGTAAGAAAGGGTTAAAAAAAACAAATGTGTGTGTGTGTATATATATACATAAGGAAAAGTGAGGTGCATGCCAAAGTAATACCTTAGTTCTTAGCAACTGAAGTGACTGTCAGAAATCTTTGAGAACCAGTTTGAGGGTGAGTTTCACAGTCTTCCTGCATCTAGATCTTTATTCAGGAAAAAAACAAATATACAGTCATTAGAAGGATCAAAAATAAAAATATGATGCTCCTTTTAAGGAATGACTCAGTCCTGCACTACTACTTCATTGCTCCTACGTAGTGAGGTGCTGAAGTGGGAACTAGCTTAAGTGGTGGAGAAACAGCAGAAATATTCAGTCAGCTTAAATTTTATTACTGAATTTAAAGAACTTTATTTCATTAAGTCTTGTTTACTCTGCAGGTTTTACAGCAGAGGGAGCAGTAGGTATTTAAATTAGAAAGAGATGAAGAGTTATGGCCATCTAGTTAAAATTTTCGCTAAATGATAAAATGTGATGCTTTGTAAATCTACAAAAAATGGAATATGTTCTGGTATAAGAATGTAAATGTGCTTTCTCTTTCTAATAAAGTAAATATGTGAAATCCATAGTTGACCAACTGGCAAATCGTATCAATGAGCTTCTGTGGTATTAATAGGAGGACAAAGGAGACTGGATCTTTGTTACTGGATTAGACAGTGCCGTTGGTTTGGGTGCCTCTGGTTTTAATGTCATTGAGAAATTACTCTCTACAGTTTCATTACCTTTAAATCTGTCACTTCATTGTGGGAAGGCACTGCTTTGTTAAGTGAGTTTGGTTGTACAGATATTTTTGACAGTTTGTGTTTTGGATTATAGATATGAATGAACACAGCTCCCGAAGTCATAGTATTTTTCTTATTAATGTAAAACAAGAGAATACGCAAACAGAACAGAAACTAAGTGGAAAACTTTACCTTGTGGACTTGGCAGGTAGTGAAAAGGTAATTCTAAATTTCTTTTTATACTCTGAAAAGCTCCAGTTGTTCTTAACAATCAGGTATTTTACAGTAATGCAGTACTGATTATTCATTTGTCATCTCTGAGGTGTTTTAATTTTGAATTTGAAGTATGATCTCTGAATCCTAGTCTGGGTTGGCTGTTAGATACTGCGTCATTAAGCTGGTACACACTTGGCTAGTATGGTTTGTAAATATGGAATAGGGTGGAGAAATAGGTTAGAGTTCAGTCTCAGTATTGGTGAGAGGAAAAAGTTATGTGGGTGTGTTGGGTAAAACTTCCTTATTCTGTAACACTTGGACTGTAATTTAGCCTTTTAAGAGCTGGATTTATGTTCTTTTCCTCTTTGCTTCTAAGGCAATTCCCATCTCTTTCAGTCCTTTCTCCTCACCTTTGTCATTGTTCCATGGCCTTATTGTAGTCTCTGATCCTTTGTTTATTTTGAAATTGTCTCTTAGCAGTGGCTTTATTTTTTTTGAGAATGAAACAAAGCATTTAAGAGAAACAAAGAAAGGCTGAGTTGCAGACCTCCTTTCTCTGTAGTTTTATTCCTTTCACTGTTGAATTCAAGCTTTTGCTTTCACATTTCTCCCAGTGTTTGTGAAGTACATGAGGGTATTTGATGCCTAGTCTTGGGTTGTTTTAAACATAGGCAAATAGAATCGTTTGTTTCTAGTCATGATCACAGCTTGATAAGAGGAATGGTAAAGAGAGGGGTTTAGAACTGTATGTCAAATTCAGCCTTGGAGGCAGAAGAGCCATGGTAAACAGAATGGTGTCAGGGTAGAACTTTCTCACATTTCTACGGATACCTGATTAAGTTCCTAGAGTGCTTATGTAGGTCAGATTCAGTGTCTAAAATCTGTTCTCATGAATTGTTGCTATTAGAGACTTATATTTTCCCAGGATAGGGAGGCATGGGGGAGGGGGGCAGTGCTAGTGTGTGGTTCATTTGGGTTTTGATTGGGCTCTTCAGTTTCTTTGTTTAGTGATGTTTTCTGTTTTCTTTTAAGGATGACCCCTGTACAAACTATAAAGATCATCTTATTAAGGCAGAGTTGTAAATCTTGCTTGCTTTGATATTGTAAATTATTCGTAATGCTTATTTCCTTCTACTTTAAGGAATTCTAACTTTTGGACAAACTTAACTATTTTTGAAGTTGTTATTTAAGAGAAGCTTTTAACTATATGTTTATCTTCTATGAGAAGGCATAATTTGCAGGGAAAATATTTGCTTCAGTTTAAAACTTCAGACATCTTCAAACAACGATTTTTCATTCAAAAATTGATGGTAAATCAGGAAAAGAGTCTGAGCAGGAGTTTGTTTAATTCTAATCTAACTTGCTTATGAGTACTAAATAAAGTCGGGGAGACTGACTTAAAAGTGGGAAAGTGACTTAAATTTTGTTAAATGTAAAAGGTGTTTTTCAAAGATGCATTCAATAACTTACGGAAATATTGTATAGGTTAGTAAAACTGGAGCAGAAGGTGCTGTGCTGGATGAGGCCAAGAACATCAACAAGTCTCTGTCTGCTCTTGGAAATGTCATTTCAGCTTTGGCTGAAAGCAGTGTAAGTGTTCTCTTTTGTATATTTGTACTTCAAGGCTAAAGGCTTGCATCTCTGAACATGATACTATGAAGAAATTCTTTGCTGATCTTGATGTACATGGAGTTTTTAAACTAATCCAATTGCATTAATGCGTTGCAAATGGCCATTATTCTTGTACTCTATTAAGTTATACTTAATGCTGAAGGACCAAAGCATCATACTGAGAGATTTCTTGTACTCTAGAAGTTACTATAGAAGTACATTTTTGCCATCCCACGTGTTCAGTATTATTTTTATCAATTAAAGTAGTATTTAATGTCTTTCTGATTATGTTATACCTAGAAAAAGCATAGCTCTTTTTTCAAAAACACAGTGTGTCTGAAAACTCGTGATTGATCTGTTTAACCACTTTCTTGGTAGACTTATGTTCCATATCGTGATAGCAAAATGACCAGAATCCTTCAAGATTCACTAGGGGGTAATTGCAGAACGACTATTGTTATTTGTTGTTCTCCATCTTCATACAATGAATCTGAAACTAAATCTACTCTTCTCTTTGGCCAAAGGTAAGTGACTTAATATTTTGTTCTTATTGCGCTTGGAAATAAATGCGGAATGAGGAATAAGTCATTCCATGAAGATTTCTGAACTAAGCTAATTAAATATTTACTTTCTGCAATTCCTTGATGCACACATGTCTAAGTATCGTGGTCAATCTTATCTGTATAAAAATCCTTAAAGTGGGCAGGGTCCTGAAGACTGTATTTCCAGGAAGACAGTGCATAGTTTGTTTCAAATTGCAGTTTAGTGTATATTCTTGGAGGGTAATTAATACTTTTTTTTAAGTTGAAGGAGGCAGGAATGATTTCTCCCGTATTAAGTTGAATCCTTTGTGTACTGGGAGAGCCTGTCCTATGCCAGCTTTTCTGTCATAGCGTGCTAAATCACATCTTCTGGTCTCTTTCTTGCATCGGGCATTCCAGTAACATTCAGGTTAATACTTCTAAATCCCTGTGTCATTTGTAATTGAATTTATAATTACCCATTTCAAATTTGGCATTTTGTTAGGTATCTCTTTTTTGTCACTCTTTTAATGCTTCATCATAATACTCCAGTTCCTGACCACTGGATTTAATCACTCATTTACTGGAGCATGTTACAAAAGCTGTCAGCATTTCACTCTAGCTCATCGGATCTTCTGTGTTAGCGTACCTCTGTAGCTCAGCAAGATAGTTTTCTCCGGGTCTTTTCAGAGAAGTTTTTTATTATGTAAAGTAGACTATGTAACTTCAGAACTTCTTGGAAACCTAGCAGAAGGATTTGTTAGTGGGTGTGGAATAATGACTGTGTTCTGCAGCAGTGGAGTTGCTTTTAGACCTCTTTTAGAATCTAAGAGGTCTTTTCCTCTTAGTATTTCTTGAATGAGCTATTGTGAAGTATTTTCCAGGTATAGCTCTTCAGTTTCACTGCCTCATGCTCCTGACTTCTTCACGGGTTTGAGTATGATTCTGTGTCAGTTACCATAACTAGTCTGGGAGATTAATTCAGTCTTGTAGAGATGTGAAATTCATGCTGAAACCCTCAGCTTTATTAACTGAAGGCTAGATAAATATCGCGCAACTTAGTAGGAAATCAAGTGCCTTGTGGTAGTAATTAATGCCAATGAGAGTTTGCAGAAAGATGTTAATAGGAGCCATAATGTGGGGAAGAAATTTTGAACTACCATTAAGCTTTTGTCCTGCTTTTGTATTTCTGGGGGTGGAATATCTGGTAGTAGGTGACTAGACAGAAGAATGACTGAGGTAAATGAGGTATGGTGCTAAAGTGAAAACTATACATTAACGTCATAACAATATTTTATTAGTGCCTGTAGTTTCACCACCAGACCTAATGTGTTCACGTGAGGTTCACTTGACTGAATGTCAACGGTCAGTCTGTACTTTATCGTTTATACAGCTCTTTGGTTAGTGGAGATCCAGCACTGGATTTCTAGGTCAAAATATGCTGTTTCTTAAGTAAGCTTGATGGTTTCCATGCTCAAAGCATTGTGCTCTCTGTTGGAGAAATGTTTGCTAGGTGTGATGAATGCTGTATTTGTTCAAGGCTGTGAACTGTCCTGACCCAAATTCTTTCAGGTGAAAGCATTCAGCTGAATTTTTCCAACTCAACCAACCTGAGATTTTATAGCCTTCCCAAAGTTTGTTGTATTGCTCTATCTATTAACAGTTATATTGATCCAATTGAAAGAATAAGTTAGCAGGGAGTAGAAATAAGCTTTTGGAAGAGGTGGGAATTGTTTACGCTTTTACTAGTGATATGTAGAAATTTTATTCGAGAACCTTTAGTTTTATTAAAAGAAAAAAAACCCACTTTTGAGAGCTTTTTACTCTTTCTCTGTAGAGCAAAGACCATTAAGAACACTGTCTGTGTTAATGTGGAGCTCACTGCAGAACAATGGAAGAAAAAGTATGAGAAGGAGAAAGAGAAAAACAAGACTCTACGTAACACCATACAGTGGCTAGAAAATGAACTCAACAGATGGCGGAATGGTGAGCAGCATACGGGACGAGGGAAGGGCTGTGGATGTAGTCTTCTGGGACTTCAGTAAAGCCTTTGACACATTTTCTCATAGCATTGTGCTTAGGAAAATCTCAGCCTCTGGACTGGACAGACGAACGCTCTCCTGGGTGGAAAACTGGTTGGCTGGCTAGGCCCAGAGAGTGGTGGTAAATGGAGTTAACTCCAGCTGGAGGCCAGTCGCAAGTGGTGTCCCCCAGGGCTCAGTGCTGGGTCCAGCCCTGTTCAATGTCTTTATCAATGACCTGGATGAAGGCATCAAGTGCACCCTTAGCAAGTTTGGGGCTGACACTAGGCTGGGTGGAGGAGTCAATCTGCTGGAAGGTCAGGAGGCTCTTCAAAGGGATCTGAACAGGCTGGATCACCAGGCTGAGACCAATGGCATGAGGTTTATCAAGGCCAAATACTGAGTCCTGTACTTGAGGCACAACAACCCTATGCAGCTACAGACTAGGAGAAGTCTGGCTAGAAAGCTGCCTGGAGGAGAAGGACCTGGGGGTATTGGTTGACAGCCGACTGAACATGAGCCAGCAGTGTGCCCAGGTGGCCAAGAAGGCCAGTGGCATCTTGGCTTGTGTCAGAAACAGCGTGACCAGCAGGTCCACCCCCCCGGAGGTGTTTAAAAGACAGGTGGATGAGTTAGTTGCTGAGGGACATGGTTTAGTGATTGATAGGAATGGTTGGACTTGTTCCTGTGGGTCTTTTTCAACCTAGTGATTCTGTGTTAAAGCTAGGATATTAAGTTGACATTTGAACTTTGTTTTTCACTGTATTGCAACTGGAACAACTTTTAATACTAGCATAAAGGTAAAAATGTCTGGAAAAATATCAGTATAAGGTTCTTCAACACTTAAGTTATTACACAGCTAGAATTACAGTCTATTAACTGTAGATGCAGAAACTTAGCAAACTTTCCTCTGGTTTGGTTTTGTAATTCAAATCAGTATCACAAGATCTTGTCTCTTGTTTAAAACTCAAACATGTTAATAGGCAAAAAAAGCCCAGCAAAACCTCAGAATTGCTGATACTACGGAATTCTCTTCTTCCTTAATAATTGACATTTGATAACATACATTTTGCCAGAAATTTTAATTTAAATATGAACCCTTAAATTCAAGAAAGGAGAAACAGGTCATACTTACAGATGTTTTCTGGAGTTTGGCAGCTACAGAAGATGGTTTTGCTGTCTTGTAGATAACTGCGTCCTGGTATAAATCTGAGAAGAACAAGCTCACTTCAGTAAGTTTAGTGGGATGTAATTTTTTTAGTCTTTTTAAGTCTTTTATAGAGATGGCATGAGGTTGCACCTGAAATGTTAAGTGTAGTTCTTCCAGAATATTGACACAAGGTACTGGAGTGTTTGGAAGAGCTCATACCATCCAAGGACCGCAGAGAATGTTTTTTAATAAGATGCTGAGGAATTTAGTTCAGTTTACCAGAGAAGTGGTTTGATTAGTGTGCATGGTATTTTTTGTGTGTGAAGTTAAGGTGTTCTCATCAGAAAAGTGTTAAGTAAAAGTGTAACTGAAGAAATGCTTCAAATCAGAAGCAAAGCAATTTAAAACTAGATGTGACTACCTAGCAAAACAGACTGCTGTTTTCGGGGCAAGACAATTTGATGTGAGATTTGGAGTTCAGCAGAGTAACTGGGTGAAATGTAAGGTTCTGTGGTAAGCATGAGATAGTTTGGATGATCTAGTGGTCACTTCTTAACAATTAATTGTTGTGAACTTGATTGCTTATTAACCGTGGAGCAGTACTGTTAGTAGGGAGTATGTCACACTTCTCAAGGCTGAGCTTATGGAAGATGCTTAATGGCTGACTGTGCTAAACGAAGTGAATTATTCTCTTTAAGGGGAGACTGTACCTGTTGATGAACAGTTTGACAAGGAGAAGGCTAACTTGGAAGCTTTTGCAGTGGACAAGGATACTACTGTTCTTAATGATAAACCAGCTACCACAATTGGAGTAACTGGCAATTTCACTGATGCTGAGAGAAGAAAATGTGAGGAAGAAATTGCCAAACTATACAAACAACTGGATGACAAGGTATGCCATTCTTATTTAGTGTAAGAACTCTTGGAAATGTATCTTGAACTACCTTATGTAATACTTAATTTGCCAGTCTTTGTTAGTACAGCTTGCCTAAATGCTTGCTGGGAGCATGTACTCGTAATTTAAAGCTCTGATTTAAGAGAAATCAACATTGCCTTATCTGCTGCGAAGTGAGCATCATTTAAGTTTCTCTCCCTCCATTGCTGGAACTACTAGAAAAATGCTCTGAAAAATAAACTATCTGTACATAGAAAACCAAGATAAAAATTCAAGTTAGGAGAGAAAAGGTGATGAGACTCTTAAGCAGTATTTCTGCTTCCTAGCTGACTGAAATAATACTATACCAGAAGAAGAAAAGTAATGAGAAAGCAGAAAAATTAGTAATTTGAAAGCTACCATTTTTTCCTCTCATGTTATGCATGTTTTACTCAAACATCTTTTTAAATTTAAGCAGTAGTTCTGCATTTTGAGAGTGGAAAAAATTTGTTAAATATTGCTTTTTTTCTTGGAAGTTAACAACTTGGAGTAGACTTGCAAAACCACAAGTGTGAGAGTTTTGTCATTAAAGCATGACGTTTTGCATATACGTGCCTAGTTAAGAGCCTAATGGATCAGCCAGTGAAATCTAAAGGATCAAATTTTTTTTTTTACTTGTATTGTTTAGATTGTGTAACTGTCTCAGAATATGAAAAAGTGAAAACCTAACATCTGCTGTCTATTAGATCTTATTTTTTTTTCCTTCCTTGAGTGGTGTTTGTCAGTTTATTGAATAGATTCTTACTTTAACTGCAGGATGAAGAAATTAACCAGCAGAGCCAACTAGTAGAAAAACTGAAGACACAAATGTTAGATCAGGAAGAGGTGAGATTCACTCTTGAATCTTTATTCTATTTTTGTTTCTTTCCTTTACAGAAATTTGAGTTGTTCTGAATAGGTCTCAGTTTATGACCAGGAAGCAGAATGGCAGCTTACTGCTGTGTAATAGTTCTCTTATATTCCTTATCTAAATGCTCTGCCTGTTCTTTCCACTTACAGTGTGCTAATGGCTAAACTTAAACCAGTTTACTTGAACTGTGAGTACACATGAAGATTGAAGACATTGAAATATTTTATGCAAAGACATTTTCCCTGTGCAAAGGCAGCAGTTTGTCAGAACCAAACATACTTTGATTTATTGGAAATGATCTAAGGTCTACTTTTGATCAGTTGCTGTACAAGGAGAGAAGGCCGAGGAGGAAAATGTAATGGCCCATAATGAAAAAGGAAGTATCCATGTGTTAGTTCAGACTGTGCTTGCTAAATATTGCCCATCTATAAGAAGGGGCGCAGGGAGGATCCAGGGAACTACAGGCCTGTCAGTCTGACCTTGGTACTGGGGAAAGTCATGGAGCGGGTGATCTTGAGTGCTATCAAGAAGCACTTGCAAGAGAACCGGGTGATCAGGCCCAGTCAACACGGGTTCATGAAAGGCAGGTCTTGCCGGAGTAATCTGATCACCTTCTATGACTGAGTGACTAGACTCTTGGACGAGGGAAAGGCTGTGGATGTGGTCTTCCTGGACTTTAGTAAAGCCTTTGATACAGTTTCTCATAGCATTCTGCTTCGGAAACTGTCGGCCTCTGGCCTGGATGGGCGCACACTCTCCTGGGTGAAAAACTGGTTGAATGACCGGGCCCAGAGGGTGATGGTAAACGGAGTTAAACAGAGTAAACTGGAGGCCAGTGACAAGTGGGGTTCCCCAGGGCTCAGTCCTGGGTCCAGTCCTGTTTAATGTCTTTATCAACGACCTGGATGAAGGCATCGAGTGCTCCCTTAGCGAGTTTGCAGATGACACCAAGCTGAGTGGAAGTGTCGATCTGCTGGAGGGTATGGATGCTCTGCAAAGGGACCTGAACAGGCTGGACTGCTGGGCTGAGACCTACGGCATGAGGTTTAACAAGGCCAAATGCCGGGTCCTGTACTTGGGGCACAACAACCCTAAGCAGAGGTACAGACTAGGAGAAGCCTGGCTGGAAAGCTGCCAGGAGGAGAAGGACCTGGGGGTGTTGGTTGACAGCCGACTGAACATGAGCCAGCAGTGTGCCCAGGTGGCCAAGAAGGCCAGTGGCATCTTGGCTTGTATCAGAAACGGCATGACCAGCAGGTCCAGGGAGGTTATTCTCCCTCTGTACTTGGCACTGGTGAGACCGCACCTCGAGTACTGTGTTCAGTTCTGGGCCCCTCACCACAAGAGGGATGTTGAGGCTCTGGATCGAGTCCAAAGAAGAGCAACAAAGCTGGTGAAGGGGCTGGAGAACAGGCCTTATGAGAAGCGGCTAAGAGAGCTGGGGTTGTTCAGCCTGGAGAAGAGGAGGCTGAGGGGAGACCTTATTACTCTCTACAACTACCTGAGGGGAGGTTGTGGAGAGGAGGGTGCTGGCCTCTTCTGCCAAGTGACAGGGGACAGGACGAGAGGGAATGGCCTCAAGCTCTGCCAGGGGAGATTTAGGCTTGAGATTAGGAAGAAATTCTTCACAGAGAGGGTGGTTAGGCATTGGAACGGTCTGCCCAGGGAGGTGGTTGAGTCACCGTCCCTGGAGGTGTTTAAGGTGAGGGTGGATGAGGTACTTAGGGGCATGATTTAGGGATTGGTGGGAGTGGTTGGACTCGACGATCCAGTGGGTCTCTTCCAACCTGGTTATTTTGTAATTCTGTGATTCAAACAATTTGTATGCACATGTTGCTAGTGATGTAATTTAATTAAATGGGGAAAATACCTATTAATAATGAAATTGTTAATTTTGCTTAACCAAGATATTATATATAATTCTGTATAGCATAAAATTTTAAAAAATAATCTTTGCATACACGGCGAGAGGGAAATAGGTTGAGAACTCAGGAAGTTGGAGCTAATATTTAATCTTACATAATCTACCTCTTTTGCAGTTGTTCCCTTGGTCTAGTTAGTCTTTAGCAGCTAACAGTGTTAAAATTCTGGAAGTTTAGTCTCTAGCCTCTTGAAAAGCTCAGACTTGCAGGTTATGTTCAGTGGCTTTTTTAAAAAGTTGCGTTATTCCACGTGTGTTTCTATTTGCGGTCCTTAGGTGTCTTGATTTGTAATCATTTCCATTTTGAAAATACTAAAAAGCTAAAGAACTATAGATACTAGACAAGAAATTTAATTGTTCATTATACTCCCACTGTGTACCTATCCTCAACATGCTTATTACATGGTGGCAGACATTAAAAATGTAGACATAAGTTGTTGTAGTAGCTAAATGCTTTAAGATTCAACTTACTCAACTTGGAATTTTCTTGATGATTATTTGTTGTTGTAATTTTAAATAAACCTCTAATGTTGCAGCTTCTAGCATCAACCAGACGGGACCAAGACAACCTGCAAGCAGAGTTGAATCGCCTTCAGGCTGAAAACGATGCCTCTAAAGAAGAAGTGAAAGAAGTGCTTCAAGCTCTTGAAGAATTAGCTGTTAATTATGATCAGAAGTCTCAGGAAGTAGAAGATAAGGCAAAGGAGTATGAGCTGCTTAGTGATGAACTCAATCAAAAATCGGTATGAAACTGGGATAAGAAATTACTGATGGTCTTCAGCGTAATTTTTCTTGCTTTACCGGTATTTCTGACTTGAAGTCATTTAAAGGTTTTTCCCAGGGGGAGATGGTCTAAAAGTTTAAACCACACTTAGTTTTAGCAAAAAATTATTCTCTAAAATAGGTAAACTTAAGAAAAATGTGCAGTAAATATTGACATTGATAGCTCTCATCTTTTCAGTACATACAGCATTTCTCCGTATACTCTTCAGGTAGTAAAATAAGTTATTTAGTAGACCTCTATCAGTTTTAACTACTTAGAATTTTAGGGTAGTGAGTAGAGTATTAGGTACTGGAAAGGATCAGCTTGTTTGCTGGCATTGCAGTCAGAATGTGTTAAGTCTTATTCTTCTGTGTTCTTGAAGATGAGAGTTGAGAGGATCTGAGTCTTCTAGTGAACGCACTTTTCTATTTTCATTTAGTAAGATTTGACTGGATAGAATGCTGGCATTAAAACTGATCTTTGCAAGATCATGAAACTTATCTTTTAAACATCCAAGTATTCTGAGCTGAGTAATCTTTGTTGGTAACTTACATCACTTTAAGGCCGACTGAAAGTCAGGTGATCTCTGCTCTTCCTATATGAGCAGCATTTCAGATCTGGTGGAATAGGCTGTATATGTGCATGATTCTGAAGTGTGTGGGGTTTTTTGTTTGCTTCGTGTGTCTTTAAGTAGCTTATAGACTCCAGGTATTATAATTAATATCCATTGAGCGTCATGAATAATTCAATCCACAAGAAAGCAACAACTGTTCTGAGAGGTAGTAAAATTAAGATGTTGCAGTCTTCTCAGTTGTAACCTCGAGGTGTCCTCATGCAGTAACCATTCTTTGGCATTGCTGGCTGTGAAACTTTCTTGCTATAAAGCTTCTGGCATTTTTTAAAACTCAGAGCAGACAACTTCTGAGTGTGCAAGGTGCTGAGATGCAGCCATTATAACTACAGCAGCTCAAACTGCAGAGCCACTTTAGAGTAAGTGTAGTGCTTATAGACTCTTGAAGATGTGTGCCATTTTTTGATTTGACAGCAGAAAATAGTTAAGTTCTGCAGGTAAAGATGGAATTATTTTCCTTTACCAAAATATGGTGAAAAATGTTTGACTTGTTGTCTGTGTACCTTTTTCATATAAATGCAATCCTCTGCAACATTTAACTGTATATAACTCTGCTGTCCAACAATGTTAACAGGAATTTTGATGCAGAGTCGTAAGATTATATTTTTGGGAGCTGAAGGCCTCTGTCCCCAGTACTTTACGTTTCTTTCAGAATAAATACTGTCACTTTAGGGCTTTAAACTTTTACTATGTAGTGTATCTATGGAGGCTGATAGCAGTCTGGTTTTAGACATTTCAGAAAGCAATCACATGTTGCTGTAATTAATATTTAATTAATTCTAAATACAAGAGTGCATTTTGTTTATTCAAGTCATCTTCCTTTACTGTAGGTCACTCTAGCCAGTATAGATGCGGAGCTTCAGAAACTAAAAGAAATGACCAACCATCAAAAGAAACGAGCAACAGAAATGATGGCCTCCTTACTAAAAGATCTTGCAGAGATAGGAATTGCAGTAGGAAATAATGATGTCAAGGTAAGAATTAGTGCAATTTTTCATGCCATGTATTACACACATACATTGTAGATAGTTGAGGTCAGGTTTTTTAGTATGGTAAAAAAAAACACCATAGGAAGCCTCGTGTATGATAATAATTTGGGCATAAGTGTATCCCTTGCTTAAGCTGTGACTTACCAGTTCCCAAACAGAATTAGATTATGCAAACACAGGGAAAAGCGGGTATGATTTTTTTTATAAAGTAATATTTTTGTTCGCATAAACTACACAAAATGGTCATGATAACTGCCTTGTCTTGGAAATCTGATACTGATCTGATACAGTGGCAATCAAGATATTGCTTATTAAAAATGGAATCAGGAACTGAAATAAAAAGTCTAGAAGATCAATGTAGGACAAGAACATAAGCAGTGTTAGAAAATTGTTGTGAACTTTATTTCCCTCTTCGAGCAACTCATTACCTTTGAAAACATCAAAATAATCAGAAAACTGAAAAGTTAAATTTTGGCGTGTAAATGCTCTGATTATCAGTCAAGGCAGGGGATGTATTCTGGGTGCTGAATTGCTCCAGCTTGTCTTTATTTCTGTTCTGTTATCTGAGTTTTCTAAATGTGGTGTTCCACACTTTTCAGCAGCCTGAGGGAACTGGCATGATAGATGAAGAATTCACGGTTGCAAGATTGTACATTAGCAAAATGAAGTCAGAAGTAAAAACAATGGTGAAACGTTGCAAACAGTTAGAAGGCACACAAGCAGAAAGCAATAAGAAAATGGAAGAAAACGAAAAGGAACTGGCTGCCTGCCAGCTCCGTATCTCACAGGTAAGTGTTTCTTTACACTGTGCTGTTTAAATGCTTTTGAATTCATTACCTTGCTGAGCGAAAAAAAGTTGCAGTTTCTTCTTGACACTAAAAGTACATTGTGATGGAACAGCCAGAAGACTTGGTTGTATCCTCAATACTGTTTTCATTTTGGATACTTCTTAGTAATTGTGTGATAGGATTTCAGAATTTCTGCAATGTCTGTAGCCTGACAATGTTTTTAAAGACCCTAATGCTGAATAGAAATGCTATATGTTCTCCATTAAAGGTTGCTTAACACATGTGCGAGTCTTACAGAAGCAATGATTAGTGAGCATTCTGCCTACTAAAGCAGGAGGTTGGAGAGGTAGTAGTGGCATAGTGAGATTACAGTAGGCTTGCATAGCTGGTTAAGTTTACTTCTAATGTAAGAAAGGCCCTTTTAATGCAATTGTTAGAAAAGATCAGTGATGTTACTTGTAAAATTCTGTAAATTGTAATCTACATATGCAGTTTATTTTTCTGGGGTTTTTTTGCATACAAATGGTCATTTTTTTAAAAAAGCAAGAGAGGAATATTTCAGTACAGTCTTCTAAATACAGTGAGACTCTTGCTTCTGATGGTATTTAATATTCAAAACATCTCTTCTTCCAGCCAAAAACTAACTTTGTTCCAACCCAGAATAAAGACATTGTCTTAAAGGCCGCTTTATAGATCTATATGAGTAGCCATGCTCTTCTCAGAGTTTAGTTGGCACCATTTTTGTTGTGAGATCAGGTTACTTATTTAAACAAGTAGGTACTGTTTATGCATATGTAATTCTGTGATACCTAACTACAGAGTAAATTAATCTTTCCATTCTACAAGCATGAAGCCAAGATCAAGTCATTGACTGAATATCTTCAGAATGTGGAACAGAAAAAAAGGCAGCTGGAAGAGTCTGTGGATTCCCTTAATGAAGAATTAGTTCAACTCCGAGCACAGGGTAGGAATTGCCTCCCTACACTCCACCCACTGCCACCACTGTATTAAGTGTATAATTACAAATAGGAAATGGTTCTGTTCTATTTAGATTGAAGGGCAGAGCTCCGGAATGGCTTTTTATTGCTGCACATGTGGCATTAGTCAATGGGGAAGCATGTTTGCTCTTTGAAAGAACTGCTATTGGTAGGATTAAATTATTAAATGTGTTTGTGGTGAGAAGGGATCTTTTCTGAATTTTAAGTTATTGGGAAGGGAAGGCGGACTTAACACCATTTCCCTGTGATCACCTAGCTGAAATGCGTTTTCTTTTCTGTCCTCTGTTCCTACTAGAAAAAGTTCATGAGATGGAGAAAGAGCACTTAAATAAGGTTCAAACTGCAAATGAAGTCAAGGCAAGTTAATTTCCTTGGTTTTTTTTAAAAAAAAAAAAAACAAAAAAAACCCAAGTGAAGTACAACAACTTCTTAAAGCATGTAACACACACTGTTTTTTCCTAATAGCAAGCCGTGGAACAGCAAATTCAGAGTCACCGTGAGACGCATCAGAAACAAATCAGTAGCCTAAGAGATGAAGTTGATGCAAAGGAGAAACTTATCACAGAACTTCAAGAGTAAGTATGTGGTTTTATTTTGTTAATGCCAAATGTGTCTGGTCTGTGTGAGTACAGAAGTACAGTGTGGTGGCCAGGAAGTGGTAAGGCTTTCCTGAAGCAGTGTCTTTGTAAATTTTGTTGCTTTACCAAGTGTCCTGTCTGGCAAAATCAGTTCATGTTATGCTTCTGTGTTCAGCCAAAACCAGAAGATGATGCTTGAACAGGAACGTCTTCGAGTTGAGCATGAGAAGCTGAAAGCAACTGATCAGGAAAAAAGTAGAAAACTGCATGAACTTACGTAAGTAATAAACATGCATAAAACAAATGTGTGTGGGAATGCTTACGTTTTAAAAAACAGTGACCTAACATGATGAAGTGGCTCTTACTGTACAATATGCTTATTACAGAGAGAGGCTCCAGAGCTTTCTTGAAGTTAACTTTTTTAAACCTTTGCATTGCTTTAATATTTAAAATTGGAAGTAAAATGACGAAGGCCACAACATTTTCTTTGTTAATTTGCTATATGTTGGTGTAATTAACTTTACAATTTACACCAGAGTATTGCGTGTTCTAAGAATGGAAGAGGTTTGTAATAATTCCCTTACTGTGTTTGTTCTTGTGTTCCCTTACTGTTTTTTTTGGTTCTTTGTGTGATTTAACTCGTTAGGCATTCTGATGGTCATATTCTTCAGATTAAAAAGCTGCATACTTCATTGAGTAGATACAGTGTATTAGTGAATTAGAGACTGAAAAATTAATGCAAAAATTAGAAGTCAGTTCAGCTCGCAGGTACGTATCCAAGAGTCAAGCTGAAAAACAGTTCCCAGCTTCTAGAAATCTAACTATAATCTCCTGGAAATGTTTCCAAAGTATCAGTATTGACCCTGTCTTAGTGCATATGATTTTATCTTTACAGAAGTTAAAACTACATTATACTTAAAACTTTTTCAAAAGTGTATGCTTTTTAGCCACGTTCCAAAAGCCGCTATGTGTTTTTAGTTTTTATCATAGAATTTGAAATAATTAAAGGGAGCTGATTGGTCTGTACTGGTAACCAATAAGCAACACTTTTCTTTTTTCTTTTTTTCTTAGCCTTACTATGAAATGCAATGTTGATTTAACTCACTACAATTTTAACAGTACTCTGGCCTGATTTATTTCTGTGCCACAACAATCACAGAAGTTGCATTAGTTACAATAGGTTTATTTTTTATCTTCTAAGATTTGATATATGTACCACACTACTGCTTCTTATTTCAGTGTACAGGCCGAACTATATATAGATAGCATTGATCCCTTAAAGGCACTTGCTATATTGGAAACTTTCCCTCTTCAAAAGACTTGCAAAGAAACATTAGGAATTACTTTGGTATTCTGTGTCTTCTCCCAGCCTTTCTGAATAGTTAGTTTCTGTTGTACATCATAACTGTGCTTGGCAACTGACAGGCCAGAGACAGTGCTATTTACTCACATTTTATTCTTTTCATTTATTTATAGTTGTATAAGATGCCAGTGAGATCTAGAAGATAGAAAAGATGCTAAGATATTCTTTATAGTGTTTTATTACCTCAAACATGAACTAGTAGTGAAACTGGCAGAGCAAGAAGAAATTTGAAGAGGAAAAGAAACTTGTCTACTTAACAGGAACATTTTATTTTCACGTAGTCCCTGGCCTTCCTATTCCAGTCTTAAGTCATCAAAAGAAAACTACAGATTCCTTTCCTCTATTCTGTCATCTTAGTAATTGTACTGCCTTATAATTCTAGAGAGAACTTTAGTAGTGCAGTAAATACTTTTATGTTAAAAAGGAAGACAAATTCTGTAAAGTGATAATTGATAAGTTATACTTCTCTAAACTGAGGCTGGTGTGGATGCTAACTTGGGCAAATACATTGGAGGTCAGGTGGTAGAACAAAACAGGAAAAAACGTTAAGCTGTCATGTAATAGTTGTCTCAGCAGGTTGACGCTAAGAGCATTTGTAGGATAAGATCTCCCCAAATATTCATCCTGAACCAGACAGAGTCTTTAGGGACATGGTTTAATGGTGGGCTCGTCAGGGCTAGCTCAAGATTTGGACGCGATCTTAGAGATCTCTTCCACCCTAAGCAATTCTGCGATTCTGAAAAAATAGAAACTTAAAATTTTTGCATCTGAATGTACTTGTTTATATTCCTTCATTGTTAAAGGTACTTCCCTCTTTTCTCCCTGCGACTCCCTAACTCCCTCTCTGTGTGGATTTCAGAGTGTAGTGTGAACTGAGTCCTTAATAATTGAGGACTTTAATTGAAAGACATTTTTCATTTGTACTATATAGTGTTTATCACCCTAGTCTCCTAAAACATTGAAAATTTCCAATTTTGCTCAATGATTCAGGATGAACTTACTCTCTTTTAGGGTTATGCAGGACAGGCGGGAACAAGCGAGGCAAGATTTAAAGGGTTTGGAAGAGACTGTGGTAAGATAATCGGAATATGTCCCAAAGCAGTGTTGATACTTGGTTCAAACCCACCCCACCCGTACCCCCAAGTTTTTTGGATTTTTTTTTTTTTCAGTTTTTAATTCCTTGTCTTTCACTGTAGGCAAAAGAACTTCAGACCCTTCACAACCTTCGGAAGCTGTTTGTTCAAGATCTGGCTACTAGAGTGAAAAAGGTAACGTGGTGCTGTAGTGAAACTTGGAGTTTCTGAGAACACTACATTTCAGTTTAGAACTAAATTAGGAATGGATCATTATGCATTGTAAATTTTCTGGCTTGATCTTAATATCTAAGTTCAAGTTTGTACTCAGCCTCCTGTCTCCCTCCCCATGCCTTTGTTACTGCAGAGTGCTGAGATTGACTCGGATGATACAGGAGGCAGTGCTGCACAAAAACAGAAGATTTCCTTCCTTGAGAATAACCTTGAACAGCTTACAAAGGTTCACAAGCAGGTAAAATGAGGCTCAATGTGAAGCTTTAATTAAATTAAGTTACTTAAAGCGCATTACTATAGTAGTGACTGAAAGCATAGTAGACATAAAATAACTTTTGTAATTAAATACTTGAACATTTTGAGTGCACCTCTTGATATAAAGCAATAGGCTCAAGTTTTCTGTGAATTAGTAGCTGTTTCAAGCATGTGTGGGTATGTAATAAAATAGCTGCGTTTATACTGAAGATCATCCAAGTTAGTGTTCAGAGTTAGTGGATCAGTCTAAGGGATGCTTGCCTGTCTCTGACTGAAGAAGAATGTAGACTAAGTGCTTCTGTTGGCTGTGTTCTTCCGTAGTAACTGATTTTCAAACTGCAGTCTTAGTGGTGAAGTATTATATTTACTAAAAGCTTAAGCAAAGATAATGCACTAGCCTTCCTGCCTTGCCTGTTTAGGGGTGGGAGGATGTTTGATTGCCTTCTGCTGTGAAGAGAGATACTGAGAAAATAATTGATTCTGGTTTTTGTAGCTGGTACGTGATAATGCAGATCTTCGCTGTGAACTTCCTAAACTGGAGAAGCGACTTAGAGCTACAGCTGAAAGAGTTAAAGCTTTGGAGTCTGCACTGAAGGAAGCCAAAGAGAACGCTTCTCGTGATCGTAAACGGTATCAGCAAGAAGTAGATCGTATAAAGGAAGCTGTCAGATCCAAGAATATGGCCAGAAGAGGACATTCTGCGCAAATTGGTTAGCAAAGAATCCCTTGCCCCCAAAGTTTCATCTGTCTTCTGAATATGTTTTTAATGTTTGTGCATGTGTGCATCTTTCAGCCCTACTTGGAACTGCGTGCATGAACATGTGATGTATTTTCTACCATGAGTTTTATTTTGGTTAATAGACTGTATGTGTGTGGGTGGTGGTGTATGGCTGTTAAAGGGGATGTTATTTCTTTTAAATGGGTCTCCTCCTGGTGCCTGGATTTTTGTACATGCTGGTAAAGGCTTACCAACTTAGAATTCTAGACTGAATGCATTTTCAGTTTCCTAAAAGAAAACAATACACTGAATGACAGTCTTAAGTCTGTAATGCTATTCCAATTCCATTCCAATTTCTAAGACTAAGTAAGGAGAGAAATTAAGCCATCAGCTTCAACAACAGCAACAAAAATATCTTGCTGACTTTTGATCTCTGGGGGGAGACAGGCAGACAAACCTGAAACAGGCACCCTAAGATCCCTAATTACTAGTTCAGTTCTTTGTTTCAAAATGTACAGTACTCTGTACCCCTCCCTAGGAGGAAAAAAGGCAAAACCCCAGGAATCTGTAGTAGCTAGTAGTGTCCTTTACTGTGTGGTGGGAAGACAGTCGTAGTACCTTGATCCTCCACCTGCCATTATGCTGTGAAATGCTGAGGGCCAAGAGGGTGTGTGGCCTGCAGAGCACTTAACTGTCCCTCTTACATTATTGTTGTAGAAGTAACTGAGCGTTCCAGCCTTTTTGTTGTCCTGTGCCAGGATGCCAGTAATCAATACACTTGTCTCAGATGCTAATGTGACTGACATCAGTAGCAGTTAGATTTTGTTCATATTCTGTAGGTCTGTGAAGAGCTGTTGCAGAGTAAAGTTATAACTTTTTTTTTCTTGGCTGCTTTGAGTAGTGGCTTGAAGACAGGTGCTTTCCTGTCTTGTCTTTCTCTCAAGTGATCTCATAGAAGACAAACAGAATTCTCTAGTGAGCTTACCACAGACCTAAAGCCTCTTGTATTTAAATGTCTATATGAACTAGTCATGTCTTACTAGAGATAAACTTCCTGTAAGCCAGAAATTAAACACTCTGCTGCAGTTGCTGCCTGTAGGTACTTTTTATCCACTCTTACCTGCTGAAACTTCAAATGCTTCTGTTAATATTACAGAACTTTTAACAGGACATGAATGACTTCACAAAAGCTAGTGTAAGGCTGATTGAAACTGTAGCTTGCTTATCAATTGCTTTTGAGTTACCTGTGAAAACTGCTTTTGAATTCAATAATAGAGTGAGTTTTTGTGTGGTGGTAAGATGTTGATGAAGCAGTGTTACCTGTGGAGCAATCAGTACACAGAACTACTTGCAGAGCAGAGTAGCCTGGTGGCTCATCAGGTAAATGTGGGAAATACAGGAAGGTGTAATTATTCCTTACAGGAACATAACCATCTTGAAACTTTCATCTAGTCATGTGTCTTATGCCAAGAAATAGGACTCTCACTGGGAAATACATCAGGCGTGGCAAATAATAGATGTGTGAAGATAGGTGTTCCCAAAAGTTTTGCTAGCTTCAGTTCTAATAGGGGCAACAAAAGCAAAGCCTTGTCTATTTTTTCAGGGCTTATTATAGCTGACACTAACCTGTTAGGTTCTCAGAATACCACCTCCTAAACTTTTTTTCTTACTCAAAGTGCATTCATTTTATAATATTACATTTGGGGTATTGTAAAATTCAACATTACTAAATTTGGATCATCAAAGGTAAAGTTATGATGTTCATATTTACAAGTCATATTTCTTTGCATACAGCTAAGCCTATCCGTCCTGGCCAGCATCCAGCAGCTTCTCCAACTCATCCAAGTGCAATTCGTGGTGGAGGTGCGTTCACTCAAAACAGCCAACCAGTTGCACTGCGTGGAGGTGGAGGACGGCAAGACAAAGTGTAAGTTTGTCTTGTATGATTTTTTTTAAATGTGTGATTAAATCACTTTGGTTCTATTCCAGTTCATTCTGTGGCATAAAGTCTTTTGCATAATAAGATTAATTTCTTTTTTCTAGAGAATTTATAGTTAGAGGAACAGTATATGTGTATAACTGACTAATGCTGCTGCTTTTGTTATAGAACTGGTGTTCATTGCAAAGTGGTAGTTCTGGAGTTGTTGTGTTGGAGTAGGACAGTGTGTGAAAACAGTCAGTTGGAGATAAGTTACCAGTCACAGACAATAGCTCATGTTTGGAAAAGAAATGTATAGTTTTAAATCTTTTGGCTTGCTAGTATCTATTTAAATATGTTTTTATTCAGAAAGCGCTCAGTGGTGAAATAAAAGTCATAGAATGATGGAATGGTTTAGGTTGGAAGGAGCCTTAAAGATCATCTAGTTCCAACCCCCTGCCATGACACTACTCTTGTGTGCTTTACTTGTTATTACATTTGCACACTTCTTTGTATGCCTAATACAGAAATATTTAACAGAAAAAAGTCTTCATCCAGTAAACTTAAAATGCTGCCCTAACTAAAATACTCTAATCTAGCCCAGCTATCTGGTGTAGAGACGTTTCAAGGGATGAGTGACCCAGTTAATTTTAGATGCCTACTTTAGCATGAGTTTATAGTCTCTGTTGCCTAGAATTTGAACTGAAGAGAGCATGTTTAGTTTCATGCTTCTTTGAGAGGGCTCATAGTTGATATAGTCAGCGATAACTAAATTTTGAGCTTCCATCCTGCTTTGGAGAAGAGTGGTTCTGGGGAATTTAGATGGGAGATTTTGCACTTTGACTTATTTACACATAGTTCAAAAGTTGTGAAGGAGTGGAAAATGGCTAGAACACCTTTCTAAGAAACAAAGCAAAAAAACTGTCCTGTAAAATACCTAGAGAATCCCTTAAGCAGTTGTATACATATTTAATATATACAACATAATTAATGTAATTCTTACAATGTCAGTTACTCATTGCTGTAGAACTGAGCAAGGTTTAGTTCTTAAAGGCAGAGAGTGGTTGTAGTTTATTCCAACTTTCCTATGTTATTTTATTGAAGAACCTGTCCCTTAGGGAAGTAAAGGAACAAAACTTCTTTTGAACTCTGTTTTCCTATTAAATATAAATTTGTTCTGAGTTTGTGAATGCTCAGGTAGCCAATATCATTTTATCTCTGTAGTGATGTCTGTTGTACTTTGCTTTTGAGGACTAATAGAGCTACTCAGCATCTGAACATGTGGTTAGAGAAGAACTTTCAGTACAGTAGGAACGTGATGTACTGTTTCACATTTGGAGACCAGCATTTAACATTTTTTTTTCTATTATGTTATTTTATTATTAATTAAAGAAATAAAGAGATGGTAGATTCTTCTTTCCATATGCAGATCAGACATTTTAGGATGATGAATGCAAAATGATATCTTCATTCCCATTTCATCTTGCCAAAATAGCGAAGTCAGAACTTTGCAGCAGCTGGTGGATGGTATCCAGACAGTTCTCACTGGCCTGGAAAAGTAAAATGTAGCAACAGTCATGGGAAACAGAACTGGGTTGTAATTGGTTGGTGTTGGTGATGTTTATTCTGTTACGGCAATGAAGTTCAGATACCCAGTCAGTTTATTGTGCTGTAAATTTCCTGGTAACAGATGGGATTGCTGAAATGTTTTGCACTGCATAATTTCTCTTCTAAAACAACCACTTTGTTTAGTGCTTATCCGAGTGGCCTAAGAATTGGGCTCTTAAAGGCCATGTAAATAGCAAATATGGTCTGCTGTAAGCGTAAATAACTTGGCTTTTGTACTTAGGAGGTACAAGTACTTAATTCTGTTGTTTTTCTTACTTACAGTTGCTGAAAATTAAATGCAGCGGGAGGAGGATTGGATATCGTGTAGGGGGAGTCATTCCATGACAATAATCTCTCCCTTTGGGGACTGTAGGATTATTTTTTGAAAAAATGTATAAATTATACCTGGCCTGTACAGCTCTTCTCCCTTCTACAAATTCTGCTAACTGATTCCCAAAAGAACTAGAGTGCAATTTTGGCGTCTTGAAAAATGACACGTTATTGAAAGTGTAGCTCTGCTCATTACACAGTTAGTCTTTCATGTCTTAAATTTAGTCTGCACTGTGCCAAGCTGAATGTACGTTGAGAAAATCTTAGTTCAAATTTTCTAGCTTAATTTGTGTACATCTTATTGTCTTAGGGATTGTGCAACAGTGTTTAAGTATACTTTCATTTTATCATGTCACATAACACTACGTGTCCCACTGAATTAGAATGGCACTCTGCATTACAGTTTTCTTTTGGAATGCTGCATAAAGCATCGGAACTAAATTTGTTTGTACAGTGTAAAAATACTGAAGTGTGCTTACAACAACTGCCACAAGGCACTGCGGTTGCTACACCACAGAACTGAAGAGTCTGGTCTGAACAAGGCTGTTTAACTGTTATCTGATTAAATGCCCGTTTATCGGGTAATTTAGAATTAAATATTGTACAGTAATAAGGATAAACCTACGTTTACAAAAAAGACTTTGGCAATGGATTATCCCATCTGTCCTGTTCCTGATTCTGCACACAGTACAGTCTGGTGGAGTGAAAACGTTCTGCTTCATTCTGATGAGCCTGCCTGTCTGTCTGTATCTGTGATGGTTCACTTTCGCTGTTTAATCATAGCGAAATGAGCGCAATCTGAAATTTAACTTGATATTTCACTGTGTACACAGTACTGGAATTTTGGGCTAAAATTTTAACTTTCACTTGAATAAATTTTTTTTTTGGCCAATGAATTCAGATACACTAATAAAGGATATAACTTTTTAAAACTGATTTATCTGGAAATTCCAGAGACGTGTTTAAAAAAATAATAAAGTAAATAAAGTCCTACCCTGAACTGCATTTGTAATCCATTTGTAAGTAGGTAATGACATGTCCAGAGTAGCAGTTGTTGAATACTTTTCTTCCCTTTGCAAGAAAGTCCTGTAAAGTGGCTAACGATGTGAAACGTGGGAGTTTTGGGGGGGCTTGAGCTCCAGTAACCACTGAGCTGGATCTGGGTTTAAAAATTTTATAGTACAATATGCTTAACTTATTCATAGGGTTTAGCCACTATAATGTTTAGAACAGCCTTCATCTGGATAGAAGTTACCAGGTCTTTAAGAAAGAAGAAACTTGACTATTACTGAAAGAATTCAGTGAGCCTTTCAGACTCAGCTGGTACCGTTCATGTGCTGGCTTGGATTTTGTGCTGGAAATTCATCAGCTATTGTGGAAACAGTAGAAGCTCTGTGACTGTTTAGACAGCAAATCACTTTGAACTTTTATATTATAAATAGATAAAAGATTTATATTACGATGGATTAGTTGGATTTTAGACCTTGAACCACTTTTTTCTATATCTACAGTAGTCTGAATTTTTAATAGTTTGATTTTTAAAGGTTGAGTGTATCGGTTGGAAATCTCATTGTTTTGGAGTTTTCAGCTTTTAAGACTTTTTGCTCATTAAGGCTGCCAAACACTCCAAACTTGCAGTTGTTTTAGAGCATGGTTAAAGAGGGCACACTGAGGAAAGAAAAGTAAAGAAACAGCGAATTATTGTGAATGAAATTTCTCATCATGAAAACAGCACTGTCCGTGGTCTTTCTCCATGTTAACTACAGGTTTTTAGACCTTCATTTGTTAATATGCAATCATAAAAACAAAAAAAAACCCACTTTCTTGAAAATGCATTCAAATGAAGCAGGATTTTTTTTCCTCATGCCTGTGAATGGGGGTTTCATTCCTGTAGGTAATTATCATGGGTTTCGGTGTTGACAATTGCTGTATTTAAAAAATAAATTAAATGCTAACTAGCCTGTAGCTCAGTGTACATCACCTTTTTATATTTAAACTTATTTTTTATTTTAAACCTTTTATGAAGTTTACCAAGAACTGCCTCTTAAAATGTAAAAAAAGAAAAAAACTACCTTTTTTTTGTTTTCTGGTTTGGCTGTCAGAGGTCAGCTGGACAGGACAATTACTGGTTTTTGTAAATTAAAATGTTCGGTCTATATAGGGAATGTTCAACACTGCTGTTTCAACTTGCAGTCTTTGAATGGTTCATATTTTTATGTTCCTCTAGATCATATTTTTTAAAAGATGGTTTAGGATAGGAACATGGTGAAATAATATTTATTTCAGGTGAACAACTAAATTATTTACATAACTTAAATGCTGACTCACTACTGTGTGTAACTCTAAATTTGACATGAGAGGACAAGTCTACCTGTGGAATATGATTTAACTTCAGTACACTTGAGATGCATTAAAACAATTGGTTTGGGGAAGACACCATATAGTTTTAACTTGCCTGCATGCTGTAAATGTATTTGTGTTTAAATAAAGAGAAGAAAAATCTTTGAACTTTGTGCAGTTATTTGTTGTCTACACCTGTTTGTTAGATTGTCTCCATATACTAATTTTCACTTGATAGGTTCCATGCCCAGTTTCGTCTGTGAATCATGGTCAGCTGCTGTTCTTAATAATGAGCTTCTTTGATACTACGGAATATTTTGTAGTGTATCCTGTTAACAGAAGATGGCAGTCACACTAGTGAACTGATGCCTTTTTACTAGATGTGTCTTTAATAAGGGATGGCCAACTCAAACCCTTTTAACTGCAGTCAGGAATTAAGGGGTGCTCAAAGAGGAATGAAAATCACTTTTCACCCTGAAGCTTCTTATGAGCAATGGGAGGATCTGAAGTTACTTCTGAAATTAAGAGAAAACATTATCACATTTCTGACAAGGAAAAACTTCAGTTACGTGCACTGGTAACTGACAAACTGATAAGGAATTAATTGACTGAACATGTTTGTTCTTCTCATCGGCTTGGCGTGACTTCCCTCTTGAGCAGACCAAGAAGTTGTAACACCACTTAAGTAATTGTCAGAATGCGTCGCTGTATTTAACGTGTTCTACTTGCAAAACTGTCTCGGGTCGCTTAAGTGCATAACATAACCTTGCTAAACGAACCAGAAAGCGTGTCTGGAAGATGATTGCTGAAGACTGATGGGTACGTCAGAATTTTTGCCTGTGGAGCTTTGAGCTGATGAACCTTCCCAAGCTCCCTACAGGAGTGTTTGTCATTTTCTCTTTAACCACTGCTTGCTCTGGGGGAAATGACAAGTGAAGTGGGTCTGAGCAGGGGGAGTAATTTGTGCTGCTAACTCCTGTTAGTGTTTCATTATGGAAGGTGAAGGTGCAGCTGTATGGGTCAGCTGGACTCTGCAGTGTCAATGGGGAGAGGAAGAGTTACCAGAAGAAGAAAAATACATGCAAATGAGACTACGGTAATAGACTATATTTAGTCTATCTACCTTGGAAAAGGAAAATAAGAGGGTAATGACTACGAAGGGGAAAGGAAGGGGTGATGCATAGCATAATGTGGCATATCTGCACCTCAGATACCCTGCAGGTGTTCATTTCAGCAGAATACTCGCTATGGGGTCTGTTACGTTCTACGCCAGTATCACTGATGGATTCATCATCTGTCTTCATCTACCAAGGGAAGTGTTGATGCATACCTCCAGCAAGTAAGGATTGCAGCATAGCCCACATTCTCCACATTCTGAACCTTCAAAGCTGGGTGTGGAGATGATATGGAGATGCCTCCAGAGAGCTACTTCCACGGTCTCTGCTGTAAGTAAATGAGTACCTACAGGGCCCTGTCCTGTTCTGAAAATCAGCTGAGTTTCCTGCAAGCACAGATGAATATGCTCCACAGTTGAAACCACCATATTGGACATTACCATTACAGTGAATGTGTGATTTGGCTCCTGTCAGCAGCAACATCTTAAAAGTGTGTTAAGTAAATAAGCTCAACAAAGCATAAGTGTAGGTATTGTCCTGTCTGCTTATCATCTCCATCAACAGGTCCAGCTCAGATCAGCCCAGAAGGGGTGTGTTGTGCTGCCAAGATAGGTATTTTATATGAGCATTCAGTGTCCTATTAACAAGGAGGTATGTGCAGAGTATTTTGTGATGGTCTTTCCCTAAGAGAGTGTAAAAGAGTCTTCAAATGCTTCTGCTTCAAGAAACCCTTCAGAGGAAACCGTGACAGACTGTAGTCTGCTGCCCAGGAATGCTCATTTCAGCCACAACTTAGGGCAAAGACTTTCTGTTTTAAATGTCAGCCACAGGCAGCAGCCTCTTTTGGTGACTGACTGTGGTCTCTGGGGCCGGGTCACAGCAGGGACTGCAGCAGGGTGACCCCCTTCCCGTTGCTGATGTAAAGGGGAAGCTCCTCTGGGAGAGAATATCCTCCCACATGGGCTCTCAGAGCTGTGCCTGGTTGCTCCACATAGCGGTGTGTTATTCTTGCAGAGGCAGCGCAGCTCCCTGCGTTCGCAAGCGGTTTCTGGAGAAAAAGTCTTATAAGGAGTGACTGGGGGGTCTGGAGAAGAGAAGGCTGAAGGGAGACCTTATCGCTTTCTGCAACTGCCTGAAAGGAGGTTGTGGTGAGGTGGGCGTTGATCTCTCCTCACAAGTAACAAGGTATAGGGCGAGAAGAAATGGCCTCAAGTTGCACCAGGAAAAGGTACCTCACTGAAACTGTTGTCAAGCATTGGAACAGGCTGCCCAGGGCAGTGGTTGAGGCACCATCCCTGGAGGTGTTTAGTGTAGATGTGGCATTTAGTGACACGGTTTAGTGGTGGGCTTGGCAGTGTTAGGCCAAGGATAGGACTTTATCTTAAAGGTCTTTTCCAACCTAAATGATTCTGTGAGTTCTGATCCTGCTGCTGGATGCCTCAACTCCCACCACCTTTACACACGAGAAGGGAGGGTTTTCCCTCACCAGCCTTGGGACCCTGGCACAAGCAAATTGTTACTGTCTCGGGGGATGGAAGGAGCTGCCTGCTTGTCTGGGAAGAAATTTGTATTCCTGCTCCTGTAGGTCTCTGTTTTCTTCTCAGTGAGGCCACGTGCCACAGCACCGTGGAGCAGGAGAAGAGCTGCAACACAATTCCTCAAGTGGAAAAAACGTGGGCCACGCTGTGGAGTAATGAGTTTCAAGTTTAGTGTGCAGTACTTTCTAGGTCTGAAATTCAACTTATGATAAAAAACAGTGTTTCCTCTGCCTCTCCTGAGGGCTCTGGCTGCTCAGGAAAGGGCTGTTCCATCAACGTGCCTGCAAGAGGATGAGAAAGCGTGAGCCACACCTGGCACATTGCTGCTTGGGGCAGTAAAACCAGAGCTGCCCAACTAGGATTACAATTCCAGCTATGCGTAGCTAGATACTAATGAACAGAAACTAACCTAACCAGTGCAAACCATTTGTTTATTGACCTTTTGATAGTTTATTGACCAGAAACCTCATGGAGACCTTCAACCTTCCAGTACCTAAAGGGGCTACAAGAAAGCTGGGGAGGGTCTGTTTACAAAGGCTTGGAGGGGTAGAACTACAGGCAATGGGTATAAACAAGAGGGGCAGATTTAGACTAGACATAAGGAAGAATTTCTTCATGGTGAGAGTGGTGAGGCACTGGCACAGGTTGCCCAGGGAAGCTGTGGCTGCCCCATCCCTGCAGGCGTTCAAGGCCAGGTTGGATGGGGCCTTGGGCAGCCTGATCTAGTGGGAGGTGTCTCTGCCCATGGTAGGAGGGTTGGAATTGGATGATCTCTAAGGTCCCTTCCAACCCAAGCTATTCTATGATTCCATGTGGGAGAGCAGGGAGCGAGCTGCCCTGGGAGAGAACGCCCTGTGCACTGAGAGTCACTGGGAGTCAGTGCAGTGGCTGACACTGCCGGATTGTCACCCCCTGCCCTCAGTGCGAGCCCCAGGTCGGCTGGAGCCCCCGCACCTTTCCCTGCCCACCCCCCATTTTTCTGTGTCCCTCTCCCCACAAAAGCTGCCTTTCTCTGGCCAGCAGGCACAGCTCTTTTGTCAGAGGGCTGAAGCTTTTCTCTTAGAGCTTTCACCAGATTGCTGTCTGCTTTTGTTCCTTTCTGCATGTTTCTATCTGGTACAGGTCCTTCCCACCCCACAAACCTCTTCCCCATCTCTGATTTCAGAGGGAACACATTCCCTTGTAACAGGCTGTGAGGGAGGCAGCTGAGTCCCTGTCCCTGTTTTAAAGACTGGTAGATGAGGTGTACAGAGATGTCCTTTAGTAGTGGGCAGTATTTTTGGACTCAGTGATCTCAAAGGTCTTTTCCAACCAGATGATTCAGTGATTCAATGATTTGAGCAACAGGAAAACTGCCTCTGACCTCCTCAGCACTCAGCGTTTGAGAACACCAAGTCCTCAGGGCCCCTGACCCCACTTCCCCAAGGCAGTGAAGCAGGCAGTTGGCCTTTTCCACGCGTTGTTGGCTCTTCGTGTTCCCCAGAACCCCAACATCCTTTGCGTCAGGTCTGCTACCCGGTGGCTTGGTTCCCAGACCCTCCTGATGCATCCACTGACCTGCGGGAGAAATCCTAGGACTTTATGCATCCCTCCTGATACAGAACCTTTATAAACTCACATAAAGCCTGCAGAATTCATACTTATCCCAAATACCCAACTAGTGTCACTGCTGTAATGCAGAATAAGTGCCATTTGTTACAAGGAAACACATGAGAAGATCCCACTCCATGTGTTCAATACCACAATATGTAATGCAGTAACTGTAAAGTCCTTCTATCCCACAGAGCTACACAGAACTGAATCTTGGCATTAAAATATCATGAAAAGCTGCATTATGTTTCTGAATATGTACCATGATATTCTCCTAGACATTTTCCACTCTTTATGTAAACCATTTTTATCGCAGGAATATACTTGGAATTATCACAAAAGCTGGTATCTTTACTTGAACTGCAAAATAGTGATATAAGATGCCGTGCAGTGGGTAGATCATCATCAAATCCACTCACAGGTGAAGCTTTGAGACAT
This sequence comes from Clamator glandarius, assembly GCA_033459285.1. NCBI lineage: Eukaryota > Metazoa > Chordata > Aves > Cuculiformes > Cuculidae > Clamator > Clamator glandarius. Next base: position 2,508,640 of record JAUNZM010000559.1, read on the forward strand.
TTCTGTATTTTTCTCTCATTTCCAGCTGACTTGTCTCCATTGATCCATAGACACATGAGCAGCACAAGAGAGGTGGGAAGAGTCATTCCTGATGAGAAATGGATTTTCTTCCCCCCACGCTTGTTATTGTAAAGGACTGCCAGTTTCCCTTGGCAGCTCGTACAATGGGCTTGCTCTCTAATAAACACAGGTAGCAATAAATTAATATTTCATTCCCATGGTGACAAACAGTGACCTCCAGTTCCAGCACAGGATAATTCACTGACAAAATGGCAGCAAACAAGTACCTAGCCTGTCATGGGCTAATCAGAGATACAGAGTGCTCAGATTGGACTCATAACATCCCTGTAGCTTGGAGTGAGTTTATTAACCTGGGGACACACTGGTGAAAATCAGTTGGGAACAGAGAGAATATGTGCAAAAAAAAACATGAGTTGATTTTAATAAAAATTTTCCTTCTACTTCTCATCCAACTCTCACTAGAACTTGTGCATGAGCTATCAGGAGAGGAGGACTATGCCCACACCTGAGTGCAGGAGCCGAGTATGTGTGGAGAAGAAGAGGAGGATCCTGGGTTCACATACTTGTTTGAGGAATCTGACAGTGATCCATTTGCCAGCCTGGTGAACAGTGCAGTTTGGCTTTGTTGCATTCTTTGATATGAGTCTGAATACCTAAGATAAAGCAAGGTTGTGGAGAAGCAGACTCGGGTGTCTGGAAACTGTTTCATGAAAAAGCTCCAACAGACGAGCGGATGTCCACAGCAGTGAGACTCTCTGGGCCCTTGAAGCCCAGAGGGTGGCTGGAGCCCCTCATCCTGCCATGCAACTGGGAAGGGAGCTGCTGACCCTTGGGCAAGAGCTGGTACCAAAGCTCCTCTCTCTACTTCTCCTCTCCTGCCTTTACGCCCTCCTGCTGGATGCAGAGAACAGTGAATGCATCTTTCTTTTGAATTTATAATACATGCGGGTAGGAACTCCAGAGGGAACAAGATGCTGAGATGTTGAGACAGCTTGCAAAGAAGGAGAGATTTTGCAATGACAGGGAATTCAGCATTCATTATTACGATTTGCCCCAGGGTTTTGTTCTGCACATCAGCAGTTCTGCAGGAAGGAAAGGGCTGGTGGCAGCCACTTAGAACAGAAGGTTCCCCTTTCACTTGCTCTCAGCTATGTGCTGCATCCTTCTGAAGAGCTATTTTGCTGCATTTATTCTCAGTGAGAACAATGCCTCAGCGCTTGGAATGAAATCTTGCGTGTGCTCGTTGCATTTTCCTTTTCAGCAGATTAGTTATTAAAAAGCATCTCATTTGTGTCCCATAGAATTACTGTAAAGATCCTCATCACCCTTGTTTGGTTTTTTATTAATGAAATCCACATCTGGCATGTTTTATTGATCATAATCTTGAGACTGGAGGCTCGTCTTGGTAGCTATAGCAACGGCACATTTTTTCAGATGTCAACGTAACTTCACAAAAAGTAGAGTAAGAAGGAGCAGGTCATTCAAATTACTAAGCAGATAACTTTTATTCTGTAACCCGTTCTGAGTTTTCTAATTTGATACAGCAAATAACAAATAAGAACAAAATCTTTTGACAGCTACATCTGCTGTGGAAGCTCATGAAACAGGATAACATGTATGCACATGGTGTCTTGAGAGCCCTTTTTGCTGGTCATGCATTACTCCTGTGCTCTGCTGGGCTGCAGGCACTATGGGCAGGCTGAGTGCACAGACCCCAGAAAAGCGGCACTATGGAAGAAAAATTTGTAGCCCTCCTTCTGCTACCCAGCCAGGCAGGGGTCACAAACACTGCCCTCAGCTGCAGAGCTTGCTGCAGGTCTCTGGGGAAAGAAACACTCCTGAAATGTGCCTGAGGGTTAAGATAAATTTATATAGAGTGAAATTATAATTTTCTGTAAGTTCACTCTCATGCCTCAGGACCCCTATGAGGTCAGCACCATCAAACTGCTCTCATCCGAGATTTTCTCAGATGCCTCTACAAGTCACTGCTGAACCAGGGAACCTACATGTAATCTAACCTGTGTTGTGGATGTCTCTTCCCTCTGCTTCCAGTTCCAATGTCTGGCTCTGAGAGCATTTGGAGCAGTGTTTCTTCATCCTGCCTAGTAACAGCATCCTGCTAGCATGTGAAAACGATGATGCTGGGACAGTCAAATGAAGCAGTGGGTGGATGGTGTTGCCTCCCTTGCTTTCCCTTAGGGCTTTCCAGCAAGTCAAGTGCAGAACCACCCTCGACCTCCAGCCAGAGTAGAAAGTCAGATCCAGCTGTGACTGCCTGCCTTTTCAGGTCTGTAAGAAACTACATACGAATATAAATGGTCTTTCTAAACTATTTTTAGAGATTCAACCCACAACATCATCTTTTCAGCAGCTGAAAAAAACAGCCCTTTGCAAGTGCAGGAGAGCACAGCCCTGAGAAAATCACAGAGGGCAGAGGGTGAATGGCAGGCTCCTTCTGCGAGGCCCCCACCACTCAGGAGGTAGTGGCTGGAAACTGTTCCCATCAGCTCCCCAGTTAGCCATCAGTGCAAAAGGCTTCAGTGGCCTCGATGCATTCCCCTAATTGGCACTTGCTTTCCCCACGTCCCAGTGCCGGCACGGGAGGTCTCCCTGGAGTGCACAGCCTCGGGCAGGGCTTGAGGTTCTTGGCAGCCCTTCATAAAGGGCCTGTATTTATTATTATTATTGAAATCAAGCTTACAACTGGAGGGGAAGTCATCTAGGGGCTCTGCCACTCTAAATATTACCTACTTGACCTTCACTCCTATGCAGCCCTCCTCCTGGCAGCCCCACCGGCAACGCAGCACAAGTTGCAAATGCCCTTTCCATCAAAAGAAACCAGACTCTTCAAGATCAGCCTTTTCTTTTCATTCTGCTCAAAAAACAGGATGGGTTGGGTTTTACTTTGCAACATCTTTCCTGTGTTGTGTTATATCTCCATCCATCCCAGCGGATGGCTGCAGCCGGGCATAAGTGGCCGGGGCAAAGACTTTGCCCCGGCCACTTATGCCCGGCTGCAGCCCAGGCATTTTTTCCCTTTGCAGATGATGCAGCCACTCATGCGTGTTAATCCCAGCACCAGGTCACTGAGCGGGAACAAGGCGAGGATTGTTCCTCTGGAGCCCAGGGGAAAGCAGGAACGCAAAGCACAGGGAGGGGAATGGAAAAACACCCTGCTCCATCCCAGGCTAGTGGCAGAGGGTGAATCGTGTCTCCATTTTCCTCTGGGTAATACCAAGGGCTAGGTGCTAGAAGAGATGCTGGAAGAGATGCTAAGACCTTGTTGCTGCTGAATAGAGGAGTTAATTGGCACAGGTTGGTGCTGACTTGGTGAAACCTGTTTCCCCTGTGCTGCACCCACAGAGCACCCTGGGAAAGGAGATAGCCATCAAGAAAATATGCAGCTACAGTGCTGCCAGGGCTCTGGCACAGCAAAATAGTTCTGCAGTTATCGGCTTCTGCTGGTTGAAGTGCACATCCCTGCCAGGGCAGGTCCCTAACTGCTTTAATGCTCTGAAGTTCGGGGACACAAGGTGGTGGGTACAACATCCCTGGGAAGGACCAGTGTGCCATGTGGTCACGAATGTGCTCCGTGATGCTTCACTTTGGATTCAGCCAGTCAAGTGCATTGGTGTGAGGAGTTTGCAATTTTGTATGCTGAGAGCAGAAATGGAAGAGTAAAGTACATTGATAAGAGCAGATAAAACCAGTGTGCCTGGAGAGAATTTCGAAGTCCAGATGTCTCATGTGGTTGGGGGAAAGTCAAGGGGGCTTCTTCAGAGAAGTGGGTGTTGTGCTGGTTTGAAAAGGAATAAAGATGTATAAAGCTATTCTTTCCTCAATTTCATTTATTCCCCTGCCCCTCCATTTCCTAAATGCTATTCCAGGAAAAGACTTTCACCTTAAACAAATCTTTTATTGTATTTTAGGGCCTCTGACAGAGCAGAGCTGGAGGAATTCGCCTGAGGCTTCTACTAGCAATAGGCAGCATCATGCACAGAAAATTCAGCATCCATTGAGAAGTTTTGGACTCATACAGACCCTGGATATTTTAGAAAAGATTAATAAGACCACCTTTTATTTTAATCCCTGTTGTATCTTCACAGCGGTATATATCGCAGATCACTGCACACATCTAAGAGGAGCCTCAGCCAGCATCATAACCCAACATTTAGGTGCACTCACAGCATCCTGCCCTGACCCTGTACGGATATACTTCTGTTAGCTCTTGCTTTTCTACACCCACAGTCAACAAAGTTCCTACATGTCTGTCACCTCCTGAGCCACTGCAGCCAGGGAGAGAGGAAGCATTGACCTTCTTACAGCCAGATTAGGAAGTCTTGGTCACAAGAAATGGGCTGCAGGGTATGTTTCAATTTCTGGTATCCAGTAATTGTAGGAACTAGGATGGGAAAGGACTTTTCTACATCTGCTGATGAGTGGTGACCTCTAGGCCAGAATCTCATGCTGACTTGATCCAATAAATATTTATAGACTCCATACAAAAAAGGGAGAGCTTCTGCAGGTGGAGCTGAGAGAGCAGTGAAAGCCTTCAACTGCCCTAAGGCAGAAGAAGGAGCTGCACCGTGGTTTCTCAAATCTTGGCTGACTATTTTAACCACTAAGCCAGCGGGTGAAAGTAGCAGTGATGAAAACCAAACCCAGCACCTAAATGAACCAAAGCAGAAAGCCATGATTCATGTATGGGTTTACAGAGAGGATTCCCTACTCTCACTTCCTATATACCTTCAAAGACCTGAAAAAAACTCCCCTTTCTTTCTCTTAAATATTAGAATAGAAAGAATGTTTTTGCAAAGAGTTCTTCAAACCCCTGTGGGAAGCAGGGCTGGGCACTCCCTGCACTGGCTCTTGACCTTGCGGGTAGGTGCCTACCTCCTCTGTGTCCCCTGTGTAAATGGGATGTTATGAAGGCAAGTTGAAGAGTTAAATATTGCTATTTAGGGCACTATTGCAGCCCAAATCATCCTTGTGATTCTAGTTTGTGTTTGTAGCTAGTCGTGAGTGATATTATTGCAGGATTGTTTTCTAGGCTTGACCCTGAAAATGCCAGACAGAGAAGAAGAGCAGAGCGATGCATTTAACTGAGGAGATAAGTTTGTCTTTTATGCATGTGACTGATATGATCATTCATATTTGACTCAGACAGCATTCATTTAACACACATGCACTAACAAATACTTATTAAAATCAGAGAGAAGCTGACTGCTGTCTACTATACCAAATACCTCAGGCTATTAACAGCACTATACTATGTATGCACTATTTATTCAGGAATATACATAAAAAATACACATGCATGTGTGTGAAGCTATGTGTGTAATCTATATGTTTGGATGCCTCGAGACAGGGCTGATCCTTTGATACAGAGACAGCCTTGTGGATGCTCTCCAATGAAATGACCTAATTCGGTTTACACCACGAGTGTGGGGTTAGAAAGGGCTGTTCCCCACCGCACACGCAGCCCCAGCCTACACAGCCTGAAGTCAGCGGCAGTCCCACCAGTGCCTGGGGAGGCTGCAGCTGGAGATCCTCCTGCTCCAGGGAGCAGAGCAGCCACAGGCAAGCCGGCAGGAGGGAGCAGCTACCCTGCCCCAGCAGGGCATTAGCTGCATAAACCAGCTTGGCACAGATTGGGCCTGGCGCCAAGCATCAGATATACATGCATTTTATTTATTACAGCCACTTCCGAAGCAGAGCCCGAGTTGGCAATGGTCCTGCACTGCGGGCTCCCTGCTGTGAAGGTGCTACCCACTCCATGGAGTGCAATGAGCATTTCCTAAGGAACACAGAGCACCCTGGAAATGCAGCGTGTCGTCCTAACTCTGCGGCTGGTCGTACTGCCATTGCTGGCAGCAGCAACACAGTGGCTGCTCGTTCTGGGACAGGCCTAGGGGACAGCCCTTCATGCACCTTGCCCTCAGGTAGCACTGGTGGCTGCCACCGCTTCTGCATCGGCGTAGGGGGATGGTAGTAGGAGTCTGGTTGCTGCCACCTCTCTTTCTTCACAAGCATCCCCAGAGCATCAGCAAAGTGGAAGAGCTCGCCCCATACTCTAATTTACTTGGAAAAAGATATGTCACTGAATATTGACTCATTCTGCAATGAGACTAATACTTTCCAAACAGCTGCGGATCTCTTCTACACTCTGAAATATTCTTGTGGGGGAGTGACATGGAATTTGCTCCCCTCTAAAACATTATTTTCATTTGATATGTGTGCTAATGTGTATGCAATACTGTCACTGAGATTGTGCCAGATTGTCACATGTTGGAGACCGTACAGTTTGCTTCTATAATGGCACTTCTTAGTGCTAAACATTTTACACTGTTTTTTAAAATGAAAAACAGACAAACAAATATTGGGAAAGTTCAGACAGGGAACCTTTTCTATTGCTCTTAGTTTATGAAACACTACACAGAGGTCAGACTTCTTTTCTATGTAAAGATTGCACATAGGGGTACAGAATGCTTTTCTGGATGTCTGGCAGTATGTTAGTAGCAGCGGTAGGACGTCTTATTAATTAGGTACTAAATAATTAATGCTAATAACCAAGATGATGATGATGAAGGGGATGGGGTGATAGGTAGGGCTGTGTTCTGACTAAAGCACCTTACTCTTACTCTGCCTCTCAAAATGCTCTGAAACTGATTTACAGAACATATTTCCTCTGCTTGAATGATTCAGCTGTGCTAGCTGAGCTGGCCCTCCCTATCTCCCCTTGTAAAGGAGGGCAGGCTTTCACCTGCAGGCAAAAGAATATTAAAATAGAATAAAAAAATTAAAGAAAAAAACCACCCCCCAAACCTCAAGCAAGGGCATTGTGTTTTGAAGGGAGACAGCCTGCTCACCCGCTCTCTGGTGACTCACATCCTTGGTGGCTGTGAGCAGCAGCCACAGCACGAACCCAAACCAGAATGCTGATGGATGCCACAGGCAGCCATGGGCATGTTTAGACTAAACGGGAGATTTGGGTCTCGGGTAGCAGGGCTCTGGCATGGATCGCTGCTCCCATCACAAAACAGGCGATTATGGGACTTCACACAGGTGCTTAGGGACTCTGATTGTTTGCAGGCACATTTTGAGTGCTCCTGACTGGTTGTGAAAATGTCTAGATTGTCACCTGTGAGAGAACCATGACCTTAATTCCCAGATGGTTCAGTACCTCGAGAGGTGCAGGAGATGGTGTGTGGGAGGAGCAAGGAGGAGCCCGTGGCACCTGGGTGCTGCGAGGAGCAGTGACTCAGTGGAGCGTGCTGCCGGCCCCAAGGCACCTGGTACATGCCAGCTGCCACACGCCTTCCTGGAAGGAGTCTCTGCCGCTGTTCCTCTTTAAAAATTATGAAACTAGATGTTTCAGAGGAGTATTATTCATAGTCACATTTCACTAGATAAACTTCCAAGTTCGGTGCGATGCCAGGAAAGACAGAAGGCTGTCAAATCAGAGCATCAAAATCCACTCTTCCTACTTGATGAACGCATGTATGAATTTCACTCTCATGCCATGTCACAGGTATGTACCTCCACCTGGCTCTTCACCTTTTGCTGGCACTGCTTGCCCAAGATTCATTATAAAGTTATACTTCTTGAATGACTGGTTGGATAGATCAAATCTTTGATGTTTTCCTACTGATCCTGTGTGTGCTAACAGGAGGAAGTCCAGAAACACTCGTCAGGACAACAGTAATTAGCTGAAACTTCCAAACTGAAATGCACAATTAATGCTGTGTCACATCCCGAGTATCAGTCGTGCAATTAAAAGGTTTGGATGGCAGCTAGAAATTCCAGAGTTTTAGGGCAATTGACTGTGCAAACTGTCCTGGGCAGTATTAATCCATTGTGCAGCATCAGGCAGAAAGGCTGCATGTCACAGTAACTCCCTTGCAATCCGATCTCCAGGGAGGTTGCAGTTCTTCTCTCCTGGAGCGTGTCTCTAGGTGATAAAGTAACCCTGCACCCAGAGGACAACCAGCTCTCTTCCTTCAAAAAAACAGTCGGTAAATTCTGAAGGTCCTGCTGTTCAGCTTTCCTCACTTGAAATCTCCTCCTACGCAACCTTGAGGAGCCCCTTCCCTCTTTCACAAGCTTCTACCCTTCCAAGGAGAGGAAGAAGTGGACATGAAACAGGGCACCCAGGGCTCCAGCCTACCAATCCCCTGAAGAATGAGGGGGCAGTGACACCAGTGCCCGAGCAGCACCTCCCTCCACCTGGCTGTGTGAATATTGCGCACACTGATGGTGAATGGCTGTCCCTGGCTGCACCCAGCAAGAGAGACTTCCTCGCCTGTCGTACAAACATAGAGCATGGTGAGACTCACAGGTCCTGTGCTCTGCTGTGCTGGAGAAACTCAAAGCCCGAGAGCTTTACAAAATTATATTTACTTGCCCTCTGAGTTAAACATACCAGGTTTACAAATGCTGACAGCCCTTACTTGCCACCGACCAGCCCTAAGAACAGAACTCAAACTTCAGAAATGTGAGAACAAAACTGACATTGCCTGCCCTGGTGCCCGTGGCTCAGTGATGCTGTCCATTGAAACCACCCTATTATGCAGTTTGTCTGTGGGTATCCAATCTTCATTATTGCATATCTGAAATACTTGTCCTGGATCTGAGGTACCTTTGCAATGACTGAGTTCTTGAATCATGTACCAATAAAATCTGCCATTGAAAAATGACATCCCAAAGGCCAGCACCATCTGGCCAATGCCAATGCATTTGTCCTCTGCTCCTGTCAAAGTTTTTGGCATCACAGGGGCACTACCAGACACGTTTGGTTTGTGAACCCAGTCTGGGATTTCCTGGTGTTTGGGTTTTCTCAGTAATGGTGTCAAGGCATTTTCAGAATCACCTCTAAATGCACAGAAGGTCAGACTTGTTGCCTGCTGAATAAGGAGGGGACAAAAAAAGTGATGTCTGCACTGAAGCTGAAGTTAAACTCTTACCTCTTTTAATACACTAAAGGACTTAATAAAAGAGAGAGCTCAGTGCAGACTGTGCAGTGCTGCGTGCCTGTCAGAGAGAGGACCCCAAGCTGATACTGCTGGATAAGCTTATTTAAGCTTCCATCCTTAAAGTTCCTCTTACAATATTTACTGTTCCTACTCTGAATAACATGAGACTAATTTAATGCTGAATTTTATTTTGCATAGTAATTATTATTAAATCTCTGGATCCTGATGCAGGGTTATCAAGCAGCTTTTATGAGTTACTACAGTGGTAGGATCTGACCCACTTCCACTTTTGTTTTGTGGAAGTCATACAAGATTCCAGAAGACCAAATATAATTTTCACTGCAGTCTTTCCAAAGGTCACTAAATGAATACCTAAAAGTGCCATTGCTATTCTGAACAGGGAGGCAGCCCCATTCCAGCATTATGAACTAATTTGAGAAAATGACTGAATTTTTTCAGTTCAGCAGCTAAACCAATATGTTAATAAAAGAATGAAAGAAACAAAGACCATAGTGAGTAGTATGTAAAATTTGCAGGTGTTTCTTTTAGACCTAAAAAGCTTTGTCTACATAAACCATCCTATCTGACCTGAAGCAAAACATTTTATTTCCTCACATTTGTAAAAAAAAAATAAGGAAAGGTTTTATACACAGATCTGTTCCTACACACCCAAAGTTGTCCTCCACCAATAGTACCTCACACAGCAAATGGAAAAGATGAGAAAAAAAGGAAAATTAAGACCCATATCTGTAATTTAAGGTCAGTGGAGACTTCCCTGGGGTGGACTGGACCGGAGGGGTTGGGAACAGCCGCGTATTTGGGGGCTGAATGCATCATGAGAGACAGTTGTTCCTCCAGCTCTTCTCGCCCACAGCAGGTTTCCAGGAAATCATGTGAATAAAAGCCTTTGTAATGAGAGAGTGTCAGAGAGACAAGCTGGAAAGGATGATGCCAGCCAGACCCAATCTGACAAGTTCTCCCTCAGAAAGCAGCTGTGCCCCCGCTGTTCTGGGTGACGGACAAGGCTCTGCCAGGATGTCAAGCTGACCCAAAAGTTGCCTGTGTCCATTTGACCAATAAATCATCTCCTGTTTGGGGGATGCTCTCCTGAATAGCTGGGGAATCACTGGTGGCTGCCTAAACACTCTGTAATGGGTGAGGTTTCATTTGGAGTTGATGTGAGTCTTCAGTGCCTAGAGGTGAGTGTTTTGCAGTGGCGTAAGCTAGAAGAGTCTCAGTGAGAGCAGGGCTAAGAACATCCTGCAGCACTGCCCTCCATCGCAGGGAGAACTGTTACTAGCAATTAATGATGGGGGTGGATGTGGGGGCTTTTTTATTTGCTTGGGTTTTTTTCTAGAAAGAACTGTTTGGGTAAAATTTATGAACAGTTTTGGGATGAGTGAATTACTTTTGGGCAAGAATTTGCAGTTTCTTTCTAAGAAAATACTGAGATCTATACGTAATTACTATTAGCAGCTCTGAGGATCCTTTTGGCAGGTGGAGACCATGTAGAAGGGACAGAAGTGAGGCAAAACTTTTTGCAAGCAAAGATATGATTAGGGATTGGAGAGACTGATTCTACTGCATAGGATAATTCAGAAATTATGGCTTGGCATTGGTCTGGATTAGACCTGACAGAAAAGTCTCTGTACTGTTATATAAAACCTTCCAGGTTTTGAAATGGAAACCTGTAAGCAAAAGGTCTTCACTATTTTAAACCCCTGTCCTACACAAGCCTTGTGCTTCTAAGACTTTTGTATGGAGGAGTGAATGGAAACTTTTGTGGTCTCCTGGGTTAGAGCTACAGAAACCCCTGATGGGAGGTAACCACCAGCTCCATCTGCTGCTTCCCCTTCCCTGTAGGGAGACAAGTTCCAGCTGAGCCTCTTCTGCTGGTCCCCAGCAGCCCCTGGCCAAGCCTTTCTGTGAGACTCTCCTGAGTGTCAGCAGCAAGGAGCAATGGTCTTGAGGATCTCCTGCACTGGCTTCTGGGCAGATTCCTGCTGGGATCTCCCCTAAGGTTTGGGAAAAGACCTGAAGGACACCCGCCACCCCTGAGTATCGTGTGGGAGGACAGAACCACTTCCTTATGAGATAAGTGGTGACATGAAAGGCACCATGTGGGTCTGTGGGCAGGGAGAGAAGGAGAAACCTGCCCGCACACAGCCCTGGTATTGCAGAGTTCTGCATCTGACCAGCCAGCCTTCATATGTAAGTGCCAGATAATAGGAGAAGACCTTGATCAAATCAAAGGCTTATTTTACTTTGGGGAGCATTAATTTTAACAAGGTCATTTGTCATTCTTTTGCTGTGCAATCATAGAATGAAAAATTGCAGAATTTATAGAAAATAGGAAGTCATCAGCACATCATTTTGTCAGACTATGATTTGTCTGGAGAAAAATGACTGACAGCTTTCCTCAGCCTAGAAAGCTAATCTGAACACTGTCTATGGTCTCTTATTGTTGCTAAACATCCCAGCACTTACACCAAGCCAAATATTCAAAATATCAAAATGAGGATACTTAAATATACGATTTTAATTAAAAATTATTCCAGAGGAAGTTCTTGGATTCTTAGATCCATCATCTATTAAAATATTATTTGCAAATATTTCACAGTTTTATCTGTAATGTGAACTAAATATTTGTGTATTAAACAATACCATAAGGCTGTCTAATATTGTGCTTCCCTTGGTCAAAACTATTATCCCCATGAGTACCTTACTTAGACTTTCGCTATCTGACAAGGCAATTAAAAAGTTATTTGAAGCTGTAAGTAAAGAAGTAAAGGAAGAGTTAGAACTATAAAAAGTAATCTGTATACTTCTATAAAAGCACCTATCTGGGGGATATTAAATGACTGCAATATACAGTCAAGAATAAAAGGTAGCACAGAAAATTGGAGCTGTCATTGCACCTCTCATTAAGAGATTAATTAATTTTCCTTTGACTGTGACAGCAGCTGAGCTTCAACATAACGACACATGATACAAAAGCAAAAAAGCTTATTTTTAAAGTGCATATTGATAGTCATCTGCCTGGGATCCTACCAAGTACAGGACCAGCAGGAGCATTAGGTGGTTCATCAAAAAGGCTCAAGAGCTCCTGAAGTCAGATGCTTCCAGAGCAGGGTTTTGGTTTTGTACGATGTTGACTATCTTACTGGTCCCAAAATCCCTGCTTGCTTGGAGGAATTTTAAATGTGAGTCTTCTCAATTGTGTTTGGGATTAATTAACTCTTGGGGGGTGGGGGGGAAGAGTGTTCTTGTGTGTCTCATGAAATGACCTGACAAGATCTGTGTTTAGAAGAAAGCCTGCTGTCCGTGTGACAGCCTAGCTCTGCGTGATGGTCCTGTCGCTGCGCACCCAGAGCCACTTTTTCCCCCCAGCACCACAGCTCCCTGCTCAGCTGCCCGATTTAAGGGGTCTGACTTTCCTTCCAGGAACTAGAATGAGTTTTTCTGGCAACCCCTCCCGGTATTCCAGCAGATGGCAATAACCCATAATGGGTGAGTAGGAGGAATGGGGAGGCCTCGGTGGCACCGGTGGGGCAGGAGCCTCCCCAGCAGCCCTGCCAAGTCCTGGTGCTGGGGGAGAGGAGGGAAAAGCTGGGAAGAGAGAGCGAGCCAATGAATAATAGATTACTAAAATCTAGCCAGCTAGAAAGTGCATACACAGGAGAGAGGAAGAGTGCATAATTCATCTATAATTGCTCACGGGGGGATTTTAAATAAAGTAGAGAGACAGGTCACACATTCCCTTTGTTTCTGTTTTAAGTTTTCTAGTGGTAAAAATGTGGGTTTGTTCATCCATTTTGGCCTTCAGGCTCAAAGCTGACCCAGCTACCATCCTGCCACCTATCAGGTGATGCTAGTCACACATGGGATGCCAAAGAGTGACTGAAAAGCATGCCCTGAAAATTATTCTTGTCTCTGATACTGCAGGCAAAAAAATGGTGACCGCAGAGGATGCACCTTTAGATGGACCAGGTCAAAAACCCGGTACTATCTTGTCCATGTCTATTTTATAGCTCCTGAAAATACTTCAGAGCAATTTTGTCTCATGATTCACCAGTAATCACCCCGTTCACTTTACAAACCATTGAATGTATGTGAGGATGGCTTTTGCCACAAGAAGGGGAAACATGTTTAAGTTTCCTGTGCATCTCTAGAATAAACAAGAGAACAGGAGAGAACAGCACAGGTTGTCTAACCTGGAGACTATAAAGGATGTTTCCTTGGGAACTGAGCATGTTTGTGACCAGAAATGATGATTTTAAGTGATAAACGTACACCCTGCTCTTGTCAAGATTAAACACCTCAAAATTCTTTTTGGTGTTACAAAAAGCAACACAAATACAGGTCTGTCTGTGCCAGCACCCAGTCTCTGAAAGCTGAAAAAATCAAGCTCTTCTTGAGGAATAGCAAATGAGACAACGTGCTCTGGTTTCCTATTCACGGGAGTGTGGGGAGGGGAGGCACAAAAGGCTGGTCTATGCTGTAAAACCTGAGTGTTGGTAACTGCTGCTCTTCCATGGCTACCTGCGTAAAGCTCCTTTTGTTTTCTCAGGCTACTCTTGGCCTCTGCAAAAGACTTTGGCAACAAGTTCCACGTTCTGATTTGCGTGAAAACCTCTCTCAGTTCCTACTTTGTAACATTACAAAGGAACGTTCCCTTCTTTTTTCTTTCCTTTTCTTCTTTTTTTTTTTTTGATCTGCTTTCTCCTTGCCACAATGTTATAATTTTTCTTCTAGTGTTTCCTTTTACTGGTCTCTTTCAAAGATAAATTTTTTCAATCTCTTAAAAAAGAGCATAATAAAGTGGGAAGAATGGGTAATGGCCACTCAAGGAACATGCAGAAAGATACTGAGCAATTCTTATAAGAAAAGGCAATTTTTCCATTTTTATGTCTCTCTTGTCTGCTTTCAAGAAGCGAACTAAAAAGGCTGAGGGAGATAATTGTTTTGTGTGGGGATGTGATTGAGAGCCTAACAATGACATAATTGCAAGAGCAACAGTTGAAGACCTATATCTGTTAAAAATTATTAACTGTTTATTATTTACCCACCACTGTATCAGTAGACCTGATGTAACTTCTGCTGCCATGACAGCTTCTCAGCCTCCACTGTAACAACCTGTTTCATACTTATCTTTGAATTACTGCGTGTTCAGCACCTACTGAGACACTCAGTTCGTGGCATGCATAGAGTACATGGAGCAGATTACCGGCTCTGCATTTATTTTACTGTTCTGTTATGATGAAGCTGATGCAGGGAGTTGAGCACTGGTGCATTGTTCTATGCCAGATGGCACAGAAAACTGCTGTTTGAGAGACCTGCTCAGTAACTGTCTTGTGCTTTATTTTCTGACCAAGAGACAAGATGCCTATAGATACGATATCTCTCATAAAGACAACTTGTGTTTATTAACACACTAAACAACTTCCATTAAACAACAGTAGGAATGGATTATATATTTTCCAGCGAACATCAGAATCACAACAAATACAGTCTCATTCATTCAAAAAATACATAGATTTGATCTGAATTCATTTGAACAATGCTGCCTAGGGAGAGCAAAGGAAAAGCAATGTCACTGTATTCCCATCACGGAGCTGGGGGAGGGGGGCCGCCACTCTTTGAACATTCATTCTCAGCATGAAAGATGCAGGTTCAGTGTCTGTCTGAGGGGATTTAAGCCCCATCCAACCACCTCTTCCTTAGTCTGTTATCGCTAACTGCTGTGCCATTGAGTATTCTGGGGTGCTTGCAGTCCTGTTGCTGCTGTTCCACTTAGCATTAATAATTAAATATTCACCGGCAGAGGGACTGAGCTTCAGATATCGTCCATCCTCGAGGAGTGCTCTGGGCTGAGAAACATTCACATCCTTTGTTGAAATGACTGCTCATATATTTTACACACACCAACACTGTGCCAGCCAGAGGGACTGGAGGTGGCCCACTTTAGAGTGACTGCCTCATGGTTAGGATGCTAATCTGGAAGAAATTGTAAACATGATTTTAAATCCAGTTTCTGCTTCATTTGAACTAAACTACAAAGTCTTTGTTCTGCTACAAAACCTCTCACATTTAGATTTGTTTTGACCGAAGCCGGACCTGTTTCTCATTTTGTTTGCTCTCCACCCCCCAACCCCTTGCTTTTTTTTTTTTTTTTTTTTTTTTTTTGTGTCTCTGCAGGAAGCCTGAGAAATCTCCCTCCTTTTTCATTAACTGCAAACATAATGATAACAAAACTCTGAGAGCCAGCTAACACCACTCACTTGACTTTGGAGTTTATTCATCCCTCAGGTACAGCTATTATTTTGTAATTGGAAGCTCCTTCTAGGTATTCTTTTATCAGTAGTATAATAGATACTTGCAGCTCTGCTTTTATTTCCTTGTGAATTTGCTTTGGTGCTAACAGCTTTTATCTCGGCTCAGCTGTTTGCAACAGCTCTGGGGCTCCTCCCTTCCAGGACACAGTTTCATCTTGACCGAAACCAGCATCCTACACAGCATCACTCTGTCACTAGGGAAGACAGGTGCTGCATCATTTTCTTCCCACTCTGCAGGAAGAGATCATGACCTCAGTTATGCAAAACAGTGGATGAAGCTTACGTATTACATACTGCTAAAGTCATGACCTAGTACACACAAGGCTTCCAGACTTCCTAATTAGGGACTGAGCAAATTAAAACTGCCTAAAATGTCCATATATTGGACAAGTTTTTATTTCAAGAGCTTAAAAGAGATATAAACCTGTCCATCTTCCAGAAACATTTACATATTTCATCAACACTTTCACTAAAAGCTTTAGCATTTATTAAATCAAAACTTGACTTTTCAAATGAAGTCTGTGGTTAGATTAATCAGGGAAAATAAAGGGAGTTTGGAGTTTGGTCTAATGACAGCAGTACGGGTAAGAAGTTTTCACAGATGCTTTAGGGAGTGCCAGCACAGTGAATGGCTGAGCCTGGGGGGAAAGGCTTTAGACAACAGCTACAGTGAAGAGGTGCAATGTGGTGTCGTAGCCAACACAGTCTTCCTTTTCCTCTTTCATTATCACAGAGCAATTTTAAAGTTAACCTATGATCTACCCAAAATGTTGCACAGGATCATTCACAACAGCTTGGTAAGTGAACAATTTCCAGCCAAAATATTACAAATTTCCACTCTTTCTAAGGAAAAACAATTTTACTATTTAAAACCCACACACAAATAGCAAAGACCCCACGAACCTCTTTTTCTGAGTTTCTCCGTGGTTTGCTCTCTAGTGAGAAACCTGAATGACTAATATCTGGCTAGAAGCTCTACGACAACAGAACTAAGGACAGCATTGACTCCTTTACCTACAGCTTTATTGCTACCCCAAGCCTTAGGGCAGTAAAACACTTTGTAAGGGTTTCTTTTCCTTGCCCCCCACCCCCCCATGGAAAACAATTGGGTAAATAGAAAGAGCAAGCAATATCAGCAGAGAAACTTGCAGAAAGACAAACACAAGTTACAATGAGAACTGTATTTTTGAAAATATCTCTGTTTGGAAAAGGAGAGACTGGAACAGAATGCATTTGGTCTCTGAACTCCAGTGACTTCTTGGGAATGGCTATGGATATGCTGAAATTACTAAAAGCTGTGAGCCAGCACATAGTTTCCTTCATACCAGCCCACTCAGGGACTTGAAATAACTTTTTTTTTTTTTTTTTTGTCCGAAAGAAAACACAGAACTGAAAGAAAGAAACACAGCTTGTCATGAAAATGTCATAACCTTCTACCCAACTCCTTCTGCGGTAGCTGTTGGCACAGAAGGCTTGTTTTCTCTTTTATGAAGCAGAATTAAATAGAGAAGAATTAGTGCAGGGACTATAATGGAACAGAGGAACTGGACAAGGAAGAATAAAGGTGGCATCTGTAATAGTAAATTAAACATGGTCACAGGCACTGGAACTTAATCATCTATGCTGTGAAATAGTTACCATGGTCATTTCCATGGTTTTAGTCAGAAGCTCATTTGCTGTCTCCTATACGTGTCCTGAAATGAGATCTTTCCCAACAGGTAGTTTAGATGTGAGCACCAGATTTTGAAGAGAAAGACCTCTACTGCTGCGGGCCATTCTGGGCTGGTTGGCCCCACTGTCTGAGATGCTCAGGCTCGTTTAACTCACTGGTATAAGCACAGCCATTGAGAATTTGGGGACATTTGTGCCTTCCTTAGACATTTCAATCTAGTCATATATTTTTTCTAAATGTACCTAATAGCATCTTGAAATGAGTTAAGAATTTCCCCTAATTTTAGTGCTCTCTGAAGTCATTCAAAATCTCGACACTTGTGATGGCAAGGATCTATTTTTAAAAAAAAAAAGTTAATTTGTATCCATTTTGCTTAGAGAGAAAACCTTCTGTTGGTGCTTCCCCTGACATATTTACAGAGAGGAATTGAAATCCCTCTTCACCTTTGTGATGTTCAACTCAATATAAGAGTATGGAAATCGCTAGGGACCTTGCAGAAGATGGAGTGCATTGTTCACATATTTCAAACTGTTTCTTCCATGCTGAATGATAAAGAAAAAGTGGTTTTTTACCCTTGCTGCCACTGGCTATTTAAGTTCTTATTTCTATTATGGGTAGAAAGCTCCTCTTAATTTCCAGCTCACACCTCAAACAGGAGACCAACCCAGCACATACAGTATTTCACGCAGCAGCAGCTTGTCCAGGCACACAGACAGCCCCACTCAATAAAGCAGTGCCTGTATTAGCCAATAAAATCAGCGAATGTTGTCCTGTGGCCCTGGGGAACTGGAGGTATCGTCAGCTAAACTCTCATCCTCAAAGCCAGGGTGGCTGCATCCAAAGTGCCTAAAAGGAACAGTCTCTTGTCCACGCTGTCTCTCAAACTGCTTGAACACGGAGGGACTCCATTTGGCCAAACCAGGGAGCGTGTTAACATTTTTACATGGTAGGTGGCCTCGTTACTTTACCAGCCCAGCCATAGCCTTAGACTGGGATTTGCAAGAATGTTCACTTAGTTCAATATCAGTGTTACCAGATGAAATATTTTTCTGAATCAATACGATTCCATAGAGTGCAACCTTTTCAATAAGGATTGCTCTCTGACTCTGTTTTCTTCAAGACCAGCACTGTGGTGACCAAGAAACATATTTAAGAGAAAACAAGATGCTTATAGAATTAAAGATTTTACAGAAAAACTGAAATAAAACATGCGTCTATTTTTCTGAGGACAGATAGGATTAAATTCACTTTAGGCAGCTAAAAATTAAAATCCTAAGTAACTCAATTTTTTTCTGATGAATTTGTCAAATTTGTTTTGAACATAAAAGCTTTTGGCAAGCACCAATTCCCATAGCAATAATTCCCACTGTTTAACTACATGAGCAGTCTTTAGAGCACAATTGTTCTGATCACATACGGGCAGCTGCTTTAAGATGAGATGAGTTAATCTCCTTTGATTGTAACAAGTACAACTCCACTGACTCCCAATGGAACTTCGACATCTACCTTTGATGTAAATACACACTAGTAGATATCAAAAAAAACTTGGGCAGGATGAACATCTCCTCTGACTTTTAGCTATGCCTGTTAATCTGAGATTAATCCCACACAGTCTACCAATTTCTGCTGGTCCTCAGAAACAGCATTCAGTATAAACTGCTCAGTCCCATATAACTTCACTTTGACCATCCACTGGGAGCTTTATTGGACCCTGAGAAGCTTTTGGAGTTGCACAGGGTCAGCAAGGACCAGTGTGAGTTTGAGCTTCCGGTTTCAGACGGCCCAGAAGGGAGCACGTTTCTCGCTGAGCCACACCAGGCCCTTGCCTGAATTCTGAACTTGTGTGATTTGCAAAATCAGAAACTCCTTTGTGTATCCTTTCTAAGCCTGAATTTTGTGCATTATAATAAAATGAACTTCAAAACAAATAAAACTTTTAACACAAGGTTTTATTTCATTCTTTTTGCACAGCTCTGTCATATATTTCTGCTTACTTTGATTCTGCTTATCAGTGGTTCATAGATACAATTCCTTCCTATTCATTAGACAAAAAATAAACTACTTAGAAATTAAAGACATTGTTTCAGGACTCTCCTTAATTCTCCATGGTATAAATGGACATTTACAGTGTGCTTTTTGAATATTAGTAACTTTCATTACAGGTTTACCCTAGGAAACGGGATTTAAAGGATTAATTATGCCTTTAGTATGTTTTGTTTGTTAGCTTAAACCACAGCTAGATCAAGACATGACTAACTGTGCAGAGCTGACTAAGATTTACTCTAGACAAAGGCCTTAAGTCAAGGTAACACAAAGAAATGTTGTCCTTCACCCTAGAAATTCTGTCAGAAAATGACACTTTTAATTTGGTGCTGTGACTCAGAGGTATATTTCTGTGCTCAAAATAGAAGTGATATGGTTTGAAATCCTGTGCTCAAGAAGAGAAAAGCAATAAACAGCTTAACCTCACAGGCAAGTGGTGAGCCTGGTCTTGGCAGGAGCAGAATTAAAAGACCAGTATGACCAAAACAAATCTCACTTTGTGCTTTAGCAATGCTGACAATCAGGTAATTGTAAAAAATGTTCTTCACTTGTAAACTGAGACTGCTAATACAAATAACCAGCACATTTTGATTTTTGTCACAGCTTCTATTGGATGATCTCAAAGACACAAACACTGAACAACACAATGACCATGTGGCAAATGCACAAAGCAAAGTAAAAATGCATGCATTGACCACAGTCCTTCCTGGCTAATACAATTTACAAAAATAATCTGCTGGCAAGATGAAAAAATCTTACAAATTCCTCTCCGATTTTGCACAGTAAAACGAATTAATTATCTTCTCTGAACTGTGGATAAAAGCCCCTCCTTAAGGCAGAGAACATTCCTTTGTAGCGTCATGGTGAAATAAGTTCTTCACTGAACTTCTGAGAAATCTGGGCTGCTTTTTCTATATTCTTTACTTTCCTTGTTCCCTTTTCAACTGATTTTCATTATAATGCACAGTTATATAAATAAAATGGCTCATCTGTTAGCTGAGTGAGGAGATGGGGAGTAAATTGACAAGTTCATGCAAAAAGCCCACAGCATCTGCACTTTGTTAAAAGGTGCTTTTGTGGTAGTGAGAAAGAACAGAAAGAAGGAATTGATTGTACGTGTATGTGTAGGTGGTAAAAGTATTTTCAGATAGAGGTGAGAGGCTAGAAGCTGTCAAAAAATGAGAGTAGGAGCAGAGTAGACAGGAGATGCCCCAGGTAATGTGCTTTATATAAGGCAAGTTGAATCATTTCATAATATAGGTAGTATTTGAAGTAAAATAAAAATATTTTCTATTTACATCAGAACTATTTGCTTAATGAAGTGCATTTCTTTGCCTCAATTCAGAATGGTTTCTCTAGTGCATATCACTACTGAGGTTATAAGACCAAACACAAAGAAAAAGTCTCTGAAAAAAAAAGGATTGAAAACCCAAGGAAACAGCAAAATTAGCGAGGTGGATATTTGCAGCATCTGCCTGCTAGATGTGAGAAAGCCTTTTGTATTTGCCTTCTTGGTCATTTCCAAAAGAAAGAAACAACATAGTTCATAATGAGATTAGCTTGTTTTGTAAGGGGGGGTGGCAAACAATGAATAAACAGCCTGGATTTAATACCGATAGTGTTTCAGGCAGTGCATTTCTGTTAGTTACCTAACATCAGTCCCGGCTTGATGAGTAACAGGATAGCAATGTCCAATCTCAGATATGCTTTTCAAAATAAATAAAACATGATATGCATCTAGAATTACTATGACTGAAGCATAAAATAATGGACAGCTGAACTGGTACAGATTTATAATGAAGGACTTGGAAGAAAAAATAAGCAAAAAAGTGAAATGGGATTTTGCACTTCAAATTTAATAGGCTCAGATTTTTATACACAGGACCCTGGCATTTCAGAACTTTGAATCCAAGGCGAGAAAGCATTCTTTCCATGTCTAAATCAAACACCAAAAATGGATTGTTCCAAGACTTGATTTTCAGAACTATGAAACTTGCTTTCTATGGGTTTGTGTCCTGTGACAGGTTGTAAGTATTGAGTCAACTTTTTCTCCTCAATTGCTGCATTTATAATGTCACTTTCTTATATGGCTTCTCCTGCACTTCCATTTGGCTGTCTGCTTTCACAAAACTTGTGGGAGCTTAACTACCTTTGAGACAACTCCCTTATTGTAAACATAGTTAAATTTGGACAAAGGTTTTGAAAGTTTGACATAACAGGACAGACAGACACAGTTCAAACACTGACTTTCCATAAGTAATCAGTTTTAAAAGGCAGAGATTGATGTCTCTGTGTGTGAGTTATCATATAAAACATTCAGAACACAATAGAATCATGAGAGTAGTTTCTACCTGTAGTTTCTACCACAGCTTGCAAAAGCTACCTAAAGCAATTGTAGTTGGCAGTTGTTTCAATCTGTGATTGGTGAGGTTGTAATGTGTACTGGATCTTTTCACCTAAAATATACATACTGTCCCATCTGAGAGGCCAGTACAACAGCCACCCTACAGCTCCAGGCAAAACAAGTCACAGTGAGTAAAGGTCGCACACTTTAGCTGTTTCTGCTCCAGTGAAATAATAGAGAAACCCTTCAAGGACAGAATACGCAAGAGATGCTAAATCTGGAATTTGGGCTGGACAGTTTATTTGTAATGTGGAATCTCTCATGACTGCAGTTGGGCAGGGATTCAAAATTACATATCTTCTGGCACCTTCGGCTCTATTATGCACGTTGATATTATGTGGGACCATTGGTTCAACACTGACTCAGAGGGAAGAGTGCCTCAGTTGAATCACTAATGCCGTATCCTGCAGCACTACAGTGAAGCCTTGGCAGCAAGGAAGGATAATTACATTGTGGTTATTACGACTGATTTTTGAGATGCTTTTATGTCTACCTCAGGCATGACAGTAGGTAAAACACAGTCAGCTTGCTTAGAAATACCCAAGTGTCCTAAGTATGTTATTTTCTACCGCAAAACTGAGTATACATATAGAATCCTACTAGACAAAAACATCCAGTTGAACACCATACCCTGAATTACAAAAGAATGAGTACAAAATTACTGTCCTTTTATATGCTTCTTTTGCCTTTCAATGATAAATAATGGACATCTGTATGCTAGACTTTTTTTTTCCCTTGTAATACAAATACTGATCTCTAGTCTGTTTTTCCAGACTCTCTGAATAACTGTTGAATGAGTAGATGTGACACTGGCATCAGCAGTAACGACACTGACAGAATTTTAATAATGGTGTTCTGTGGACAGACAGCCCAAAGTCAAATTATCTTTGGTGTCACGGGGACATTTTCAAAAGCACTCAGGCTGAGATATACAGAAGCCAAGCTTTAAGATCTTTGCAGTGTTTGCTACTTGTCTTGCATGTTGTCACATACCACCTGATATGGAGCATCACAGAAACGTCAATATTGGAAAAACCATTCAGTACGAAAGTGTGTCACATGTTCAGTTATACCTATTGATGCTATTTTTATATTTTCCTCAAAGAGAGTCTCTGTTCCTCTCTTTCACTTGCTTGTACTCCTCAGGTTTCTTCCCACAATGTTTCTTTTCCTTCAGCAAACAACTTCTTCCCACCTTTTGAGGATTCTACTATCTCCTTCCTTCTTCCCTGTATTAAATTAATCAAAGAAAAAGCTAAGGCCAACATTAGCCTTGATTAGATTAATATAGCGCAGCGAGTTTACAGATCTTTGTGCCATTGTTTCAGGAAGTTTGCAGATTCATTTGGATCAGTTACAGTCAGTTCACACTTTCAAGGTTATCTTCGCAACCACAAGGACCAGTTTTTAAAGAGAAAGATAAGATTACTTAGAATTTGAAAATCCTGCGAAGGCCACACAAACCGCATGTTTGACACCATTTAATGATACAGCAGGAGACACCAAGTACAGCAACTGGGAATAACTGAACCGGGCCATTTCTTATTCTTTCTTTTTGCTCAGATTGATTAAAATCCATGGTTCATTCATTTATCAGCAATT
Organism: Clamator glandarius; assembly: GCA_033459285.1. Taxonomy (NCBI): domain Eukaryota; kingdom Metazoa; phylum Chordata; class Aves; order Cuculiformes; family Cuculidae; genus Clamator; species Clamator glandarius. Next base: position 2,531,689 of record JAUNZM010000559.1, read on the forward strand.
AATATTTCTGCTATCAGAAATCAGCAATCAGCTATTAATATTTCTGGAGCATGTCCAGAGAAGAGCAACGAAGCTGGTGAAGGGGTTGCAGAACAGGCCTTATGAGGAGTGACTGAGGGAACTGGGGTTGTTTAGCCTGGAAAGAGGACGCTGAGGGGAGACCTCATTGCTCTCTACAACTACCTGAAAGGAGGTTGTGGAGAGGAGGGAGCTGGCCTCTTCTCCCAAGGGACAGGGGACAGGACGAGAGGGAATGGCCTCAAGCTCCGCCAGGGGAGGTTCAAACTGGACATCAGAAAAAAATTTTCACAGAAAAGGTCATTGGGCACTTGCACAGGCTGCCCAGGGAGGTGGTTGAGTCACCTTCCCTGGAGGTGTTTAAAAGGCGGGTGGACGAGGTGCTCAGGGACGCAGTTTAGTGGCAGGCAGGAATGGCTGGACTCGACGATCCAAGAGATCTTTTCCAACCTGGTGATTAAACGCGCAGACCCCCGCCCGAAGCGAGGAAGGGGCGCGGGTTCACCCTCCGCAGGGCGCGGGCTCCTAACCCGCCCCCCGCCGCCTCCGGCTCCTGGACCTCCCGCAGCAGGCGGGGCGCGGGGCGGGCCCGGCGCGGCGGGAAGCGGGGCGCGCGCCGCCCCCGTCACGTGACGCGCGGGCGGGGCGGGGTCCCGCGGCGGTGCCGGCGGCGGAGCGAGGAGCGGCGCGGCAGGTGAGCGGCGGCCGGGAGCGGGGCCGGGGCCGGGGATCGCCCCCCGCCCAGCCCACGGGCGGCGGCCTCGGTCCCCGGGAGGGAGTGGGGGGCTCTGCGGCGCCGCTCGGTGCCAGCAGCGCTCACCTGGGACAAAGGGAGGCGGCGGGGCGGGGGTTCGACCCCCTCGTGCCCAGCGGGGCGCGGCAGCTCGAGGGGCTCGGCCGGGAGGGGCGGCGCCAGCCGGCCGCGGGGCTCACAGATTCATGGAATCGTGAGTCGGAAGGGACCTTAAAGAGCGTCCAGTCCCACCCCCCTGCCGTGGGCAGGGACATCCCACTAGACCAGGTTACCCAAGGCCCCATCCAGCCTGGCCTTGAACACCTCCAGGGATGGGGCAGCCACAGCTTCCCTGGGCAACCTGTGCCGTCGCCTCACTGCTCTCATGGTGAAGAAATTCCTCCTTCTGTCTAATCTAAATCCGTCCTTCTCCAGTTTATACCCATTGCCCCCTGTCCTATACTCCAGCCCTTCGTAAACAGTCCCTCCTCAGCTTTCTTGTAGCCCCTTCAGGTACTGGAAGGTTGCTGTAAGGTCTCTTCGAAGCCTGCTCTTCTCCGGGGTGAACAACCCCGACTCTCAGCCTGCCCTCGGATGGGTCGGTGCCGCCCCTCCTCGCCGGTCGCGGGGGTCCCGAATCAAAAAAACTCCGCGGCTGGGAGCGAGGGTCCTCGGGGAAGGTGCGGGTGCTGCAGGGCGGCTGGGAGAGGCGTCCTGACAGCTCTTTAAAATGCATCGCCTGTTCAGTGCTCTGAGTCACGGGCGATTATCGAATGGTTACTTATTATACCTTTAATTTTTAAGGAAGTGTGGGCTCTGGGAAGCTGGTTCACTGGGGAGGAGTGCTCCATTTCTAACCTGTGCTAGTGATCTCTGAAGAAACAGTAAGAATTACGCTTGTTTTCATAAAGCTTCTGAGTTCCCTGTGTTTCGTCTTAATTTGTTGTCTGCATTTGCATCTTTGCATCTATTTTTGTACAATTCTTGCACACTCTAGATGCACGCTCTGCAGATGGTGGCTTTTACAGGCAGCAGTGAGGGCCGATTGCCTGCATGTTTTCCATGCACACGGGGAGTTAGTTGTGCTGGATTAAAGATTAGTGCCCCTTGGGAAGAAGGGTGTGAGTCTGGCTGAAGTCTGACAAGATTATTGTGGGACTGGTCTCCCAACAGTGGTCGTGCAGTAGGGCTTGATCTCCTAAGAAAGCTGCCCAGGGAGAAGCAGAATGATAAAATCTAGTGAGCTGTAGTCAGGGTATCTCATCTGGCCTGAACTGATAAGAATTTATCCTAATTTAGCTTCAGTAATTGACTTTATTTCTGTATTGGCACTGCGGAAGGGTTCACGTCAGTAGCAAGTGAAGTTTGATGCTGAAAATGGAAAAAGATTACACAAGTCTGCTGCTGCTGCTTTGTAGGACACCGAGAACAAGGTCACACGAAGAATTTTAAGGCGATTGGTTGATATCCTTAGTGGTATTTTTAATAACTTATTATCTGTTTGTTTTATAAGTAGGTATAAATTCCATAGTCGAGGTGAACAAGGTTTTTTCCAAGAGGAAAATAAAAGAAATAGCAAGAAGTCTTTTTTAGTTTTTTACAGGTCTCAGTTACCTGGTTCTAGAGGAGCAGAAGAAAATACCGTGTGCTGGTAAATTTCAAGAGAGAGCTATGAAAAGTACCTCCTGAGCGTTGTGTGGGTTTTTTTTGTTTGTATGTTTTGTTTAGTTTTTCTATAGTTACGGGATAATGCCCAAGTTAGGGGTGATCATATCTAATATGCCGTGTGATCATATAGCCAGCAGCATTTTGAGTAGGAGAAGGAAAGTACTCCTCACCTGGAGCCCTGTGTTCAGTTCTGGAGTCCTCAGCACAGGGGAAGGACAAGGATCTGTTAGAATGAATCTAGAGGAGGCCATGAAGCTGATCCAAGGGCTGGAGCACCTCTTACATGAAGACAGGCTAAGAGAGTTCGTGAAGACTCAGGGGAGATCATATAGCAACCTTCCAGTACTTAAAGGGGCCCACGGGAAAGGTGGGGAAGGGGTCGTTATTAGAATGCAGTGGTAGGACAAGGAGAGGAACGATTTTAAGCTGAAAGAGGGGAGATTTAGATTAGACACAGGGAAGAAATTTTTTACTGTGGGGCTGGTGAGGCGCTATAACAGGTTGCCCAGAGAAGTCATGAATGTTCCATTCCAGGAGATGTTCAAGGCCGAGGTGGATGAGGTTTGAGCAGCCTGATCCAGTGGAAAGTGTCTTTCCTCACGTTAGGGGGGTTGGAACTGGATGATCTTTAAGCTCCCTTCCAACCCAACCTATTCCATGATACTGTATGCGCATTGTGTGTGATTATACTCGTCTACGCTTTGTGGTTTGGGACCATGCTACCTTCAAGACTGTTTACACGTTCTTCGGGATGGATGTCGTGAGGTGTCCGAAATGTTGGGATGCTGGGGTTGCAGCCCGGTGTGGAGCTGCTCCCCCCGCCGGTGGGGGCGGCGGGCTCGGCTCCGGGAAGGAGCAGGCGCTGCCGCTCGGGGCGGGGAGCGGGGCGGGGAAGAGCTGACCTCTGCAACACCCAGGGTGCCAGCCTGACTCAGCCAGCGCTGAGTAAGAGGTGGGAACGGTTCCCGTCGGAAATGGGAGCCCGAGGGGATTTGCGCGTGAGGATGGAGCGAAGGATGCTCTGGGCGCTGGCAGCCTCAGCGCAGCAGGGTGCTGGGCTTCGCCGGGCACCCAGGGCTGTGGCTGTGATCACCGGTGCCCTCTTTATTAGGGCATCGGGAACGCGCTGTGGAGTGTGTTTCTGCGTGGGGATGTGGCCCACCTTAAATTAGTTACCCTGCAGCATTCAGGTTTTACTCTACCAAAGGAAAAATATGGCCCGAGACTCATTTTATGTGTTCCCGACCAAGATTTCTTAGGTCTTTGTTGCCAGTGAGGCCATTCATTGTTATTAATCCTTTAATCGGGTATTCAGGCTATATTTAAGGTATTAAAGCTTACAGATGTTCTCTGTGGAAGTAAATAATTTTGCATGCTTATCATCCTATAATTAGGGTTCTTTAACCTACTTCACCAAAGTGAGTGCCATGCAGCAGTAAAAAGTAAGTGGTAAAGGAAAAAGAATGTGAGGAAGCACAAGGTTTGACCTGCTGTAGTGCTTTGTTTGCTAGTCAATTCTCCAAATGCCAGTATTGTGCATTTACATCTGAATTATTCTGTAGAGGTCTGGCCAGGGCTTCCATGGCTCCTTAACCCAAGCTCTGTGGGACAGATACATGGACCCATGAAGGGACATTACAATTAGCTGTCCCCTGGGCTGGGTGTGGGGTACTGGCAGTTTACCGACTGTGGCACAGCAACCGCATTAAAAAAAAAATCAAGAAAATAAAACTTAACGCATTTGGAACTGTGAAATCAGGGCTACGGTGGTTGTTGACAGGCCTATAGGGTTAAAATTGGCATTTGCTAAACTTATTGTGAAATATTTCCCACCTATACTATAGGTACTGCTTGCTTCTCCCTGTTGATGTGGAGAATTAGTCTTGCTTGATCCTGATGATGTGATCTGCTTCTAAAACTGTTCTGGCCAAAGACAGAACACAGCCTGTCTCTTTTTGATTGCATGTTCAATACCAAATGTTTGCTGTTGAGTTGATAGTTTTGCAGCTTGGGTGAAAGCACAAAAAAGCGTGCTGATTTTCTTCTCTTTTTTAAAATTTTTTTTTGGAAAGGGATGAGGCTGCAAAACTGACTTCAAAAGTGGATAGAGCTATTTTTGTAGCTACTGTATTTTATTTTGCTTGTATTTCTCAAAATTCTGTTATTTTTTAAGCATAAAATGCTTATTGAACCAATCTGTATTGAAAACAAATTAAGCATGCATTCTCAATAAACAGTTATATCGAATTGGCAGCAGAGAAGTGAAAATCCGAGCTTGTAAGCACTTGTTGGGAAACTGTAGGCTTATGTTTTCTTTTTGGTTTCGGTATGGGAGAAGGAAAACCAGCATGAATGGGTTTGCTTGCTACATTTCACCTTCAAAGGTAGCAGCCCTGAGAGGTAGACTGTAAGTTGAACACTTGGGTTTTTCTGTTGTATGACCTTGAAGCTGTGAAAGGGATTGGTAGCAGCTTTGAAGAAGTTTTGGAAGGAGTCAGATTAATTAAGAAGGTAAAAGTAAACATTTGAATGGCAGACCTTCCAAATCTGGGAATAGCTACAATTTGTGTATGTTTACCTTCTGCTAAATAGCTGCAGAGCTACTCTTAAAAGTATCTGTTTATGTAGAACTGCAAGTAAGCAAGTTGTTTTGTATGAAGCCTGTAAATAGATTATAATGCTGTGAATCTCAGTGTACCATGTTATGGTAGGGAGAGTAAATATGAGGCTTCTAGCATTCCTTTCCACTGCTTTGTGGCTTTGCTGTCAGCTTTCTTGAATGTGGGACCATCGTTCCTTCTGCCAAATCCGTAATACATTTGTAAGTCTGAGCTTGTGATTCCATTTGGAAAGGATGGTAGCTTTCAAGTTACCTATAGGAAGTGTTTCATGGAAGTAACAGAAGATGGACCGTGGGAGAGAGACACTATTTAAAGATGGGCACTTCTGTCTTTTTCTGTTGAATTATGTGGAAAATTTAGTGTTTGGTGTTGGTGGTTTTTTTGGAGGTTTTTTTTTGTTCTTTTTTCCTGCTTTTTTTTTTTTTTTTTGTTTCCAAGGCTTAGACCAAATAGCAGAAATGGTGAAAGAAAAATTGAAGAACTGTTAGGGCTTTCTGCTTCAGCTCTCCCCAGAAGTCCTTGGTAGTTGTTGTTTCTGTCCTTAGCCTGGTTTAGGCTAGCTGAGTTTGCTCTGCGTGTGTGTGCCTGCATGGAATTGCATTAGTTCCACTCTGTAAATGCTACAAATCTCATGCAAAGTCTTAACTTGCAGAGCTGCAAGTTTCTACATAATTTTTCTCATTAATGAAGTATGCATTTTAAAAAAAGATTTACTTGTTAATCTTTAGAAGATTAAATGTGGCAGCATTTTACGTGAATTTTCCTACATTCTAGAAAATGTAGAGAGATCTTCCCTTTTACTTCTGAGCTTTGATTTTCAAGATTAGGAAATTGTATCTTTCACATTAGTTCACTATGTTGCATTCAGTGTAAGTCGGCAAGACTGATGCATATCTACTAATGAATTGTGACACTGGTGCTACATCATTAAGTAGAGAGAACTTTTAGTTTGTGAGTGCAGATACGGTGGTGGTTGTCTGGATTATAAGGTGCTAAAAGGTTTTTTTCAGAATTTTCATCTATTGTCCTTTCATTTGTTATCAATTTTTAGTTTTTGCTTGTAATCCTGTTTCATGTTGGATTTTTTGTTTGTTTTCTGGTTGAGCCCTTAGACTTTTGTTTAGATTGCGTTTTCTGTAAGGTAATTGCTACAAAAAGCTCTCTTAAGAGCAAAGTAAATTTAAACCACTGAAACCGAAGTATCTTAAGCATTACGTGCTTTTATTTAATACTGCCATGTTTATATATGAAATGCTATGTTGCAGTTATACCAGCTGTTTAAATAAATGAATAAAAAAGTGGTTATACCGTATGTTTTGTAGACAACAGCTAGATGCAGGATGATCTGCAGCCTCAGCCACTGCAGGTTGTGTAGCTCCCAAGTCGTCATCTTCTCCAGTTAAGTGGAGGTTAGCAGGCTCTGTAGAGTGCAGTGCACATGGGTCACGGATTGCCAGCCAGTGCTGAACCTGATGACAGGAGGGTAGTGCTGGATGAAGATTTAAGGGATTCTGTGAAGAAATTTGAATTATTGAACTGAGAGAGGAATCAAAATAAGTGAATAATAATATTCCTCTTTTGAATATTCTGGTTAAAACCAGTGTGGTAATACAGTTCCATGAAGCGATGAAGCCTGTGTGTAAGCAGGAGGTTGACACAGACTGCTCCCCTCACCAAGACCCTGGTGATCAACTTTATTTAGTAAATAGAAGCAACAGGCTTAATGAGCAACTCAATAGCAGGAGGATAGTGTGAATAGGAGAGTTAAATTGGTGACTAAGTTAGTCTGCTGACTTTCTGAGTTATCACTGAGAATGGTATCAGAATATCTTGTTTCTTCCACTGATTTATTAGCCTGAGGTTGATGTAAATTGAATAGGCATGGTTATTTTCAAAATTATTTTCCTCTGAAGTGCTCTTAGACAAATACTTTACTGTATATATATATATATATTTTTTCCTTACAGGTCTGATTATTTACAGGAAAATAACGCTTCTGGAACAGAATGTGGCTTCTCTTTGGTCTGAAAAGGTGAAGACTTTTCAAGTAGAAATGGCTGATAAAGGTGGGAAGATCCTTCCAGGACAGTGGTACATTGAAGTGGAGTATGACTATGAGTATGAGGCCAAGGATAAGAAAATAGTGATTAAGCAAGGGGAGAAATACATCTTGGTGAAGAAGACTAATGATGATTGGTGGCAAGTCAAGAGAGATGAACATTCCAAACCGTTTTATGTGCCAGCACAGTATGTGAAGGAAATACCACGAAAAGCGCTGATGCCACCTCTTAAGCAAGTGAGTGTGCTACCAAATAACGCTTTAAAGTTGACACATGGATTACAGAGATCAACTGAAAATGTGAATAAATCACCAGAGCTTTCTAGTTTTGGAAAATCTTCTCCAGTTCAAGTGTCTTGCTTAGTTCGAGATGCCAATCAAAATTTGGGACTGAACAATAGCCCTGGTCAAACTCTTGGTTTGAGTCTGGACCTTACCCAAAACAATGGAAAACTTAACAATGAATTGCAATCTCCCAAGGTTTCCAATCAGTTTAGAACCATCTCTATGGGTCATTTTCCATGTCCAGAATTCTTGGAAATAGAGAAGACCAGCTTTTTGCATGAACAGTCTTGTGATTCAGCCGGAGAAGGCTCAGAAAAAATTCACCAAGATTCAGAGTCTGGAGATGAGCTCAGTAGTAGCTCCACAGAACAAGTGCAGGTAAGCTAAAAAGTTGGTCCCGGTAGATTTTTGTGTGGTTTTTTCATTTAATTTTATTATTGCTGTAATTGCTTGTAACTCTTGAGTTTTATTCCTTATAAATTCAGTTCATTGAAATAAAAATGTTTTGTTTCAGCATGAACCTGGTGGTTGAAGTATAAACAACTCTATATAGCTCTCTTCCTTGCAGAAATACTTTGCTTTGGGGATTAATTCCAGTTACATTATTCTGTGCTTGAATATCATAGAAATGCTTTTGTTCCTTCATTATTGAGGTTATTTTGAAATGACCCTGAATTTGGTTTGTATTTCCTTTCAGCAGAAGGAAGCCACTGCAGTTACTCCTTGCTTCTTGAAATAATAGTGCTAGTTACTGTCAGCTTTTCTTAATGATGTGTATAGCTAGTGTAAGAGCTGTAAATGGATGTATTAATAGTTTTAAAAGGGTCCACTTAAGATTTATATGGAGTTTAATTTCTGACTTGATTATTTTATTTGTATACTCTTGTAATGAGTCAGCCTTGCCAATTCTGATTCTCACAGCTTTACTCTGGATTAAAACTCAGAACATGTGAGTTTTTTAATTAGTATGGAAGAATCTTAGGAATGATATACTCCCACTTCAGGCTAAAACTGAGCATTGATGGCTTTTTTTTTTTCTTAGTGAAGTGCTTTTTCTCAGTTTTTATTTATTTATTTTTTTAATCAGGCATCCCCCGCCCCCAACAAAAGATTAGCACTCTGACTTAGATAATCAGATCAATTCTGATGCTGGTAGCCAAGTTAGTTAGTCTGATTTGTTCTTGAATCAGTGATTATGTGTAAGTATACATAGTGTTATGTATGTGTCACTCACTCCCTCATCTTTCTGTAGGGAGACGTTAAATTGTTTTAAAAATCTAAAGGTTAAAAGCTCCCTACCCCTGAACTTTTCTTACTCTGTAATGTGAAACTTTTGTTGCTTGGGTACAAACTGATCATTGTAATGAATCCCACTTGCCAGCCTGTATTCATAGTACTAAAGGAACTCAATCAGGTGTGGTATTCAGATAGAAGTTGATGCTAACTTTAGAAATAAATATCTTGCCATGAAGAGCTGTGAATCAGTGCTTTGCTAATAAAGACACAGTTAAGACAAAGCTGCGTAATTGAAGATCTTCCCACACACACTCATTGGGCTTGATTGGGTGATTTATGTGATCTTGAACTGTATGAGCTCATTCATATATATGTATTTACTGAAATACTCCAGATCAGTAATTCTTCCACTATCCTGCTCTACTCTTCGCTTCATTCTTGAAATTTAATTTCCCTAGTTATGGGATTTATCGTGGAATCTTAGAAAAGTTTGAGTAGAAAGAGGTGCGCCACTCAGCTTGGTCTTGTCTGCAGACTTGCTGAGAGCGCACTCGAACCCACTGTCTGTGTCGTCCATTAAACAGTATGTGTCCAAATACGGTCCTGTGAGAGATACCACTTGTCACTGATCTCTGCTGGGACACTGAGACATTGACCACCGCCCTCTGAATGTGACCATCCAACCAATTCCTCTTCCACTGAAGAGTCCACCTTTCAAATCCATATCTCTACAATTTGAAACTTCATGCTTCTAGTAATAGTATCATTTATATTGATTTTATTTTAATCCCCCCCCCCCATTTGCAAATAATAAGGGCTAAACAGAATTACTGAATTTAACATCTTTTTTTTTTTAGTAATTTCTTGCCTTTGTAATGTGAAGGTTGATCACTTTCCTTGCCCTTTCTTTACAGTAGTGTCCTAGGTCACTGTTGTAGATATGGGCCACTTCAGGGCTTGGAAGGAAAAGTAATTATTAGATAGTAGCCCATCCACTGCCATAATAATGCTTTTTCAAAAAAATTATGAAGCTACTAAGGAATGTTTAGAAAGTATATCCTACTTTAAATAGTTTACCACACTAAAGTTTATATTGTATGTTAAGACAATTCCTTCTGCTAATGTTGACTATAGTTCGATGCATGTCCGTTTCTAAAGTAGATGAAATTAATATTACATGGGTGTGTGTTGTCAAACAGTAAGAATATATGGCCTGCTGCTCAGTTTCCATTGGGCTTTAAGTGCCACTGTATCAACAGTCACAATCTTTTCACTTTTCTCCCCTCCTCCTGCCCCCTAAAATGTACTTTATGCCATGCTACAACCTATTTATAAGTTAGAATTTGAATGGAGCAGCTATACATGGATTTGTAGACTTCACTGGGTTATGGAAGATCTGAAGATGGGAATTTTCAGTGCTTAAAACTTACAAATCCTAAAAATGCTACATTTCAGCTGTGGAAAAAGCACAGCAGTTTCTGGCTGATGTTACTGAAGCACTTGTCATTATCGCAAGCCTGGGAGACAAGGGTGAGGATGTTCACTGTGCCTTGCAGTTGCCCTATTTTGAAGCTGTGAAATAGCTTAATCTCATTGTATGCAATCACAAGCTCTTTTGATACAATGAAAATATTTGACATTTAGTAGCCATAGGGATTAAAGCAGTAGTGGCACTGATGTCACTGTTAGCACAGTCTAGATATTCAGAGTGCCAGCCTTCTCACTGGAACAGCCTGCATTTTTTTAGAATTCTTTCAATAATGAGCATTGTTTAGTAGAAATCAGCTGTGCAGAAATTAATGGCTCCAAAAGCTGTTTTTATTGCTCTTAGTCTCTAGTGAGAACATCAAGTTCCCAGCTTTCATGCGCAAACAGGATTTTACTTCACAAGATGGACTTTGGTTCTCGCTTCCCTGCCTGCTGTGGTGTTCAGTTTTATTCAGTCTGCATTAAAATAAACTAAGCTACAGGTGTTTTTTCCTAAATTTGTAAGATTAGAACTGAGAATGACCTTAATACCTTTGTATAAGTGATTTTGGGAGAGGGACTGAGGTGATAATATACAGGCCTAGCCTAACTTCAGTGTGTTTTCAGTATCCTGAAAGGCTGGGTTGGATGGGGCCTGAGCAGCCTGGTCTAACAGGAGATGTCACCCCCGTCCCCCATGGCAGAGTGTGGGAAACCGGGTGATCTTGAAGGTCCCTTCCAACCCAAACCATTCTGTGATTCTGTGATCCTGAATACAAATATATAGGATGCAGAGGAATGCTCCTATTATGAGATTCTTCTAAGAGGCATTTACATTACTTTCTGAAGATTATCCTCCTTCTGCTTTCCAGTAATGAAGTGCAGGTTTTGCAGCTCCAGAGTCTCTAGCTCATGGGTTTGCTGCCTGTGGAAATAACTGGAAGATCCAGAGTCTCCAAAGCAGTGCATAAAGGAAGGATTTTGGAGGAGCTGAAATACTGTGTGAAGAGGAGGATGGAGAGGTGGTAGTGTGAGCAGAAGAATTTGCTAATGAAGGCATAAGCAAGTTATCTGGTCAGGAGGAAGATCAGGACTGGGTAATGAAGATTCTTGATATCTTATGGGAAGGAATTCCAATAGCTGGGTGCAACTCTCGTGCATAAGGCATTTTAAGAGTCAGATGTTAGTTTATTGGCTTGACCTGTAGGATGCCTGGAGGTAATGAGAGGAAGCAGAGCTTACGAGGAAGCAAGCTTCGATTTAACCAGTTTCAGATCTCTGGTAGAGATATTAACTGTAGGTATTACAGAATTGAAACTGAATGATATAGTTCTGGAGTGCACAGCTGGGCATAAGAATCACATGGTTCAAGCATGTCCGTGATGCTCGAAGCCATGAGAATTGATGAAATTCAATAAAATTTTAGGAAAATGATATCAGGTGCAATGTCCTGATCCCACAGGAAGGGCAGAAAATGCCCCTCAGGGGGGCCAGGGATTGGGGAAAAAGGAAAGAGGAGAATTCTGTAGCAGAAGGTGGATGATACATGAAAGAAGCAGATTGGAAGTCCCAGGGGTGTGCAAGAGAGCCCTGAGTAATTATTCTGAAGAAAAAAATTACATGTGTAGGCATGCCTAAACAGAATAGAAAACTTGAAGCAAAAGTGGAAGACATTGAAAATGATCTTGAAAAGAAGTTTTGGGTGGTGTTTGCAGGCAAAATCTATTAGCAACTCTTAAGAGAGAAGGTGTGCAGGCAGGGGAAGAGGTGGGTAAATTCAGAGATAATGTCAAGAATATTAGGTGTTATCTTTGAGGATGGTAACTTTGAAATAAAATCATTACAGACAGAAATTAAAATCTGCTTTCAGCAATGCTAATATGTAACTTGTGTGAAATAACTTTGTTCCTGTATTACCTCCTCTTCTATCACAGAAGACCTAGGGTGTATTTAAGGTGCACATGCACTGTGTTAATGTTACTTCTTGTGCTTATTAAAAGTTACTTTTAGTAGCATGCTGTTTTTAATCATTATAAATATAGACAGTGACCTATTTGCAAAGATTGTTCTCTCTTTCATCCTCTTTAGTACTTGACTATTGCATAAACTGTGAAGCGCCAAAGGGGATTATCACTAGGACGACTGTTTTGCTTTGATTAATTCTGAGTAGTAAAGATTTTGCAAAGTGGTCTTTCTGTCTTCCCTCTGTAGTTTCTGTGGGATTACTGTAACCTTTTTTTTTAATTCAGAAAACACATTTTTTTGTGTTTCTGTAGAAGATGAGAGTGTGTCTTCTGGAGTTCTTCACTTAGTTGAAGGACTGGTGGCAAATCGTTAGTGTTGGACTGCCTCATTGGTCAAACATTAAACCCCTAAAGTAAAGGGCTATTGCTGGTTTTATAGGGCCCAGAGTTAACTTGCTTCTGTTATAAGACATTTCATGTTATTTTATATTTCATTAAATTCCACAGGGAATAAATAATTTGACAGTGTGAAGGAAGCACAGTATATGCAAGAGTTTTTTCTTAATGAAACTGAGCATGTTTGCAGATTCATAGTGGCATGTATAATGTAATATTTTGAGGTGTGTTTTAAATATGATTCTTTTAATCTCTTAACTCTGTAAAATCTGCATTTGTGATTCTAATGATGTTAAATGCTGATATATGCCCATTATAAAGAAGCGAAGAGTAACTTAAGATGACAAGGAAGTAAAAGCTTTATAATTTAGGGAGTTTTGTAATATATTTAAATATTTTTTTGTTCTTTTGTTTTTTTTTTTTTTTTTGATAATTCCAGTAACTGCTGCTAGAACTCTGTACCTAGCTTGAAAGAATTCTTAAGTTATATCAATAACTGAATGTTGTCTCTCCAGAACCTTTACTGAATGCTTTCCCTGGCTTTTAGTTTTTCCTCTTGCCGAGTGACAACAGATTGGATAGTTGTGCTATACAGTGGTGCTGTTTGAGATCATCTCTGTCTCAGTATTTTTAATATATAACAAGTGTGCAAGTCATCTGGCAGATAGCAATCCCTCTCACAGTCTGAATGAATAATTCTGGATTTAGGTGTCCTATAGTGAGAAGGCAGTGTGTCCTACTAACTGCCTACAGCCCCTGTATGTCACCCTTTGAACTTCCCTGTTGCAAATCAGATTGACTTTCTTTAAAAAAAAAACAAAACCCCAAGTATTGTCCATATGAGGCAATTGAGAAAAAATCATAACCTGGGAGACAAGCTGGTTTTAGTTCACTGACTTATTCGAACGTTGGTGCAGTTTGGTGCTCTGCTTTTAGAACTGAAACACAGATCTAGAGCAGTGTTAAAATTCTGCAATTACCAACACAGTCTTGTGGCTTTCCACTGTTTATCTTGATTTCAAGCAGAAAATGGTAAAGTGGAATTTCCAAGGCATCAACTTGTATTCATAAACCTATGCGTTTGATCCTAGTAGAACTAGTTACTAGCTCCAGTGGATCTCAGGCTGCAGTGCTTAAGGAATAACAATCATAATATGGAATTAGGTTTTGTGTTTTGCATCTAGAAAAGTGTAATTTCTGGTGTGAACCATGAATTTTGATGCCTGCCATCCCACCTGTCTTTTCCTTTGAAGTACTGCAAAATACTAGCATCGGCAGGGGTGACAGCTTCCCTAGGAATAGTGGAGTAGATACTTAAACAGAAAAGCCAAAGGAAAAGGAATGGCTGTTTTGTCTGACTGCTGCCTAAACTGAAAGCAGCTGGTGATATCGGGGATTTGCTTGTTCTTCATTGGCAGTGCTTCTGTTGGATTTAAGTCGGGAACCTCCAGACATAGCACAATCTCAAATTGCTTTGTAATAAACAAAAACCCCTTTGAGAGTATTTGATCATAGCTTGTTCTTGTGCATAACCCTGAATATAAACAATTGCATTTGCTATGGCTTTACCTAGGTACTATCTAAGCGGTTATTTAGTATTGCAGTGCTTGCCTATGGAATATATGTGCTGTAATTTTGTAGAATTCTAAAGAAAGTATTGTTTATTTCACAGGAATGTGACAAAACGGTAGGGAACGTATGACTGGGTGGAATAAAATGCAGAACACTTTTCTTTTTTTCAGGCAGCTCTCTCTGGAATACTAGTCATTTGTGCTTAAAAAAAAGAAAGTAAAATCTATGCGTATCTAGTGCCTGAACAGCTGATATTTCTCTGACGTGCCTTGCTAGATATGCTTGGTTTAAAAACGACAGAGAAATAGGGTTTGCCCTTACATGTGGTTTGTTCTAATGCTAAAGAACAGTATTTTTGACAACTTTCAGGACAATAAGAATTGAAGATTTTCAGGGACTTTGTGATGGTGAGTAATTGGGCAATATAGATTACATTTAACTTGATTTTTGAGTTTAGTTTGTCTTAATATGGCTTTTGAGTTAGCTCTTGGGAAAGAGTAACTTTTTAGTAGGTTGTTCTATGGAAGTACTAGGTTAATGGCAGAGAAGCGCTTGAACAACTGGAGGAAATGGAGCACCAGGAAAATGTAGAACACCAATTCCATGGTATTTCTGTATTTTAAATAGCGTGCAATTGCTGGCCTTTCTCATCTTAAAAAGGAGGTAATAGTGCTGAAAAGAGCACAGAGGAGGTGAAAAGTATGAGCAGAGACATGGAATATTTCCTGTGTGAAGGCTTTGCAAAAGCCTTACTTGCTAGTGGGTGCACATTTAGTACCGTACACAGAGAATTTCTGATTTTTAAGTTGGCATTGTAATTATTGATGCTGAAATGGCCGAGAGATTGTTGATAAGTTAAGCAACCCTAGTCCTGAGTTCATTTTTCTCCTCTTGCTTTCAGCAGTTTTTATCAGCTTGTCCTGTCTTTTTTTGTAAACTCTTTTGACAAAGACTGAGAGTTTGTCTACAATGATGTTCTGAAGGCTGGCATGGGTTTAGAATCGATATTTCAATTAATTGCAGTTCTCTGATAAACTAGTTTTATATATGAAAGTTAAAAGTTGAGGAGCTGTCTGAATGGACTGAGCTTGTTGTTTATGTTGGGTTTTAATGTTACATTATCTGGCTTCAGCTTCTGTTTGGAATCAAATTCATGATTAGAACTTACTGTCTCCTGTCTTAAATCTGGAATTACATGTTACGCTTTGAATTTAGTTAACATAGGTTTAATTGTTCCTTGTTTAAATTGTTTGGGGCTTTGGCATGATCTTCATATCATCCAGTTAAATTAAGTGACTTCCCTGTGTCCTGTTTAAACACAGTGCCGAGGAGTAGAGTTTTATGTGTTTTCAGGTGGTATCTAGCCTATGCAGTTGCCATCATTCTCCTGCTCTAATGGATTATCTTTCAGTTGAATCACTTGCTGCTGTGGTCACCACCTGGCTCTGGAAGTATTTATTACCAGTACAGCACTGAGATGGAGTGGTGCTGGCTTATGTGGTGTAGTCATCGAGAATGTCAATAGCCCATACAAACTCCTTTATTGCAGCTTGAATAGTTGTAAATAGTCTAGTGCAAAGTCTGCAGATCTGATGGACTGGAGGACATACTTTGCTGCCTTAGTGTTGCTGATGTGGTGGGAATTCTACAACAAGTGCGCTAATGTAAAGAAATATTGTAATAAATTATAATGTCTGATTAAAAAAATACTCTTAAACTTTTTGGACGTTCAAGTGATTGTTCAATGTTTCTAATAGTGTTGTGTACACATTCTTTTCTATATTGGCTTGGTAGATTGCCAGGATATTTTTTAGAAGTGATTCATGCTGCAACAGGAACTTTATACCGTGTAGCTCATAACCATTGTTTGTTGGTTTAGTATTTAGAAGAAGCTTTATCCTGTGGTGAAGTGTTTTAACACTAATAATGAAGTTCTTGAGTGGCTTTGATTTGACTGCTTTTTCTGTTGAATTTTAATATAGGTGCTCCCCCAAGCCCATGATCTGTTAATATACTTGACACTATCCATATTCAGTTCTGCTTATCTGCATCCAGTTCTAAGAGCCAATAGATGGCTGTCATGGGTAACTGCATTGTGCTTTAGGATAATGTGTTTATGTGTGTATAAACTGATATTCTCCTTAGATATTTATATATATAAAAAGAATCACATGCCACTATTCTGGTTCTTGATAGGACTTAGATCTTGATTTGCACCTCACAGTGCAACCACCAACTTCAAACTCCTTCAAAACATTCTCGAGATGTTCTCATCAGTATTATCCTTAATCCTCCAAATAAGTCCATTTGTCTTGGCTGTGACTTTGTCCTTATTGTCCCCCCAGGTGCTGCTCTCTTAACTTCTGACGGCATCTTCACGTTACCCTAAGGCCCTGTACCTTTCATACCATAACCAGTATTACTCCTTAATGCTCATGCACACGTGATAAGCTGGAGGACTCCGTTGCTTCCTCCCAGGCATGCTTTTCAAAGCTGGGCTCTGTGGCTGCCCAGCATTCGGCAGGAAGCTGAAGCCGAAGCCCGAACTCTCAGAGAAGAGGAATTGTGGCCATGCTGGTAGCTCAGCTGTCACACAGCATTGTCCTTCTGAGCTTTTGCTTGTTTCTGATTCACTCGCTGAGCTCAGCCATGCTTGTGTCCATGGAGGGTCCTAATCAGTTGTCCACTGCAGCCTTCACAGTAACGAACTATAACCTTCAGCTTTAGTTGCTTTCTTTCATTTTGCCTTTGTCAGCTTGGAGGGTTATGTCCTTCATGTGACTGCCTGAGAGGATATTTAGGGTGAGGGAAGTAAAACTTCAGAGACTTTATTATTATTATTCTCTATTGTTTTCTCATGAGGAGAGACCTATCTCAGTTAATTCTCTTCTCAAGTTTAAGAGCACTTGTTCCTATAGAAGGATGGGGATTGTGCTTTGCTAAAATCTAGCTCTAAACTCTTTTATTTTTCTTTTCTTGGTTTGTAAAGATGTAAAGCCCTAGCGTATTTTGTCTGAACTTACAGTGTGATGATGCTCCTTGCAGCATTTATATGGGCTGTATATCAGAATGCTTTTTAACTGTTGCATGTTTTGGAACATTTATTAAAACAAATAAAGAGAAGGTTATGAGGTAAAAAGATGGTACACTGATAATTTCCTTCTTTGCAATTGATATCTGGAGAAAGTTTTGGACTGTAGCTTGAAGGGCTGTTTTGAAATACTGTGTCCATATGTTGGGTCAGGAATTCTGTATGCTTATCCTGCTCTCAGTTCTTCATTTCCTAGTGGCTTCTTACTGTCTATCTAGAAACTCCTACTTTGCTTCACTATGTATTATGCTAAATAGTGATTTGAGCGCTGAGGACCAGCTTTCTGTGTTGCTTTTGGTATGGTTGGATCTGGACTGGAGTGCAGCTTCAGAATGGTTAATAAAATTCCACAAATACTGTGGGGTTTTTTATCTTTTCTCATTGGGGCGGAGTGCAATGCTGGATCAGTACCTAATTTTATTGAAGGAAAGTGGTAAATGCAGTCTTACTTTAACATCTGTTTTAATGTCGAAACAGAAAATTAAGTGACAGAAGTACACTTACTTACTCTGGATACTGAACTGCAGAAATAGCTGTTCTTAAAAATGAAAGAAATTCTTGCTAGTGTAAGGAAAATAAAAGGGGAAGAAAGAGAAGAGAAATGCGTGGCTGAGTTTATGCATTTTGCCCTGAAACTAGGTGCCAACAAACTGTCTGCAAGCAGAGAGAAACGGATTAAGAAATTCAGTCATAGGACAAATTTGTATATTTTTAGTTTTTGCAGGGTGAAAAAGATGCAACTGTGCAACTCAATTGAGATTCCTGTGAGAATTCTGTTGCGTTGCTTAGTTCTGTTGCAAGCAGGACATATAGCCTGTTGCTGAGTATTTATGGGATTTTGAGATAGTCTTTAACAGTATGATTATGTACATGCCTTTAGCATTTTAAAAAAGGCCCTTGAAGTAATCTTAAATCTCTAACCTGGCGTTTTGGATGTATTTTTGAAAATATTCATCCTTCTATTTGGTATGCTTTTGCAAAACAGAATCATAATGTTAAAACTGGCGAATGTAGCCTATTCTAGCTCAGGTAAAAGTTGAGAATTAAAAGATATCTTAGAAGCATCATGGCATAATTACTTACAGGCTTTTTTTGTGTGGTATTAAACAGCCACTAAAGGAAATATTCCTACTTCCTTCAAATTTTGACATAGCTCTTATGTAAATGCCCCAGCTACTAATGCTTATTTTGTTCATCCTATTATGTCTTTTAAGGTAAATTTTTCAAACGAAGTCTTGACTTTAACTGTTGTTTGTCTTGTCTGGCACGAGACTTGGCTTTCCACTTTTTCCTTCGTTACCAGAAAAATATTATGTCTGAAGTAACAGCAGATGTTCTCTGTCTGAAGTCATTAAAATACGTGAGTTTGAGGGAGTTCCTGCAGCCCTAACAAAACTTCAAGGTTTTGATTATGTACGAGAGCGCATATATTGTGGTGGTAGATTCTTCTGAATTTAGAAGGACTGGTGACATTTTGTCTGAATTTTTCATATCTCTCTTCTCTCCAATATATATGATGGATGTTAGTATATATGGGATTTTAATGGATTATTTGGAAACTTTAACATGCAGACTAAACAGCTGAGTAGAAATGTGTGCTGGAAGTGGCAATATACAATCAGCCAGATTTGGGTCATGTTAAGAGCCCAACTTGTAATGGGAATTTTATTTTAAATACTTTTCTGGTGTCAAAGAGATGCAATATGCTAAACTACTAAAAGACTCCTTTGAAAATTAAATTGCAGTCTCTGCCCCGTGTTGTTGTACAGGGACTTTGTCTTGCACTTTCCACATAATATTGTTGTCATGGAACCCACTAGATATATTCAGTGTTACACAGTAAGTATGTGAGACAATACTGGATCTGAATGCAGATTTAGTAAAGGATGATCCAGCACAGAGACTGGTGATTTCTAATGACAGGCAAGTCTAATCTATTCACTGTTGGTTGAAACCTGCCAGGTGAAAATGATTTTTGATGTTAAAATTATAAAATTTTAGAGAATCTATTTTAATAATGAGCTAAATAAATAAGTGGAAGATTAGCATCTAATTTTAATTAAACCATTTAAAAGGTTGCCTCTTGGTTGAAATTATATTTACATATGTAGAAGATTATGAATACTGTGTGAAAATATCTGTTTTGTTAATGGTACACCGCTAAGGCCAGAAGCTCTGTACTGCCTTTGCAAGAGGTGGTATAATATGGCAATATTTCAGCAATACAGGTGATTCTGTATGCTGAAATGTAAAGTATGCACATGTGTTCTTAGTGTTTAGCAGTTTGACATCTTCCTGTAGCTCCTGTCCTGTGATTCTTAGACACATTATTGCTGCAAGGCTCATTGTACTTTGGAGCTTTGTTACAGGTTTTCTTAGGATTTCTGCAGTGCTACAGAAAGCTGCCTGGAGGAGAAGGATCTGAGGGTGTTGGTTGACAGCCGACTGAACATGAGCCAGCAGTGGCCCAGGTGGCCAAGAAGGCCAATGGCATCCTGGCTTGTATCAGAAACGGCGTGACCAGCAGGTCCAGGGAGGTTATTCTCCCTCTGTACTCAGCACTAGTGAGACTGCACCTCGAATCCCGTGTTCAGTTCTGGGCCCCTCACCACAGGAAGGATGTTGTGGCTCTGGAGCGAGTCCAGAGAAGGGCAATGAAGCTGGTGAAGGGGCTGGAGAACAGGCCTTATGAGGAACAGCTGAGAGAGCTGGGGTTGTTTAGCCTGGAGAAGAGAAAGCTGAGAGGAGACCTCATTGCTCTCTCTAGGTACCTGAAAGGAGGTTGTAGAGAGGAGGGTAATGGCTTCTTCTCCCAAGTGACAGGGGACAGGAGAAGAGGGAATGGCCACAAGCTCCGCCAGGGGAGATTTAGGCTGGACATTAGGAAAAAATTTTTCACAGAAAGGGTCATTGGGCACTGGAAGAGGCTGCCCAGGGAAGTGGTTGATTCACCTTCCCTGGAGTTTGAGGCACAGGTGGATGAGGTGCTAAGGGGCATGGTTTAGAGACTGATAGGAATGGTTGGACTCAGTGATCCAGTGGGTCTCTTCCAACCTGGTTATTCTATGATTCTGTACTGTCACCATGCCAGATTGTTTGCCCATTCTCTAATCCCATATTTCAATGACATTCTAGAAGGCATATACTTCCAGTAAGTGTTATTTAGAAGATAGAGTTGTTCATCCTATATACTCAATTGAGTCTTTTGTCAAGGCAGAAGCATTTGTAATGTAATGTCAGCCTAAAGCCTACTTAGGTATTTTAAGTTTCCCAATAAGCTTTGTATTTTTAATATAGCAGTCGTACCAGATGTTGCTGAACAGCAGAGCCTTCAGTCATCAAGCAAAATAAGCTCTATTTATTGACAGCAGTGTTGCAGAAAGCTCTCTGGGCAGCTGCCTGATCAGCTTTCAGTACTGTTGCTTTACAAAGCCACGTGGGACCTGGAGCTCCCACTATGCTTGCAGATGCCTGTAATTCCTGTAATTCACCTTATTGGAGAAGTTTAGTGGAAATGTCTCTAGAAAATGGCAAAATCAGTGGCAAAGTATTGTTGTGAAAGCTTGTATACAGTAATTTAAAATACATTGAAAAACTTGATTTTCTGTCTGCTTTATACATGGCAAATTGTTGCTCCAGAAATAGCATTGCTTTAAATGTCACCTGTTCTGATAACTCTGCTTCAGCTAAATTATCAAACAAGCACAACAGATATCTGAAAATGTATCATTTGCTGATGACTGTAGTAGAAAAATAACACTCTGTTAACCCTAGTATATATTTTTCTCAGAGATTCCAAGGAAGTTCAGTGTCCATTCAGCCAGTATTTTCTGCAACTCAACAGCTGCTTTCAGTCAGCTTTCAAGAACAGTTTTGTATGCTGAGCTTTGCGATATATTCCACCGTGGAGATTTTTTTAATGCATCCATGTCCTTAAAAGCATTTTTTTCAATAGCTTGGCAGATAGTGCTGCAATACGTTATTATACTTGGAGTTTCAATGAGAATGTTCTCTAAAGGCTGGTGGCTCCAGCTGATCCTCCAAATGCTGAGCACGGAGTTATAATTCAGTGGCATGGGGGAGGGCCTTGTTTGCTATAGCTAGAGTGACAAGGCACAGTTTACTGCCTGTTGCTTAATCGGCATGAAACTATTAGCAAATTCTTGCCATCTCAGCTATAATGTACTGCTAATAGGTTTGCTTTATTGCATAGGATAGTCAAAAAAAGCCTGAAATGTTTTAGTAATTTTAAATAGCATAACATTTCTCTTAATGAAGTTTGACAGCACTTTTGAACTCCCTCACACTGGGTAACAAGACTACCATAAATGCATTCCTGCATACTAACTGCTGGTCGCTTGTGTCTAATGAAAGTTTCCTTGTGTGTTTCCTTGTGCTTTTGACATAATTGTAATTTCTAATGTATTATATATAACAGACTCCTGGCAACAAAAGCATCTGTATAATGAGTCCATTTTAACATACTTCCTTAATTTGCTCCAAGTTGTAGATTCGTCAGAAGACTTTTAAGTCTTACGTCAGCCAAAAAAAGCCCCTCAACTTTTGGTTGTGGTGGGTTTTGTTGTTAATTACCCCTCACCTCCAGTGTTTTAGGAGGTGCTTTGTAATCTGGGGTTTGCAATTCACTGGGGGTTAGTGTGGCCTCTTTCACTCAGACCATCAGCATTCAGTTTCAGAGGGTGCTAGTGCCAGGTATCTGAACCTGAAATTTCCTCTCTGCTTTTTACGGGCAGTATTTTTTTATGGCACTCCAGTATCTTCATTTTACTGGAAAATTGGAATGGGTCTGATATCTAGAGGTTGATATAATTTTCATTTTCAGTTGTCATCAATGAAGAATGGTGTTGCATGGCAGAACACCAATTCAATTATGTTAGTTTGACTTTTAATAATGTCTGAATTTCTCTTATAATCATGGGAGAAGTGGGAAGGGATGCTGTGCTTCCTCGCTTCCCGCTTTGGTGCTGGACAGACTGCATGGGTGATCAGTGTGGTGGGCAGGGATGTGGTGAAGAATGCAGTTTCCTGTTTTTACTGCAAGGTCTGGCTCACTTACAGCTGTGTTCACTCATTTCTCTCTTACATCCAAGAGGCTTATCTCACTCGTGGAGCCAGACTTTAAGAGAGGTTTTTACCATCTTGATCCAGCAGTGCTGCTCATAGTCAGAATGGCTTTGGTTTGAGTGTAGGACTGTACATGGGGAAGACCAGGTGCCAACCTTATGATCAGTGCATCTTCAGCAGGCCTTTGGAAGATGGAACCTGTACTTGAAATATCAAAATACTTGATTACCCCCTTATTTCTAGCAGGCTGTACTACTTTGTTTCAGCTCTTCCTAAGAGGTCTTTCATCCTATGAAAGTTTTGTTTGAGAAGAACCTGTGAGCAAGCAGGGGGATTTCTGTTAAACATTTAATTATGATTAGTTGTTAATACTTGTCTGAAGGAATGAAATCAGCACAGTGAAACAGAAGAATTCTGTTGACCGTGTTAATTATTAGTCCAATCTATAAATGTTTTCTCCTCAATATACCCCCCTAAAATGGGAGCTTTAAATATATTTATATCCTGAACTATGTTATGGGGAACTCAGCTGGCATGCTGTGCTGTTGAACCTGCCTTTTGTTTCAGTTTTCATACCAGCTGGAAGTACTAAAGTGGAGCTGCTTCCTGTTAAGTATATCTGAGGAATCAGAAAATAAAATAAACATTTTAATTTGATTACTGAAATCTTGATGACATGCTAATTCTCAAAGCACCTACTTCCTTATTTAAAGTCAGGTAGCCTTTCTATGGAGTGATTCTCATGGTACTTGACCCCTAACTCATATGGATGCCTATTCAACTGTATGCATTCTAGTCTAGCAGTGGGGATACTTTCACTGATTTGTTTAGGTTTTTCTCCTTTGTCATAATTTTTTACTTGAATGATAAGGTTTGATTAATTATTATTTTAAAATTCATTATTACTTGACTTGCTCAATAGTTCATGTAGGACATAAAGGACTATTAGAATCTGATCTGACACCTCTTTTGTAATGCATACCACCGAATATAGGACAATGATTTTTCTAACTGCTTAAGGAAGATTGATGGAGATACTCAGATTGAGTTTTGTTTTTTGTGGGCGGATGGCTGTGATGATCTTCTGGGGACAGGCTTAGTGCATTGTTGAGTAACCCACTAATTATTATTATTTGAATATTCTGGCATACGGTTTTTGGGGTTTTTTTAAATAAAAAAATCTAGTTTCTAGACCATGTGACACTGCCTTAATCCCTTCACCAAATTTTATTTAAGATATGATAGACATACTGTAGGCTTTATGCACTAATGCTGTTTTGTGGTTATTTCTCAATTACTGCAGCATACAATCCACAGTTTTGTTTTTTTTTTTTAATCCTAATGGCCACCTTGAAATTATATTTGAACTACAAAAAATAGAACTAACTGCTTCTGAATAGATAAATACTGAAGTTTAGATTGCATTGTGGTTACTCAGAAGCTTAAAAAAGCTGAGCAAAACCCCAAAGCCCAGCTCACTGAGTTTGCAAGACCTCTATTTTGTATTACAAAATACAGCTTGTTTCATCATCTGCTTATTTGCAATTTCTTAGGGAAGACAAGTGACTCGAAGTTTCCTGTCAGTGCTGCAGCTATGAACATGGACGGGGTGTGAGGGGGAATGGCCACAGGTCTCAGTAAAGATGCTCGTCATTAAACATATGTGGTTTGTCATCAAGTTGGAACATTTTAGGGTTTGTGTTTGTTTGTGTATTTCCTGTGTTTTGCAAATCATACCTAGGAATTGATTTACTCGCTCCATTCCTGAGGGCTGTGAAGTGATAATTCACAGTCAAGAAAGAATAACTGAAGCACAGACAGTGTTTGTTACATTTCAGGATATTGCTTTGGGTGACTTTAGTTCTGTACTGGAAAGATTTTCCTATAGAGATAATTTCACTGCCTTTGTGATCATCTCTGAACACAGAAGTGAGTTTATTCATTGCTGAACTTACCTGCTCTGAAAAAAAATCTATGCATTAATACAATAAAGTGTAATGTTGAGTATATTTTCTTGTCCGGTTTGCTTTGCTACCATTTTATTAATTTTTTGGTTTAACCACCTCAGTGAGCAGAACTGGAGCCACTATGGGGCTGATGTGACTAAGTTAATGAGGGCATGTCTTTATTTTTCTGAAACCTGAGAAGCTTGGTTCTCCATAACTTATCTCTTGGATCTGTGGGAGTGCCTGAAATCAGAAGCACAACTAGATCCTGTGGTAACTTCTTGCTAAAGCTACCATTTTATTAATTTTTTGGTTTAACCACCTCAGTGAGCAGAACTGGAGCCACTATGGGGCTGATGTGA
The DNA here is from genome assembly GCA_033459285.1 of Clamator glandarius. Lineage (NCBI taxonomy): Eukaryota > Metazoa > Chordata > Aves > Cuculiformes > Cuculidae > Clamator > Clamator glandarius. The sequence goes on from JAUNZM010000559.1 coordinate 2,556,192, forward strand.
CTAAGTTAATGAGGGCATGTCTTTATTTTTCTGAAACCTGAGAAGCTTGGTTCTCCATAACTTATCTCTTGGATCTGTGGGAGTGCCTGAAATCAGAAGCACAACTAGATCCTGTGGTAACTTCTTGCTAAAGCAAGAAGTCATGTCAATTTTGCTACAGCTTGAAGAAAATTGTTCCCAGCCCTTTTGGAAAATAAATAAAATATACGTATCTCCCCTTTTCTTACTGGTATGTTTCTGAATAACTCTTCTTCAGCTCTTCTGGGCTGTAACTAATTAAGTATTGATATACCCTTTAATAAGAGTAGAATACAAATTGACAGATACAGCAGTCTGGCAGAGCTAAGGCTGTGTACTAGCCCTTTGCCTTACTATGCTTTCTATTCCATCTCATTTGATGACAACTGTGGCAAAGGTATCCTTTTTCTTCCTACTTCTGTAAGGTAATGTTATTAAATGCAGAGTGACAGGCATGTTTTCGTGCTTGTCCATGCAGACCAGTGGGACCTTCAGTATTGCCAGGATTGGTGAATACCTCACTGATTAAGTAGACAACTCACACTCCAGGCTGTGCAGTAGTCCATGTTCCCTAGATTGGCTTATTTTGCAGTTACCTTGGTTTACCTGTTGCCTGAGACAGTCACTGGGATTAAAGCTTATCATCAAGAGTTACCTGATAGGCGCATCAGCCATCAGTATGGTAGCCTTTTTCCTATTGCTAAAAGGGCTTGAGTGGCTGTGAGGAAAGATGTTTTGGTTTTATATCGCCTATATAAAATATTATATTTTATATTAAAATAGTTTTTCTCAGAATACTAACAAAACAGTTTTCTTCAGAGATTTTTTTTTTATGCAGAGTGAAGAACTTAAGCCAGTGAGCAAAACTGAATTTCGCTCTTCACTCTTATCCTTCGTAGTGCTAGTGTGTTCTGTACTATGAGGTCACGGGATGACCTGTCTTCCACCAACTTAAAAATCTTTATTGTTCTCTGTCTGAGCTACTTTGGGTTCTTCTTTCTTCCTTGGACTGCAAGAGGCCTCTTCTACTTCAGGTATGTTCTTTAATCATAGAATCACTATGGTACTAAATTGCTTGTTCTTAAAAGGGTGGTGAATTTTTTTCTGAAAAAAACAAGAACTTAAGTCTTGGAGTCTGGGGCACATGGGAAACATGGTGCCTTAGGAATAATAGTGGAAAGTGATGAACTTGGGGCAAGCTCCGAGAAGCAGATGTGGAAGGCAGCTGCTGGCTGTTAAACTGTGTGGACAGCAGCTGCCTGCCTGTTCTGGGAGGAATCAAGCCTACTGTCTGCACAACAGACTATATTCTAATTAGTATAGTAGTAAGGAAAGCCAACAGAAATCATGTTAGTATCTGATTTTTATACTATACTAAGGTTGCTTTGTAGGCCACTTAGCCATGTTGTTCACCGTTTACTGCTTTAATTTATTCTCATAACACATTTCCAGTATGCCATTAAGGGTACTGATGTTAGCATTGCTCATGCTGTTTGAGTACTGGCGATGTTCTTCAGCTGCCTACGTTACTAAAATTTCTAAGCATTGCAGTTCTTAAGCTCAATAAGATACTTAGAAATTATTCTAACACCTAACAAAAATAATACTGGCATAACAAATGTTTGCAGAATTTGCTGCCACAAGCAACATTTAGTGAAGCAGAGTTTCAAACAAGTGAAATCTGCTTTTACAGCAGAGTAAAAGGACAACAGCTGTAAATTGTGTGGGAGTTCTGCATTTTCTTGTCAAGTGTTTGCGATTAAATACCCTTTCTGACAGAACACAGATTTGATGACTGCTGCATTTTAGAACCCTCTTGCAAATTGTTTTTTTCTCTATTTTTTTTTTTAAGCTTAGTATTTGAAAAGAACTATATACATATATATATAGTTCTTAAATTCTTAATTGTTCTAGCTTTTTCCTTCTCTTTTCAAATATAGAATGTAACAATTTTTGTTCTAAGTCATGAGGTTTTGGTAACTTGCACTGTAGTAATTAGATTTCATTCTGTGTGATCAAACAGTACTCAAGCTGTCTTGGCTTTTGAGCTTTCCCAGTAATACAACTTCAGTAACTTTTAAGTAATGTGCTAGTCTTACTGGAGGTGTTGTTAACTTTCCTGTTTGCACTTTCCATGGATGCACGGCTTTGTGTAAGTACTGGACCTTCAAAAGTACACTTAAATGCTCTGGGATCTGCATTTTTGAAAATGTGAAGTGTAGAAAAAAATTGCTATTCAGTTTCAAGTGACTTGACTTCATGGAAACTTTCTTGACCTTAAAGCCATTATGAATTCAAACAACACCATTTCACTCCCTCAGTTCTATTTTGTAGGAGTGAACTTTTTAGATGTGATATGATGCTGTGTTGAGGGGACAATAATCTGTCTTAAAAATTAGTATGAACTCTCAGAGGCAAATGAGATGCACCAGCTATACATAAAATCAGTTAAAACATTGAAGTTGTTATACGCTTTTTAAGTGAGGTCATTTGAGTTCCCCTGAAACTTTTAAGAGCCTATTCTGCGGCATAGATTATTCTGCGCTTCTAAAACAACTGAAGAACTTGTTATGCTCTTGTGATCTTGCCTTTCTGACAAGTGGTAGGTGTTGGCATTTTACAGGGCAGTTTCCCACTGGAGAAAGCAAATTAGAATTTTCTGGTGTTTTCTTTGTGTATTGTCATAACTTTTATAGAAAATAATCCTTGAGGATAGAGACATCACAAATTATTTCCAAAAGCTTTATTCACCGCAAGTCTCCATTGTGACATGTACTGGAGCTTCCACAGAGGCAGAGAATTGACAGCAGTTGACTAAAACGCAGAATAAACATAGTGTTTCTGTTAGTATTGTTGAAACATCCTGATTATAAAACCAGTTTGATACCAGTTCCATGAAAGTAGAGGAAAAAATGAATGTGTAAATCTGCTACTGATTGTCATATCTAGGTTGCTCAAGATGCTGACTAAATTTCTGAAATAGGTTACAGATACTGCATTGTGTCTGTTGAAAGTTTCGGTGTTCTATATAGTGTACAGGGTAGGAAAGGAGCGAAGGTAATCTGCTGTCTGACTTTTCAATGTGTTAAATTTGGACACTCTTTTCTGTCCTAGTTGGGTTAAGCTTGCTGTGTAAGCATGTATGAATTAAAGTGTTTCATATGGTATTTAAACTTTCTACTATAGGAAATGCAGCTTTGTCTATATCCTTGGACAAAAGCTTTTCTATGGAAGGGAGAAGCTAGATTATGCAAGTGGCAAAGTACGAGTATGGTAAACACTGTCATCTTTGTGTGTGTTTTACAGAGGATCCCATTGTAAGATCTTATTTCCGTTTTTTAAAATATTTGACATCACTGTTGCAATCCTTCGACCAATTATATGTTTTATTTTATTGCTTATTACTTCTTAAGTTCCAATGTAATCATTTTGCTCACTGAGACAGTCATAAACACTATGGAAATGTGCAGGGGAAACCTCTAGCGTTCCTTCCTTCCTCTAGTAAGGAAGAGGTTTTCCAGCGTTTTCCTTTGGGTCCCTTTTGATGGGTGATTTGGGAGGGTTGTCTCTGGCACTTGAGGCAGCCCATCACTCCCTCTGCATCAGGACATGGTGTCCTGCGCCCTCCTGCTGCAGCTGCTTTCCTCCTCTGCTCTTAACTGCTCGTGAATGTGACAGAAGCCACCTCTTGGATTTTTGTGCTGAAGGAATTCTACAGTACAGTTTAATGAATCATTTTCTTGATGAGTATGAAAACAATTTATGTCACTTCTTTTGGGCTGCCAAGAGAAGGGAATGTATTCAGTTTTAGAGGCTTTTTTGCTAGCTTCTAGATTATTTTTTTTAATTGATAAGGCATTGCAATATCACCAGATAAAGATCTAAGTTTTCAGCAACTTTGGGAATTTGTGCATGTGTGTGTGTTATGGGAGAGCTAAAGCAGAAGGGAACTTAAATGGCTCAAATAACACAAACGCTTCCTGGCAGAACATGGTGTCCCGTGTACTAAGACTCTTTGTTTCATAATCTAGTTTAATAAAACAAAATATTAATTGCTGTATTTATGTTAAAATGAATTGTATGTGAATATCCAGAAAGAGAAGAAAGTAATAGCTCAACCTGTAATTCCCTGTCAGTAAAATGCAAAGTGGACCAAAAGATGCCTAGTTTTACTGTTTACGATCTGATGGAAAGTTACTGGCTAGCCACTTTGAAAAACTACTTTGAGTGTGTATTTGATAATTTTTAAATGGGATATTTTAAACATTTAACTGTTGAGAGGCCTTCACTAGGCAAATATGTTTGAATGATTTGTATGGAGTATCTTAATTCTGCATTACTTTGCATATGATTTGTCATTATGAAGTGATAAGAAAAAAAAACAAATCAGCTGAACACAAAAACTTCAATGCAGTTAAGTAACTTTTGCACTGCTATAGCTTGTCTCAAATTCATAGTCGACGATTAACAGGCTTATAATATTTACTGTCTTTTTATGTGTTTCTTGGATTTGAGGTGAAATATCCAGTTAAGTATTAGGTGGGAGAAGGTTAGTGAATAAAAAATAGTTCCTATTTCTACTTGGCTTGTTAAATTGGTTTTCTGTCTTCACCTCTGAGGTAGTAGAGGACTTGCTGAAAATTCTCCCTCATGGATTTTTTTTTGGTATTACAGTGAGTTTTAAATGTGTCTGAATATGTTAGAAAGAAAGTAGGATCCAGAATTTGTTTGTAAAAGCATAAGCCAAGAAAAGAAAGGAAAGGAGGAGATGAGCTAATTATTCCAGTTGAAGCTGTCACTTAGTGAAAATGAAACTGTAGAGTTTTTGAGATTTCTTTTATATTATTCTTGTTGAATAAAGCTGGTATTGAAGCCCTAGGCCTTACTAAAAGGACAGTGGCGATTCCTTGGCAAGAAGCTTGGTTGTTGGGGTAACTGGAATGCTTTGTTCCTTGTCTTGGGATGCTGTGGGATGTGTCTGTTCTTTCTTCACCTTGCTGCTGCGAAGGGCTGGTATTCCTTCGTTTACCTTCAGTGTAATGTTCTTTATGAGTATGAACAAGCTGTTGCTTGTTACTTAAGAAAGAGTAGTAAGATGAAATTTGCTTTTTTGAATTTTTTTTTTTCATTTTTATCAGCTACTTCTAGCAATCTGAATGCTGCTACTGACATGAAACCTCTTAATTTCAAATTTGTAACACTGAGACGACTAAAGCAATGTATTTGCAAAGGAGGGGAAATAATGTGGTAGATCATGTTTTGTAGGCTTGCATTGCAGTCATTCTTTTAGCAGTTGTTTTGTCCTAGAAATTTTCACCTTGGATTTAAGTGCTGTAAAGGAAAAAGGGAATTAATTGCCAGTTTCAAGGAAATCCTGTTTTCTGTCTTTTAATTGCTGGCATCCTTGATGCAGTATGTTCTCATTGCATGAAAATAAACCAAAAGCCTTTGTAGATTGGGTAGGGAAGAGGTCTATAGTCCTTGTTTCTCCCAGAATTGTTGTCTTACACTGTTGGAGTTCACTGAACCTTTTAAGTTTGCTTTGATTTTGAACACTTAAACAAATACTGTCATCAGAAAAAAGCCATTTGTCTGAGGTGACATTAAACTTTAAGGTATTCTTTGAGAAGCTTATAGGCATTTGGGTAATGAAAAGTGCCTTATGAGTTCTAGTAAGTTTGCTTTTCATTGCACTGAGTTCAAATGTTCAGGGGCCTGGTAGCAGCCATTGTTGACTGTTCATTCATGAATGATTAACAGGTTGTTTTATTTAAAGGCACGTATCTGGTCCCTGCTGTGTCAGTGTAAAAACTGTGTTCTGAAAAAGCTGTGTGTACGGTTTGTATTTGAAGAATGTTTTGTGTTGATTGTGGAAACTTTGTCCTGCCTGTATGAAAGTGTTCCTTATCAGTTTGCAAGGATTTACTGCTAGCAGACATTTATGTGGGACTGAACTCAAATACATTGGATTGCTGAAGTATTAAAATACAGAGCATTACTGAGCTCAGGTAGAAGTCCTTATATTCATAAATTTTTTGTAGTGCCTAATGGAGTGCACAATTTTCATTCAAGTTGTAGCATCATAAGAAGTATTGCTCATTTCTAGTTTTTCTTCATCACTTTTCCTGGCTAGAGTCCCTCACTGTTCTTTGAAGGAGAAAACAACATAAAGTCTGAAATATCAAATAGCAAATTAATGTTGAAATGTTTTGAGCATAAGCTGTTTGGCGTGTGTGTGCCTAGGCATGTTGAAGTATGTGTTCTTGTGATTCTGATAAGAAGACAAGGTGTCTCTCTTGGTAGCTTTAATTCTGTGTTTATGAGCATTTGGAGCTTGTTAGAGCAAAAATGAAGCTTAGGAAGTGTCAGCTAGAAGTCCTTATGTACATGCAGAGCTGTTTAGTTTTTATCATACATTTAACTTCCCCTTAACTGTGTATGCTTGTTTTGGGGAAAACAGCCATGGAAGTGGTCAGAAACTGCTTGATCTGGGTAATGCTTTATCTGTTTGCATTTATACATCGGTAACGAGTGATGGGTTTGGGAAATGAAGAGAATACAGTTACATTGACAGGCTGTTTGGCTTGAAGGTTTTTGCAGAACAGAGTCTTGAACTCAAAACAGTCGCCTTGAAAGCAGTAGCGAGCTGGTGCCTGGCCTGGGCATTCTACAGGCTGTCTAGTGGGACTGGCCTCTCTGCAGGACACTGCATCCCAAGCCAGGGGGCAGAGGATTGTCCTTCCTGCCAGCACTGATGTAAAAAGTACACAAAAGTTAATTTCAGGAAGTTTTGATCTTTCTAAAATCTGCTTTTCTTGTCAATAAGAAGTTTTTCACAGAATTAGCCATGATGAGGTTGAGTACTGTTGAACTGAGCATTACTGTAGATGCAACATACCCGATTGTGTGGCTGAAGGTATGAGGAAGTATTACAGTATCCTGGTGGTTATTTAAAATAGATCCTGATTAGAAAGTTGTGTCCCTCAAAGGTGTGCTTATGAGCTAAGCTGTGTGTTGTGGTTAGATCAGTGGCTTTGAGTATTTTTTTTCCTTCACTGAAAACAGTAACTTACAGGTGCCTTTCAAAAATCATGCAGTTCTTCCTTTCCTGGAAGGGGAAAAAAACAAACCATTCCAGAAGTGAAAGCAACAGGGAGTCAAAATAGCTGGAGGCTTGGTTGGCAGCACAGTTAGCTGTGTTGTTTGTTCAGGACAAAAGTTCTGGACTCCCCTTGAAAACCAGAAATTGGTATTTTGAGTTTGGGAGTCCTAAGCATTCGGAAGGCAAACCCTGCATTATGCTTTCTTGCTATGTTACTGATTAAAACTTGACTGGTGTTCTGCCTGAGCTTCCAGTGTTGACTTGGCACAATGCATGTCCTGCAGTTTCATCTGGAGCAGTCCTTAGTATAATCCTGGAACCTTCGAAAACCTCAGTGTGACACCTCTGAGCTGTATTATTCTGTGTTGCTTGACAAAAGGTTGTAAAAACTACAGCAAAGACACCATATACACAATATACTTCAAACGTCGTAATCTTTCTATTTGGAACATGGTTTTATTAATATGCAAAATAGTTGTTCCTTTAATAATGACAATTGCCTTTATTAAAACAGAAAAGCAACTGGCAGATGCAGGCCAGACATCAAAGCCTTCGTATTGTCTTGTGTGGAAGAATAATTCTGGGAGGCCAGGAGCATTGTGCAAGCCACTGGTCCCCCGCTGCAGCAGCCCCGGGGCTGATGGTGCTGCTCTTGCCACTTCCTTGAAATAGAGGAAGAACCTGAAGTTTTGCACCTTCCCCGGTGCAGGTGTACGTTGTGGCTTCAAATGACAGGGCTGATGGTTTAGTGGTAGGGTGGTTTATGTGGGAAATGCAGCTCTGCAAGCTGACTGGGACACGAATGCAGAAACTGTGCTCTTGAATGAGGAGGCCTTAAGGTGTGGCCTCCCAGGATCCGGGGGAACTGAGGTTCATCCCTGAAGACAGTGGGGTGATGCTTGATTCATAGTAGTGTTCTTTATGCTGTTACTGCTGTCAAGAGCAACTCTACCAAAGGCTGCCCTCATCAAAAAAAGTAAGCAGCTGGGGGGAAGGAGGGGGAAGACTTTTATAGTAGAAAAATAGTCTTGTACTGTTCACCAACTTTTGCAACAGATCTTTTTTCTTTAAATTAGATAGAGGAGGATGGTAATATGTTTTGGCTCTCTGGTTTTGTCAGTGCTGCAATTTCTCACCCCCTCACCTTGTGGTTTGCCTTGAACACATGCTACTCACTATATCTATTAAGCTGCATTTAGCCTTTTAAAGGTGTACAAAACAAGTCCATGCCTGTTTTAATCTCATTAAGTTCCTCTCTAGCTGTTTCCCTTTTTGGTTGTGGATATTGCCCATATTTGGGTCTAGTGATGGTGCAATCACTTTATATCTGATTGTGTGGTACGATATGCTGTCTTGCTCAAGCAAACCCTGATAATTTATGATTAGATGTGGTCTAGATTAGGAGCTTATGATTTTAATGTCTAAAAGTACATTCTAAAGGATCTTTTATGCAATGCAGTATGTTATTTTTTCCTGTGAAAGATGCAACATGAGGCACAAGGACTTGCCTCCAGCAAAGCATCTGAAGTTAAACCAAGTAGGGGCAGGGGATAGTATGAGTTATATCTTTCCTTCCTTTAGAGTGCCTAAAGTGTCCTAAAATACAGGGATGGCAGTGCATTACCAGAAAACAATTCAGTTTGGTTTAGTAACAAACTGCTTTCACAGTCGCATCATCACAGCTCTCCTGAAAACACATGCTTTTATGTTCTGCGTGGTGGTTTATATACTTGCATTGTATTTTAAAAATTGAAACTCTGAAAGTGTGTCTCTCTCCTAAGCACTTAGAGGCTTATTTAAAGTGGTTATGGTTTCAGTGAGTGACGTGGGCTTTTAACCGTGCTTTCTGCTGGCCTTCGTGTTAGCATATTATTAATTAATGAAGAGTTGTCAGTGTTTTGTTTTCTTGTAGATATTTGTTGTTCTGTTTCTGTGTATGTGTATGAATAAAGCTACGTTGATAAGAATATCCACTTAATTTCTGTAAGAATTCTGACAGCAGTAATCAGAATACTCAATAATATTGCCTATAATATTTTTAAATGAGCATTCATTTGGAAAGGCATACAGGTAAACCATCCAGGTGTTTTCCAGAGTGTCTTAGTCACAACATTTTGCTCATCATTCCAGCTCAACTGTTTAGATTTGCTGAGATGATAGAAGTGCTGATTTACATTTCAACATCATCTGTAGAAGCAGTGAGGGGGAGAGGCTGGGGAACCACCTATTCCTAACAAGTGGCATCTCAGAAATGCTATGTTTTGTCTTGACCAAGATAACATAATTTACAGTTCCTGAGCAATTCTTGAACTGTAAAGATAAAGTTTTTCAACACAGCAAGCATATAGTTATTTTGATGAATATTCCAGTGTATTTCAGATCCACTGAAAGACATAATTATCAGCTGTCATCTGGAGAAATGCTGAAAAATTGTTTCAGTACTAAACAAATACAGCTTGTGATATTTACCTTTATAGTTAACAATCTGACATTTTCACACCCCAGGCTGTCCTTTGTGCTTTTATACTTAACAACAAAACCGGGAGTGTGTTGGTTTGTTTTACAACTGTAATATATTCGGATTTGTATGGGAGCATTCTAGAATTCAGCTGCTCTTTAACAATACATTTCTTCTCTCAATAGCCAACTACTCCACCAAGCCAAGGGAGGCCTGATTCACCAGTTTATGCTAATTTACAAGAACTGAAAATATCTCAGTCTGCACTTCCACCACTACCTACAAGTGCTCCAGTCCAAATAAATGGGGATTGGGAAACCCATAAAGACACAACAGGACGCTGTTATTACTACAACAGAGGATCACAGGAGCGAACCTGGAAACCTCCGCGGTGGGCCCGAGATGCAAGCATTAATAAAGGGGATTCCCAGAGCCATGCAGATCATGAGGTAGTTCTCTGAGATCACAAGCAATGAGACTGTAATGCATATGAATGCTGTTCTGCTGTGGAATATGTTGTCACTGAGTTTTCAGGTGTCAAAGATTGTCTTCTTTTATCACTTTGGTCACATGTCGTGGTATGAATCAGTAAACAATCCAGCTCTTCCACCACTTCTGTGTACAAGAATGCATTCATAAGCTTTGTGTGAAGTACTAAGTTGCAAAAATGCCTTGCAGTCTCTTTGCAGGTATTGCAGCTTTTCTTTTAACGGTAAAGGCAAAATAGGATATTTTGAAACTAATAGGACTGTAAATGACAATAGAGTAAGACAACCATGGTAACTTGTAACTTCTCTCACAGAGAGTGCATTCGCTTTCTCTGAATATTTGGCCTGTTTTTTGGGAGGAAGGTGAGGAAAAGGAGGGAGAGTGTGACAGTGCTTCTGGAAGCAGGATTTACGGGATGCCTTGAAAAAGTCAACATGATGTAACTCATGTTTATCAATATCTGTTAAATACAGAGTAAAACAAAGGCAAAGGATATACAGGTGTTTGCTGCTGCTTGGTTAGTCTTATGGCAGTAAGTTTAAATATGAGATGTTTTTCTTCTAGAGGAAAAGATTTCAGTGGAGAGGAATTAAGATGGATTTGGAGATTAAGATGGGATATAGAGAGCTCCAGAGTTCTATAGTCAAAGCCAGGCTTAATGGAGCTCTGTGGCAAATTTCACACACCTCAAAAATACTAACATAATTGAAGTGTCTACCAAATAAAAATATTTTGATTTTTATCTTCATACTTAGATTTATACATGCTATTTATATTTATTTTAAAATGTTTACTCTCTTAAAAAAAGGCGTATATGACTGTTCAGACTTAAAATTCTTTAATGCATGAATTCTTAAAGAGCCTTGGATAGCTGCAGAGCAGTTAAAGGAGCAATGTTTTGCTATCAGATTGTGTTAACTTTGAGAAAATCCTTTTCTTCCATGTATAAATGATATCCTAGAAGAAGGCGAGAACATTAAAATTGCCATCTTAGAAGCTCTGTCTTGAGCTTCCAAGTGCCCTTTCAAGGGCAGCAAATGCTGAGCAGGGGAGGAAATCCACTCCAGCTTTTGGGAATTAGCTGTATGAGCTTTCTGACTGTATTACATTCAGGCCATAAACATATTCTATAGATTTATAAATGGATTTTTGTTTGTTTTGTTATGCAAACTTTTCGTAAAACCTTTTGGCAAAGCATTGCTGTGGATCTTGCTTAAGAGAATTGAAGCTTACTATGAAGTTTTTTTTGTTAAAAGATGATTTAGGGTATTCGAGGTGCAAATGCATTCTATGCAGCAGGTCACTAAGGAGAGGCAGGCAGTGCTGTGTGTGTTTGTCTGAACTGTGAATCAAACAAAGCAAAGGAGCACTTGGGAGATGGATATTACTGTTTAAATAAGCTTAAAATAGTACTCTTGTGTTCAAACAGTACTTAGGTTAATCAGTTTCCTGATTGAAAGAAAAAGCAAACATATCTCAAGAAATCTTTCATATATTTTGCTTTTATGTACCCTTTTCAAAAATGTATAGTTTAGGTGCATTTCTTCCTGAGCTATTACATTGTTTAGTTTTAATTGTAGACTGCTAAGAAATTTTCGTTTGCTGGAAGCCCTCTCAGAAGTCTGTCTTGAGGATGTTGGTGCCAGAAACAGAGAGAAAGGAAAAAGGGACCCTTTCCTTGCCTTCATAGGAGCTGTGAAGTCTGTAGGTATTTAAACAGCCAAATTTTCTTGCCACAGTCTGATGACAGTAGCAGGTTAACTGGCAAAATGTTTGTGGCTGTCACTTGGGCATCTCTTGTGATGCTCTCTTGATTTCTCACTGGCTGTCCTTTTGCAGGGTAAGACTCTGGTTTTAGTCTGGGTAAGGTAATTGATTTTTGTGTAATAACACTCCTTGCAGTAAGTGTACCTGGTTTTGTTGTCATTGTTCTTTTAATGGAAGAACTTCGAATAATTCTTTCTTCATCTCCACCTGCTAATGGTCCCTCTGACTGTTACTTATACCTCTATACCACGACTTCAGCATGTGGTTGTATGTTTAGGAAGCTTGATTCTTATTTCTTCTTTCTTTTAATACGCATTACTTATTTCATCTCAGCTCTTCTGTTTGATACTTGAGGTATTTCAGATTGGCCTTCAGACATTTACAGCTATCAAGTTTTCAGTCTTTAAGTACAGCGCATGATGTATGTTTTGATGAATTTTTGATTGGATGCAAGCTTGTATGTCCAGTAGCATAAATTCCTTGAGTGATTTGTGTCCTCTCTGGCTGGATTGTCAAAATTTGAGCCTAGGGAGATGGATGTTGTAAGGTCATGTCAACCCACTTCCCAGCAGTCATGTGTTGATTTTGAAGCTGCTTTTTTTCCCCCAATTTTTTTTCCTCTCCTCTTTTCTGTCAGCATTTGTTCAGTCCACTGTTCGTGTTCACCTTTTCGTTTATGACCTCTCAACCTTCAAGTATTTTCGTGTAAGTACTCAGATTTGAAGCTAAGCTGCAGTAAAATATAGGACATCAAAAATCTTGTCTTGTTATGAATACTTAGTACAAATAAGTCTTAATTAGTAAAAACAGATTTAATTTATTGTGATGAAGCTAAGTGGGTTTTTACACACTAGTCTTGAGTTGTACTTATTCCCTTCAGATTTAGTAATAAAAGAGCATATGCAGGAAGTTTAAGTGCTGGTTGTGTCACTACTGGAGGAGCTTCTACTGTACTAGATAGCAAGAAGGCAAGGTGATGTAGGAATGAGAACTGTGAATACTCATATTTTGTAATAAGTTCAATATATTAAAACATGAAATAGCTTATGGCTCATCCAAGAACTTCATAATTAGGAAATAGAGTTTTACTGCATAATTAAGAACAGGCAAGCTTGCACCTTATTTGTCCAAGTAGTTGGTGACAGATACGTCACAAATAAAACAGTTGTTAGTTGTGGCATTTATTTGGATGGGATAGAGCGAAGCACTGAAGCTGACAGGGCCTCTAGGAAAGTGTATAAAATTTTGGAAATGCAGATAAATTTTGTGAGAGATAAGGACATGTTAATGTGTTTGAGGAAGTGCGTAACAGTAACTGGGAGAAATTTGTCAGATAATAAAGTGATTGATTTAAATAAGGTGGATTATGAAAGAAATAAAATGTCTAATCAGAGGAAGGCAAACCTCTAATACCTAGTTGGGAGACCATAATGTTAAGTAGAGACCAACAATTAATCAGCAAGCTGTAGCAAAGCAACAGGATTTAACTTAAATTGAAAAACTATATTTAAAATATGTGGTCAAGATGCATTTCATTCTGTAGGCCGTAGAGGATGCTGACATTATTTTCATGTTACTCCATCACTGACCTGAAAATTTCCCATAGATTTTGTGGTGCCTGGTAGCCAGCTCCTGTACACAGAGGGCTAACGCCCAAACCTATGTAATAATCATTTGGCAATGTCACTAAATGCATGTTCTCTAAAACCACTGACTTCAAAATATTGGAGTTTCTGATACCTGGATAATTTTTGGTAAGATTTAAGTTTTTCAGGAGAGGGTTTTACTAATTTAAAATGGAAATTCTGCCTTTCTCCTGCTTAATAGTTTTCCCTATAACCCTAATACTTCTGATACTCAACCTTAGTCAATATTTAACTGTTGTAATTTCTGAACAGCAGATGTGTTCCCTCTTCTGTGTTACGCCTCCTACTAGCCAAAGAACCAAGCCAGTGTGAAAGGAAATCAGCACTGAATTCCACAGGAGACTGTGATGTAGATATTGCTGTGGGAGATGAATGCAGGGAGGTTTGGGTTTGTTTTTTTAATGCACAGAATGAATGTTTTGAATAATACTCTAATAATATTAGCAAGGGGAAGAACAAAGTGATCAAGGAAACAGAAATTGTTTGACTGTTGTATGCGAAATTTTTTCTTCTGTTTTACATACCAGTCTTGTTCCTTGCATTATAATTCACTTCTTACTTCAGAAAATAATCTTACATCTCATTTAGCTGTGTCTGGTAGAAAGCCTTAGTTTTGCATTGCTCATTGTCATATGCATCAGAGTGGGAAGGAGGAGAGTGGAAATTCCTAATGTTTTAGGATGCATTGCACAAGTGCTGTAAAGTGCTAGGACCTATAAAGGAGCAGATGGAGTTTCACGTTCTCGTTAATGATTATAGTATTTCCAGATACTTTTTGGGAAGGCAAGAAGAGGATTTAGGTATGGACGTATGGATGTTAACAAAACACCGAGGTAGAAGGACTCCAAAGTTTTTTGAGGCAATGCACAAAACTAAAAAAAACCCAAAACCCTAAAGCTAATTTACTTTGTTATCTAGTAGTGTAAATTTGTGGGAATAAAATTTAGATTGTCCAGAAAACTGGAGTTTAAATTTGAGTAGCTGAAATCTGGTATAGTAGAAGTAAAAAGAGCTGTTATATCAGTATAAACCAGTTGTTCTGAATATACTTGAAATTGCCTACTCATTATGAAAGATTTCTGTATTTAAAAATGCATCTATTCTCTGACGTAAGATATGAAAATGTGAACTCCCTGAATTTATTACTATTCTCTTTCTAGTCAAATAATCTTTGATCTTTCAGATTTTAAAGCACTTTCATTCTCAAACCTGCCTTGTATGTTTCTGACTACTTGTAGCATCTTTCATCAGAAGAAAACGACCACAGTTCTTGTTACAGCCAGTCAGATAGTCAGTATGGTTCTCCTCCAAAGGGTTGGTCAGAAGAGTTGGATGAACATGGTCAAACCTTATATACAAATGACTATACTAATGAAAAGGTACTTTTTCCTTCTTCTCATCACATGTTCTAACTCTTTTCCACTAAAACACTGTTAGAAATGCTGATTTCGTTTCTAGAAGTGAAAAGCATACCTCAGCTGTACCACCTTTTGTTTTTTAAATATGCATGAAACTTTACCAGCTGAACTGACCTGTTTTTCCTTATTTCAAGTTGTATATTGAGTTATATAAAATAAACCTATAAAGTATGAATTTTGTAATTCTTGTCCTTTCCATCTTGGATACACTTTAGGAATGAACTTCATACTAATATGGTGTTTTTATCGCTGTCTTGTAAGAGCTGTTCTTGTCTACATAGGCCTTCCTGTTAGGGTGGTTTTGACCTGAAAATAATTCTTCTTGATTAGTTTAATCTTTTACTTTACTAGAGATTTTCAGTACTGCTTTTAGATGTAGACAAAATTCTTAATTAAACAACAGCCCTACCAGCAGATTTGTCTTATTCTAATTATCTAATTCCTACTGACAGCTTACTGTGATTCTGGGCACGTCATAAAAATGTCTCCCACGTAGGAGAAATGATAGTGTTTATTTTTGTAATGCAGTCCATTTTTTCTAATTGTTCATGAAAGTTGCATTTTGTTTTTTAACTCCAAAATGTGTTCATTGAAACAGTAGCTTGTTTATCGTATTATAGCCTCATTGCTTCTCCAGTCAATGCATGCAATTTTTTTTGAAAGGAGTTTTAAATCAGTTGAGGTTTATGTCAGTTTTGGAATTTTATCCTGCTTAATCTGTTTCTGCTAAACATCTGTAGAACATATACCTATGTTTTGCCAAATGTGCAGACTTTTATTTTAAATTGCATTGGGATTGATAGTGTTTCCTATGACAAACAGTTCGTTGGAAGGCAATCTTGAAGCCTGCATGATCTTACTGAGTGCTCCGTGCATATTTTTGTAGACTTCTGCTATCACAATTCTTCCTTTCTGCACAACTAGTCACAGTTGTTGTTTTACCTTTTTGATTGTGGGAGTTGCTTATAGACATTACAGAAATTCTGTTATCTTCTTCATGATTTATTTAGGAACTGCACCTCACATTCCTGTTGATGTTTTTAAAATGGAGATATTCAACAAGTGCAAATATCTCTTAAATTATCAGCAGCTGCTGGTTTTGCTTCTTGTAATTCTGTAATTATATATACAAACCTTAAACAGATCCAATGCAAAGATTGTGCCTCCTTAAACTGACACCGTAGCGTTGATAAGAGTGAGATGTGCCACCTTCTGAAATATGTTGTATGATATTGCAGGACTATTTTCTGAGGATTTACAAAAGGAAAAAGTATTGGTGAACCCAATTCAGGAAGCTGAAAACTCTTGCTGTCTTCACTAACTAACCGTGGTCATTTAATGGAGGTTGTGCACTAGGAGCTGCTGGAAGTGGTAGCACATTATTAAAATTTAACTTTAAATCCCAAGAATCAGAGGCTTACTGTGTTACAACTGTCACTCTGATTACATTTCCTATCATCATATTTCTTTCTACAGTGGATAAAACATGCAGATGAACAAGGTAGACCATACTACTACAGTGCTGATGGTTCCCGATCAGAATGGGAGTTACCTAAGGTGAGTGACCTAAAAAAGAAACCATTGCAAACTGGGGCTTTCCCCTCTTTTCAATAAACGTTCTGTGGGACCTTTAGTGAGAGTTCTTCATCACAAGAGGACTTGTATATTGGATGTGGTTATTTCTCACTTTTGTTGTGGAATTTCTGATTGTAAAGAGAAAAAAATATAATCAGAGGCACAAAAATAGTTGTATGTAACTATTCAGATGTCAAGTAAGATCTTGTGTCTTTGAACTGAGCTTTTCATGCAAGGCTGCAGAATAATATCTGTGATTTTACTGAGGTAAAGAAAATGTCTATCGGAAAGAAGAAATTTTGTTTTACTAAAAAGTGTTCTTGAGGAACTGTAGGTATATTTAGCACCCTCCAAAATGTTTCTACGGACAGGTGATGGAAGCAGAAAGCTGACTACTTGTGGCAGAGTTTTGTGGTATCTTTGAGGATGATTTGGTTTCACTAGAAATATGTCCTAGTATTTATTAATTATATAATGAAAACAGGAATTTGTATGAAAGTGACAAAGCTAGGGACACTTGGTAGCATGAGAAAGTACTTGATACTAGTTTTTACTTTGAAAACTGTAGGATGTTTGTCATAATGATGTAGTTTTAAGATGTCTTTCCTGCTATTAGGATGTTTGATCAGTCCTACATAGTAAAGTATCCATTAAAAAAAATTCCCCGCAGAATGGTGTGCGTAAGTATATGGAAGAACACGTTTTGTTTTAAAGCAATTATTGTTTCACCAGCCCAAAAACTGGTGTCCTAAGTTACTTCCACTTAAAGGAGCAACCTTAACAGATAGTGCTTTCATAATATTTGTGAGAAAATATTTTAAATAAAATTTATGAATGAAGCTGTATACTAGACTGTTTTGTTATGTCAGTAAAAGGATTTATCTGAGTCAGTGAAGAGTTGAATTAACTTTCTGAATTCTCCTATGTAGGCCTGATGTGTTAGATAACTTAAATTTTGGAACCTAAACAAACCTAACAGTGTAATCTGCAACTGTTGGTTTTAAAAGCAATATATCACAAAGATAAACCAGAACTGTTACCCAGGGCATATTAATATGAAGAGATGGGGTAATTGTCTCTTAGTGCATGATATTCTAGTGATTCTAAGCAAACATCTGAGCTCCATTAATAGCCACCTCATATTAATAGCCACCTACAGAATAAAACATCGCCTCTGTTTTGGAGTTTGTGATCTGATATGTTCTTGTTTATATGAAAATCATCTTGCATTGCTGTTTACAAATTTTCCTTGAAATTTGTCTCATGAACCATGGGCTGAAGTACTCTTTAATTCCTTATTGGAGCATTTAAATCCAAGGTGGCCAGAAATATAAGGTTAACAGAGGTAAAGGAGCAATTGATTCTTGGATTCATGATCCAAGAGCCTATGTATTTCCAGAAATCCTTAGCTTTTAACTCTAAATGCTGTGGAATAGATTAGATATTTCAGCAAATTATTTAGCTAGTTTATGTAACTATATATCTGAAGAAGATAACAGCAGAGATGTTACACTTGTGACTAATTGAAACATGACTGAAGATTAATCTCTCAAATTTTACGGAAGCTGGTTCCAAAAGTGCTTGGGAACAAATTAATTGGAAAAACAATATTGACTGTGGAACTACTTTGAAGAAAAATAATCTGTATTGAAAACTCTTGAGTGGTGAGAGAAAACTGTAGAAAGACTTTAGCATTGTAAATGTTGCTTAAATGCAAATGAAGTTATTAGGAAAATAACCCTTCTCTTGGTCAGTTTTTTTCCCAGTGTATTTACTTCAAATTGCCTTCCAAACTTTGTTGTGAAATAAAGTGATGGAATAGCAACATCATGTAGTCTTGTTAAACCAGAAAAGGAAAAGAATCCTTTTGTTAGATGGTTTTTCATAATCTGAACATTGTTAGAACTAAAAATCATCTGTAGGTTTCTTGGTATCACACATTAGCTGAGCTAATAGTATAACCTTAAAAATCTTCACTCTTCTAGCATTAACTGTAAATGTGAACATGCTCGGGAATAACACATGCAGTATTCTTGTGCATGTGTAAAAAATTGTGAGGGTATATATATGTTGGAGGGGGCATCTATGAAACAAATGACTTTAGACAGTCTCATAAAAAGCCCTCCAGTCATGTATATTTAAATAACATCTAGAAGTAGCTGAATGCCTCTGGCTAAAAATGATGTCTCAAATGGAGTACCTTTGACAACTGCTGAGAAGCCTATTAAGGCTCCCAATGAGTGTGACCCAGCGTTTTGCAGTGGAAGAGAACAGCATATGGAATTCTTCTTTAAAATCAATAATAATCTTCAACTGTGCTCACCTATGCTCTCTGCTGCATTCAGCTGTGAGCTGGCATTTAAGCAAATGAGAAGTCTGTATTGAGAAGGGAAAAGTTAAATTGATTTCAGGAATGAGAACTCTCTAATTTCTATAGTTTAAAATAGTCTATCAAAATGGGAAAAAATGAGGAAAACTGTAATAAATATACGCTCAAAGGGGAGGTAGAGAGGGCAATAAAAATTAGAGATAAGTATTCTCTAATTCGTCTTGTTGCTGTGCTGCTTGATTTGAGGTAAGGTGTGTGTGTTGGCGTTCTTATCTACTAGAAGTCAGTGCACAAAACAATATCATTAGCAGTAGTGAATCGTCATCACATTCTTGTCATTAAATCAGGGATTGCTTGCCAAAAGTTGAGACGCTCAGCTGATGTGGGGATGTGGATGGAATTTAAGGACAAAAGCACAAGTGATGAAAAACCTGAAAGAACTATGAGAAAGCAGTCAGAATTCTTCTTTCTTTCCCTTTAATGTATATGTTTGTAGTCAAGAGGCCTCGTCTGGTCTTTCTCATTTGTCCTGGTGCTGGGTGACTCGCACTTCCCTTCCCTACTCCCAGATAAGATTTGGGGGTGGGGGAGAAATGCTCCCAGCTTTTGCTTGGGCAAGCAGAACAACCTGTGACAATCAGTGCTGACTTGGAGGTCTTCTTCAAGAAGTCATCTTAGGGACCCTGGGGGTTAGAAGGTGAAGCAGTAGATGTTCAAGGTATCAAAGTGAACTATAGTAGTGAGTTATCCAGATGTGTCTTGAAGTTACTTGTACAGCTGAGATAGAGCTGCTTGTCCCAGTGGCTTCCTCGTTCTGTGTAGGTTCTGTTCCTTCAGTGCAGATGCTGCCTCCATCTGCTGCTGCCTAGACATACAGAGAACAAGGAGTCTTCTTGCGCTGGAGAGAGAAAGGGACTGAAGTTCTTAAAAAGACGAAAAATATTCTTTTTAATAAATTTAGGTAGGTTTAAGGAAAATGTTAGTGATGTAGTTGATAAGAAAAGCAAAAGCTGTAATGTAGGTGTTATGTCCATTGCAGCACCAAAAATTTTTATTCAAAGCTGCCAACAGTAGTATTAGTACCAAAGAGTGGCTTTGTTCTGAGGCAGCATGTCTTCAATCTCAGCCAGTCTAGTGGGACAACTGCAAATAACACAGCAGAGTTATGAGGTGGTGGTACAGTTGCTAGGATATCAGAATATTTTTAAATGCTGCTGGTTTGATCTCTGATTGCAAGAAATTAGAGTAAAATGCTTAACTTCAGATCTTTACTTTCACTGTCTGTTGCTTCCCATTCTTTTTTCCCTTCACCCACCCAGTTCCTTTTACCTGGCTGAGGATGTTAAGGCAAACCAGGAAGAATCTTCTTTCAGTTTCTTAAAGCTGACAGATCTGTGTCATCTCCATAAGAACAGGGACAACTGCTACAAATAACTCAGAGGTGTTACTTTTATTTCAGTCACAATTAGGCTAGGACAGAGCCTTGAGCCATGCCAGTAAATATAAATCATGCTAGGCAAAGCTGGCTTTCAAGTAGCTAGTGAAGGCTTTGAACAAGTTCAGCCAGGAAAATAACCCTGTGTGACCTAAATTTATGCCACTGGTGTCCTCACTCTGTACCAAGAGCTGTTACAACAAGAAGTCTTGTGTTACTTGGTGCATACAGTCAGAGTATAAAGAACTTGCTCACGTTCTCCCTTCCTGACTGGAGATGCTCCTGATGAAACAAGGGACACACTGGGGTAATGTGCTAGAGGATTTTTAAGAAGCAGTAGTGTGTATATTTGGAGTCATGTGCTACATTATCAAAAGCTTTAGAATTAAGAAAATAGCACTGCATAATAAGAAGGTGCTATAAAGACATGTGATGTAGCAGAGATCGTCCTACCAGGCAATTGAATGGGTCTAGAATGGGTCAGTGTTTTTAATGTACAGCCCTGATCTCTGCCTTCAAGATTACACCAAGAAACACAGAAAACCTGTGTAGAGTTATGTGAAAATAAGATCTTGTGTGAGGGAAGTCAAGCCCAGCCTAGTTGCTTATTGGTGCTGATAAAGTGTTAAGTATCATTATAAGTGCCTGCTAGAGGGGCAGCAGCTCTGCAGGCCGGAGTCCTATAGGGTGTCAGTAAGTGAATCTGACCTGAAACTGTTCTGCAAAGCTTTTGGAACTAAGAAGATTGGATTGGGGCACACAAAGGGTAGCAGGGGTGGTGTGGGCTGACCTGGCTGGGCTGTTAGCTCTGGCTGCTTCTCTCTAGCCAGTGGACTCTGCCTGCTGTAGGGAATTGCTGGTTCATTTGAGTAATGCAGTCTGAAACAGTATCTGTATCTCACTGTGATTCTTTCTGGAGATCACAGGTCAATCCATTTATTTTAAAAGTGGAAGCTTTTCTTGAGCCCAGAAATACATAAGCTTTTTATTTCCTGCCCTTCTGTCTGTCTTGCCATGTGGTCGTTTCCTCCTTCCCACCCCTCCCCCCTTAGTTATTTCTTCATTACTACTTGTAATTAATAAAACAAACAAACACAAAACAAAAGCCCATAAACATCTGAGTGGAAAACATTTCCTTGACACCTCTACTGTGAGGAAATGAGACAAAAATGTCAAATATTCCCTTTAAAGACTTGTCAGTTTACTTACACTATTTGTATCACCAATGCAAATTATAATGGCTGCTAAGTTGGCTAAGTGTCCCTGAGTTGGTAGCAGTCTTTGTTAATGAGCTCCATATACTGTTGCTTTGATTTCTTTTTAATTGTATTTTGTGAAACTTCACAGGTACTTTCTCTTTCAAGACTAGGTGGTCTGTTAGAGGAGTTAACTCTTGATGGCTTGTGGTGGTTTAAAGACACCCTTTAATAAAGATCGCTTGCAAAATCAGGCTTGTGCCCACATCCTAACTCTTAACGTAGACTTAAATTCAAGATAAATTAGCTTAAAATAAGCCTTTGTTTTAAACTAAAATTCCTGGAGTTAAGATTGAAAATGAATGGAGGCTTTCCATAAATAATATTCACCAGTGTCGCTAAAGTGTAAATGTATTTCTGAAATAAACGATTCTCTTTCATAGCAAGAAATATGTTTGAACTATCCACTGAAATGCATTAGAACTGCTGCAAGGAATGATGTTTGTGGTGACCTTCTGCAATTTAGGAATAGTTTTGCTGAAAATGATTTAGTTTTTAGTTATAATATGGGCAATCAATATTGTTCTATATTGCCTAGGGTGTTCCCACAGTCTAGCAGAAGCATCTGCGGAGTGGCTATTTCTATAACAAGAAAGTAAGCTAGTACTGGATTCCTTGCAGCATGAATGGTTGCTCAGCTTTTGAGTTATCGAGGGGTCAAACTGAGTGTTTCTTAAACCTCTCTGTTGTAAGGGAGCAGTTGTCACACAAGTGTAATTGTTAAAATTGTTTCCTGCTATACATTTATTTTCCATGCTTATATACATTCCACGCTAGCAAATTCTTTTATAAGTAATTTGATGTGATTGTTCAGAAGAAGCAAGTCTTCGTCCTTGTGTCTCTCTACCTAGGCATGCCATACATTTGAGTCAAAGAGAGTCGTATCCAAGCAATCATAACTCAATCTAAATACCTTACTGCAGGTTAATAGTTTTTCTTTTCTTACACAAGAGCAGGATCAGTGGTTTAATACTGTCAGTGCAATATGAAGAGTAAATGTGTAAATCTTCTAGATATTGTAGTTCTTTGGTGGATCTCAATATGCTGTTTGGTTGCAAAACTTGCAGTAAAACGTTGCACAAGAAATCAAACATTTATCTGCCAGTGGAGAGTGTTAACACAATAGGCCAGTCTTAGTTACTCCCTCAGAGGGGTTACAGCAGAAAGGACTGTTATGACGACTCAGTGCAAAATAAAACCAAGTTATTTTCACACCCTTGGTAACATCAGTAATCTGAATGTTTGCACTATTCATGTGTATGAGTGGTATGTCCAAGTCTTATTTGCATTAATTAGGTTCTATTTATAATTTGATTTTTTTCTTCTTTAGTATAATGCTTCACCACAGCAGCAGAGAGATATAATAAAGAGTAGGAGTCTGGACAGGAGGCTGCAAGAACCAATAGTTTTAACAAAATGGAGACACAGCACAATTGTGTTGGACACCAATGATAAGGTAGGAGCAAGTTAAACAACATACTGGAATGCCAGCTGTCTCTGATGTGTGAAGTAGTTAATCTAACAGAAATGAATATGCATGAATTACACCTTATTTTTCCTATTCTGTTGTGTTGTGTATAACATTCAGTGAAACCAAGGGCTGTTCAATAACTTCACTACCGTGACTGTGAGCAGTAGCTCATTTCTCATTATCCTTGAAATATTTTAACTAGTGTTAGGTCAGCATTTGGCATGTACAGACATTTTACTTATAATTGGGGATCTACTAATTCAGTTCAGGCTATGTAGTGTAAGTAGGATTTGAATTCAAGAATTGGGGATCTGGGTGAGGTTCTAGGGTAAGGTATAGTGGTATTTCATGCCTGAGTGTTGTAGTTGTAGGAAACACCAAGGAGAAATACACTTGAAAGTAATAGCTCAAGGAAAGAAGAAAAAGCTATGAGTGGTTACAGCAGCACTTGTCGTATTATTATTGAAGGACAGAGGACTGTACTGAAAGTGCTGTTGGCTTTGATCCTGTCCAGAGCTAAGCTGGGTGTTTAGTCTGAAACGAGCTGTGGGTCAGTAACAACAAAAGCTGTTTCCTGCCTGTTCCTAGGGCGTGTTCTTGATAGTCTGGTTTGGGCTGTGTAGTAGCAGATGCTCTTTAGGCCAACAAGGGGACAGAGCCTCTCCCTTGCTGTCCTTCTGCCTCTCTCTCTCTGGTTGCATTTTTGTCACATCTGTTTCTGCTTGTGCTGGGACATCCTTCCTGTGGATGAGGAGAGGTGATGCGAAATGAGAGGAGCTGAAACAGTGTTGCAGGGTGGTGACTTGCTGCTTTCTGTAACTTGGCAGCAGCCAGCCTCAAGATTCATAGAAACTGAAGTACTTTGTAATTCTGAAATCTTAGCACAGGCTGTTCCAAATGAGATACCAGGAAACAGCACTGTAAGCTCCCTTTTTCTAAAGATACAGGGAAAAATGAAATTAATGTAGATTTGGGAGTTTGGAGAGAAGATTATAAGTGAGCCTGTGTAATCGCAGATGTCAAAACCAAACTTAAATGGACAAAACACAGTAGCTGTAATGAAAATGGATCTGGTGTTCAGAATGTTAATTGCCTGTCCTGTTGTTTCTGGTACGTTTTAATGACTTTCCATTTTGAAATGGAGTATAGGAGAGTGGATTGTCATAAGTTGACTTAGTTCCTTGGAGTAGGATTTATTTGATTTGGTCTTAAACTTTTGAGCTGTCAGTATCGAATATATCATATATGACACGGAGGAGGCAGTGGGCTGTGCTTGGATGGAGACTTTGCACCTGTATGCATTAGTTTAGATTGAGTAGTTTTGAGGTACCTCTACTGCTCCATTCCCCTCCCTGCTCCTCGAACATTCTGTACAGTGTGTGTTGTGACACTGCATGAGGGGTGTGAGACAGAGATAGGAGACAAAGTACTGATAAATCAAAGCTGAATGGACCCTTCTAGCCTCTTGTGCTATGAACAGTTCATCTGGAGGGAGCTTAAAGTTTTTGCCTCGCTTTTAAAGGAAGACTTATCTTTTTGGGTTTTTTTGGCTTAAGATTTACTTCTGTTTTGGAATAACCTTTGTGTAGTGCTGCACAGAGTGAAGAAGCTCTTGTGAAACATTGAATCAGTGGAGTTGTTTACTTCCCTTAAATCCTGATTTTCAAATAGCAAGACTTTAAATGTGGAGCAAACGTGAAAGTACAAATGCCTAGATTAATGAGCCACATTTTTAAGGTCTAAGTTAGTAGTTTAAAGTTCCTTTAACAGCTTTAATCATGCAGGCAGCATGCTTTTTTTTTATTGTAAGGAGACCATTTGATTCATATTAAGCACAATGTCAATGCTTTGAGAAAGTTAAAAATGTGTAATGGAGCAATAAACTAGTGTTTTGTGAAAGGACTAAATTTGTTTAGTGCATTGATGCACCTGTTTTTTACCACTGGCAGGCACACTGCTATATATTTTCCTTTAAATTAGGAAAGGGAATAGTACATGACTGCAAATACTGGATTTCTTGTTCCAGAGTTGCTTGATGTATGAAAGGTATCTCAAATTCAGAATGAAATAGAAAGAAAAACACATGTTATTTGTCTCGATAGGCACATCAACTGCAAGCTAGCTTTTTAGCTGACTTTTAGGAGAGCTATTTTGTTCCTTATTTGTTTTTCCTGGAAAAATAACACAACTCAATTCTATGAAAACAGACCAGTCAAAAGAGTGCTTGAAATGTGTTGGTATGAAAGTATGGGCTACCATGTCTGACAAGAATTTGAAAATAGCAAATGTACTTGTTAACTGTTTATTGACAGTGGAATGTATCTGTATAAAGCCATCATCTGAAAAATTTGGTAAGTAGAGGAAAAAATCCACCTTCCTGAGAGGGACAATGTTGATCTCCTTATTTTGACCGTTTTTATGCTTTCACTACAGACATCTGAAGATATGGAACATTTAGGCTGTTCTTAGGATTGCTTGTGTTCTCTGTTATGCTACTAAAAGAACTAGTGGGCCACTTTTGTAGGTAGATTTACCAGGGAATTTTAAAGCACAAGTGTGCCGAGTGTTTTGTAATGCTGGAAAAGCAAGTTGAAATTGGGAGAGCTATCAAGGGAATTAAAAAGAGGGAGGGGGTAGAAATATGCTAGCACAAACAGAGAGCAAGTCACATTTTTCTTCTGTTTGAAATTCTTTACCAGATTTCCCAGGAGTGCATTTGTGCAGTGTAATCATCACTTCAAAGGGAAATGCACATGCTTTTTTTATTTCAAATAGGCAATTTTTGTACTTTTCAGAGATGCAGTACTTTCTGGTCCATAGTTGACCAGTTTCAGTCCAATTTAACACAAAAACCCGAGTCTCTAGAATTTTTCAGTGCTTAATTGTAAGGAAGGTAATGATCCCAACTTACAAAAATTAATATAGCATTTCTACATGTGTAAGAATTTATCGTACTAATCTTGTATTTACTAATTACAGAGACATATGTTCTTTAAAATCTTGGTATTTATTATGAGATGTCTTGTAACAAGTTAGTTTTACAAAGGTACTTCATAATTCAATAGCAACATTTTACAAAAAAACCTGCCCCTTAATAGAGGTGAAAGCTTAGCTGTAAGCTGATACAGTATGTATTAACATTTTTTTTCAAATGGATATGTGCTAATTAACCCAGTTTGAGTTTTGTCTCTAAATCTTATTAGGACAATGTTGAGTAAGCAGGTTTATAATATAACCCTGAGAGTATTGTGAATACCTAAAAAGTACATTCTTTTTGTAGTGTGTGTGTGTAAAGAGAGAGAAGGTATCCTTAGGGTTAAAAAAATTAAAAGAATTGTAAGACTGATAATAATTTGTTGCCTATTTGAATTTTATAGGAATCATCAACTGCTTCTAAGACCAGTTTTCCTGAAAATGAGTCTTCTCCTTCTTCACCAAAGCATCAAGCCACAGTCAGTATGCATAGTGTTTAAATAGATAAGTAGATGTTATAGAAACTGGGCTGTTCATGATATAGATAATTGAGGGTAAGCCTGCTTATTATTGAGAAAAATAATCGAATAAGAATATTTGAAGGCTTTAGATTTTAAAAGGAATGCATTGCATCCAACAGTGCTTTCAGGAGAAATGTAGATGTCTTTGGCTTAAGTACAGGTTGATGACAGGAAGTTAAGTTAAAAATTCATGGTGGAATAAAGTTATATGAGATTATGGAGAACTGTTTTCTACCTCAACAGTCATGTCTTCTCACCTAGCAACCTGGAAGGTAAAGGCAGAAACAAAACTCTACCTTTCCACAGAATCTCTCACTGTCATTAGACAGTAATAGCTTGTAGCATTTCATATCTTTCCTTTTTATTTGTGTTTATCTCCTTGAAAAGGAATGCAGGACCTGGCATAAATAAACTGTGGTTTTTATTTAGCAGAATAACTACTGGGAGGAAAACTTAAACTTGTTAAACACATAATGAATATTGGACAACTTTTTTTGCTTCAGTTTGTTTTGAATGTGATCATTGCTTTTTAAACAGTGGGAAATAATTTTAAAAATTAAGTTTTTGTATTTTTTAAAATTTTGGAGCTATCTTACTGTAGCATTGAAATATGTGAAATATTTTAGCAGCTGTTTGGTAGCTGACTCAGGGCATTAGAGGCACAACTTCTGTTTCATTCTTGCTCTGCATGCAGAGGAATGATTCTCTGGCTTATTCATGCTGATCCATTCATACTACTCTTCAAACAGTTTTCCATGACACACATCATTTATTAAGAAGCATAGTTGATAGTCTTACACACAAGCAAGTATTGCTGGATGTATTCTAATTTCTTTAAAGATGGCTCAGACCTTGCATTACTAAAAATGCATTTCGTATAAGAACTGTGCTGTAGCTGTCCCCTGGTATTTAAATATTACAAAGAAAGCTGGTGAATTTTTGTGTTTTGATCCTTAACCTGCTTCCCTCTTCCTCATTTATATTAATTTTCCCAGTAGTACCCCCTAGTGTTGCTGAGAAGTAGAGCATTATGATACTTTTTTCCAAATAATTCTTCTTTGGAGCATTCCCAGCAGTTGCACCATGAATAATTTTTAAAGTCATAATTTATTTGAGAAAGTGGGCATGGGTTGCTCACTCACTGTAAAAGATGGTGAATGGCCGTTCCACTTAAAAAAGCCGGAGAGTGCAATGCTTAGGGCTATTAGTGGTGATCTGCATGTGACACACAAGGTGATCTGAAGAATGTTTTGGTTTGGTTTGGTTTTTTGTGGGAGTCGAGGAAGCAACTGATTTCTTCTGAAAATACCAGTTTTGGGAAATAATGCATGTAAATACAACTGGCTTGAAAAAGCATTCCAGCCCAGTGGTGATATTGGATTGAGTAGTAGCAGCAGTTACCATTGGACTGCAGTAACATCTAAACCACCAGCCAAACACTATTATCATTGAAAACTTGTCTTTTTTGTATGTTTTATGTGCTATGTTTGCAATGGTAGTAAAGTCTTTAAGGTTCATAAAAAACAGGTCTGTGTCTTCGGTAGGAGTGTTGTCACAGTATTCCAGCAAAAAAAAAATTCTCCTCAATATTGTATTCTGCAGTTATGGCACTTAAATTTGAGATTTAGAGGAGGATGCTGAAGAGGATGTATCTTCTGTTTGAATTGGATCTAGAATTGAGATAATTAGTTTTAAAATAACAAAAATTTGAATCCTTTCCCTAGTTGATTGTTTCAGCTAATCGCTTAGTTATTAAGTTACAAGCTGTTTCTGAAAATGAATTGATTAAAAAAAGAATGTAACATGCCTTTTGTACCATTCGCAGGTAGGACAATGCTGAGATGACAGGAGAAATAGAATTTACCTCATCTTGAGAGTAAAAGTGGCATAAATTGATAGTTTTCCTTTTCTTATCCTAGAATATTTTCAAACATTCCTTTATATTTGGTTTAGTGGTTTAGTGCTGAACTTGACAGTCTTAGGTTTGCAGTTGGGCTTGAGGATCTTAAAGGTCTTTTCCAACTGAAATAGTTCTGTGATTCTGTGATTTTTATTGGTTTTGCATAGAAATAGAAATATCGAACTAGAAATATTTGCACCAAATATTTGAAACTTGCAAATACCCTTCCTGTTCAGCAGTGTTTTTTCCACTGTTCACTGACTGATGTCCAGATTTGTACAGAGGCAAACAAATATAAATTATTTTCGCGAAGAAGACATAACTAAGTAGTTTAAAATTCTAACATTTTTCTTGAGGATGGGAAAAAATAGGACATCAAAGAAATGTTTCACTTAGTCTGGTTTTGAAATGAATATATTAATATTTTTATGCATTTCAATTATGTTTTACTTAGAATATGCAATTATATAAAAATAACTTGGAAGAATTTTGTTAGAGAATTTAGGCTGTCATCCATCTCCTTTATTTATTTCAGGACACAAACACAAGTAATTGTAAATTTATGTTTAAAATTTCCACTGTCAAGCACCACACATGATTTAGTTTAGCTTGTCCAATGAACCTAGGCCTTGAAGAAAGAGAAGTTTTTACCATCTGAGTGGTTTGGTTTTGCTCATCTCTGTGTGTAAGACAGTTTCTTGAAGTTATAATATGGGCAAAGATGGCTGATTGCAAGAAGTTGATTATTTGGGGGATTGAGTTCAGTGCTCTTGATAGCAACAGAAGCAGATTTTATTTTGTATTTGTTATGCCTTAACTCTGTCTTACAGGGTCAAGAGAAGTACGGGTTATTGAATGTGACAAAAATTACAGAAAATGGGAAGAAAGTTCGGTAAGTCCTATAAGTACATGTGCATAAGAGTTTGTGTAAGGCATCTGACTTTTGTATTAGGACAGTGTGCTATGTTTTGCAATTTCTTACTTTTTGTTTGAGTTTGCCTTAGATGTTTTCCAGTAAGACGCAGTGTTTCCTGATCCCAAAATATGTTGCTCCCAGTAAGCTAAAGGTAATGGACTTTAGAGAACCAGAAGCTCATGTGTGCCAGGGCTTCATACAGGGCAGTGATTTTGTGAAGGTGTACTAATGAGGCACTGGTTTTTAAAATGGGATTAATTTATTTATATAATGTGTATAGATTATTGCCTGTCTGGTTCCTTGGATAAAATCAGTGTAAGAGGGGTTTTCAGATTTTCATTTAATCTATCTCAATTTCTAAGAAGTGTACATGTCACATACTCCTTAATTCTTCCTTCACTCTGCTTGTGAAGGGTTTGAAGCAGAATGTGTCACTCAGCGCTGGTCTTCCTGAAGGTGATGAATGATCTCATTTCTAACTTCCTTTCTCTGCCTCGGAGGCAGTTTAAGTCATAATGTGTAATCAAGTAACACTGTCTAACTTAGATATCTAATGTTTTGTGAAAAGTCAGTGTTGAATTCTGCACAAATGTGGCACATGTTCAGATTTAATTTAGTTTTGCTTTTTTACTTTCTTTTTTGAAAAATTTAATTTTAAAACTTAAACTGTGTTGTATTTAGTTCAGTGTTTCCCAGACTTTTGATACATGAAGCACAGTTTTCCTGAGAATTAAATGGTCAGTACCCAGCTGATCTTCCCGAGCCACCCTGACCTAGTCCAGTGCAGCCAGGCAGCATATCCGACTCCCATTTTGGTTCCTAAGAGCTTGGTAGTAAAGGGTGGGCAGTGGCTTGTGTAAGCTGCTGCTGGTGCAGTACGCTCTCACTGCTTCTGTTGCATCTGTTGGAATCATTTGTCTGGACTGCTGTACTGCCGTACAGAAAGATGCAGCCTGGCCATCCTGTCACTTTGAGAGCTGCTCAGTAAGAATTTGTGTTTGGGCAATGGGAATAGATGGTCAGAGCTTGTCAAGATTTTTATTTTTTTAACCTCAGGAGGACAGGTACTCTGGCATAAAAGCTAATAGGCATCTGGAACAACTGATTTGTTTTTTCTCCATTTTTTACATGTGTAACAAATATATTATTGCCAATGAGCTTATTAAACATGCCTCCCAGTTAGAAGTGATCAATCAAGTTCAGAATTATGAAGTACTTTGGCATAATTGGCTAACTACACAATAGGCTGAGCATTCCAGATTAGCTCCTTAGAAATTATAACTGTATGGTGTTTCTCCTGGTAAAGTGCTTCTACTACTAATTACCTTTGTTTGATTTAGCCTTTGATGTTGAGGCTGGGACTGTTAACATATGTTCCTTTCAACAGATATGATAGTAATTAAGTCTTACTGATGGCACTAATGATGGTATATGTGGTTAAGTATATTAACACACGGGTCAGCCAGGCAACAGTGATTGACAGTTTAAATATCTGCTTTCAAATTCAATTTGTCTTATGTTTGTTTACAATATTTACAGAAAGAATTGGATGTCGTCATGGGCAGTGTTACAAGGTTCATCACTGCTGTTCACTAAAACCCAAGGAAGTGGAACTGGCTGGGTAAGCTCAGGAACAACCTCTACCCTCATTCAAGTGTTGAAGTGTAAAACGCAGTAAATTAAAGCCTTCTTATTTGTAGAGCTTAAATACCGATATACAGGCATAACTTAAAAAAAAAGTGTGTCTAAGTTAGCAAGATAATAGTTTAGTGTAATATTTATGCAATTATGATTGCATAAGAAAACCAGTTGTACTTTCTTACATTTCAGAAACATTTTTATATTTGATAAATAAGAAGCAGATAAAGAGATATTCAGGTCCCCTGTAAGCTTGGAAATTTTGCTCCAGGCAAAATATTTTTGTGTTTTGTACTCTGTGTTTGTCTAAACAATTTGTTTATTTTACCATTCTTGGATTTTTTTTTGTGAACTCCTGGTAATTTTGAATGCGATACATGCAGTAAGGATAATAGCCTGACACTTGGCTTTTTGTGTTAGACTGTTTGAATAATCTAGTATTGTTGTCATATCATTTAGTCTTTGCCTTGCGGGATTCTGTGTTTTGTTTATATCTGCATAGTATATGAGAAATATTTATATCCATTTTGATGTCTGATAAAGACGTAAAGAGAAAGATCACACTGAAGATGGACAATTATTCAGTTTTTATATTGTATCTAGTTTAATAGCACTATAATTAAATTGGCTATATTTATCCAGCTGCATTCCTGTATGAGTAGGTATAAAAATGGTCCTTTATGGCTTACTTACCTACTTTCGGAGGTCTTATGTTAAGCTGTGTGGATCTCCTATAATAACTAAAAAGAGGTCAGATTCATTATTCCTTATTCCAGTTATTATCATGCAAATTTCAGCAAAATTTTGTCTTGCTTATATATCCTCTCTTGCTGCGTTTTGCTGATCTTTCTGCTTGGCTCACTTTCTCCTGCTGTGCTTCCTTTTGGGTAGTGAATCGGTATTGACAGTTCTTTTCGAAACATTGAGTCCATTTCAGAGCCCTAAACACCATTTTTCCCCCTCTGTTGCTGTAGAAGGGGTGGTTGGAAAGAGTAAAATTGGACAAGACAGTCAAGCAGAAGGAACAGAGAAAGGAAGGAAAAAGAATAAAGATTAAAGAAATGAGATCATGTAAACACCTGTAAACATTGGGTCACTAGATAAATAGAATTACCTTTATTCATCAGTGAGAAAAATATTGCCAATAAGAAAATGGACAGGATTTGTGATTTTTTTTTTGGTTTTGGTGTGCTTAACTGTTTTTAACAAAGTACATCAAAGAAATACTGAGGAACTTTAAAAGGTGAGCTTTGAAGCAGGGAGTAGTGGAGTTCGGAATGTTTAAAACTCATTTCCTTGCCTTCCTTCATGCCCTTCAGTCATTGTCTATTGTTTAGTCATGTTCAATTTCATCACCCTACTTCATAAAATGGAAAATTCCTAGTCATTCTGAGGTGAGCATTGACATTTACTCTTAATGCACAAAGAATACTATTATTTTGGCAGTACACTAGTATTAATGATGGAAGCCAATAATTACTGCAGTTCACTTTTGTAGCTAAAGATCCAAAAACTACATTAGTTTTGTAGTTATAAATGTTTGGGAAGTAAAACATCTCACCTGATTAACTAATTCCAAAAACTCTATTATGGATAATAATACTCTTAATCCAAATGTAGCTGTAGATTAAAATATGATTTTAACTGTGTGTTGGTATCAAAACACACAGTGCTAAACTTAAATACTGTTTATAAGTGCATGGCACTGTTACGAATGTATGCCCAAGAGAATTATGCATAAAAGGTAATCAATACAACTCTGCTTATTGTGTAAAGTTACTAGTGTAAGTTGTGTTACACCTTGCAAATACAGTCATTTGGTGGAAAAAAAAAAAAGGCATAAATTCTTCCGATAATTTAAGTGGGAAGATGTACCATAGTCACAATATTTCTGTGCAACACTGTTAAGTATACATACTGTCAAGTTGTTGGGAGTAGGGTTAGCAAAATAAATATCAACAGTATGTAGGGAATAAAATAAAACTGGAAATCTGAAGGGAGAATCTCTTTCAAGACCTTTGTGGTGTATACCTGCATACTCAGAGTTGGCTTTAAATATGCAATTGAATAATCAGTGCACACAAACTTTTTGCTCTCTGAATTTTTTTTGGGGGGGTTGTTAAAAATTCCACCTCACCTCTCAAACTTTGATCTGTTTCAATATTTTACTAAGGTGAAGTCAAGTCTTACAGACTGAAATATGATCAAAATTAGTTCTTCATCTTACAAGAAGAGTATCTGTTCAGCATTCATCTAGTGATTGATATAACCATATCATTTTTTGTGCATTGTTTTGTGATTTCATCACTTTTCTTCCTTTTTCTCATCAAGTCATTTTGCCAAGGGAGCTTAATTCCTGAGCTCTTGCTCTCGCTGCTTTCTTCTTGGAAAAATGCTCTCAGTCGTCGACCTGCTGTCACCTATGTAAACTCTGACCAAGTTTCAGCTGTCACTGTATGTGTTCTTGTTGCATGCCTCTTGTCACTATAAGGCTGTTTGCCACTAATCTTGAAAGTAGATGTGAATTTTTCCAAAGCTTAAGTTTTGTCACTTCATTTAACACCTTGTGTATCCTTTTTGCTGTTTTCTGAAGGTCATTCAAGGTGCAAATTAACACAAGTGTATTACAATAATCCTGTAATTGTTCTAATGGAACAAAGTAGAGAGAGGATCTGGCTCATCAATACCAGAACTCTAATAAAAAATTTGCGTACTGTTTGGACCACTAGTGTCTTGACTAATAAGTAGCATGATATGGTCAGTTTTTTAACAGATATTTTACATCTAATTTTTTCTAACACAACTAATTTAGGATGTTTATAAGATGCCTATGATGCCTTTGCTAAAATGATGTACATGCTGTTGGTTAATTCTAGCTGTAGTTGGAACATCAAAAAATGTAAATGTTAAGCATAAAATCCTGAAAGGGAAAGAGCTCAAGGATATTCTAGTTATATAAATAAATATATAAATAAATTTAAGCATCTGTAGTTAGTCATGTAGAAGTGCTGTTTATGAGAAACTGGTGAAAAGTTGGTAGCTGATATGGTAGCTTATTGCTCAAGGTGGATGAGGAGGAATTTAGGCAATGAACTAGTCTTAGAAGAAACAAACAGGCTTGACTGATCGGTATACTTGGTTTTTAATATCACTTTCTCAGCGCTCTTATCAGAATCAAACTAAAACTTTCATGGAAAAAATATGCTGAAGATGTCAAAAGCAATGTGTCAATAATTTGACTTCCTGAGGATTTTAAAGTGTTGGTGATGTTTAAAGCTATTTTGGTATCTTGACTTGTATTTCCTGAAGAGTAGAGAAAGAGCAATATGTTTTGAGTTTAGTGAAGATTCTTGAGACTTTTTCAATGACCATTTTGATGGCCAGTACCTTAATTTTGTTTTTCTCCCTTGTAGAAGGGAGCAGCTGTAGGCTTACTCAGTTAACCATGTGCTAAAAATAATGCAACAGCCTTTTCTTTGCCAAATTCATGGCTATATATGTGGAAGACAGGAAAAGATAACTTGTACACAGTTTGGTATCTTTTAAAATGCTACTTTGTAGTAGGCAATCTGTGGATTTTCTAATATGTCTTTTCACATAAATTTAAATTTTCAAATGTTGATAGAAGGTGTCTCTCAGCTTCTGTTGTGAATGAGTTTCAGTAGCTATTGCCAGATTTTAGCAATGGGGCTCCATAAAAAAACAGCAAATAGAAACTGTTTAGAAGTATTTGTCTGTTAACTTTCTGTAATAGGTACGTATCCTCAGTGTCAAGTACAGTGACAGTTAAACAAAAGTGGGTAGACTTCTCAAGGAAATAACTGCTTTTCAAGGTTCATCTGGGCAAACTCGTTTACTGTTTTATACCACTGTGTTTGCAGCCAAGGATGTTATGTGCATTGCTGCAGTTTATCAGTATTGCATGGCTGATTTGATGGGAGCTCAGATGATTATGATGTAAACTATTTGGAATGCAAATACTCCTGTCAGTCTGGTTTCAGAAAGCTTCCGTTGTTTCACTATGATAATAAAGAATATATTTTTTCTATTTTTTTTTTCTTGTTAAAACCAGTAGGGTCTGAAGCTCCCTTACCAGCTACAGAGGAGCATCTGTCTCCTCGGCTCTATTTCTGCAGTCCATCTGTGGGTGAGGAGGACTTGAAATTAAAATATTCTACCCAACTCTAACTAGAAACAGAATTATGAGAATGGCAGGTGTAATTTAGTTATCCAAAATCTTCCTGTACGTAACATCCAGTTCTGTTTCCAAAGAATGCTTGAATATATCACAGTACAGACTGTGTGGCTTGTCATGTGGGAACTTCCAGGACTCAGAGAAAATTCCTGAAAAGATTGAAAAGGACTTCTCTTTATTGATGTCAGCACACATCTTCAAGGCAGACCCTAAGCTACACACCATCTGTGTCTAAACCAAACCAAACTAAAAAACCAAAACCAACACCTCCCCACCAACCAAACAATTATTTCCAGAAAGTAGAAGTTCAAATCCAGGACAGCTGGAAGCACTTTGCATAGAACTCTTACACTGCTGCCCTCTCCAGACTTCCCAGACAATGCTAAAGAGAAATCCAGTAAGAATACGGTGTGAGCTTAGTAAGAGCAGAATTTATCTCAACTAGTGCTGACTTGGTAGCGCACTCTGTTTTAGGAGAGCTGGTTTTATGTCTAGGTGGCAGCAGATGCTAAAGGGAAAAGTTTTCTTTATTTACTGCTCCCAACTAAACCTGCTTGTGTTAGGAAAGGTTGTGTTGTCCTTAGCTTGCAGAGCATCTGAGCTGCCCTGTACAGGACTTGGTCCTGGGAGCTTTCCAGTAGGGAAAAGGCTGCTGGCATGTCATTTTCATACACCCATGACCAGAAAAGAACCTAAACTTAAATCCAGAATTGCTAAACTTAAAATTTCATTGAATAAAGGATTTAAATTTGTGATGAGTATATAACACATTGGTATATCAGGGAAGCTTTGCAGAGAGGCTGGATAATTGCATGGGTTTCCCCACCCTTGGGTCTCTTACAGCAGTTTGGGCACTGCTTGTGTGAAGAAGTGGGGGAAGACTTCTTTTTTTCCCCCCCATTGAGAAATTTAGCTTCTAGTTTTTTGTTCTGTGCTTCTCTGAAATGCTGAAGGGAATTGGGCCAAAAAGATGGGTACAGAGCGCAGAGGTGTTTGAGGTAACACTCCAGTCTGTCAGGTGGGGAGTTCAGTGTGCTGCTGCGTTGGATGTCTGTCCTCGTAGTCAAACCAGCAGTTATTGTCACATTTTATTGTCATTTTTTTAATTCACCTGTAGCAAAACATCTCCTGTGCTTCTCAGCATCATCTAGGTGGTGTTTCTAACGAATCCCCCTGATTCTGTTGGGGAATTCAGCAGTAATCTCCTATTCTCACAAGTGTTGGACTCTATATTGTTCTCCCACGAAAACGTTGCAAGATTGCTCTAGGCTATCAAGAAAGTGTGGTTGGGGCACTTTGTTTTTTTGTGAAGCAGTTAGGTGAATCTCTTGTAAACAGGCAGCTGCTGCCTAGCCACCCCCTACTGCAAGAGACACAACGGCCCAGAGATTGTTCCTATTCCAGTGAGCTCCACCGCTGAGCTGGGCTTCTCGCAAAAGCTGTGCTATAATTGATAAGAAATGTTCTTGGATGAAGTTTCTGGGAACTAAGTTAGAAAGTGGAAGGTTTTTTTTTAAGTGCTAGTTGGTGTTGGGTAAATTAGAACTATTCCCCTCTTTTAGTATTTTTTGGCTAAAATTAAGGAGCTAAGATGCTGCTTTCCATTCAACACTTAATTGCCCTTAGGACTCAAGGCAGGGAGATTTTTCCAGTGGTAAACAGCCTTTCTAAAACACAATTTGCATTAATTAACATACATGCTGGGGATTTAATCAGAAGCAGCAGATTATTTCTGTTTCCTGAACGTGGGGGTTTTTTTTTGTTGGTTTTTTTCCACCTTGCATACAGCTGTTCTTGTACAGACTGGAAACTTCATATTCACAGCAAGTACCTCGTCCTGGGGTTTATGTTTCCCAGCGCTGTCACACATGCAGCATTCACACATTAAAGACTTTTTAAAGAAATAGAAAAGAATCTTTCTGATGGATCAGATGCTACAAGCTTCCCCTAGAACTGTAGCATTAAATTTCTCTGCTACAACCAAGTGAGTTGCAGCTTTCCCAGTTGTGCCTTTTACTTATTTTACTCACAATTAGAATTTTTTGGTTTTATGGGTCATTGAATTGGTTTCTTTGGAGAATGATATGTAAAGATATGTAGAAATACTTTGGTTTTGAAGTTTGGGGTACCTAGTAGAAATGTAAGAGTAGTAGATAGAAGTAGCTCCCTGATCTTTTCCCCCACATTGTTTGAAGAGTTACTTGTGGGTTAAATGCCTTTCTTTAATCACTGTAGTTATTTGCTGTTTGTCTAGTAGGTACAAATTGAGTTCTGTTTACTTGGTAGGATGTACTCCAGTACTGCAATAGAAGCACTACAGAAAAATATAGAATAATTACTTCTGGTTTTATATAAAATCATTAAGTGACAGAATGCTGTTTTTTGTTCACTTACTTGTTACCAAGTTTTGTTTAAAGCTTAGGACTATCTTGACTAAAATCAAGACATAATCAAATGCTTCTACAACTTGTGACAGAAATAGAACTGCTGGAATATGGTCAGCATTTAAACTTAAGGAATTTTAAGGGCTTTAAGATGAGATGCCTTTAGTAGACCTGCTTGCAGGGTGTTTTGTATGTAGATTTTGTTTGGCTATTGTTTTCCTGCTATCATGCCTGTTGACTTGTACTGTATTTGGGTTAAGTTGTTTAGACTGTAAGTAACATATGTTACGTTTAGAGGATTGCAAGACTGTGTACCTGTTAAGAGTGAATTTATTTTTAAGTTTGACATCGTTGTTACCTTTTTTTTCCCAGAAGTTTGGTGTCAATCAGTCTAAGCCAGAATTCACAGTGGATCTCAAAGGAGCATTGATTGACTGGGCCTCAAAAGACAAATCCAGCAAAAAGAATGTTATTGAGGTGAATTACTTTATTTAAATCCAGAATTATATGTCCATTTAAAATATATCTCTATAGAATATGTTTTTAAATTTTGAGCAGACTGTTTACTGTTTTCACCTGTAAGTGGCTATATATTACCTAATAGTTATGCCAGGGAGAAGTTTATTTTGATTTAGGTAATTTCACTTTTGAGTTCTAGAATGTTTATCAACTCTGATGATATTTATTTTTATTTCTTTAAAGCTAAAAACACGCCAAGGAACTGAGCTCTTAATTCAATCTGATAATGACAGCTTTATTAATGAATGGTATAAAGTTCTTTACCATGCCGTCAACAATCAGGTATGTGTTTGAATCGTGGAGGCTCTATTTTCATGGTAATGTTATTTAGTGAAATAATAATTGTTCTTCATGCACATCTTATCTCCCCATATAGAGTGTGGGCAAGAGGTTGAGGACATGCAGTTCCTTGGTGGTGAAATATAATTAATAGAGGCAAGGGAGGAAGGGTGGTCCACTGGATTAAGAACCAGGAGATGTGGGCTGACCTCCAGCTCACAAATGATCTTCCTTCTGTGGCCAAGTACTTGTTCTGTCTCTGTGACAGGTTCTGATAGAGGGGGAGTAAAAGGGGGAGGACATCCAAAGGAGTGTTTCATGACATACATTAATCAGCATTTGATACTGCTGTTCACTTAAGGCTGCACTAAAGTGCACATTAAAAGCTTTGGCAGAAGACTGTATTATCTCTTGTTATTGAACAGTGTAGTGCCAACAATTTAATCAACAGAAAAGTGATCGAACATTTGCTCTTGATATTTTCAAACAAAATTTACCATCTTTGAACTGAGAAGACGTTGGAGAAGATCTTGAAAAAAGTATTCCTCTGATTTCTGGTTGACTTCATGTATATTCTTAATTTCTGTAGCTACTGTCCCAGCTGCTGCCTATAAGCTGCATTTATGTTGTTTTTGATGTTAGTCAGTGGCCTTAATGTCTCTTAGCTCTGGTAGGTTTTTTACACATATGGATGTTTTCCACTCAAACACAGCAGACTTATATAGATTATGTATTTTTTTCTGAGTGCTCATGGTTTAGGCTCCCAGTCTTCTGCTCAATCCTGGTATGGAAATGTCATGATCCTTAGGACCCAGGCAAGGCAATCACTCAGCGATACTCTTCTCCTCTCTGCCCTGGGCAATACAACTGAGGTCACTTCCTCGCTCCTTAAATGTGAATGAGGATGGAAAGGCTGGGATATAGCTGAGAAAAGGGAGATGTTATGTATTAGGTTGAGGAAGTCTGTGGTGGTATTGAGGGAGTTTTTATCAGCGCTCTGGAGGAAAAGGTGATGTATTACTCCTGGGAGCTGGTAGCCAACAGAACTAAGATTACAAGGGAAAAGTTCAAAATATACATTAGTACCCTGCTTGATAGGTCAGAGCTGAAGCTTTGAATCATAGAATAACCAGGCTGGAAGAGACCCACTGGATCATCGAGTCCAACCCTTCCTATCAAACACTAAACCGTGCCCTTAAGCACCTCGTCCACCCGTGCCTTAAACACCTCCAGGGAAGGTGACTCAACCACCTCCCTGGGCAGCCTGTTCCAGTGCCCAATGACCCTTTCTGTGAAAAATTTTTTCCTAATGTCCAGCCATCAGCTCTGAAGAAAACTTCTAATTTTGGTAACTTTATGGTAGTAGTAGCTATGAATCTTTTTCCCAGGACAGCTACAACTAGCTGTAGTGTGATGAGACCTTCCTCTAATGAAGGTACAGCTTAAATTCTGTTCTCTTTGCTCCTTCAGGCTGCTGTTGTGACAATATGCTGTACAAGAGGAATAGCAATATGTAAAGGATGTGGCTGCTGTTTTTTATGTACAGAGATTTCCAGTTTATTAGGTTAACTTGTTCCATAACACAAACTAGATCCCAGGTGATTTTTCCAAAGCATTTAATGTGAAGAAAGCAAGGTCTCAATGGCCTCAATGGCAGAGGGAGGCATTAATCAGGTGGTTGAAATATTGATCTTTGATATGTAAAACGGCTAATAAAACCTTTTGAAAAGCAACAGGGAATGAGGATATTTAAAGTGAACGTTATCTTGAAGGGCTAAAGTGAAACTTAGTTGAAGTCATACTTCTGCTCATTCACTGCTCTGGAGTATGCAGTCTTGCCGTTTTTTTTTTTTTTTTTTTTTACATGTGCTTCCTTGTAACAAAAGACTCTGTACTATTGGATTTTTTTTTGTAATTGCTTAGAAGTCAAGTTCACTGCAGGTGGGCAGTCTCCCAGACTTTGGTATCTGCCTCTGGACTACATGATCTACAGGAAAAAGTGTTTGTTAAGGCTCTATGGATGGGTAAACTGACCACTGTACTTTCTTAAATCTAATAGGTAGTAGAGTCTGATGAAGCATTAGAAGATGACATACCAGATTCCCCTGGGGTGGAAAAACAAGACAAAGAGAAAGAGAATAAAGACTCTAAGAAACTTCGTTGTGAGTTGAAAATTTTCTACAAATTTTATCAATGCTAATTTTTATTTTTGCATTTTCAGTATCATGTAAATAGAGAGGAATTCACAAGGACAGCTAGAAATTAAACTATTCACGTTTGGAAACATGCTTTGATGTAGCTTATTCTACATCTTTATGCTATTTAGTAGATTGTCTTCCTTATTTATTACTCATACTTTGAAAAAAAAATTACCAAGTGTCTTCAGCTCCTGCTGTGTGACTTGTGACAAACAGGAGGAAATAAGCTGCAGTGAAATGAATTATTTTCAAGGTATTGTCCGATGCACTGAAGTAATTAGTCTTCTTTTCTCTGACTTT
Source organism: Clamator glandarius (assembly GCA_033459285.1). Taxonomy (NCBI): domain Eukaryota; kingdom Metazoa; phylum Chordata; class Aves; order Cuculiformes; family Cuculidae; genus Clamator; species Clamator glandarius. The sequence goes on from JAUNZM010000559.1 coordinate 2,596,979, forward strand.
TATAAATTGTTTTGGATAAGTATTCCTTTGTCCTTTTACATGTTCAGAACTGATTAGAATTGTTTTCCTTGGGTTTTGTCTGTGGTACAGTATCTGTAAATATTTACACTATTAACTTAAACTGCAGTTTTGCTAAATTGCTAATGATGTTATGTTAGCTCATTTAGAGAAACTAAACTGTTTTTAATTACACCTTCAGAATTTTAGAGCTAAATTTCATTCAGCCACAGAAATTTCTTCCTGTGCACAGAAATATATTAATCCTGCAGACTAGTTTGTGTCTTCTACTTCTGGGCCTTATATGGAATTTTCAAGTACTTATTTTTTTCAAAATAGTTAACTTAATGAAAAGTGGAACAAATTTTGAAACATAGCTGTATTTTTGAAATTTCATATTAGTTTGATATGTAAGCTTCCATTCAGTTAGTTTCACAGGCAACATTTTGTTCTACAAGTTTTCTGTGACAGGGTTGTTTCATGGTGGTTTGCACATTGGATGCTATTTACATGGAGTCCAAGTTAAGGAAAGTTAAGGAAAACAATGTGGATGCATTGCAAATTTGAATGGGTTTTTAGTGTTGTTTTTAGCTTTACTCTTTTTAAATGTTGGTTCCTTGCCAGATAAATGCACTGTTGGTTCTCTGGATATTCACATTAAATGTGTTTCTCTTTTCAGCAGTGAAAGCTTCTAGCAATACAGATTCTACAGATCAGAAAAAGACCAAAACAAAGCTCAAGAAGTTTCTTACACGGCGCCCTACATTACAAGCTGTCCGTGAGAAGGGCTACATTAAGGGTAAATGAACCTTTTTAACAAAGGAGATAATTTGAAAAGCTTAATTGAGTAGTTCATGTGTAAATTTGAGTTAAAGTTGTCTAGTTTTAGAGTAAACCACATGTATATAGCTGTTTTGTTAAGAAAAATCTTGGATGTATAGTGGAAATAGTGATTGATAGTCACTCTTCTGAGCACTGCTACTAGCCCCTAAACTTTATGGGGTCCTTCTCTGCAGCTCATTACTGGAAACTGCAGTGAGAACTGAGAAGTCAGGAGCCTGTTTGGACTTGGAATGTTTCTTAGCTAGAGAATACATTTGGTCTGCTTTCCTGAGCTTCAGATTGCTGATAAACACTTGTTATGTACAAGGAAAGAAAAGTCCTTTGGGTACAGAGCTGAATGCCTGTAGCACATGCACATCTGTTTCACAAGGGTGTTTTAGTCTGAGTGGACCCAGACAATCACGTGCCATCTCACAAGAAAAGAAATGTTTAGGCAAACCAGGATGAGTCTACAGGTATCTTAACTTAAACATAATTTTTTGGTAACCTCCTTTAAATGTATACATTGTTTCAGTGGTTTCACAAATAATTAATCTTACAGATATTCTTGAATTAAACTTACGAATGAATTGATAATTTATGATATACTTCTATTTGTCACACTTGTAGAAACTTTGAGTGTACATTATTTGCACAAGTCTAAGTTAATGTGTTTGTATAAATGATTGACTTGGTACTCACTGTAAAACTTTATTATTTATTTATTTGTATGCTTTAGCAGGACTTGTAGGTGGTACTGTACTAGGGTCAAAATAGTTTATGGGTAGGCAAATATCAGACCAAATTCTATCGTGATTTGCCTAACTACATACTTTAACAGGTGTGCTTCTGTTGCATGTGGCATTTGTTTGATATATTTGTGTATCTGCAAATATAATTTAACTGTAAATGATGGCATTTTTTGGGGGATAAGGAGGCATTATTCCCAGACCTTGATGTTTTGCTCTGCTTTACAGCTTAGTATTCATGTCATGGCTCAATGACGTAACTTGACATTAGCAACATTGAATGCTAAGCCAAGTTTAATTTGTACACATGCATATTGATGACTGGATTTTTAATAAAGATGTTAAGGAATGAAGAGTTTGTTTTTTATTTAAAAGCATGATGTAAATTTTGAAGTTGGATCTACACCATACAGTTTTGCATTTACCGTATGAATGAAAAAATACAATAGTCTATTTAAAAGCGCAGTGTACTTTTGTGGCTGCTACAGAAGAAGCTTAGTAAATGGAAAACTTGACAAATGCAGTATAAACAGAAAAAATAATGAAAAGTTCTAGGAAAAAAAACAGACCCAACACTTGAAACAACATGCACTACCCAGACAAGTAACCGTGCTAAAGTTTTGTTACACGTAAGAACAAAACTACAACAGTTACTTTAGGATAGGAGGAAAAAAATTTTCCTGTGCATGTGGAATTTATTAATGTTAGAGGCAATTGTAGCAAATTGGTGTGTTACATACTAGTATTCTTTTGTGCTACCTAATCTGCTTTGCTTTACCTGGGACAGCTGCGTGCTAGCTTGGCTTTCTTGCAGTGTAGGTTATTTCAGTCCTTTGCTACTGATTCTGCTTATACAACTGGCTGCGTGAGTAGCAGCAGCAGGACTGAGGTGTTTTGCGGCACTAGTCTTATAAGCGTACAACTAATACTAACTTTGTGTGCCAGTTTTCATACTGTGTAATTGGTTTGATGTAGTGGTTGGATGTCCTAAAGTGCTAGTCACATGCAAGTGTTGTTAATGAATCTGGTTTAATTACCAAAAATGAAATATGGGCTAGATGCTATGCATGATGAAATGCAAGAGCAGTTTTCTCTTGCATAAGCTCTGAAGTAAGATCTACTAGATACTGTGAAGACAGCCACTTACTGTATTCAGCAGATTAAAAAAAAACCCAAACAACAAACCCAGCAACTTTTTCTATTTCAGTCTCATGCATCTGAACGGGGGTGGTCATCTATTATTTGAGCATCTTTGAAAACCATAGAAATTAGTCTGAGAGCAATTTTGGTGATAATATAATCTGAACAAGAGGAGTTAACATGCTGCAGAAATACACGAAGACATTACAAGAATCTGTTCTCTGCCCAAGCTGACTTTCATTTTTGCTCCTGTTTGATAGAAGTCCCCTCTCTGATCATGTAGTTTTGAATATAAAAACTCAAAATAACCTTTTGCCCATAGATATCTGTATTTAGATTCCATTCCTGTAGCCAGGTTGCCTGTGCATAGCCCCGCTTGTGCCCATTCAGGGCTCTGTGGTATAAAGTTCTGCCATTTACAAATCCAGAGCTTAAAACTGTTACAAATTAAAGACTCTACATTAAAGTAAATTCATATGTAATGCTGGGTTAAACAGTAGGTGCAGTGGAAGATGAAATTTTACAGGGTTTCTCCCCAAGCAATGCCGAAAGCTTTCCCTTTAATCAAAGTTTATTATTTCTCTTCAGATTTTGAACAAAGATTACAGTAAATGTATTTTGAATTCAGAACAGGAGCAGAGTGTAACAGGACATTTGAATTCATTAAGTTTCTCATTAAAGTAATGACTATGTGACTTGTACAAGTATCTCCTAATGGATGAAAATAATTTCAGTAGCAAAAGTTCTTTACTCAGAGACTCACGCTTGCGCAGCTGCTGACACTCTTTCTTCCTGGGAGCTTTTTCTTCCTAGAAGCTTTTTCTTCCTGGGCGCTGCTGAGAGCTTTTTTTAAAAACTTCCCTGTTTTCATTCTAATACTGTGACAATTGTACCCAGTAGTCTTTGCCCTTTGTAGAGGTTTGTTTTAACCTGAACTAGTTCTGTCACTTGAGTCCTGTTCCACTGTAAATCAGTCTCTTTACTTGGTTCCAGATCAAGTGTTTGGTTCCAATCTCACCAGCTTGTGTCAAAGAGAAAACAGCACGGTGCCAAAGTTCGTGAAGCTGTGCATTGAGCATGTTGAGGAACATGGTATGGTTAAAGTTTTTTGTTTCCAAATCTCTCTTCTTCACCACACTATCTAATTTTGAACTTCTTAATCCTTAAAATGCTGTAGATTTATTGGGGGAAAATAATCTGAAACTTATATCTGTAGTTATCAATGGGTTTTCAAGAGCGGGAGGGTAGGTGGGATCCAAAAGGGGGAGAGGGAAGGAAGTCACATATCTGAGGAATTTATATGCTTCAGTATCTTTCAAGCTGAGAGCAAGGTAGGGCAGCCTTCTGGCAGCAAAGCTTTAAGAAAAGAAGTATTACAAGTGATAGAAGAGCTCAGCACAAGTGAAAAGAGAAAGAACCTGCCAAAATGCAGCTGTTCATTTTTGGAAGGTTTAAGCATGCCAATAAAATAATTTGTGTTAAAACTTACTTGAAACAAACTTCTAGGAAACTGTGTTGTGTTCCTGCTTTGACTGCCAGAAGACAAGCCTGTTGGTTCGATGCTCTTCAGCCAGTTAGACCTGTTGCTGTGTGAATTTTTATGCAATTCTGGAGGTTTATTACTGTCCACATATGGACTCATTTTTGTTTGCTGCTGCCTTATAACTATGAAAATTCTGTGTTTGAAAGCTACATGTGACGTTCTCAGTTGTCTGATGTAAAGACTATCTTCACATTTTCATTGAAAATGGTTGTGACTCTTGACTTGGCTGTAGTCTGTGTTGTGTGTTTCTTGCTGTTGTCATTTTCCTATCTCTTCGAAAAGATGACTGAGGGGGGTTATGGAATCTTCATAATTGTCATTCAAATATATATTATACAAGTCTGTTAATTCATTATTAACAGAACATTCTCTTGAGAATCAGGGTAAGTGTTACACGGGGACGCAACACGTGAAGTTTAAGTCACTTTTCATGGGAACTTCATTTAGGATTTTGTTGCAGTCTTCTTTCTCAGTGCTGTCCTAGGAGGGCAAAAAAATAACTGCTTACATCTTCTTACTCCAGTACAACAAACTGCCACTTTGCTTATAACAGCAGACTTTATTCCATTTGTGATCTGCAGTTTGTGAGAAAGGGGTTGTTTTGCTTTGTTCTTTTTTTTATTATTCTTTTTTTATTATTTTGAAGACAGGATTACAGTGAAGATAGTGTTGAAGTTTTTTTTTTTAAATACCTGGGGGAGAAGCTGACAGAAATGAACAGCTTTCCCTGCTCTATCCCCCCACTTCTCCAACTCCTCTTCCTACTGGCAATACACTTCAAATTAGTTCTTTCTGTAGAGGAGTGACTAGTGGATTATGGGGAAAAGGGAAATATCAGATGGTGCTGGTAACTGTGCTGTGTTGCATCAGACAAATCCTTGAGGAGCTGCAGAGGCCTGACAGGTATTCTGGCAAACTCACCCTTCTCAGTGGTACCGATTCACATGCTACAATCAAGTGGCAATTTGTTTAAATTCTTTACCTCCTAATCACTCTGAGTAACTGCAGTAGCAACCACAGAGACAGTTTGCTGCTTTTCTGGCTGTGTGTGCAATACTGTAAAGGCAAGAGCTACCCATTTTAGTTTTGTAGGCTGTTGGGTAGTGATGAGTGTGCATGCACATCATTCCTTTTCCACGCAGACTTGGTCGCTTGACAACTTTGAGGTGCTCTCTGTGCATGACTTGATGTGATATTTCTTAACCATGCATTAAAAAATTGAACATTCACAAAATATTTGGCTTTTGCATGTTGGACTGCCGTATACCCCCTGCCCACCCACCAAGAGCATCTTAAACGAGGCACCTAGTCTCATTGGGGAAGCTTGGAGCTGTTGCCTCTTCCCTGCTTTTCTACTGTTTAGGAAGTTTTAGAGATTGTCTTGGGCTTGATGCTACCAAACCTCTGACAGCAAACTAAACCTCCACTGAATTTCCCTGCCCATCAGAAAAGCTAGTTCAATTTCCTTTCGTGGTGGTGGTGTTGAATCAAGTGTTCTTTATTACAAGGTGGGTTTGTTTCTTTTGTTTTAAAATTTTGCTGAGTAGACCTACATCTTTGTAGCAGCCTTGATTGCAGAATTCATGCATGTGTAAGGTATTAAAATGGATTTATCCCTTTATTTTAGGGTTAGATGTTGATGGCATATACAGAGTTAGTGGCAATCTTGCAGTGATACAGAAGCTAAGATTTGCAGTCAATCATGGTAAGCTTTCTTCAACTATATTACAGTTGTGTATATTTTCAGATTGTTGCAGTTCGTGGAAAGCTCACGACCAAAATTCTTAATGTATAAATGCATTCTTTCAAGAGAAATGATTGTCTTCTTCAAAGTAAAAATACTTGAAAATTGCAAAATTCAGTGTGTAATATACATAATTAGAAAAACATAGTATCCTGGAAGTTTGGTCTTATGTGGAGCACAGAAGCATTGCTAGAACTCAGTTAGAGAGAAAGAAAGGTGGTAATGGAATTGGGGGAGGGAATTATTTCAGACAAAATAGCTTCGTACCTTATAGAAAAACAGTAAGCATATTAAATTTCCACTAGCTCTAGCACTGTAACTTTATGCTTTTTAGCGAGATTTGCAGCTGCCTTTTAGTATGGGGGTACTTAGCTCCTCTTTACTGTACTCTGTGTATAAAATCCTTTAATGTGGCTACATCTTAGTACCTTGTTCAGTGGGAATCAATAGGTAGCAGGCAGCTAGGAAGAGGACTGTAGCCCTTCTTCAGTCTGACCTCTCATTTCCTTACTGACAAGGTCTAACAACAGTAGTTCCAGCAGCTTTATTCTTCTCTGGAAAATGCCCTTGGTTTAGGGGAGCTGCATGTAGTACAGTAGGCTGAGTTTGGCCCTTTGGACCTTGTAGTGGTTGATGTTTTCTGTATCCTCTTACACTGCTGGAGCTCTGTCTGCCTGCAGAGAATGGGTCTGAAATGGAGTGAGAGTTTTCACTGCTTTAAAAGCAAGAGCTACAGAAAAATAATTAAGTTTGTTTATTTTTTTTAAAAAAACAACCCTTCTATAGTTAGATTATTAACATCAATTATTCATTTTTCTCTCTCAGATGAGAAACTAGACTTGAATGACAGTAAATGGGAAGATATACATGTCATCACAGGAGCTCTGAAGATGTTTTTCAGAGAATTGCCAGAGCCACTGTTCACTTATAATCACTTCAATGACTTTGTCAATGCAATTAGTAAGTCTGGAAAACACGAATGTGCTCTTCTTATAAGTTCTGCTCAATATGTACTGTTTGTTTAATTATTTTGAACAGTAGAAAGAAAGTTTGGTTATGAATGCCTGTACGGCATTCCTGAAATGCCCTGTCGGTCATGCGCGGTCTGGTCAGGAGGTGGCAGTGTTTTATCTTGTATTAGCACTGCACAGTATCTGTGTTTATTCCTCACCTGTTAAATTTTATGCTAAAGTTTTAAACAAAATTACTGAATTTTTGTTTCTATACCTCATCTTTTTGCAGAACAAGAACCAAGGCAGCGTGTACATGCTGTTAAAGATTTAATCAAACAGTTGCCAAAACCAAATCAAGACACCATGCAGGTTCTCTTTAGACACCTGAAGAGGTAAGTGGCAGCTAGAAGGGAAGATTTTGTATTGCTGAGCCTCCCATAAAGCTAATAATCCAGTTAAAAGTACTTGGTGGCTGTTCCCACCACATTTTTCTTGCCTGTGTTGGACTGGATGAAAACAATTTATCAGGCTGTATTTATACAAGCTTACAGAACACATAACTGACTTTAGACAGTATGCATTATAGTTGTGATATTTACTGCCAAACCCTTTTTTTCAAGGGATTGTGAGAGGATCAGGAATAGCATTTCAAAACAAAACTTTTCTGTAGAGAGGGGAATCGCAGCAGCTATATGTCCTAATAATAAGACTACTTATTAAATAAATACTGAGTAGTCATTTGCTTTGGACTGTGTCTTTTTCCTGTCATCCTATTACTCTTAACACTGATAAGTCTCTCTTTCTATATCTTTTTTCTCTTCCAGAGTTGTAGAAAATGGAGAAAAGAACCGAATGACCTATCAAAGTGTAGCAATAGTTTTTGGTCCAACCTTATTAAAACCAGAGAAAGAGACTGGTAACATAGCAGTCCACACGGTATACCAGAATCAGATTGTAGAATTAATTCTACTGGAATTGAATTCTGTCTTTGGACGCTGACATTTTTCTTGGAGTAGAAACTGGAAGTGATGGATTGGGAACAGTACTCCATCAGAAGGAAAAAATCTCTCACTGTACATGATGTATTATGTTTCTGGACCAAACAACAAGTTGGGTTTGTTTTTTTTTTTGCACTTTTGGAGAGGGGAGAAACAGGAGAAATGTTCAACCACTTTAATGCAAATTAAAGACAACACTTTCCTTGAAAAGTTCAATGTAAAAAGTGAATTGAAAAGTTTATAGTTTGCCTTTTTTAAAGTAATATTGGAAAAATGTAATATAGTTCATACACTGGATTTCTTGAAGAGTAAAGCTATTAATCTCAAACTGGATAATCTGGAATTTAATCTTAAAATTTTTCCACTTGATAGGGAAAACTCCTACCAACTGGGATGGAAAATTTCAGTGAAATTACATCTTAAGCTTGTGTATTACAACCTACTCAGATCTGTATGACACTTTTCCAAGGAGTTTCTGCATGCAGTGTCTGTCTTAAACTTGTGCTAACAGTTTGGTTTAGTTATTCAAATCTAATTCCTTGATACTGCTGTCCTTTTTCCTTATCACTCTCCCCACTGGTTTTTTGTTGGTTTTTTTTTTTTTTTTTTTTTGCTTTTTCAATTCTTTTTCCTTTTTTTTTTCCCCCAGCAACCTTACTGGAACTGCTTAGTTGCTTTATGGAACAGAGCACTGTTTCAAACTCTGAAATTGTGAGAATATCCAGCAAAGGATATTTGTCTTGTGGCATAATAGAAGTCATATTTAATAAACATGTTCATTTTTTTTTCAGGGTATTTCCCAAGCTAAGTTTTGTGTTATACTGGTTTAAAGCTAAAATCTAAGTAAATACCAACTGTAACACTGTATTGAGTTCTTGGTATAATGCTGTGGTAGTGGAAGTTTGATGTAAATACAGGCTGTCCTTTTGATTCTTGTATATAATTCAGTTCCTGTATAGTTTTAAGACATTTTAGTCACACATTTCTAATAATGGGTAGATTAGCTACAGTAGCGTAGTATTTCCAGTGGATGTCTGGGTTTCAGCAGGGAAACAGGTTATGGGGAGGGAAGGGGGACCTAACTGTGTGCACTTTTAGATGTTAATTACATTTGCAGGCAAATAACTGTAATGCAAATGGTACTGGAGAAATACTGAGTGTACTTGCTAAACTGTTAATGCACTACAAGAGGAGCCTTTTAGGTTATTTAATATGTACAGGATACATTAGAAAAAATGTATTATGAATTCTAACATCTACAGATAGTGAAACTCATGTTTTGATAGATAGATGTTTGATGGAATCCACGATGCTAAATTTAAGAATTTCTTTTTACATTAATGTAGAATAATTTGTAAAATTGGTTTTGAAAGATTTTGTTACAGGGAGCATGGTCTGCTGAAGATTTTTTTAAATGTATTTTTCTAGACTAACTGCTGTATCTGACATATTTGTTATGTCTAACCTGAATAAAGAAAACCACTAGTTCTTTTGGAGTTTCCATTCCCACTTTGGAGAACATGAATTCCCTTTAAACAATAAGGCCGATGCATCTTACTGCTTAGCATGGATACTACTTGTGGCAAAGAGCTGTCATGCTGGATTAGAAGACGAATTCTTACCTTATAACCTGACAATTTTAGGAACTTCCAAATCCCTTTCTTTAACACATTAAATTGTAACGTAAGGTTCAGAGAGGGTAGAAGTAATTTGTGGTCTTTAAAACATATTCCAGTTTACTTGGAACCTACAGTACAGAGAGCAGATGCATTGAGAAAATAATTGTGTTTGGCTTCTGATCTGTTGTGTACCTTTCACAACACAGTTCTGGCTTACAGCAAAGGGGATGTATGTGCTGAGATGTAATCAGATAAACGGTACGAGAATTTCATGAGCATAGGGCTTGCATGAAAAGTCTTCGGAGATAAAAAGAGAAGACAAGTTACCTTGTGGCTTTCTCGCTGTCTTTTTGTGGTAATGGTGAAGTCTTGTGGTTTGTTGCAAAGCTACCTGGGTGAGAAATGTGATAGCTCCATCTTGGTGTTGTGTTGTCAACCTCCTGGTAGGTTGTCAAACCTGAGCAGTGCAGAGTGGCATCTCTGCCCCAAGCTGCTAGAAAATACCAACCAAGTTTGAATGTTTTGCTGTAGATTATTCAAATCCTAACTTCAGGTGTAAAATAAAAAAAAAAGAATTCCCACTGCTAAATGAGAGGGCACAGGTCACCTTTTCTGTACAAGTGTTATGTTTTTCAGAGAAAGAATGCCTTTTTAAAATGATTTGATAATGAGGATGTCACTCTTCTCCTTGTATTCCCTGAAAATAAAGCATTTTGTTATTACAATATATAGTATGGTTTTGTGTGATGAAGTTGTCACGAGTTCTAATGTTCTCATTTTCATTTTGGGAAGGGGAGAGATTATTTTTAATTGAAAGAGGTGTAGCAAAACACTTGAGACATTCAGGAAGAGGAGGCTGTCCAAGCCTTGGGTTTCATCATTTCTTGAAATACCCTGTCCTGTTCCTGTAGTTAGCTTTCTTTTAAAAAATCAAAATGAGATTTTTGTACAAACACAGCAGGAGAAAGCTATTTTTATTAGCTGAAAGATAATTGAATTTATGTATTCCTCAGTTTGGGCTTTAAATCAGATTTTATTGTTGTTTAAAACCATTTTAAAGACAGAATATAAACTTTTGCAGCTGCAACCATTCAAAGTTACTGGAGGTCCAATGTTATGTATTGGTGCCAGTTGAAATTTTGTTCCAGCTCTAGAGCTGTGTTCAGCTTTACAGTTCAGCTACGCAGTGTTAGTACCAAGCAACTCTCAAATGTGCTTGATCTATACCAGTTACTTTAATTTCAAGCTGGAGAGAGAAATGGACGCAGAAGAAAAGGCAAATATGTACAGTCATTTCGTATAAATTATTTTTTAAAAAATCAAAATTGCATGTAAACAAAGCTTCCTGTGTTTAAGTGGATAGGTCACGCTTACAGCCCAGGCTCAGACTCCTCCCCATCTTCATAGAAAGCCATGATCAATTCCCTTTGTACTGAACCCATTATATCCTGGCAAGTGAATCCTTGACTCGCAGCATGAGGGAGAAGGGAGTTCCTAGGTAATGCAGTGTCGGTTTATTCCTGTGTGAAGTCCTGAATTTTTACCCTTCAAGGGAAAGGCTTTATTTAGCCCTGAAGTAATGATATTTTCAGAATCAGTTGGTTAATTTATAAGCCATAATGTGAACCAAGCACAGTGGGGCATTCTGCTGGGTGGAGGGGGAGGTACAGCATGTCTAATGAGGCCTTCTGTGAGCGCCAGGGAGAGGAGAGCTCCTCTGAAGAATCTTAATTAGCCTCCACAATTGCAAAGTTTTGTGGGCAAGCAGCTGGTAGGACTGGATCAGACTTCTGTAAAAGTAGCCCTATGTGATTGTGGGACATAAATGAACATCCTCCCCAGCATTCTTGTAAACAGAGCACTTGTAAAACAAGATCACACTGTGTAGCAAGTGGACCTGAAAGACACTCAGAGGCAACTTAGCCTCTTGGTCCTTTTTATAACCTTGAAAATTAGATGGCAGCTCTAATGTTAGAATTTCCTACAACTTCCACAAATGGATTTGAGTTTGTTAAAGTCTTTTGCCACTACTGTCTTTCAAAAGATGAAATCTGTCTTGCATTCAACACACTCAGAACTGCAAAGTGGAAGAAGCAGGGATAGCATCAGGTTTGTTTCTCATAGAAGTTCATAGTGCGGTTTGTTGCACTAAGATGTAGTTGGCTAGGGAAAGGGAGAGCATATCCTTAGTGTGAGAATAAGTAAATGCAAACTGCTGAAGGCAACCAGGTAAAGCAGGTGTGATGGACAAACAAGAGAGCAAAGAAGCAGTCACTTAGTACATCTGCAGGAATCCAGGTCAGAGACCTGGGAGAAAGCCAGGCTGCCAAGTTTGTGTGTGTGTAGGATTCTTTTTTCCTTTTCATCTTTTTTCCACTTCATACAGTGCAGATGAAGGCTGGCTATGCTTTGTAAGCGTAAGTTGCTCTGTGAACAGGTGGAGCGCAAGTGACATTGCAAAATGCCAGTGCCTACCTTTCCCCAGACTTTTTCAGAGCAGCTTCTGTTTGTCAGCTCCTTGGTGATAAGCTTGTATTCAGATTCACTTGGCACAAACACCTGAGTGCTGATGGAAGTCAAAAACAAGGTTCCTCCAACATGATTGTGAATGCACAAATAGCATCTGCATGATACAAACCCAAACTTGTTCTCAGTTTGGCAGCACTATTCTGGTGGCACTGAGTGCCCCATCTGAGATCCAAGCCCTGTGGCAACAGATCTTGGAGAGCAAAGGTAGCCCTGTCTGTTACAATCTCAGAACACCAGAAAGGAGAAATGTACAAAGCTGAAAAGTTGGAGTGTACAGAAATACAAAACCCCAAGCTGAATTGTCTTCACTGATGTCTGCAGGCAACCCTGCTGCACAGTGTTGCTGCCAAGTTTGCCTGCTGGCTACAGGGATGAACTGAGCAAGTGCATCTTCAATGGGTGCTGGCCTTGGCAAGCCCCTGCCGGCGTGTGTGTGAGCTGCTCAGTCTGTGAAGGAAAACTGAGACGTGGTTGTGCAAGTGTCTCTCTTGGCACTCCCTTAAAGTATTATGTATTAACCATATTTCCAACTTGAAATAGCTGCTTCATATCTGAAGTACTGTTCTCACTAATGTGCTAGTCCTGCTCAGAGTTTTCTGTTTGAAGTTTTATGGATAAGACTTCTTTTCCTATTAATCTCCTTTTCCTGCATCCACCCACCTGCTATTCCTGCTGCCCTGAAAGTCAATCCGACTTAGACCATTTGCTTCCTTATTTGTACAACAGCCTGGAGACTGGAGGCTGGAATGCTCTGTGCTTGGTCCATAACACTGCTTTGCCTGCGGAGGCAGAGGCTTAGGCCGCTCAGCCAGAGATACTTCATTAAAAGCAGTTGTCAGCATTAATGCTAAATGGTGACATCAACAACAAAATGGCAAAAAATAGAGCATAGACTAGAAGAATAAAAAAATGTTTCTTTCCAGGTAACAGTTAAAGCAGGCTATGTGCAACTCCCTTGCTTCCCAGAGTGCCTGTTCTCCTGTATTGCAGAAACATATGTAAACTAAGCAATTAGATATTATATTTGGCACAAGGCTAAGGCAAAGCAATGCAATTCCATGCAACCATTGAATCGCCATCCGTATTGCTTGTGTAGGCTGAGCTGTGAGCCAGCTGTCAAGAGGATTGCACAACCTTCAGGTTTACGTTGAAGCACAGTGGGTAGAGGCCAGGATCATACTTGTTCCTTTCTTTTGCCAGGTATTGCTGGCCTCAAATGAATGAAAATAAGTAATATTCTGTCCACCTTTCCTGTTCATGGAGTACAGCAGCTATGTGCAGCAAGCCATGTGCTTATGTGTCCATGGGTACAGCTTCTTCCTCTGTATACACACAATTTAGTTAAGAGGGGGAGAATAGAGTTTATTATAAACACTGAACTGTGAGTGGCATTGTTAGCACTTAAAAATCATAACTAACTCCCCAGGTGATTGTCCTAATTAATTCTGGACTTTCTTTGCATCCCTGAGATAAAAAGAAAGCCTGAGCATGTGAGGGCAGGATGCAGTGCAACAAAACATCGAGTGCTGCTGTTGCTGGCAACGCAACATTTTGTCTCGGACAGCGGAAATGATGCCCGTGCTGTGTGAGGCAGAGGTGGGGACTAGTGCCTTTCCTTCCTTCCTGCTGTCTTTCTAATCTGCTAGGTCATGAGCTAAGGCTTGTGGCATGTTGCAGGCCAGACAGCGCAATTATAATGGTCCTCTCTGGTTTTAAAGAACCTGTGAATGAAGTTGGCATGCAGCCTCCCACTTAGCCATTGGCTTCCTTGTTCCTTCTTGGCCATTCATGCTTTATAGGAATTGAAAGCCCTTCTGGCCAGTTTTCATTCCTATTTCTCTCCTAAAGTAATGCTGCTCTGTTAAGTAAAACTGTCTTGTCACCTGGGGCCCCTTGTGCTGGTGCGTTCCAGGGGTCTGGGATGGCAGTGGCAGTTACAAGTAGTGCCACAGTCCCCACTAGTGACTACAAGTTCAATAAAGTCTGTTAAAGTTATTCTTTCTTTATTATAGCTTGAAATATAAGAGGTAGGTGCTTGTAGCCACAAAGGCTTCCCTCTTTACAAACCTTTGCACCACATACAAAGTAATCCTCAAAGCCAAGAGCCACTTCCAGTGGTGTAAATCCGCAGCCACTGTGGCTCTGCCACCCTTCAGCAGAGCCAGGCATGAAGCAGCCCTGGCAGCTCCCGCTGGCACAGTCCTGCCATGGGATGCAGCACCCAGCACTGCAGCCGCTCCCCAGGCCAGCAAAAGAAAACTCTCTGGGAAAAACTATGCAAAAGGAGCTAGCATTTGACCTTCCAGAGTGCCTGGCAGTTGTGCAAATCCCTTCCTGAACAGAGCCAACACACAGCATGCCCCAGCTGTAGGCAGGAGCACCGAAGGCAACTGCAGACACCCAAGCCAGGACTGGGAGACACAGAGCTGTGTTTCTCCAAGGTCAGCAGCAATTTGGGCTGCTCCTAAAGTTCTCCATTGATGGAGAGGGTAGTTTCCCAGACAGTCTTTTCTAGCACATAATTCTCATACCACTCAGGAAGTTTTTCATTCTGCACATCTAAGTAGCCCTTGCTGCTGTTTACTTTAATCTTTTTCCTCATTCTGTCCTTATCCACTGTTTTTATTCCACTCTGCTATGTATATGACAAGCTCTTTTTCCCTGTGTCTCTATGCATGCAATACTACTCCATGGAATTATAAAAATTTACTGCATCTAACTTTTCCCTTCTCTACACTAAGCAAACTCAATCCTCTTAATCTTTCCTTGGACGTCACACAGCTGGCTGGTTTGAGCACGGGACAGGGAAACGTGAGTTCACATCCCCCTCAAGAAGACACCTTCAGCACTCACCTATTAAATGAAAAGAAGTTGCAAAATATCCTTTGCTTTTCCTTCACGTCTTGATGCCCACCCCCCAGGCCATCCCCAGTCTTTGCTTTATGCATTTGTCCAACCCCACTACTGTGCCTTGGAAAGTCCCATTGTCAGCTGATGCAGAAGCTCTGGTCTAGGGCTTCCTGAACCCATCCCTGAATCTCTGTTTTCAGCCAGTTCTGAGACTAGAGACCTTACAAGCCCTGGAGTTACACAGCAACAAAGGCACTTTTCCCTTGCTGCAGCAGTTAGCCATCGCTTAGGAATATATGCCCTCTGTTGGGTAGAGCAGAGTGGCTTGAGGGCAAGAGTCGTAGCTACTGTGCCTGAGCACTCACTGTACTGGTCTGTACCTGCCCTGGTAGGGTTTTGAGGGAGAAAGGTGTGCAATTCAGTCTGTTTGAGATCTGTGGGGATGTGTCCTCGGAAGGAGCAAAAGCTCAGATTAAGAGCCAATATATCAAAGTACTCCAAAATTTACACTTCTAGTCAGAAGCATTGGCAAGGGAAACCTGCATTAATTAACAGGGAAGAAAGGGTAAACCGTTGCGGACAGCTGCACTAGGACTGTGCAGTTGACATGGTTACTCCTATCCCTTCCCAGAAGGACAGGTTTGGATGATATCAACTGCAACTCTTGCTGGCCATGCAAACAAAAGCTTTGCTGAAGCACTGGGGACACGAGCATTGGTAGAAAGCGCTGTTCCAAGGGCTGGGCTGTGCAGGCGATGTAGCCTGAGGCAGCACTGGCAAATTGCCTCCCCAGCTGTAACCACAGCACTGCAGATGCAATGCACTGACCCCCAGCATACAGACTTGGGAGAGGGAAGAGATAGAATTGCTTTCAGAAGCTGTCACCAAAAGTAGCAGCCCCATCAAAACCTGCTGCTCTGTCCCTAGAGTGCTTTGTAAAGCCTCACACACATCCTGGACAGGGATGGTGCCACAAATTGGGGCCCACCCTGGGGTTCTCCCCTTCTGCTTGCTGCCTGTAACACATCCCTCTGTGGCTCCCACATCCCTCTGTGGCTCCTGCAGTGACTCCGTGGTACCCATGGCACCTGCCACGTTGTCCTGCCCTAACCTGTAACCTGTGAGTCGGGCCGTCTGGGTGGGAGCTGCCCCACCAGCTGCACACCAGGCGAAAAAGGAAAAGCTGAGGTTACATTTCTACTCCTGGCATAAAAGCCAACACTTGAAGAACAGTGCCGTTAGCTACTTTTTGGCAGCCGGAAGAGGTTTTTGGAGACAAAATACCTAACACATTGAGTTTTATTATAATTTTCAAGAGAAACCTTGTTGTGGCAATGAATTCTTTAGCTTGGAGAGGTTCTCAGCATCTTACAATTATGTAAAAAAAAAAGCCAAGGCTCTGAACATTAAGAACCAAGATTAAAGAAAAAAATAAGGTACTAGCAGATCTGGCCTAGTCTGGCTGATTTGGCTGGTAAAATAAGAGTAATCATCTCTGTATTTACTGTTTCCCCTGAGCTGGTGATCAGGGCTACACCTGAATCACTGGGAAGAGCATGGCAAGGCCTGAATTTCCTTCTGTTTCCTGACACCCATGGAAATGCTGCACACTACTGAAAACTCTGATTTAGATCCTGAAAAGAAAACACAGTAAAGCCATACAGTGGTAGTTTGGGGGCTAGTAATGATATCTCCCCAAAACATTGCTTTGTAGAAGATGTGCCCGAGTGCCCTTCCTCATAGATCAAGGTGCGCAAAGCTAAGCCTCCAATTCCCTTTTAATTCACATGAAGTGTTACCCAATCAAGCCACAAAACTCTGGATGAAGTTGGAAGAGCTGGAAATTATAACCCAGTGCAGAGCAGATGGTGGAGTCACAGTGATTGCGTTACTGCTCCTTTGATAGCACCATCTGGGCCCTCTCCCACCTGCCCTGCAAAGAAACCCTGACAAAGTTTCTTCACTCCCCCCAAAAGCCTGATTCCCCACAAGCAGGCTGACAGCATCTTGCACTATTGTAGAGTCACTTTTTACAGTTAAAGTACTGAAAAGAGAGGGAAGACATAATTAAGAGGACTCTAGTCCTCTTTCTGCAACCTTAACCCTGCTCCTGTTCAACCCGGAAAAACAGTGCTGTCACCTTCCCCTGGGATAATGAACTCAGGCCTGTCAGAATCTTTCCCAGGGAGGTGAAATATGTAACAAATCCTGGCCTCTGTTACCCATTAAGCACAAAATGCTTTAGCATTGCCTTGACCTGATCGCATCGGTCGTCCTTGGTCTTGGTCATCATCCTTAATACTTCTCCTCTGCAGAGCACACTCACAAATGCTACCAGGCTGAAGAATTTCCCACTTCTCATCCTGCTCTTTGAGCTGTACGCTGGGTGCTGCTTGCATGGGCAGGAGGGCCCTG
Source organism: Clamator glandarius (assembly GCA_033459285.1). Lineage (NCBI taxonomy): Eukaryota > Metazoa > Chordata > Aves > Cuculiformes > Cuculidae > Clamator > Clamator glandarius. Next base: position 2,614,338 of record JAUNZM010000559.1, read on the forward strand.
GCTTCAGGCTGAGGCGGCCACAACAACCTGTGGTGAGGCTCCTGGGATGGCCACTGACCACCGCTCTGTAGCTCTGCTGTGCCCCAAGTGCAGGACCTGGCATGAGGTTTAACAAGGCCAAATGCCGGGTCCTGCACTTGGGGCACAACAACCCTAAGCAGAGGTACAAACTAGGAGAAGCCTGGCTGGAAAGCTGCCAGGAGGAGAAGGACCTGGGTGTGTTGGTTGACAGCCGACTGAACATGAGCCAGCAGTGTGCCCAGGTGGCCAAGAAGGCCAATAGCATCTTGGCTTGTATCAGAAACGGCGTGACCAGCAGGTCCAGGGAGGTTATTCTCCCTCTGTACTCAGCACTGGTGAGACCGCACCTCGAGTACTGTGTTCAGTTCTGGGCCCCTCACCACAAGAGGGATGTTGTGGCTCTGGAGCGAGTCCAGAGAAGGGCAACAAAGCTGGTGAAGGGGATGGAGAACAAATCTTATGAGGAGCGACTGAGAGAGCTGGGGTTGTTTAGCCTGGAGAAGAGGAGGCTGAGGGGAGACCTTATTACTCTCTACAACCACCTGAAGGGAGGTTGTGGAGAGGAGGGTGCTGGCTTCTTCTCCCAAGTGACAGGGGACAGGAGAAGAGGGAACGGCCTCAAGCTCTGCCAGGGGAGATTTAGGCTTGAGATAAGAAAAAAATTCTTCACGGAAAGGGTCATTAGGCATTGGAACAGGCTGGTTGACTTGCCTTCCCTGGAGGTGTTTAAGGTGAGGGTGGATGAGGTACTTAGGGGCATGGTTTAGAGATTGGTGGGAATGGTTGGACTCAACGATCCGATGGGTCTCTTACAACCTGGTTATTCTATGATTCTATGATTCTATGATTCTATGCTCTGGGCACAAACAAGAGAGAGCAGCCTGGGCCAGGGGTGGGCTGGATCCTCCTTGGCTGAAGATTGCCTCAGAGAAAGGCAATAGATTCTCACCAGCCTGGGAAGAGGCAAGTTTTCCAGGGAAATTTTGGCCAAGTCCTCTCCTTATCTGAGACCTCACACTATTTTCCTGTGTGTTCAACCATCTTGCAGGACTTGGCTACCAGCAGAATTAAGGTCACAGCTCATTCTTTTAAAAATATCCATTCAAATTTCTGTTGGGTCATGTTTATCTTTTATTTTTCTGAGTGGAAGTAGTTCTGGAAGCAACAGGACCACTCATCTCAATGAAGGCAGTCAGCCTTGGGCATCTGGTCTTTTTATTCTCACCTGCTTTCTCCCCAAAAGTGCTGTGTGATGGCTCTGATCTCCCTTTTAAAGGAGTCTTTTAGCCTTCCCTTTGAGAGCCCTTTGAGGTCTCTGCTATGCAGCAATCTGTTCACAGCATAATTATTCTCCTTTAAGGCCTCAGAGACTCCTGACATTTTTCATTGCCTGGAGAGGGGTAATTTTTCATTGCTTTCCTGAGGATGCTTGCAAGTCACAACAGTAATGGAGCATCCAGCTACAGTGAGCTGCAGCTTGTAGTTTATTTTTATCTCTTGATGGACATAAGCTGAAGGATTTCCAGCTAAGACTGGAAAAATGGGGAGGTGTAAGCAAAGCTTTTAAGTAAATTATTGCAGAAGCTCATAGCAAACCACAGAGACTTTCATAGTGGATGCAACATGATTTTGAAATTGTACAATAATGAGACATGCTTCAAAAAATACTGAGCTCTACATAAAATGTAGCAGGAGAGAGGGGATATCTGGTTAACCTAAAATAAGTAAACTCAAATGCAATGAGCAATATCACACACATCTCTAACTTTACCTGTTTCTAACTACAGATCTAGAGGCCAGATACCCACTGCAGCTGGTGTGCGATTGTGTCACCTGAGCTGCTGGTGGAGGAAAGACATGACTCCATCTCTGGTACACACACTAAGAAAAACAGAGCATAGAAACTGTACTTCAGCAGGAGATTCACATCTCCAGGCAGTTATTGCATTTTTTCGTGTAGTCTGTTTAAAAGAAAGTAATTGTAACTGAAACCACTTTTGCAAGCAGCTCTTAAACAAACAGAGCAAAAAAAGAGTTGAGATTTTAGCTAGGATTTGAAATACTGTTGCATGCAAGAAGAGTTTTTAAGTACTTCTGAAATCTAATATCTAACTTAACTTATGAAAACAGATGAGCAACAAAGTACAAGCCTGAAAAATAAAAACATATCTGAGTTTTGCCAAATCTTCCCAGTGATTTCCTAAAGAGTAAAAGTATTTCAGTTTCAAGCTCTTAAAGGGAATTAGCTTTGAGAATGAAACTGTAAGGCAAAAAATAATTTATCTTTTAATTTATTTTTCTGGTAGCATTCCCGGTGGTGCTGAAGAAAGGCAGGTGGGCTGGGCTGCCTTCTCCCCCTTACAAAGAGTAAAGAGGGGCTGGTGGACACTGCTCTGGGCAAAACAAATCCCTGCTCCCAAGTCAACCAAATACTTTTGTCCTGCCATTACTTCTCCCTTCTATTAGACAGGCAGCAATTAGGTTGCAGAGTGAAAGTCATTCGATTTTCTCTGGTGCAGACTAGGGCAAAAATGTGTATGAGGCTGCTTTTCTCCAGACAGGGGGCTTTTTTTTTCCTTCTTTTTAAACCCAACCCTAAAATTCAAATTAGCTTCCAGCTCAAAGCCTTTACCACCAGGGCATGAATGCCAAATAGCCTGCTCCCAGTCCAATCTGTTCACTGCCTGGCTAATGATTATTCTCCATAGAAACCCTACCGGAGTCAGTTATTATTCTCTCCTCATGCTCTTGTATCTCTCTTGTATTTATATAAGATTAAGTAGCCCTGTTAGGTTTTTACCTCTCTGATTGGAGCTTATTTTAACCTCAATTAAGCCATCAGCCCGGCTTTCTGAAAGCAGAGCAATAGCATAGCCATTATCATTCTCTCCACCTTTTGTATGAAAATGATGTTGAGGATTGGTTGCTTTGGGGATTGCTCTGTGGCAGGTAACCAACACGGAGAGCTGGGGAGGATAAATGGTGCCAGACTCCCAGAGGTGCTGTGGCACTGTGTAATTATTGTTCCAGACAGCTGAAAGCAGCAGGGTTTCTGGTTCCCCTGCTTAGTTTCAGTCTGCTATGATTGCTGGCACAGGAAGATGCTGATTATAAGTAAACATTAATTATGTCTTGCTAACCCACTGCTAGCATTGCTGGGCTTGCAAGCAACAGAAGCACAGTGCTGTGCTTGACTCTCACTATTGAAAAATCATCTATACAGATTTCAATGTCCAGAATTTCATCTTGCTGGGTCAGAGGACATTGGTCATAAATATAGTCTTCATGCATAGCTAGAGTTATGGTGCTTTTTGTTCCACTGCTTATGCATTGTACTTCAGTGTGGTTACTAAAATAATGACTAAAGTACTTATTCTTTGAAGAAGGTGAGCTCAAGTGATGCAGTAAGCAGTTCTGTTATCTGCTCCAGAACAGAGGAATCATCTTAGTGTCTCTAAAGGAAAAAAACCCAATGCAAATAATATTTATCTATCATCCTATATGACAAGTAATTTTTTTCAGATCATGTGTTTTTTTCAAATGGCAGCCTATTCCTTCCTCTTCTTTAATCTGGCTTTGGGATTTCTTTTTTTTTCTTTGCTAAAGGAGGCTTAAAAATGCAGAGCTCACAGTGTCGCAGACTGTAAACACTGCTCCTCGAGTTGCGTGGACAGTTATAAAGCGATTTCCGTGGCACTTGAAATGCAGCCTCAAATGCTGATGGAATTTCACTGCGCAGTGATTGCACCGCACTGCAGTGAAATAGGTTCAATTTGATTATCTGGCTATTCCATTTCGCCTATATTTACAACCTGACTGACCTCTGGGGGAAGGGGAGGACAGGCAGCCAATCATACCAGAGACATTTCAAAAGGTCAAAGCAATACAGCATTTACCACTATAATTCACAGGCTCTACAATTCGGAGACTGTGCTCTCATGACAAAAATTGGCAGAAGAACATAGTTAATGTGAAATATTTATCCATTCCCAGAGCAAATACAGAACATAGAGACTGTTTAAAAAATTCCCCCCTTTCTTCTTTTGGCACACAATGATGTGCAAGTGCATAAAAGCAGCATATGGACAACACCACGTTTTTTAAAAGTCACCCTTGTCTGGAATGGAAAGGTTTGTGTTGGACTGGCTACCTGGGAGCTGCTCTCCCCATAGTCTCAGCTCTGACATTAACACATTTATAGCCCCACAGGGGTGCTCTGGAGCATGCTGCTGCCGCTGCTCCCAGAAGGGTGTTACCCTCTGCATCTCTGGGGGGTGGTTGTGCTCAGAAGCAGAAAACTCTTCTAAAATTTTAATTAAGCTTCACAAGCAGTCCTCCCATTCCAAAGCACAGATTCATTAAGATAATAAACAACCACCACCCATTTCAACTGGTTAGCCAATAGATGATAAATCCAAAGCATTAGTTTAAAAATCTTGTCTATTTAAGAGTTACCAAAAGTGTGGAAGAAATACAAGCAGCTTCAGGCTCCTACAAGTCCATGCAGCTACCTAGTTCTGGTTTTTCCATCCCTCCCACGTCTGGGTTCTGGTTCTGGGTGGCCGTGTGATCTGGACCCACATTTTGCACCTCTTGTATGTTTGTATTTAAATACTATTTATTCTTATAATATTCACTGAAGTTAGGCTTGCCAGAGCCCCTGAGGCCAAAGGCTGTGTGAGCTGTAACAGTTTCATTTTGAAAACTGGACTGGTTTTTGTTTGTTTTAAAGGGAACACTTTGTATGACATCTCCTGAGAACTCTCATCTGTCATCTTACACATTATTGGATTAATACAGGAGAGAGTGGAATCTGAAAGGCAGCCTTAAGATCTAGCTCTTAGCATTTTTTATCTTTGCAGGAAGGGTCTACTTGAAAGACAGTCTAAGAGAGCAGACCTGCTTGAAATAAGGTGCTAGAGCAGCTCCATGGGTCAGCATAGATCTGAGATGTGAAGTGGTTTTTCTAGGGAGGCATTTCATTTAGACACTGAATCAAGTTCGTGAAAGATCACTTGAGGCTTGTGCTGCCTCTCCCTGCATGTGCCATGAGCTCCTGGTCCTTTTCTTTGTAACAGATGTCTCTGGTGACACCACCTTCTGCCCAGTCTTAATACAGGTATTTGATGAGCCACCAAAATAACAGCAGCTTATGGGGAGAGGAAGAAATGGAAATAAGACCTGTGTGCTATTGAATATCATAAACTAAAAATGCAAGGAAGGAAAAAGGAGCATGGCAGAGACACAGACCATGCTTGTGAAGCATGATCATGTCTCACACAGAGCATCTTCCCTGCATCCCAGCTCAGCCTCACAGGAGGAAGTGAGGTGAATACTGCTTTAACATCGCAGCACCTACCACTGGCTAGGTGTGCTGCAGGACCAGGGTCCTACGTGGTTAGGTGAGGCGCTTAGGGGTGTTTCAGCCAAATTCAACCATTGGCACATGTTTGGGATTTTTTTTTCATACATAGAAAAAGCTGGCTACAATTACCTTCACTTTTTGTGGGACTGGGGAATGCCAAGAAGGGTAAGAGACGTCTATAGAAGCTGGATTCTCCCCAGACGAGCCAGTCTGGAAACAAAGGTCAGCAAAAACTTTTGTAAAAGAGAAGCAAGGGATAAAAATAGCAAAGCAAAATAAAATGAAAACAAACCAAAAATACCCATGCCAGGAAACGATCGTATCTCCAAGGCAGGATGAGAGAGTAACTCAGGAAATGTTTCTGCGGATAAGACAGCTCAGTAAAGAAAACCCAACCCTTTCACTCCCCAGCTCATGCATTGATCATTGGAGGTTTGCATTTACCGTGACATCAGCTGCAGCTAACCAAGGTGAAGGAAGGGCGCTGTGTTGCTTCTACAGCTTACGGAGACCACGGCTGCTGTGGAAATTGGCCAGCAGAAAAGGGTCAAAATGCGCAGAACTCTGCCAAAGCCATTGTCTGCAGTGCCAGTCACATGCATGTTGAGAGGTGCCTGTGAAAGGTGGCCAAGGGGCAGCTGGCTGAGGTGGAGCCGCACCTTTCAGGTGTGAGGTGGCAGCTGGGAGCTGGCTGGGCAAGGTAGAGAAGTGCCATAAGCAACATGAAGAAACGTCATAAAATGAACACAAGGTTATAAAGCCTACAAAGCAAAAATTACCCTGTTGTGCTTCTTGCTAGCAAGTCTCCTTTCTGAATTAATTTCAATTTAATTCCAACAAGGAACAGAAGGAAAAGCTTCAAGAAGAAAGAGGATGAACCTCTAACCCAGCACAGGCTCCTTTAGGTCATTTTTAGCCCTCAGAACAACTACAGCTGCACAGCCTTGATGTTCCTGATCTTTTGCAACAAATGGGGCATTGAAACAAGATTTTCAATATTTGCTTTCTTCATGTTACAAAAATTAGAAATGAACAAATAACTACAGGCTGCACTGAATAACACAGACGCAGAAGGACATTCCTGAGTGTCTGCCCTATGTCTAACCCCAGGTTGGCACGTTTGACTCAAATTGCTCTGGAAACAGCAGCCACACCGATAGCCATCACAAAGCTGTCCTGCCAAGGGTGTAACTCTGGCAGCAGGCTGGTGAAGAGCCACAGAATTGTTACAGAAGCCCTGTGGTCCAAACAGGCATTCAGTGCCACCATCCCTCAGCGGCACCAGCATCTCTGTCTTTGGGGTCCCTGGCACATTGCCCTGGTGGAAATAGGGTCAGAATCACTGGAAGTCTGAGGCTAGAAGGGACACTTACAGCAGACTCAAGCAGGGACACCTACAGCAGGTTGTCCAGGACCATGACCAGACAGCTTTTGAGTATCTCAGAGAACAGACATTCCACCACCTCTCTGGGCAACCTGTGCCAGTATTTGATCGCGTTCAGTGAAAAAGTGTGTTTCATCTTCAGAGAGAACCTCCTGTGTTTCCGTCTGTGCCCATTGCCTATGGTTCTGTCACTGGGCACCACTGAAGAGCCTGAATCCATCCTCTTTGCACCCTTCCTTCAGGTATTTATATACATTTTTAAGATCCCCCAGAGTCTTCTCTTCTGCAGGCTAAACATTCCCAGCTCTCTCAGACATTCCTCACAGCAGAAATGCTCCAGCACAAATCCTTGATCGTCTTCGAGGCCCTTCACTGAATTCTCTTCAGCATGTCTTCTCTTTAGCCTGGAGGAGGCTGGGGGGAGGCTTTATTGCTCTCTACAACTACCTAAAAGGAGGTTGTAGAGAGGTGGGAGCTGGTCTCTTCTCCCAAGTGACAGGGGACAGGACAAAGGGCAATGGCCTCAAGCTGCATAAGGGGAAGTTTAGACTGGACATTAGGAAAAACTTCTTCACCAAAAGGGTTATCAAGCACTGGAACAGGCTGCCCAGGGAGGTGTTTGAGTAACCATCCCTGGAAGAGTTTAAAAGGCAGGTAGATGAGTTGCTCGGGGACATCATTTAGTAGCAGGCAGGTACGGCTGGAGCTGATGATCTCTAAGGATTTTTCCAACCTATTGTTTCTATGATTCTATGTTCGTATCTGTCTGATACTGAGGAGCCCAAACCAGGTACAGCACTCCAAGTGTGGTGTCATCAGTACTGAGAAGAGTGGAAGGATCACATCCCTGGGCCTGCTGCGAGTGCTCTGTCTAATGCAGTCCAGGCCTTCTTTGCCACAAGAGCACATTGCTGGGTCATGTTCAACTTGGTATCCAATGGGACAACCAGGTCCTTTCTACAAAGCTACTTTTCATTGGGGTGGCCCCCAGTTTAGACTGGTGCATAGGGTCAACAAGACATGCCAGGCTGGTCTGAACTGAACCTGTAGCCTTGCATAGTCTGACCTGGAGACCCAAATCTGGCATCCTCTCTCTCAACTTGCTGCTCCTCAGAAATGTGATCTAGGAGACTTGCTTTATACTCAGCTCAGACCCTACAGAAAATATGTCAGTGTTTGAAAGTCTCGTTTCCCACCAAGTAAGCACTTCATGCAGTATCAATATTCCTGGTACCTTTCCTCCAGCTTTGCAATCAGAGCTCTCATGCAGCATGGAAAAGCCTAGTGTTCAGCTCCTTGCCTGACTTGTGAGGTGTAAGGTGCCCTCACACTGTGGATGCTCTCCGCTCACTGATCTTTCAGTGGTCACAGCTGCAGGCACAGTGGTCATCCTCTACCACAGGCCAAAGAGTACAGCCTAGCTGTTTGCTCCTCATCCCTCCTCTCAACCACCACAGGGCTCTTCCTGTGGAACGGAGACACCTTGAGAAGAAAGCACAGCCACACTGCTGGCCTGGGGTGGACTGGAGCTCAGGGAAGCAATAGCAGTCACATGAGATTGGGAAAATTTTCATTCAAACCCTACTTCTTCACCTGGTGCTACCCCTACCAGAGGCACAACACTGGAGCCATCCTGTCTTCCTCTGGCCAGGTCTGGATAGAAAAGCTTTTTTTTCTCAGCCCATCCTTAGTGACCACTTCAAGAAAAAAACTACGTGATGAAACCACCAAAGAGCAGCAATACACCTCCTGGGCGCCAGGTCATGCAAACCCCACTTGGGTTGTCCTTTCCTCTGAGGACTACACGTCTATCAAAGGGCAAGAAGAACTGCGCAAGGGTTTTACATTATAGATGGCTACTAAGAGTGACGCTGCAGCACTCTGAATGTTTTGAGCACTTAGGCTTTAGGTTCTTGCAGAGAAGCAGCAGCAGAAGGGAATACAACACAACCTGCCAAGGCTGCCGTGATGGCTGGCGGGTGGTGAGTGTCCAGCCTCCTCCCTTCCCATTGCAGGTTTATTGACTACTGGAATCGTGGCTTGCACCCACTGCCAAAACAAAATGAACATTCATGATCAAATTGTTAACAGATGTTGGGAATATCTCAGAAAATACATGAAGCCCTAAATTGGTCTTTCAGTGAGAGATTAATATTGTAATGTCATCCAGGCACAGTGCCGCTCACAGTAATCTGCCAAGCCAAAGAAAGTAATTAACAAAGCTAAGACTGTGCTGTAAGTCCAAATAAGGGAAGAGGAAAATGGAAGTTTATCTTAAGCTATCCTTAGCTCACCTTACTGTGTCTAGATGTGGCAGGTTGTCAGAGAACTCTCTAATCACTTTGGGAGCGGGTATGCCGCAGATCAAGTCCTTCAGCTCCCAGCTGAGCAAAATGTGACCGACACTCGCAAACTAGAGCTCACTGGGAGCCTCAGTAAAGCACAGTTGGATTTTAAGGCTGCATTTTTCAGTCTCCTGACGTAATGAGTCACAAGGTGAATTTGAAAACAAAACCCAACATAATAAGTCTTTTGCAGAAAGGCATGAGACTTTTGCTACTCTCGCAGTGCTGCTTCTGGATGTTCTGGAAGTGTCTGAGAGCAGCTTGCCAGAGAGACCTTCATGGAGCATCCTGCGCCTATTAGTCGATTTATAAAAGGAAGATGGTCATAAAGACATATGTCAGCATAAAGACAACACAAAAACCCTTGGAAATTTGCATTGGCTACGATCTAACACTGCAACTCCCCGGTAAGCACACAAAAATCACACTCAGGAAAGATCACATTAGGTGAGAGGGGGAAGATGTGTTGTGGATTCAACAATTTTAATGGGAAACAAACATACCCAAAGGAAAGGGCTTCAAACACTGAAGTATTTACCCTACTGCTTAGTTAAAGAGAGTTTAATCTTCCATGTGCTGGTGCTCTTTGAATCTATGTTGGTGCAACATAATTTGCTTGAGACACAGGGTTTTAAAGAAAGGCTTTGACATGTTTTTCCTTAGAAATTAGTACCTAAGATTCAGCAATAGAAGGTGATCAAGGTGGGCAAAAGTTTTCTACAAAGAAGGAAAAAATACAAAAGAAAAAAAAAAAAGGCATAAGCCAAACTGAGCTGGAAGGGTCAATAAGGATGAGCAAAGCGCTCAGCAGACTATAGCAATTACATAGTCACTTTGCTCTTATGCCAGTACTGTATTTTGAAAACACAGTGTATTTCTGTTCCTTGCGGCATAACCCACAAAGTAGCAGGCTTGCTGTGCCAAAAGCCTTCAAGTTAACATGCTGTATATTTATATCATTTAAGAAATAAGAGGCCATTTCATTCATGATATTTAAGCCTATATATTTCAAGATCTAAACAGGTTTTGAGCGGCATGGCTTAATACAGTTATTCCGTAATTTCCTACTATGAAATTCCTCTAAAACTTCTGACTGACTGACTGCTGCTACTGACACATACTGGCATAACCAGACCACTCTGTACAGCAAATTCATCCTCTTGCAAGTCTTTATATTTACACACATGCTTATGCTCACCCCCTCCCTACCTGATATCAAAGATGCCGCCATATCCTGGTTCAAAGCACAGCAGGAGCTGAAACTCAAAGTGACATGTTTAGAGAGTGGTCATTTAGCACTAGCACAGGATTCGTGAGTTTCCATATGCCTTGATATTAAACAGGTGTTAAACAGCAGGCAATTTTATAAGTTTCTTTTAAATGGAATCTGTTTTGAAAGCAACAAAAACTTCATGGAAGAGGTTTTGTGAAATGTCAAAGGGAAACATCTTTTATTTGAAAATCTAACAGGAGGAATGAACTCCATTTAGAAATTCTTTTGCATATTTTGTCATGTTGGGAAGTGCTCCTTTGGGACTCTCACTCTTGCCCATCTGCAGCTTTGCTGGTTGAAATCTTGCTTGCAAAAGCAGTAGAATCTAAAGCTCCTAAAGGTTAAATCAGGATCTGAGCCACCACAGATCAGCTGGGGTGAAGCAGCTCAGTGTCACGCAACCCTTTCCAGGCATGGGAGGCTACACTACAACTCAGCACCTTTTCACCTTCTTAATTTCCTGCACTTCCATCAAAACCTGATTTCTAAGCACCACCAGTGTTCATCAAATTGTGTTGCTTAGAGAAAATAGATGATGCTGGGGCTTGTTCTTTAGCTGAAATTTACTGAGGATGTCGAGGAGGACTCCAGTTACAGGAAATAACAGGTAAGAATGAAAGACAAGTGCTTACAATACAGAGAGATTCATAATATTCCTATTCTCAGCATCTACTATTGGCCACTAACCATAGGCAACTGGGCAACTCAGACAGGGATTATCCTGAGGGAAAAATTTGAGATGGCTCCTGAAAAGCTGTCATTTCAGGTGCAGGTGAAGATCTGGCTGCTTCGCTGCATCTCAAGGAGGGGAAAAAATGATATTTTTCAGAGCATTGTGCAACTAGTGTTTCAGACTCCATTGGCATCCTCTCCTTTATTGCTCTAAACCCAATTGCAAGAATGCTGTGGTCCCCAGTTTCTCATAACCTCAGAAATACTTAACACGAGCAGTTCAGTTGTGGTGCAGTAGGTCCTAGGAGAAAGCAAAGGCATTGCTTTTCTATGTAGACCTAAAGGCATTGCTTTTCTGTGTAGACCTGGGGCTCAGGTTATGACCTGAGTCTGATGTACACTTCAGCATTATTCATATGGAAAACCAGGAGATTTGAAATAGATCAGCAAGACAAGACATACTCAGATTCTTGTTTCTACAGTCATTTCCTTATTCTTCAACTCAGGCTGAGATAAGCAGGGATTGGTATGCTCCCACATAAGGGAAGAGAGGTTAGCATGAGAAACCACAATGTTTTTCCTCTCTGCCCCATGAGCAGGTGATGGCCAAAGCAGAAAACAAACCGGATTCTGGGGGACTTTTGTTAACTCTGTTTGGCCTAGGGCAAACTGTCAGAGCCAAAGACTTGGGTTGTTTACTACTGGCTGTCAGCTTTAAACTGCTCAGTCTGACTGTTTCTAGAATAAATTGCTTTTGTTTCACTCTTCCACTGTCTTTGGCTCCTGCAAGTACTGGTTTATTGGATTAAAACACACAGATTAAGGGGATAAGCTAATCAACAAACAGGCATTGAACTCCACAAGACTAGAGCAGATGGTGGTGCAGTGCTTACTGCCAGCTCAGCCTCCACACCTGGGAGCATTGGTCCTTCCAGTGAAGGCCACTATCAGTGTAGAGACAGGTTTTCCTTAGCCATCTCTGGGACATCACAGTCATATGCAAGCACCACTGCACATGCCAGATCAGAAGCCACAATCATGTCCTATTTGCCTGGAGCTACCTTCTTCTAGGTTTGTGTAGTCCCACTTGGTATGTGTCTGCAGCTGCACTGAGATCTCCTGGCATAATTTTAGACCCCAACCAAGAACTTGTGATGTCTGTCCTGGCAAAAGCCTCAGGTGACCTCATCTGAGGGCCTGTGACACAGAATCCTATAAATAGCACGTGCAGGTATTTGTTAGTCACACATTTTCACGGGGCCCTGTTTAGCCAAGAACTTATGACTGGCACAGGATGGAGCTTATGTATGAGGCAAACCCTTACCAGACATCCCTGAACTTTTTTACACAGGCACGAAACCCTTGTGCTCACATGTGTGTTGCTGGCAGGATCAGGGGTGCTGGCTGACACTAATTTTTACAGCTCCCCAACCTATAAACAAAAAAAAACCCCAAACTCCTCTTGTTTTTTTGGGAAGGGACAGAGAGACACATGTACATACATAGACACTTGTCCAGGCATGGGCTCAGCCAGATATGGTCTTTTTCTTTTTCCTCTGAGCAATCTCCAGAGATACCACACTTGAATTGTCCCAGCTTTTTGCACAGGCTTTTTGTTGCTGTGTTACATCCCCATGGTATTGGCTGTAAGCTAGGCTCCTAAAAGGCTTAGAGTGAATTCCCTTATAGGAAAGTTATTTGACATTCATCTGCTGCTAAGTTCCAGGGAAGGTTACATTGGATAGGCTGCAAAGTTATGGTGCAAATACATGTGGCTGTACATTACAGAGCTAACAGCCCTGTCTGGGGACTCACCACTGAGCCTCCAAGCAAAAGCCAGCAAATGTCTCTGCATTCCTCCTGCAAAGCCCTCTGTCCTCGCTGGCAGAAGTAAGATTGCTATTTTGGCAGACCACCAAGCCCCACGCCTCATGCTTCACAACTAGTGCAGTGCTGCAGCCACCTCTTTGCTGCAAAATGCATAATCACAGCCATCCCGACCACCTTTTCATGTGGCCATCACAGTCTCCCTCACCTCCCCATCCATCTGCTCCCTCACAGTCCTAGTCCCTGTGTCCTCCCTTGAAACTGCTGTGGTTAGCAATACCATTTCACATCCATCCATAATGTGGCCATGTACTCGTTGTAAAAGAAGAACTTCTGATGCGCAGCCATCAGCTCGCAAGTCAGGCAGTGACTTTGAAAGCAGTGGATTAACTTCATGCATTACAAAATAAGAACAATCATCCCACTCTCATTATTCTTCTAAATATTCAGAGTGGAGCAGGAAACCTGACCTCCATAATTGTCTTTTCCTCCAAGGCAGAAATCATGAAATAAAAGAGGCAGCTTCTCACCCAATGACACATTCTTAACCTCCTACAAACACACGGAGGTGATGCAAAATGCCCCTGTTTTATCTGCAAAGGCTTTATTGGGCTGAGACAGTACAGGCTGACCCAGCTGGGCATGGGTTCTAAAAGCAAATAACATGTCCTGGAGCATTATTTCAGCATGTGTTGCTATTAGAAATACAGCCAAACAAAAATCCTAGGTGCACCAACAGGCAGATACTTCACCTGTAAGGGAAGTCAAGACTGCACTTTCCAGAGCCACAGCCACTGCTGCATGAACTCAGAGCCCTAACCTATTCCCACCTGTGCTGTGCAAGCTGCTGCCTCCAGCTTCCACGCATTCCATCTCCTTTCAGTTACCTTCTATTTGTGGACTGAAACATGGAAACTTACTGCAGGAGCCTTTTCCCTTGTAAAACCCCCAAGCCTTGAGTGAAGTCATGAGCTTTTTGTGAATGGCTTAACTTTCACTAATTAGGAGCCCTCTTTTTAAGGAAATATTTTTTAGGCTATACTGACATCTGCAGGTGCACCATAATGGATTTTGGAAATTAGACATGCTATGGTTGAAAAGTCAGCCTCCAGGTTTGCAAAGAAAAATACGATTGCACTACTCTGCCTGAAGGGAGTAGAGGAGCAGTGCAAGTTTCTATGAGAGGGTGCTATGCAGTTCCATGGCCAAGATCTGCTGCCAAACCTATGCTGATGCTGTAAGAGCAAGCTGAATTACTCCTTGCTTATGAAATTGTTCTCAGGCCAGTAAATTCCATCAGGCCAACACAGTAAAGCACTTGCAAGCCACAGCTCCTCAGGATTAGCAGAGAGTTACATTTAAGTACATTTTTGCTGGTATTCAAACCTCTGTTGATCAATGTTGGCCTTAATTTATTGTTAAGCTAAAGCCAGCAAAATATACATTTGGAAAAATGCAGAAGATTGTAGATGAGAATGAAAGAGGGTCAAATTATCTTAGGTCATTGTTGCCTGAACTTAGAAATACCCAACAAAATTGTGTTCAGCCAGAATATAATGTGCTTTATAAATGCTCCTGATTTTCTACAGTCCTGATGTTATAGTGAAAAATTATTGCTTTTATTCTTGCTTGCAAAACTACAAGGTGTTATGTGTTCTTCAAAATCACAAGAGACTCAGTCTCTTCCTTTACTGATGTTGTACCCCCAAAAAACCATGAGTGATGGAACTTGAAGCAGTAGAAAGGTAGAGTAAAGCCTGGGTGCCAAGACCGGTGGGCAGCCTAACACTTGTCCAAAAGTTACAGAACTGAAAGAAATTGCCTGAAGCTTAACCACTTATGACAGCAGTATAGTGTAACAGTTTTGCCAAGGAGAGTTGTTGTTAGATAATTTCTTCAAGAAGTAAACCCACAGAAAATTATCCTCCTTGTCCTCCCAAAGAGGAGGCTTCTAAAAGTATTCTACTTCCAATACAAAACTTACTGCTTTATCTAATACTCAGAGTATTTCAAGGCATGAGGTTCTCGACAGCCACTGTACTACTTCTAGGTATTCTTGAAGTATTAAAAAAGAATAAATCCATGAAAACAACACACAGTCCTGTTAGTTTAAACAGAGAAACTTACAGCATCTAACCTGCAATTTGTTTGTTCAACATCAGATTAAAATTCAGGCTCTTTGCCCACTGCCTATTTGGTCTCAACAGACCCCCAGGCACATTTGCACACAGGGAGCCCCAAAGCAGAGGGCTGCAGGGAGGCAAACCTACACCTTCTCCCCTGCAAATTGCCCTCGTGCAGTCCATGCTCAGGACCTGCACCACTAAGCCCACTGGACACCTTGCAACTCATCCAAGAGGCTAACCCTGGAAACTGTTATTTTTTAAGATGAGATTGGCATGGTTTAGTACCCAGTTATAATAGGAATTATGTGTCATGCAAATAAAATCCATTAGACGATACATGGAGCAGCAGGAGAAAGATGGGAAGTAAAACTATTTCTTATGTCAAAGGCCAGAAGCTGCACACTGTCTCTTTCCAGACAGCCCCATTGAAGTCAGAGAAACTAATGGAGCATGTACTGAGACGGGAGCTGGACTGCTATCATGAGAAGCTCTTTCCCCCTCCTCAAGCAAGACACTGCAACCAAATGTTTTCTGAGTGACCGTGCTGGTGCAGAGCTGCCTTTGCCTGCACTGTTTCTGAGACCTGATGGATCCTGTGGGTGCATGGAGCTGACAAGGTACCTGGGAGAAGGACGCAGGCAGCCTCCTCTTCTGCTGAGGACTAAGTGCCCCAATAACAGTGTACAAGAGGAGGCATGTCAGCTAACACAGCTGTCCTCTGCACCATGCATGGAAGAAGCACCCCGGAGTCAGACCAGTGTCTTGGAACAGCTCTCAAAAATTGCATAAGAGCTTAAAAATTACTCCAGTATGCGTAAGCACAGAGTACTAGCCAGTTACAGATCAGGAGTGTGTGAAGATGAGCAATGAATTCCATCCAACACCATGCACTCTGAACACATCTCTGAGGGCTAGATACACACAAAAAAGGGGTTTTAATACCTTAACTGCCAGTTAATACCAATCAACTTGAGTTATGCATCTAAGCTCTCTGCACATGTAAGACTGTAGGCAGTCAAGCATCTGTCAATAAGGAGTGATGAAAACTAAGATGCAGGGTGAGAAAACACTCAAGATGAGTCTGTCTTGTGCCCATTCCTACATATCTAGAATAAGATACACAAGTTTTGCATCAAGAACGGTCACTTACCTCCAGCTGTGATTCATAGATTTGGAACTATGGAGTCTATACCCCTTCAGGCAGAGATGTCTACACCCTTTTATAAATCCTATAACAGCTCATCCTCTGATTATGCAGAAGGCAGAGATACAGCTCTCCTCTGCTCCAATTGCTTTGGGCACAGCCCTCCCAGCCCCCAGTGCTCTTGCAGTGAGGGTCCAAAGTGGAAGTAATGTCACTTTTCTAGCCACATTTCTAGCAGAGGTCACTCATTTTGTAGCACAAGAAGAGGACAAGGTTGGAAAGCCGGAGCCAAGTGGATCAAAGAAACAGAGAAACCCCTTCAGCAAGTCAGATACAGCAGTTTTATGGAGATTGTACCAGCTGAGCTTCTCCTTTTCGTCCATTTAACCACCACAGTGAATTGCTTCACCTGTGAAATAGCTGGTCCTTTTGACTGTGCTGGGAGGGAGGCTTTCAAGCATCCTGCAGAGAACATGGAGGGTGAAACTGCTTGAATATTAATGAATCTGCATTGCCTTCTTTCGGTTCATTTTTGTCATCCAGACAGACAAGGATCTTGCTTAAAGTATGAGCTGCAGAGCAGATTAGCAGCCACAGAAGTTCCCAGCAACACGGCGTCTCCCAGGAATTCATCACTTGGGCTTAGCTTTGCTGTGTGGATGTTCACATCCTTGTGGTCAAATTCAACAATACAAGCAGCACACCCTCAAAGAAAACAAACTAGCCATGAACCCATAATTTCCATCACAGCTTTATACATCTAGCAAGAAAACAAAACTTCCTTAGTTTCCACAAGAGAAGACCTGGGGCAGGTAAGCCCTGCAGTACACCCGCTGTACATTGCGTAGCATCATAGTTGACAGCCATGAACACAAGATAGCCATGAAACAGATGAGAAGGAGATGATGGGTCCAGTTCTTATACTGCCATCCCAGCAACAGTAAAGACTTTGCTCCAGAAACCAATCCACAGGAGAAGGATACAAGAGCCAGCTACTTACTTCTCTGTCTCCAGAGGGTTGTAGTACTAATCAACTAACAAATGGAAGCAAGGTGGTAAATGCCATTGCCATAAAAGCCAGGATGAGCCTTCCTTTTCTTCTCTCATGAAGAAGGATGAGCATTCCTCTTCTTCTCTTATGAAGATTGGATTATGACCTTGCTCACCTGCTGACAACACACAGCTTTAATTCAGCAAAAGCAACATGACAGCAGATAAAATCCTCATCCAAGCCCTGCTTGCTGAAAGGGATGAGGAGAGGAGAAAGGAAAACAAACCTGAGTCAAGACTCAGAATGTATATTTTGCCTCATGTTTTGTGATCTGAGAGCTTCTGAAATGCAAGGCATTAAAATTCAGGTTCAGACTTCATATTTGAATCCATTCCAAGAAAAACAAAAAAGATGAAGTTTTCTACTGCTTGAAGATTAGACACTTTTACTGGCCAAAGTGCATTACTAAGCATTAGTTTAGCACAATTTAAAAAAAAAAAAAAGAAGGGCAATCAGCTGCATTTATCTGATTTTTAATCAATGATTAAATAGTCTAGAATTGAAAATGCCACCTAGGAGGAAGTAAGCCATTAGCCAAGCTCAGAAACTGGGAGTTTTCCAAACTGTTAAAAAAACCCATGTAGCAAATTGTCAAAACAAGCTGAACAAGCTACAGGTAAACAAGCATGCAAGGTGTGTGATGACAGTTTTGGTTGCACTATAGATTAATTTCAAGGTACTTGATCATCACTTTTGTTCCTTTCTGCTAAAGACAATGAAGCAGGTGAGCATCACTTGCACGTAAAAGACCACGTGTTTGTGAGATGCTGGGAGGTGCACTCAGTAGACAGAGAAATACTTCCACTTCAGAGAGAGCAAAGCAGACTGGATTTCTTCTATCACCATGACATTATTAATGCAAGTTATTTAACATCGTGCATGCACAATACAACACCTGCCTCCTTTTCCTTGATCACAAGACATTAAACAAGAGTTGTGCTTTAGCTTTGGTGGACAAATAAAGGATAAAAAAGAAAGTTAAAAGGGGCTGTTTCTTCTGTAATTTTTACTCCATCCTCTTCTAAACTATCAGGAGGGGAAATTGCAGATGAAATGGTGGCTTCCTGGTAGGTTTCTGCTGTTAAAGAGAAGCTCCCAGGTGCTTTGCCTAGAGCCTCAGCTGGAGACAGGAAAGGCAACTTTGTTTTAAAAATTCCTGTTTATAGTGTTCCCATTTGCAGAAACACAATGATGGCTGCTTTTGGTCATATTAGTTGAGGTACATTCTCGTGTTTTGAGGAAGAAACAGACTGGGAACTCCAATTCATTCAGCATGAACAAGGCCACACAGGCAGTACAGTGTCCAGTTTTGTACTCTCAGGTATAATATAGACATTGATATACTGGATTATGCAAGATGGTTGAAGGGTGGTGCACATGATGCACTGGGAGAGGCTGAGACAGCTGGGCTTGTCCTTGGACATCTGTAACGGCTCCTGCAACTACCTAGTGGGAGGGAATGGAGAAAATGGAGCCAGACCCTTCTTGCTGGTGCACAGCAATGAACACAAGCTGGAATATGAGAAATTCCATTTAGCTAGTAAGTTGGAAGTCATCTGCTGTGAGTGGGGTTTGAGTGAGATCATTTCCAATCTACATCATGCTGTGATTCCACAATTGAGTGCTTTCCATGGAGGAATAACCCATCTTCTTCACACTTCAGGTTTTGATGGGAAAAGCAAACACCTGCTCAGATGGTGAATGTGTCCACTCTTTATTGATCACTGCATTTCTGAGCCAGTCAAGCCTCACCTTGGAGAGATATAATAAATACAGAAATTAATTTAGCTGTGTGCACTAACCATTCAAAGGATTTGGCACTATTGTAGATGCAAAAGAAGAACTTCAGAGGAATTTCACTGCAGTTGAGGAGGCTGCTCGTGTCATAACAGCAACACATTGCTAGCTGTGAAGATCTCCAGACTGCTTGCTGAAAGGTTTTTGAAGTGTTTAGAAAACAAATAAGATGGTGCTTTTCTTTTCCAAGTCTAAGTAATCCAGGTGCTACAGTATAAATTGTGGTTGTGCTACAGAGACAGAAAAGTTATCTCTGAAAGACATTGAGACAGGATTATGTTTATGTATTCGTATTGAAGTGAAGAAGTTCAAGTGTTATGGTGTAACCTTGCATAATAAAGTATGTGCAATGGTAACAAAGAAGAAATTCTATATGAAAAAACCAATGGATTTACTGCTCGGATAAGGTTTGTTTAAAAATAAAGCATCAGTATTCCAAATAGTACTCGGAGGGTTTTTTTAAAGTATTAAATGTTTATTTGTTAAGGAAGCATGCAGTATTCTCTTGTTGTTGTTATTGGGGACTACTGAAACCTTCAGTCAATAACTAAGATCCAAGTAACAGTTTCTGGAAGGATAAAATTGCAGCCTGCATTTCAGGAAAAAGAGTTAAACAGAGATCTTTAGTAAAGGAGTTCTGGATGGTTACATAGTAAGCAAACCTGCCACCATGTTTTTAGGGCTGGCATCTAAGGACACCCTTTTAGCATTCCCAGGCAATTGAGTTAAGCCTTCTAGAATCCCCAGGCCATCGGGGACAAGAAGTGCTGAGACCTGGGAGCCCTTTCACTGTGCTAAGGGGCTAGTACCTGTCAGGGACTCCTTGCTTTCCTCTGTACCAGTGCTCCCAGCAAGTCAGGGACGCATGGCCCATGGGCTGCTGCAGGAGCACATTTCATCAGCCTGGGGCATTTGGTGGGTAGGAAATGAGATGTATGAACTCCCCACTGGAAAGCTAATGCTGTGCCCTCTCGCTCTCCTGTCACATCCTCCCTAGGGCTGCCAGCAGCCCAGAACTTGAGGATGAGCCTGGAGCATTTTACCTTTCAGCCCTTCCTGCACCCTCAAGGGAGGAGGTAATGGAAGACCTGGCAGGAGATGTACAGACCTATCAGCCCGGAACCATCTTTGGAGCCCTGACCCCTACCCCAGCAGGAGTCTCTGGCCCTTGGGAAGGGACAACACCGGCATCATTAAACATTTACTACCTCTCCCATCATAAGTCCACATACATACTTTTTAAAATACAGAGCATGAACCTCAATAAATTCAGGGAAAGCATGTGTACAAAAATAGCAGGAAACACCAGAGACTTGGAGTAGCATCTTCCCTATACAAGGGGTTTCCTTCTGCATAAACACAACAATAAATAACAAGTGCTTCAACTAACAGCTATAAATAGCATCCCATGCACACACTCAGATAATTTACATGCTTGCTCTAGGGTGATTAAGCTAGAATGAGTTGCAGCCTGTTCCTTTTCCTACATGGCAGGAGTTCTCCCATTACCTAAGCTTCATTGTTTTCACACTTCTTATTCCAGGGCTTCAAGCATGGCTTGTTTGCTGCTTAGTTCCTTCCCGTGTCCAGCTTCCCTCCTTGCCAGCATTTCCAGCAACAGAGATGACACCTGATGGTGACCTGATCAATGGCTGGTTTCCTTCCTCTAAACTCACTTCATCCCACACACACCACACCCCATCAGCTTCCCAGATGTCCCCACTTGTTTTGTTTTCATAGGATATTTGAAAACAATTCAAAGCTACCAGCAGCTGGCCAAAAAGAATTCAGACCTCAAGCAGCTGTGCTGACTTTAATCATATGTATATTGTTGAAGAGGGTACCCACACGGACAGATACTGTACACACTCTTTCCACACATGTGCACGTATACATGGTTTTGCATGCAAATATCATGTTTCTTTTATTAGTTACTCTTGGTATGAAAATATCTTTTGAGACAGAAAACATCACATAGCACTGACAAGAAGTTAGCATTATTTGGACTGTTATGCAAACACAATAATGGAAATTTCCCTTTGGGAAATATCTAGCACCTGAGATTTCTTCTTATATTTGTGAACATATATAAATGAACCTTGATTGTACGAATCATAGAGAAGATACACCCCTTGCTATTCCAGCTTCTTAGCTATAGAACTGCATTTGCCCTCTGTAAAGCTTTCCTGCCACCTCAGCTAAACAGAGACCAGAAAAAGGGAATCACCTTAGTAAAATAAATAATGGTCCCAGAACACTGACAGACTTTTTAATATGATGTGTGAATTCTCAGCCTTTTGAACTACAGCTCCACAAATGAATGCCATCTCCTTTGCAACCCACATGATTCTGGAGGTGGTTCAAAGACATATGGGGAGTGAGAGCCTGTTACAAGAAGACTATCACTTCTGCTGAAGGCAGGAATCCAGCCAAATGAGAGCCTGTGATGTACAGATGAAGTCAAGACTGTGCTTGCTCAGCCCGCTGCTCTGTCAGTCTTGGCAACTCCCACAGGCAGCTGCAGAGTCACAAACATCGACTGAGAACTGGTGGCCTAGGAGATGTCATCTGCTGCTTTGATATTTCTTGCAGGGAAATATGGAGGCAGATCTCTTAGTTTATCCTAGATCCATGAAGATTCTTGTTTCTCAAGGAGCAGAAGCAATCGTAAAGTCTATGTGCCTGTACTGAGGCTCCACACAGCTGCAGGGCGCTGCAGAAGAGCAGGAAGCACTCCCACTCACAATTGTTTGCCTGGAGCTGGATTATGCACATGGTTGCTTCCAATAGCCACAAAAGGCTGAAGAATGCAGAGAAAACATCTCAGACAATTGTTTATTTGTATGGAGAGCGTCAATTAATGGCCAAGCATGTCTCTTTGGAATTAGAATATGTGGTGTCTCCACCAAAGGAGATGAAATCTGATATCTCTTGCTGGGCTGGGCAATGACACCAGCTTGTGCTTCTGACTTTCCACAAGTGACAGACAGGATAGGCTCTCCGGGAATTGAGTTCAGCAGAATTACGGTCTCAACCTCCTTGTGCATCTGTCAGTAGAGGGCAATGTAGTTACAAATAACTGACCTGCTCCAGGTCCCCACCCAGGAGAAGTCATAGACCTTACCTAGTATTTTATATTGCCATGTGTGACCTAACAGTGTATCCTGCTGTTATGTGCTGTGTTTAACATACCAGTAACACTATGTCATGCAGCTGATACTAGAATTGAGGTCTAGTATATTTGTTTATGAAGGCAGGTTCCCTTGTGATCACTGCTATTTGTGGTGGGGGCATAGGAGGGGACACAGCACTGGAATGGGTTTCCAGTGGGCGTTTGTTTACTGTACTTTTGATGCACTGGTTTATCAGCACGGGGAATAAGTTATAGCTTCTCAGCCTGCCTGTCTGGTTACAAATTCCAGTCTGCTCCTCCAGGCTGAATATAGAGAGCAGCTGGCTGAAGATAAATGAATAAAACTGCCTCACAAAACAATAGTGCTGGGCTCAACATGTTGCACAGGCATTTATTTTGAGTTTGGATATTTAAAGACTAAGGAGGCATGACAGGCACATTTATGGGGCAGCAATTACCAGCAGCCTGCAGATTGTGCCTTGGATATGAACAGATTAAGACCTTCCTCTCCCTGGGTATGTCAAATACTCTAGCAAAGGGTTCACCTCTACAAAGAAAGTGTCTCTGAAGAGTTGATGAGTCCTTCCACTTCTTGTACTTCCAGCATTTTCATGCTTGATGACCTCAAGTAGAAAGTTTCTGTCTAGAATAAAGTGATGAGACTGTTATTCTACTCCATCCTGTACCTTTTAACAGTGGGAAAAGGCAGAAAGATCTAACTGGCCTTTATGGTTTATAACTTTCTCATTTCATGGCACATTCTTTTCTCTGGAAGAATGAAAGCTCTGTTAAGAACATCTTTAACTCATAAGGTGCCTCAATACTTAACACCAATTGTTGTTCTTTGAAACTAATGGACCAGGGAGGTTATTTCCAGTTTTTCAAGGTGATCAGAGCTAGAATATAAATATATATATGTTGCTTCTGTAGATACTACATCTCTCTGTTTCACCATCTGACTACAGCTATGAATTCCTGCATATACCCATATTCTAGAAGAATGGATTCCTATTCCAGGCAGAACTTGCTAGGTTCTATCCATTTCAGCTGAAGTTGAACATGTACAGAAAAGTGATTTGTATAACTCTGTGGCCTGAGTCTGCAAGTATGTATTGAAAAGCATGGCTCTTGGGACACTGTCACAACAGACTGAACAATGCTCACACAGAACAGTGCTAGGACAAGCAAACATTTATTTGTTTTGCAACTCAGTCCCATTAAAGTGGCCACAAGCAGTCACAGGAACTTGTCAGATCTTTTATAAGCTCGTGATAGGTTCAGTTACTTGGAAGCTCCAAAGTTTGACTGTTCCCCTCAGCAGGAAGGAAAAATACTCTTGTTTAAATGGTGCTTAAGGGAAAAATTCAAGCTTTCTTAACAAGCTCACTGGCCGGTGACCCTGGGGTTAGAGAAAGCTCCTGATCATGGTAGGAAATTACACTATAACCCAGCTTTAGGGGCTGAGATAAAAATGAGCACAGGATAAGAATGCTCCTGCTCCAGGCTTCGGCTAATTAACAATGTGGACACGCCTGTGCAGAGCTTGTGCACTGATGCATTAGTAGTTTCATGACAAGTAACTCAACATACCTAGTAAACGATATTGAGACAGGTTAAAAAAGAAAACAAGGAAATCCTAACCAGCTATTTACGCCAGCATTTGCTGTCTTTTTCTGCAGTTTTGAAACCAGCACAATACTTGTATTTCATCATGTAGTTCTGCATGCAGCAAACAACTATGACAGTGAAAACAAGCAGTGGAGAGAAATACCCAGTGAAAAATACAGTGTGCCACAGTATGGACATTTGACTGAAGATGGCATAAGATATAAATGCATTGATCTCACTACTAATGTCCATATTTATGAAGCTGAGTATGTGATTAAATGCTTGGCTATACTAACAGTATTTAGCCAGAGCTTTTGGAAAGCTTAAAAACAGCTCTATAATCATCTTGTAAGAAACAAAAAGATCCAGGTTCAAGTTGTGATTTCTAGAATAAGCAGAACTAGCATTGCAGTAGGATTAGACATTCACAGCTGTATATATGTCATAAAACTTAGAGCAGATCATGAAGAAGCACATTCCCACAATCAGATACTGCACATCTATTTACCTGGCTCATCTCTCGAAGGTGTCAGTAAAGAGCGAAAGGCTTCTTCAATGGGCAAATCAAAGAACCTAACCTGGAACTGTCCTCTGGAGTACAGTCTGGAGGAGACCAGCTGGTCAGTATAGTGTGGACAGTGACTTTGAGCCACAAAATAATTTAGGTCATGGAGGTCATCTTGCCAATCTGCCGCCCAGAAGAGGTTCAACTACAACAAGTTGCAAAGGGTTTTGACCAGCTGAGTTTTGAGTATCTACAAGGATGGAGAATCAAAAACCTTCCTAGGAAACCTGTTGCAGTGTCAGGACCTTCCCCTGCCCCACTGATTAAAAAGGTTTTCCTAGTATCTAACAGGAATTTCTCATGTCCCACTTGGTATCTGTTGCCTATCACTGTGCACCATTGAAGAGCCTTCTACATACTGAACAAACCCAACTCTCAGCCTCTCCTCATGTGTTGTCTGCTTTAATCCACTCGCCATCTCTGTGATCTCCTCTGGAAGCATTCCAGTTTGTTCACGTACTCTAGAGTCCAGAAGTGGACATAGTGCTCCAGATGCAGTCTTACATGCCTCATCCTGCTGCCTCTGCTCATGCTTGTACAGCTCAGTGTGGAAGCAGCTGCCTTTGCTGCAAGGGCGCTCTGCTATCTCATATCCCACATGAGGTCCATCTCTGCTTCCAGCTCTTTTTATGCCAAACCTCTTGTCTGCCTGTCTGACACCTGCCTGTCCTGCTGCATGGGCTTGCTCCATCCCAGGTACAGCACTTTGTGTTTGCCATTGTTGATTTTCATGATGTTTTGCTCAGTTCATTTCTCCAGCTCATTAAGTTACCACTGAACAGTGGCAGCTCTGTCCTCCAATGTATCAATTATCTTCCCGTTTTGGTATAATCTGCAAACTGCAGGGTATAGACAGAGGAAATAAAGTGGGACAAAGTGCATCCAAACCCTTCAAACAAGCAGTGCTTGAGGTTTTCTCTGCATAAGATACAATGGCAGCAGTCATGCACAACCTTTCTGGGAGTCAGCTGCAGGGACGGTCACTCGGCACCTGACAGTGCACCTGGTCCACCAGTGCAAACTGTCCTGCTGACTACGTGCCTGTCACGTTTCACATAGTCAGAAGTGTAGAACTGCAGTGACTGAATGTCTAGGGTACGTGTCCTGCTCTATCCAAAGGATTTATTGTTTCAATAATGTAATACTAGGACAGTAAGTAAGAGAAAAGATGTTATCATGTTTGTTATCAATCATTTTGCCATCAGCCTGCACTGCTAAATTTTTAACAGCCAAAGACATGGAAAATAAATGAGATTCTCTAATTTAGCTGACAATTGTCCCTGATTTTAGCCATTCCCTATCACACTTTTCATCCTGATTTTAGAGTGATTTTGCTGGGACCAGCTCTGTCCTCCACTGACAAGGTTGCAGCTGGTCCAAATCTGACAGGCTAAGTACTCTGTTCCTATCTCTGACAATGTTTTACTGCTCTGGAAACTTAGCCAGAGCCATGTACTCAGTTTGAATGTTATTTGATCTAATAAGAGTCACAATGTCTAGACAGTGAAGCAAACTGTGTGGCAAGAGCACCGAGTCCACCCTCTGCTCACTACCTCCACAATGCAGTGTGGTGCCACACAACTCCTCACCACGGCCTCATGCCCAGGTGGTAGGAAGTGACTCTTTGTGCCCAGTGGAAGATACCAAACCCTCTTTCTTACCAGCGAGAGCCCTCAATTAAGAACAAACCACTTCTCCTTACCTCATGCAAATGTTATTTAGCATAAAATGTTTCCTGGGAAGCGATTGCAAAGCTGAGGAGACACACTTGCACTGCACATTAATAAATACTTAATTAACTAGGTAACTTAAATCTCCTCTCTATGTCATGAGTTTTTGCAGTACCAGCCATGTGGGGCTCCCAGCTTCACCCTGCAGAGTTCACAGCACTCCCTGACACTGAAGTAAATAGGAACCCACCTGCTTGCAGGACCCAAGGAGTCACTTGGCATTGCTTACTTATAAATAGCGTACACCTAATCTGAGTGCTAAATTAAATTAGACTTTAAATATTCACATAGTCTACACCTGGTTCCCTACTAATGGCAGCTAACAGCTACATTAGTAAATCCTCTTTTCTCTACCAAGGATCTCTCCACTGAGGCAGCTGTGGTAGAGCTGTTCACCCTGAGAGTGCAAGGCTGGGATGAGGGATGCATTCCACCTCTGCCCCTTGCTGGTGACAAGTCTGTGGTCCAGGGGGGCAACTGCTGAAGCATGTTGCCAGTTTTTTTCCCTTCAGAAAGTTCCTAGGTTTTCTACTTTTTGCATCATGCACAAAGTATCAGCTCCTTTTAATTTTAAATATTAAAAAAAAAGAGAGGGGGGAAAAGAGTTACATCTTGCATTTTCAGAGATGCTGTGAGAGTGTGTTCTGAGTGAGAGGATGTGTGGAAACACAAACCAGTATTTGTTCCAGGTGTCCAATAGGTTTTTACCTAAAATATTTCATTTTCTCAGTGATGTACTGAATTCATAAACTAATGATGAGGCCTCAGGGTTTAAGGATTGCTGCATGATTGTTTCAACATAATAATATGATAAAAGGGGCTGCATTTTTAGCACTGAACTTTGTCTTAAAAGGTAATTTGCCTGCTAGACTTCTAAGGAACTGCTGGAAGAAAAAACAGTTACTACTGTGCCTGTAGTTCAATGAGCAGAGCTTGTGTATGAGAAAGTTATGCTCAGCCCAGGCCGCTGTGGCTGCTTTTACCAAGCTGAATGGTCCAGAAATTTACAGGGCAATCAAATCTGTTAACAGATGTGAACAGTGAATCACCTGGGCCAAAACCCAACAAAAAGCATGTCCTTGAAACAGGAAAAAAACTTTGAAACTTCTGGTTAATTCATTTTTGTATTTAAAAAACCAATACACTTTTCATTTTTATTTTAACCTTGATTTATGCTTATCAGGATGGTAAGGACAGGTAATTCACAAAAGAAACCTTTATCTCTGGCCTGAGGAAAGTATTTGGGTGTTTACTTTTTGTAACAGTCTTGGCTGCCAGATAAGTAAAATCCATTACTCATACAGCTCTTTTCAGGATTTCTCAGCCTACACGTACCATGTGGCAGAGTTTAGGCTTTCAGTAGAAGAAAAAATCTAATATTTGATGCAATTTGGGAGTGGAGGGCAGGGAGAGAGAAAGACTAAGAAAATATTTATAACTCAGGTTCTGTTCGACCTATGTCAAAAAGTAAAGTCTTTGAAAGCCACCGTGGAGGCTCTACTTAGTGTGTTTAACTCAGAACTATATCTCCTGGCAAGCTAGAACTGAGCAAAAGGCACTAAAAAACAGCCTTGACAAGCTCTATAAAGCCCTTGTACAGTTCCTTTCCACTGGTAGTTATGAGCCTTGTTCTTATGCATGTTAGACAATTCCTGTTCCCTCCCTTCCTTCCATTCTCTCTCTCATTCTCTCTGTCCTTAATTTTCCCTCCCTCTCCTCCTTCCTTCCTTCTTTACTTCTTTTTTCCTCCATTCCTCTTCTCCTTCCTTTCTCCATAATTTTTCCTTCCTTGGTTCCTTCGTTCATTCGTTCTTTCCTTCCTTCCTTCCTTAGTAGTGTGGAAGCTGTGCCAAAAACTGTATTCCTGTAAACAAGATTTCTGGCTTGATCACTTAGGAAATGACAAAATATCAGTAGCACTCAGGGTACCTGAGGAAATGACAGGCAGAGTTACAAATGACAAGTATAAAACATGAATCATTTGCAATTGCCTATTTTTTTGTTGAGCATTGTGTAAAATAGCGATGCTGCCTGTTCTGTAGAGCCCACGGACCTTCGTTTGTTAACCAGCAGCATGTAGCCAGACTGCTGTGGCTGAAGGGCGAACCACTGCTTTAAAGTTCACTTTTCACCAGCAGACCTACACATTAAAAGCTGCTGCCTAAACAGCAGAGCCACCCAGTTAGAGGGATGAAAGGGAAACCAGGATTTCAAAAATGGTCTTTCTATTCCTTGCTTTACCTCAGAGACTGTGGGCAAGCTAAAGGCTCATGTTCCCCATCTTTAAAAGACTGGTGACAGCACTTTACTACCCTGCAAGGAAGGTGAAGATATGTACACTTAAGGCTGTGAGACTCTCTGACACTAAAAAGAGAGAAGTGTCCTAGACACATACAGAGTAGACAGGCTGCCCTGGAAAGCCCCGAGTGAGGAATGTGGCTCAGTATTTGCAAATTATAGTTGACACTTTTTTTAGGACTTAGTGTTTTCTGGCAATGATAACACTCTCAAAGGAACAGACCCACAGTCTCTTGCAAATCGTAGATGTCGTATTTGTCATGCTTTGGTCCATTACATATATTTTTGGAACTCTAAAAACTCCAAAATCCTCCAAATCTAGATTGAACACTCTGTCTGTGTTGTAGCATAAATATGCATAGCTGAAACCTTGGTTATGACTATCAGTACTGACTAGAGAACCCTAATGTGCTTAAATTTAAGCCCACTTAATTTGCAGAAAGCTATTCAGGTGCTGTCAATCAAGCTGGGAATTTGAAGAATATTTAAGTTGTTGATTAAGTACTTAACATCACAGGTTAATGCAAAATTGTCTGTCCTACTTTTCTTGTGGTTATATGATGACCTGTATAAATATTGGAGTTCTGTCTCATTCCTTCCACTGCAATCAGATCCACATCACCCCAGATAAGCTAGGACTGGAGGAGGTGCAAATGTGCATTCCTGTCTCAGGCTGCCCACTAACAGCTCCCTTGTGCTGCTTGTTTGCTCTCACCAATGAAACGCAGATGTTCACTAGTCATGCATATGAGACCCAAATAAGGCAGGAGGAAGAAGCAGGAAGCCCATACTGAGCTATTCTTCTTTACAGACCTGCAGTGAGTTCTCCTTCTGTAGGAAGGGAGAAGGACAATGCCAATGAAATCAGGGATGAGAACAGGCATGCTTTCCCAAAAGCCTGGGTTTTATCCAGGCTCCAAAGTGCTATGAGTCAAGGTGAAACTGGTGGGTCTCTTCCAACCAATTCTATGATTCTATGATTCTCTGCCCAAAACAGTTTCTGTCTGCTAATATCCTGACCCTGTCATCATTTTGTGCGTGGAAGTAGGAAGGTGAAACTCTCTCTCCTCTGGAGGCTGGACATGCAGAATGCTGAGGCTGCCAGCATTGCATTGTTGAGCACCACATAGGCCAGAGTTATTCTGTACTTCTGGACTTAGAGGTGAAACTGGCCCAGGCAACAAAACAGGACAAAAATAAATCCTTCACTATAAGTAGCATGTGGCCCCTGATATTTCAGGAGACCAAATCTGTCCTTCCAGCCACTGCATCAGCAGTGCTGTACTACAAAACTCTGATGCAGGTGTGTCTTTCTTGTGAACTTCATTTGGGAAGAGGAAGTTGAGGACCTCAGATGACCTCTGTCCTCACAGGTTTCACTTGATATGTTTGAGGCCAGGAACAACTCACGTTTACCTCCCCACGATGTTGTTTCAAGAGATGAAAAAGTTCAGTGTCGGGGCTGAAACTCATTAGTTAGTGGAAGCAGAGATCACTCAGTGGCAATGTCCTCCACCTACACATATGGTTGCAGAACCCACCTCATCTCCTCCAGCTGCTGACATGTCATCCCCATAGCTGCCGCAATTACTTACTCTTCTGTGTGACACCAGGGGAGAATGTCATTGATTTCTTGCTTGTTTTAATAGAGTTTAGCAGCTAGAAGTGTGGTAGAACAAATGCTGCATCATCAGCCAGTTCCTACAGATAACCAGTAAGTTGTCCTCAAATGGTAACCAGGAAAGCAGCTGAAAAAGATGACATACTGACATATATCTGGACTCAATGTGATGGAGGAGTTCCTGGTACTATTCAAAGATTAGGATCTTTGGAGTTTGCTACACAAACTTATGTATTTACTGAGACATCTTCTCTGCAATTAGGGAAATTGAACTATCACCTGCCTATTTGACTCCTGGACTGTAAGATGCAGTGGGTTGTTAAAGCAATACATTCTTACAACCTGATAGACATGTTTATAAATGCCCTAAAAGGCTAGGTCTTGTAACAATGACACATGGAGTATGTGCCTTTGGGTTAGTCCAAAATGTACATGTGGGCCAAACCAATACGTTGTTTATTTCAATACTAAAGAAAGATACTCATGACTTATTTCGTAGATGTTTATTCCAGTGTGTGTCCACTTCCCTGAGAGCTGTTTTTTTAACTATATTCCCAGGGCAGTCAGGATGTTGGTAAATATTCATTGGCAAAAACATCCCCACATGACTGGAATTCACTCCCAGCAGGCATTAAATTGGAACAGAGGAACAAAGGATATGCCAGACTTGATCAGACCACTAGTCTGTCAAGCCTGGTACCCTGCCTCTGGCAGTGGCCCGTTCTTCATGCTTCAGACAAAAACAACAAAAAAAGAAATAATAATAATACACCTGTCTGCAAACGCATCCCAGATGCTTAACTTGGACTTAACTATCTCATCTTAATTAGGTGGAAATGGAGTTACAGAGAATAAAATAACTTTATATAGTATTGCAGGGAATGATTGTAGCATTAATTTTTGCAGCACTTTATTAGTCACCTAATTAGGAGAGAACTTACTTTAATATTTATGCAGCTTCTGGGTTTCCCTGGCGCTGTTGAAAATGAGCTGTGGCTTCTCAGGCTTAATTCTGGTGGGAGAGTGTCTCAGAAACGGATCAGATTTCACTCTGTCTTTCACTTACAGCTTGAGAGCCCAAGTCCAGGAGAGCCAGGCAGTACTCTGAAGTCAGCACCTCAGGTGGCTTTTTCAGACAGTGTTTGATTCCAACTACTAGCTTTATTATCCATAGTTTGCTTTTATTATCCATAGTTTGTCCTGTACCAAGGCTTCTCTATGCCACCCTGATCAGGACACACTGTGGTGGCCCATGCACAAGCCTATCTCAGATATGACATTCCCTACCCTCCATGACTTCATGTTCCACGTTAGAAATTGTGGCAGATGAATGAAACTAGCAAGCCAGTAAGGAAGATGGAAGGTAGACAAGTGTATTCATCAGGAGAAAATTAACAGGTTTCTCCCACGCTGGTGCAATGATAGATCTGATCTGCTCATTGAGTATGTGGTTTTATTGGCAGTATTAGCAAAAAAGCTGAGGTTTCAGTGACATGGAAACTAAGTGATGCCCTTGGCCAAGATGTATTGCCCTCTGGAGCAGGTCTGCTGCACATCGATGAAGAAGGTGCTCAGCAGCCAAGCTTGGGTGGAAAATAAAGGCTCTAAGAGAAACCTAGAGGCCTCCAATGCTTTTCATAGGGAACACATGAATAATAAAAGTACAATTGTATCTTGGCACATACAATTGCAGGTCAAGACTTTCTAGGTCTATAAGCAAGCAAAGCACTTCTGTTTCCAGATGAGGAAAAAGGGTTTGTAGACATACTTTGCTCAGACTTTTCATCCCTTTAGGTTAGTCTTGAGCATTTCACCTGAGAAACTTATGATCCCCACTGCATTATGTTACGCAAGGGATATGTGTCATGAAGTATTTTCTCTTGACCCTAATAAATAGTAGCTATGTATGTTGTGTGCCAGTGCTATGGGAAAAGTGATGCTCATAGAAGACAGGTGCAGTGAACGCCACTGGCAATAAATGAGTCACTACTGAGGAGAGTGGGCATGGTAAAAGGGACCACTGCTTTGACCTCAAAAGCTGTCCTGAGCACATCCAGTCATTCTGGAAAACTCGGATGAGAACGGTCATGTGGTTTTGGTCCATGAACTTGTATTTGACAGGTTGAGTTTTGGTAGCCTGAAAAAATTTCAAAAAAAAAAAAAAAGCAGCCCAGATGAGATTACCCTTGCACTAACAAAGACAGCTGTGAGGGGATTAGGGATAGAGAAGAGTTAAGAGACACTGGGCACAGTGGTAGTAGTGTACGCAAAGCTCTGCAAACAGCCCAGTGCTCACTTTTTCTCAGCTGGCAGCTGTTTCTTTGAGGATCTGAATTGCCTGGCTGCTGGGTGAAGGTTTGCAAAGTGCCTGTGTGAAAAACATTTCCATCTATGTTTCTGCATGCATCTGCTGGAGGAGAGAAGCATGGCCTGAGAGTCCAGCAAGGCTGTGTGTGTCCCATCTCCCTTAGGTGCACCCTAGGCTGAGCAGCTTTCCTGCCAGTTTCAGTGCTTTTAGAACTGGTAGAACTCTTCCTCTGCCTCTAGGGTCCATTTGCTTACTGAAGGTAGTTAAAAAGAGGAGCTTACATATCTGACTGCCAAGGGACATAAAACCGGATGAGAAGAAAAGATGCTGAGTCTCCAGTGATTAACATAAATGTCCAATTCTGTACCATGGCCTTATTTCTCAGTAAAGTTATTTTGTTTCATGGCCTTAAAACACGAATTAAGATTTAACCCTGACTGAGTCCATAACAGGAGAGCAGATCTAGACAAAGGCACTTGTCAGCTTTATGGTACTAAGAAGCCAAATGCCAAGAGGGGTAGAGGCATCCAGTACTCACAGCAAGATATTTATTAACCCTTGCCACTGTTAGGACTGTCAGACCAAAATGCCCTTCATCACACTGAAGCATCTAATGGTGATTTGCTGATGACAATGATAAAAAACCCCAAAAGACTTTGCAGGCATTCTCTACTCCTCAGCAGCCAGAACCAAGAAGTTGAGACTGCTGTGTTGATTGTTGAAATGCATACATCCCGGTAAAGAGGTACTTCCATGTTCTCAGATAGATGCTCAGAGTACTGCCAAATGTCATTCTGAAACATGTTGATTTGGTGGAAGGGCCAACTAGTGTAACACTCAGCAGTGTTTTCTTCTGCTGGTGCGGTGAAGGCAGGAGCCAGCTGGAAGGCAAGGATTTGCAGGCTGTGCTGCTCCAGAAACTCACCCTGTAGCTGCAGAGCAGCACTAGCTGAACCTTCCAGACTTCTGAGAGCCTGTAGCCGTTCCAGCTTGGGGTCATTTAGCAATAACACCTGGCAGAGAGGGCATTTCTTACAAGCTAAAATGCAACTGCAGATGTTTTGAGGCTGAAAAATAACCCAGTCAGTAAAGAGCAATAGGAAATGCCAACCTGCTTGGTCAGTGTGAGTAACCATTTGTTTAAAGTTGTGATTGCTAAGAGAGCAGGATTACATTCCCAACATCTGTAATGCTTATAATGAAAGAATAGCAAAGCACCATAAAAGCCCAGTTCTAGTCTCCAGCAAGGACAGAAACAGTGAATATTTGGAATTATTTTTGATTACTCCTGTAGAACAGCATGCACAGCCCTTATGGAGTGTCCGAGCTGCCATGTGGCTTGTTTAGGGGAGTTGTGAGTGTCTGAGCAGACATATGGTGAGGTGAGGAAACAGCCGGTGCAGGTTGACACAGACACTGCCAACTCACTTTCTGCCACTACTGGGCAATTAGGCACATCAGGAACTCAGTGTTTTTTCTTTTTTATTTTTTTTAATGGTCTCCATGTTTGCAAGTGAAAATACATAAAATGTCTGCAGGACTCACACACACTTTCCCTACGATTGTCCTCATCTGTGTCCCTCCTCCCAGCAGTCACCAAAAAAATAAGACAAAAATATCACTGTTAGAGCTGAATGTTTCTCTGTGCAGTGGGATCATGCAATGCCCTCCACAGTATGCAAGCCTTGCCTTGGGACTGTGTGTGGCACAAAGAGGGCTGCTGTATTGAACAAGTTTCTTTGGCACAATGAAAGTCTCTGCCATAAGAATAAAGCTCTTTTGTGCAGGGAGCAGAGCATTTCCAATGTGCAGCAGTGGAAGGAACACCCCATGAGATTGGATGGCATCAGGCATTTGTCATCGTCCTTTCCCAGCGTGAAGCATCTTTCTCTGACGTTGCCTTCTCACAGTGAAACACATGGCAGCATTGATCTCAAAGAAACTTGTTACTTGTAACAGAAAAGTTACTGGAAGAGGTCTTCTCCTGAACCTGCCTCTCCCCCCAGGCCAGAGAAGGTCCATAGCTGTGCTGTTGGGGCAGGGATCTCCAAGGATGCAGAGCTGAGACCCTGCTGCTGCATGGTTGTCTCTGAAAATGAAAGGGTGAGGAGGCTGGGAACCCTCCTAGGATGCCAGGCATGGAGGGGACACCAGGAGCTTGTGGCCCATTCACCCGAGCCCTTCCAGGCCAGGGTTGCAGTTCACATGATGGCTGGAGACCTGGAAAACCCAAACAAGTGCTTACATCTTGTGCAGAGATGCCTGTGCTTTAGTGCTCTTCTGATGCTGGTCCAGACCCAGCTCATGAGCTAAGGGAGCCCTCTCTGCTGCTCCTTCCAAAATAAAAAGCATTCTGTAAAGGCAGGAGCACTTGTGAGGCCCATGCTCAAAACCACATCTAAAACCAAACCATGTCAACAGAATATCAAACCAAGAGCTACCTCTAAAACCACATGCAAGGCCTGAATTTAAGCTGAATCTGCCAAATGAGCGTGGCAAAATGGCTGGTGTGACCACATTTCCTGTTGTCCCCATGCCTGGGGCACGGTGGCGCCATGAAGAGGAGCATTCACTCCTGGCAGCACCAGCCAACAGAAGGAGCAGCCTCAGGCGTCTCCCTGCAAACACTCCCATCGCTGCCAGTGCTCCTCAGCCCCTCAGCTGCTCCCTGCTAGGACAGCAGACATGCCAGGGGTTGTCCGAGTGCTCAAACGCTGAGCTGGGAAGCACAGATTCCTGTCTGCTGTCATGAATGTGGGGCATTTTACTGGCTCCTAAGGTGAGATATATACTGGAGTGGTCCCAAATAAGCATCATCCTCCAAGAAGCAGGAGCTGTTTGGTGCTGTGGGCACCTTGGCATCTCATTGAGCAGTGCAGAAAACCTTTTTGTCCGGGTCTAGTAAAGCAGGACCTGTGGTGGACAAGAGGACCTCTCACAGGGACTCAGGGGAAGCAGGCAAGAGGCTGCAGGTAGAAGGAAATGGTTCTCCTTGGTTTGGGGAAGAGATGCTGATGGTGGGAAAGCCAGGCTGAAGAAAGCGCTGACCTCTTGAGACTGCTCATGTTGACACAGCATGAAACACAACCCAGTGTCTTCTCCTGGGCTGTAGAAAAGGCTGCTGGCTCCTAGGTACCTCCATTGGTGACTGTCAGGGCTTTGTCTGCGTGCAGCGGTTGCTCTGCACTGCTGGAATGCCTGGGGAATTTGTGCCTTAAAACCCGTGCTTGCTCCAGAGCAACCAAATGCTGGGACAAGAGGGACCAATTAGAGGGATCTATGGTGAGCAGGAGAGGCTGCAATGCTATTCACTCGCTGTCACTTCAAAAAGGTTTTCTTTTCTGTATGTTTAATATGCAAATATTTAATGGGGTGTATTAGAGCATAACAGGCATAACTCGAGACCTTTCAGTCAAGATTAAACAGGTGCTGAGGCTTTCTTTTCAAGGCTCTGCACAGCTGCGAGCCTGCCCTCCCTCGTACATGATTATGGGATGCTGCTGGGGCTGTTTCCACATCCCTCCCCCACGATGCCTTGCCTGCTCCTGCAAGGACCCTTTTTTTGTCTTTCTGCAAGAGACTGTCCTCGCTGTTCAAAAGGAGCTGGAAAAAAGAATTGTGATTTATTAGCTCTGGCACAGAGGGCAAGGTTTTGACCTCAGGTGTGAATCTGAGAAAAATATTATTTTCTTGACAGCCAGCCCTCTTGGAGTGAATTAAAACTGCTATTGTGAGGAAATGGATTAAAGCCATTTTAGCTTTTATGACAATAAGGTGGTTACTTTATAGAATATCTAGGATGTAGACTCGCCCCAAGGTGCTTTATAATCATCGGTTTAAAGTGAGAGAATTTGCCTGCAGAGTTGAATCAATGGGTGTGTTTTATGAAACATTAATGATTGCCTTTGTAGATGTAAATTTGGTGGTATGTGTCTGCATCTATCCATGCTGTCCTGCAGCTGCAACTTAAGCTCTTTTGCTTGTGAGGATCATAATCCAGGAGCGCAGTTTTGCTGGAGGAGCTTTACATCATCTTCTAATGTAAACAATATTGTAAGAGAGCCTGACAGCCCCACAGGATTTTCATTGAGCGATGATTGATGTGGAAAGGGATGGAACTGCAGTGATTCTGCATCAGTCACAGCTCTCGCTTGGCTCTAAAACTGACCCTGTTAGCACAGTCTGACTTGGATCATTTGTCTCAGAAGTACCAAGGGATTTTAAAACAGCTGTGGATTCAACCATTTCAAATGGGAACATATTTTTGGTTTGTGGTAAGAACAACATAAACCGTATGTGTTTCAGAACTAGGGCCTCAGCATTCCTGGCTTGTTTTGTCAGCGGGTCTTTGCTCTCCTCGGCAGCATTTGCTCATGCAGCTCTAAGGCAGCTTTTATTTTGGTTTTGTTTTTCTATCAGGTCTTCCTCCCTTCTTTTTTCCTTTCTTCCTCAAAGAAATACAGAAAGAAAGAAAATGGATCACCTTTGCTTTTTACAGCTAGGCAAGGGTTAAGCTTCTTGAATACCTGGGCAAAGGAAGTATTTGGTTTTTGGTTTTTGATGTATCCCTCATCAGATGTGTTTTCTCTTAAATGCTGTCGATTGTACAAGTGCCCTCTGGCAAAAGCAAGGACCAGGCAATATGGCAAAATCTTGTGCAGTAACTACACACTGCCAGCCCTCTCTCTGTGCCCAGATGGGTATCCCATTTCACTAATGCAAAATTAGTCTGATTTTATGCTCCTCTCCCCAGCCCTTTCCATCACTCCTCCCCTTCTCCTTCTGCAGGTTCCTGTCCTGCTGACATCTGTTCCAAGAAATGGCGAACCGAGCTTTGGAACAATTACCACAGTTTGCATTTCCTGAACCAGCTTGCAGCTTGTGTATTGAAAACACCAGCACTAAAAGTCAACAGGGTGTAAAAGGTAGCAGTCTCCCACCTCAAAACTAATGATGTTTTGCTGTGTGAACGAGAGTTATGGATCTTGATTTGCTGGCTCCTTCCTCACTTGTACAATTTTCAGCCATTGTTTAATGAAGCCCGCCTGGTTCCCATGATGCGATATTATGTTATCATGATGCTCATGTTAAACACCTTATATTTCACCCTGGGCACCTGTGGCTGCTCAGCAAGGAGGAAAGCTCTAACGTGCCAACTTGGATTCAGATTTTGCAGTAGGAAAATCTTGATTTTAGAAATGCTCTTCTGCCTTCCTTGTGGCCAAGCACAGCAGGGGATGGGGAGCCAGCGGGCAGCTTGAGGTGCCTGCTGTCCGAGGCAGGCTCTGTGCTACTGCCAGTGCCTGGGGATTAATATCACAGAGAGAGTGAGAGCCGAGTTATTTCCGCAATCCGTTCACATAATGGATGTGAATGTCAAGATGCCACCATCTGAAGTATGAGCACCTCAGAACAAAACAAAAAATTACTGTGGTGTCAGCTTTCAAGAATGCTTTTCAGAGGTGGTGGAAAGCTGCACGCACAGCACCGACTTTCCTCAGCATCTTCCTTTCTTAATAAAGTTGACCTCAGACCTTATCCTCTTCCTCCACAGGCTGTCATGCACAGATCTCTTATAAACTAAACCCTGTGCACACTTACTACAATGTGAGAAGCTTTTCAGCAGGCCATTTCTTGGGCAGGTGCCCTGCTTGGGGTGGATTTAAAGCTCCAGTACGTACAAACTGTGCCAAAGGGCTGAAAACAGACCAGAGCATCCACAAACTCTAAGGTTTTATCCCTCTCTTTGCTGCAGAATTCCCAGAGCTAGTGTTGGATATGAGGCATGGGCTGATTTGTCAGTATCCTTGGCAGTGTCCCCTCTGGATCTGGAGCTCCAGGACCTAAGGAGCACTAGGACCAAATTGAAGATGGAGGAGAGTTTAGTGCTAACCAGGAGATGGCTGTAATCACCCTGGTACAGGGCAGTGTTTGTGAGCTTCGTGGCGGGAGGTTTAAGTACTGTTCACATCATTACCATCAGCACAGTTGGTCAGAATAACTTACTCAGACTGTGAGCTCTGATTACACTAGAGAGCCATCTACTCTCTAGCTGTTAAAGTACTTCTTTCTTGACCTTGGATGCCCAGTTATCCTCAGCCCCCAGGGCTGTAGCACTGCTATATGGCATTAGTAGGAAATTTCAACTAGTTCTTTCCTTAGAAAAATTGCTACTGACTTTGCAGTAGGTCATTATGTGGGAGAGAGCTGCTTCCCATTTGGAAGGCTTCTAGTCCAAACCCTGTAAAGAACTTTGTAATAGGGCCATGGAGGGCAGAAAGGGAGTTTTCCCAAGAGTTCCTATATTTGATGCTTAAACTGCACAGTGACCGATGTCTTGGAAATGAAATAGCCTGGCTGATACATAAAAAGACCTGTGAAAATAATCAATT
The DNA here is from genome assembly GCA_033459285.1 of Clamator glandarius. Lineage (NCBI taxonomy): Eukaryota > Metazoa > Chordata > Aves > Cuculiformes > Cuculidae > Clamator > Clamator glandarius. The sequence continues at coordinate 2,652,998 of JAUNZM010000559.1, forward strand.
TCTCCCAAATGGGGACCTCTACCCAAAACTGCCAGCCAAAAATTTTGTTGGTAGAGAACTCTCAAAGCCTGGATATTGCTCCTTCCCTGCCTCAAGTCAGCTGCAAGGAGGTCACCAATATCAAACATCTTAGATACAAAGAAAGTATTAGATCCTTGGATCAGAATCCTCCCATGGCCTGTAAGGTACTTCACTGGCTGAATAGTATTTCTAGTCTCCTGCCCCATGTCACCAACTTTCCCGGCACATAATGAAGTTGCATCTCTGGAAGAATGGGAGAGCCCTGGCATTCAGACCTGACTGTCTGATTTAAATTTATATTATTCCATCAAGGCAATAACAAGACCTGGGATCACAATCACCTGGAATAATTTAGTAAGCCATGTGAGGTCACTATTGCTTCTTACAAATGTAACTTAGACACAATTTACCTGGCAGTAACTTGACCTGGAAGAGAGAAGTTTATCTTCTTAGCATGCTGTGTCTGGGCAGCTCAACAGTTTCTACATAAATTTGAGGGCTTTCTTTCTCCAGCTGGTTGATATTATTCATAATCTCTTAATGCAAAAAGTATTCCTTCCAGAGGCCCCTTTCCTTGTCTTTTTCATTCTTTTTAAAAAAAAGGATTCATTGCATGTTATTTTGTCCTTAGATCTCAGGCTCATGCTCTTGCAGCCATTATAATTGGTCATTGCAACAAAAAACTTTTTATGTCTTAGGCGTCCCTTTATTTCTAGATGTTATTCTGTGTTATAATACGCAATTTCCAGGAAATGTTGATTAAAGGACCTATGTTGAACATCTTTCCTTGTGGATCTACCCTGTAGCATTGCTTAGAATCCCTTTTGAGGGGAGATGACAAGCAGAACAGGGGAATTACAGGATTACAGTAAAAATGGGGAAAAATAGCTTCAGGGATTCCTGAGGGAGGCCTGATCCTGGTATTTACTGTGCAGATCTCACATATCTAGTTGCATCCCTCTCAGTGTCTGATAATGGCAGTGGGTCAGTGTCTGCCCACACTCTACAAGCGCAGTGCCCTTCTCTGAGTTTTGGGACACCCTCATTATCCCTTGTCTCCTTCTTAGGTGCCAGCAGGAACGAAGTAGCTCCTTATCACTGCCTCAGCCGCCTGCCAGCTGCTTCCTTCTGATGTCTGTGGTGCTGCCCCTTCTCCCACACCTACTGTTATGTTAGCTGAAGAACCAGGGGATTTCTGCTGCCCTTTGAAACTCTCTGGCTGCTGAAGCATGAAACGCCCCCTCAGCATTTCCATGTTCTAGAAAGGGCAGTCTCACTTCCCTTTTGGGTTTTTGAACCCACGAGGGCAGCCCACTGCAGGCTCTGCTTCCTGCTCCTTTACCAGAAAGAGCCAGCACTGAAGAGATGCCCCATCCTTGTGGCCGAGTGCTGTGAGAAGACCTGCACTGCCTTTGCTGCTTTTAAGGGAGCAAAGGAGAGACAAAGAACAGCTGGAAGCAAATTATGCCTCCAGTGTCTGCCTGTTGCTGGCAAGACCCACTGGGTAAACCGACTGACATATCCCATCTAGGTCACTGATGGTCCCAGCTGCCCCTGCCTCTGCACTGGGACTTCCCTGGGGAAATCCTGGAGGCTTGGTCCATGTCCAGGCTCCATGCAGGCTGAGACTCAGGGGATTGTGATACTGGGAATGCTGCTGGGGAAATGCAGGTCCTGAGAGCTGGAAGACAGCAGCCCCTTGGTGTCCAGGCTCACCCTTGCTGCCAGAATAGAGGGTTGGCACCTTGACATGCCCAGCACCAGCACTGGGCTTGAAGGATCTGCACCAAAATTCAGTCATCCTACAAGGCAAGGAGAAGCTCTCTGGAAATGTTACGCTTCACTTGGCAGAGCATATTTGCCTTCAGTAAAGTATATTTCAAGGCAAACATCCAGTTTGACATGGACGTCATAGTTGTTGTCTGGATCTATGTGGTTTCTTTGAGCAATTTTTTATCTTTTCTGCTATGATTATCTGGACCCCAATCATTACCAGCGTCTCTTTCCCATTATCATTGTACCTCATTTTAGCAACATGACAAACAGCAGCAGCCTCAGAAATGGCAGTTTTAAAGAGTGACTAAACCCTCACCCACACTTAAATTGGGACAGTTGAGAAAGAGCTTTTATGTAAGATGATGAAGAGCATTACAGCCATCCCCATCAGGCTGGTTTTTTACCTCCTCCTTTGCCTCAAGATGTTGCAGTTTTAGCTTGTATTTGCTTTTTTTCTAGCCCGTGATTCCACTTCTGACTGGAAGGCAGAGACTCTAAGCAAGACCCTGCTGATGTCTGTAACATTAGTGCAAGGCTGTCAGGGAGCAGACGGCATGTGGCCAGGAGAGGTTAAACTGGGACATTGTGATTCAGATAACTGGCTTCCCTATTTCTGGCTCTGCTTTGGGGTCCAGGTTCTGCTGTTCCTCATCTTGGAGGCTGGGGTGTGGGGCCACATCATCCTGCCATGGCCAGCAGCCAGTGCTCAGGTCAGCGTAGAAGTGGTATGTGAGTGATGTCAGGCATCGGCTATGGAAAATGAACCAGCAAGAGGACTGGGTTGGAAATACCCCAAGGACCAAACATTTTTAGTAGTCCCACTGCAGAATTTCCTGCTTTTTTGATGGTGAGGAGAGCTCAGCCCCATGCAAGGGAGCTGCTCCATCCCTTCTGGCTCCTCTCTCATTGCTTTTGCTTTTGCCATGCATTTCTCAGCTGCTCTCTTAACAGACTGTCAGCCCCAGCTCTTCCTCCTGCCACTTAGTCAAGTGCCTGTGAAAGATGTGTGGTGGAGGGGGGATATTCCTGGGGAATTTATTCAGCAACCTTCAAACTGCACAGAACTACCAAACTTCAGAAAAATTTTAATCTGCCTCTAGAAATTGTACAGATTTTTTCATTGAAGGAGAGGTTTACTTGAGAATTCAGGTCTGTGTCTCCTGTTGGCTTATTACTTATGATGAGTGTAATCACTTAAAGTGAATTTGACTTTTAAATTATGGGGCAGTGTCATAGGAAAGGAGCATAATTTCATTCCTGTAAGAGAATTGCCCACAGACATCTCAGAGATAAGCTCTTCCTGCATAGCCTGCCAGTGACTGGTGTCTGAAGTAGAGGGAGAAAGCAGAAACAAAACTGCTGCTCACCAGTCTGCAAAAAAGCACTGTACGAAGTCCTAAGAAAAAAGGTTGCTCGACACAAAACACTTTGGTCTCATCTGTCATTGCAAATATTGCCAAAACATTTATTTAAGGCTGTTCTGGCACTGCAGAGATTGTTGCTGGAGACAAAAAGGACTGGGATTAAAGCTACTTTCATTTGATGTTCAGTAGGTGGCTCTGGAAAGAGTAGCTGCTGCTGCATTCCCCAAGGTTCATTGTAAAAGCTTTAACAGGGCAACAAACAGACAGTGCTGGGTTATAATGTTGGTTACAAGCAGCCTCTCCCTGTTGCAGGCAGCAAGTCAGTGGTGCAGGCAAAGCGTCAAGGCACAACATCTGCCTGAACATCACAGCTTCTTTGGCCAAACCCCTCAGCCTAAAGTTCATGCTCAAAGACCACTCCAACCCCTCTGTCTTTCCAGTCTCCTCTCTGTGCTGGCCTCGGCCTGCTCTTGGCACAGGCCTATCTCCCATTATCCCCTCTTTCACAATTTCTGTAGTTTTTTTCTGTCTCCTGTGCACCTCTCTTCCTACCTGTGCCCTGCCAATGGTGTCTTCCCCACAGCATCTCTCCCTGTTTCCTCCTTCCCCTCTCCAGATTTCTGTGCCTCAGGGAAATGGCACTTGCTGGGGCTGTGTTGTTTCATGCTCTCCCCATCTGCTCTGGCCAACTTCTGTTGCTTCTTCCCTCTCACAGCTCCTTGTGATCTCTGCATTGACGACCAGTCCCACTACTCCCTCCCTGTATCTGCATTTGCTTCAGAGAATCTTCCTGCTTCCTCGAGGCAGCATTAGACTCAAGAGGACCCAGGAAGCGGAGATCTAGATCTCTCTTCTCTGTCAGCAGACAGGAGAAGATTCTTAGTCTGACCTGTGAGAGGCCCTCCATTGCCTTCACCATGAACAAGTGCTCTAGTAGAAATGGGCTTCACTCCCGACTGCTTCCCCCACCGCTCTCTTCATCTGTGCTCACTACCTGTGTTTTCTCATGTTCTTCCCCACCATGCCTTCCCCACCTCCAGGGACTGCTGATGACAGCAGCACCAGTTGCACCTCCACCTCTCAGCCACAGTCATGCTGGGCCACGTGCTCTCTGCCTCTGCCCAGTATCGCCCCATGCCTGATACACACACACTTGCCTCCTGCAGTAGCTCTTTACACAGACCAGCCACTGATCAACCCACCAGGATACTGCCAGGAGAACAGGGGAAAGAGCTTATCCTCAGTTCCCAACTGGCATTCTTTTTGCCAGGCTTTTCTTTCCTTTATCCCCACCTTCCCTTACTCCATCACAGATTTTGTGTATTAACATGCCCTGTTTTGATTTTTCAGTTCACTCTGAGAATCACAGAATGACTGGGTTGGAAAGGACCCACCGGATCATCGCGTCCAACCATTCCTATCAATCACTAAACCATGCCTTTCAGCACCTCGTCCACCCATCTTTTAAACACCTCCAGGGAAGGTGACTCCACTATCTCCCTAGGCAGCCTGTTCCAGGGCCCAATGACCCTTTCCATGAAAAATTTTTTCCTGATGTCAAGACTGAACCCACCCTGGAGGTTTAGTCCTTTTCTTGATCTAGATTGACTTAATTTTCTCTGGAAACTTTGTTACCTTTTAGAAACCTTTCCAGCTCTCTCCACTTCATGCTTTCCTATCAGCCCCTGCCTCTCAAAGAGCTACTCCCATCTTTTTTTTCCTCCCTCTTGCATCTTATGCTCAAAGGCATACTTAGATTAGAAGAATCAGGGAAGCTTTTGCTTTTCAACCATGCTCTGGTTCTTGGCGGATTTCAGTGCTGCTGTAACAGATTAATCTATTGCTGGGGAAACTGAAGCACCCCACCTCTGTCCTGCCCTGCCCTTGATGGTGACATGCACTTGGACTCAGCTGGGTTTGATGTAATTTTTCCTTCAAAATATCTCTCTCTGGGCTTATTATTTATCCCATGTGAGATTCACTCTTACCTTTGTATTTCTCACACTGACCACATCTCTCTTGTCATGCCCTCTCCTTTACCCTTAGCAGCAGATTATTCCAGCAAAAATTATGTCTTTGTAAGTCTGTACTATCATGCTTCTTTATCCCATCAAAAGAAAACAGAGGTGAAATGAAACTGAGTTACATTGATTGTTTTCCTCTGCATATTTGTAATGTCATCCTGAAGAACTGTTCACAAAAAGTTACAGAAGAGCTTGTGATGACTATGCAGTCATGCAATCAGCACCATACTCATTTAATAATCTATCTTACCAAAAAAATGACCATTATTTCAAGAAAATTTATCAAATACTCCAAAACACTAACCATCCTGACATCAAGGTATCAGTTGGTCATTCCTCTTCAGTCACTCACTGCTATCTGACTTGAGTTATACACAGCAAATCCACTCATGTGAGCCCTTCCCTTCTTCAGAAATAATGGTTTGTCACACCATTCATGAAGAGCCATTTATCTCCATCCAGGAGCTTTTCTTCTGAGATATTTAATGTTGGAAGTTTCAGTGTAACATCTAATCATCACTCGCACGAAATAAGGCAATTTTTTTCCTGCCTCTACCTGACAATGGAGTTATATGCTTAAGGAGAAAGATTGCTGCTTGTGTAGCTTTGCACACACTAGTGCAACTGAAGGTTCAAAACTTATTGTTACATGGACTCAATGATCTTGAAAAAAAACACAGAAGGCTTATCTGAGTGAAAAGCTTTCTTTTGTTGCTGCCATTTCAGATGTTGTCTGTCATTCATCTTACCCCATTTCCATGCACAGTGCAACTCGGGGCTGAGCCGGGCATGCTCTGCTGTGCCTGCAGCACGGAAACAGCATTTTTAATTCATCTCTCACCAGTCTGGTGGTGAGGAGTCAGCTGAAGCTGTATCAGAATCACAGTAATTTTATATGGCGTGATTCTAGAGGAGAAACATGTGCTGCAGACAACAGACAACTGGTGAAATAAAAGCACGTCAGCATGTGGACTGCTAAGTGCACACAGCCAAAGTCTGAGAGGTCTTAAGCCATTGCAAGAAACTCTTGTTAGCCTCAAGAGAACTTCAGGTGCTTATCATGCTTAAGGATACGGCCACAGGCCTTTTACTTAATGAAAAGGTCTCCACTGACTGGGTGGAAAGGTTTTTGAGCAAAGTAAAATTATTTTCCTGAATTTGTGGAGCAGGCAGCGTGGATTGGGATTTGTAACAGCAGTATCTTTTCTCCTGGAAATTTCTCCTAGTGCTGAGAATACATAGCTGCTTCTTGACTCCCTACAGTAAAACAGAGCATAAAATGGGGAGCAAAAAGAGTCACTGTTGGGAAGCAGCTCTTGCATGGCTCTCTGGAGAGAGGCAAATCTCTTAAAAAGCTCTAATTAATTTTGGACTCCTGACTCTTCAACAAACTGCACATAAATAAACCTTACTTTTAAGCAAACGAGACTTCTTTGTTTCCTTGCAGCATAGTGGCGTATCCATACAACTCTTCCCAGGGATGGAAAGCAATTGCTAGTAAACCAGTATTTTGGTGCTCATGCATCCCTCAAAGGGCAAACGTGTACCACGAGACTGTCTTAATATTATTGTTATTATTTAAAGACATTGAACAGAAGTGCACTAACTTGGATTATTATTTTCAGTAGTTCCAACAATGTCTGCAGCACACCTGCTCTTCATGGTCATTTCAAGCCAGCTCCTGCTCTGTTTTTATTGGCTCCATACCAAGAGTCAGCAAAGCAAAAAATTTTTCACTTAAGCCCAAACTTACTGTTTTTCTGTCAGCTTCCCCATAATGTGTTACTTCACCATGTCCTTTGACCTCTTGCATTTCTTTGTAGGGAAGTATAATTAATTGTGAGCCATAGCTTAGCTCTGTGGGTTCAAAATAATTTCACATGTTTACTCAAAACATTAACTTCTTTCCTTCTTTTTTAATTTCCAGGCAGAAAAGGTGATGACGCTTAAATAAAGTATCGCTCCTTCTAAGAGCTTCAAACCCCAGCAGGTCTGGAAGGAGATGATGAGAGGCAGGAAGGTGGGAGTGGCAGACAAGACAGTTTCTCAGCTAGACTCCAGCAGCTAGAGCTGTGCCTGGGGGGCTCAGGAGCAGGAAGGAAAGAGGAACATTGCTACTGCATGAATAGCCTCAGCATCAGAGAAATAACAAGGAAAAGAATTTGATGTTGTAGAGAAAGTACGAAACAAATTATGGTCATCTAGTACATAACTACGTAGGCTCTTAAAGGGGCATGGGAACAATGCTGCAGCCCTGCAAGAAGTTCTTAATATGCAGGATGGACAATATGGTCTGAAATCCCACTGAGAGTGCCATGGGGGAACATCCACCATGTGCAGTGCCAGGCAGCCCCAGCAGCGCATTGTTCCAGTGTGTGGCAGCAGCAAATATTTCACCTGGACCTCAGTGCACAGCCTCTCCCTTCTGACTCCAGAAGGCTGTGAACAGGAGACCTGAGACCAAGCTTGCAATACGATAACATTAAATCCATACCATACAGTTAGACAGTCAACGTCATCATGAGTTTCTGTGGTAGCCTGGGGAGCTGGCAGCTGTGGGCTGGGGCTGCTCAGGGCTGAGATAAAGCTGCTGTATGCAAGATGTTGCTTTTCACTCTCTGAGCACCACTAGTGTGTTGCTGATGGTGGATCCCTGCACATCCTTCTGTGTTTTGAAGGAATATAATGAGCTACTGCTGCCAACAGCAATGTCATCACTTACCCTTCTTGTACAGGCTCCCTCATGGGGAGAGCTCAGCTAAGGCAGTAACGCGTCCTAGGAATCCAGGCAAACACCAATATTTTTGCTTTTCACAGTCATCCTACCCCTTTCCTTATTCGCACATTATATCATGAGGATTTGTCATACAAATGACAACAAAACTAATCACTGGAAGAAGGTCTTATTTACTCATCACACCTATAGCACCTCTGTAGCAACCCTGCTGATGATGTGAAGGAACGCTGCTCCATTTGTGGATTACTGTCAGAGGACCCAAGATGTCTTTAGAAATCCTGAAGGATCCAGTTAAACCACTTCTTCATTCTCTTTTTGCTGCAGATTTTTTCTTATGTTGCAGGACATGCTCACAGCTGATCTGAGGGCAGCTGCTGCAAAACGTGGGTGCTATTAATCCAATAGGATGTTTTTTGAGAAATGGGGGAGGAAGGGAAGTTACATATAGATAGAGGAATAAACAACACCCCTCCTCATAAAACTTCAGCATGTTTCTGTTTCTCTAGCATCCAGAGCCATCCAGCATTGTAAGTAACCAGTAACAGGAAGGTGATCTATTCAGCAATAATGAGATGCACTTGGGGTTACATTTTCAAAGGGATGTGAGGTCTCTAGTCACAGAATCACAGAATCACTAGGTTGGGAAAGACCCACAGGATCATCGAGTCCAACCATTCCTATTAACCACTAAACCATGCCCCTCAGCACTTCATTCACCTGTCGTTTAAACACCTCCTGGGAATGTGACTCAACCACCTCCCTGGGCAGCCTCTGCCAGTGCCCAATGACCCTTTCTGTGAAGAAGTTTTTCCTAATGCCCAGCCTGAACCTCCCCTGGCAGAGCTTGAGGCCATTTCCTCTTGTCCTGTCCCCTGTCACTTGGGAGAAGAGGCCAGCTCCCTCCTCTCTACAACCTCCCTTCACGTATTGTAGAGAGCAGTAAGGTCTCCCCTCAGCCTCCTCTTCTCCAGGCTAAACAACCCCAGCTCCCTCAGCCACTCCTCATAAGACTTGTTCTCCATCCCCTTCACCAGCTTCGTTGCTCTTCTCTGGACTCGCTCCAGAGCCACAACATCCTTCTTGTGGTGAGGGGCCCAGAACTGAACACAGTACTCGAGGTGCGGTCTCACCAGTGCCGAGTACAGAGGGAGAATAACCTCCCTGGACCTGCTGGTCACGCCGTTTCTGATACAAGCCAAGATGCCATTGGCCTTTTAGGCCACCTGGGCACACTGCTGGCTCATGTTCAGTCGCTGTCAACCAACACCCCCAGGTCCTTCTCCTCCAGGCAGCTTTTTAGCCAGACTTCTCCTAGTCTGTAGCACTGCAGTAGTTCTGTAGCTGGTGTTCCACAGAACCCCTTGATAACCCAGTCAGAACCTTTGAAGTCAATGACAATATTGCCACAGTAAGAGCTCTAAAGTGCTATGCTGGCTCTTATGTTGCTGAAAGACCATCTATATTGTACTACTCAGGTTCTTTGAACTAACAGCACTCCCCAGGATTATAGCACCCGACACATCTACTGTCAAGCTTCTTTTCTTCTTTCTTACTGCTTTTCCAAGCAAGCTTTCCTATCTATAACTTGATCTTTTTAATTGCTTTTAATAGAAAAAAAAGCCCTGGTTCTATAATAAACTCAATGCCTAAACTTGCAGGAATGTTATACAAACAGCCCTGCTGGGATGCAGCAATGAGTCTCTGGAGATTTGTATTTGTACATCCTCTTACTTTAATTCTTTTTCCACAGTGCAGTCTTGGAAACAATCTCACATGGAAACTAGCAGGAAAGAGATCTAGATTTCATATCAAGAAATGTGTTACTCTAGTTGGAAAACTGTCAGTGTGTTGTTCTTATAAAAATCAACATTTCATTGTATTGAGAAGATTAAGTTATGTCCTAACAATTTTTTTCACAAGTCTGGTACAGAGTGGACAAAGGCAGCAGCTAAATGCTGTTATAAAAGCCAAAGCTGGCATTTAACATCATGCCTCAGCTAAGAAAACATGAAATATCACAGCACAACTCTAATCTAATCATGATACATTTGACAGCTGGATGCCAGAAAGTTCTTTGCAGCTTACTGGATGGCATGATAGAATCCCAAAGCGGCTGGGTGATGCCCTGCCCAGGCCTGGCACAGCGATCTCAGCCTCGAGTCTATAACACAAATCAAATGCTCAGTGTTAAAGTATGATGAGGATGGGCTGTCCTATGGTACATTGCATGTCCAAGGGTGATCTTACCCCTGATCATTTTCTGTGCACACAATGAGAAGTAGAGGGCTTGGTCCTGAGTACTAGACTAGATCCCACCACTTGTCAGCTGCTGCTTACCACCTACCATACTGCCCCAATAACATGAATGGCACATCCAGTATTGAACTGAGCTTCTAAGGTCCTTCACATTTGGTCCTTAAGAGCGGTGGAATAAAAACCAGTCCTGAAGTAACTGACTGTAGCCAGGGACCAGGAGGCAATGAACACTATGTAACTTATTTTAAATCTGAGAACTGTCTGCTAAACATCCAAATAGTTATGATATCTAATAAGGAAGAGAAACCAATACTAACTTCTGTGAGGCGTTACGACCTTTGGGGTCAACTAATTCTCCCTGCCTCTCAAGCACAAGTCCATACAGCCAATGCAGATTGGCCACTCTTATAGTACCTAAACTAAGATAAATTTTTATCTTTTCCACGAGTCATGCATACTATTTCCCACTGGAAGACAACCTTCAATTCAAATGGACTGAGAAAAGCCCAAAGGAATGGACAGAAAACAAATAGATGACAGTAAAATTCACTTAAGAGGGAAATATCAAATGCAAAAGTACCCAACAAAAAAATCCAGTCTGCAGCCCTCACAAACAGTGACCCATCAGGCTGCAGTGTGCAAAGAAGGACCCACAGATTTTTACGTGTCCAGAGAAGAGCAACAAAGCTGGTGAAGTGGCTGGACAACAAGTCTTATGAGGAGTGGTTGAGGGAACTGCGGTTGTTTAGCCTGGAGAAGAGGAAGCTGAGGGGAAACCTTATTGCTGTCTACAACTGCCTGAAAGGAGATTGTAGAGAGGTGAGTGTTGGTCTCTTTGCCCAAGTGACAAGGGACAGGATGAGAGGGAATGGCCTCAAGTCACACTAGGAGAGGTTCAGATTGGACAATAGGAAAAACTTCTTCACTGAAAGGGTTATCAGACATTGGAACAGGCTGTCCAGGGAGGTGATTGAGACACTATCCCTGGAGGTATTTAAAAGACAGATGAAGTGCTTAGGGATATGATTTAGTGGTGGATAGATATGGTTGAGCCTGATGATTTCAAAACTCCTTTCCAACCTAATCACAGAATCACAGAATAACCAGGTTGGAAGAGACCCACTGTGATTCTATGATTCGATGACTTCAGAGATCCAGTAACTGTGGGGACCCTTGATATTGTCCCTCCCCAGTACAAGAAAAGACAAATGTCATCCAGGGACACACTTGCAAGAATGATTTATGTAAGACATAGAAGAAATTACTGCGCTCTACTTGGCACTGGCACAGTCTCAGCTGGAGTTTGGGATATGTTCTCAGCACCATACTTTAAGAAAACTGGAAGTCAAGGTCCAAAGGAACTTATATGAAAGACAAAGAGTTTAGAAGATACAGCATGAAACAAAAGTCTGATGGAGTGGATGTCTTCTATGTGGAAAGCTGAGGGAAAGCTAATAAAGCTTAACTGTCAGGCAGAAATCTGACATCTTTCTGCCCATCATAAACTCATGATGTGAAGTGTGATGTCTTCCGCTCTCTGCTTTTGTTTGGTGGGCTTGGTACAGCAGGACTACTTTTGCAATACAAATTTATACCACCTGTTAGACCATTTTCAGATCTTTAATATGTAACTTTCCTCAGATCAAAGTCTCTCAAGATTCTCCTCAGGATCAGGTATTGTGGCCAGCATTCATTACAACCAAGTGCTTTCGAGCACATCAGGTTGTCTGGAGATTGTATGGTCTAGTCCTACAATGCTGCAATTAAACTAGGACAGGCTCTGGGACTCAACAGTTCTTACTGCTCAGCGTCAGTCTAGCCTGTGACTTTTTGCTCTCAGAGAGTAACCTGGACACGCAGGGCATGAGTAATTTCCAACACAGGAATCTCCAGTGGTCCACCTGCCAGGGCTGTAGATATGACTCAGGTTCTACAGAAGACTTGCATGTTTCTGGACCAGGAGCTGGACTCATATGGCACTTTTTAGGGAGAAAAGGCAATTAGCCTGTACTCAAGCAGCTCAATTGTGCCTACTGTCCAAACAGAGGAACAGGAATTAGAACAGCAGTACTTTTATTAAATCACTTTTAACAGGGGTACCCAGTGCATGAATGAAGAATTACACCATACTGCAGTGACACTATCAGGCAGGAGATGAGGTTTCTCTCCTTCCTACAGCATCCCACCAAACTGAAGCTGGGACATCCACAACCATAAGTTGTTCAAGGACCAACTGCAATGCAATGCCCAGTGAGGCTGGCAGCAGGCTGCACATATGAAATGCCGAAGGCAACAGGAAAATGAAAATGGCCAGACTAGGAGCTATTTCCCTGGCACATTACTACAGAAACACAACCTTGCAGGCACTGCCTTCTCTTCCCTCACTGGAGCCATTATTCCTAAACCCTCTGCTTGGCCAGGGTGTGGAGCTGGCACAGACCTGCATTAACCCCAGATCCTGTTTCTGGGCCACACTGACCAAAACTGCAATCATGCACACCTCCTTGCACATTTATGCAAAAAGCATCCACCCGACATGTATTTCCACTGTATTTGAAGCCTTCTGTAGTCTTGGCAGAGGTGGATGGATTTTGCCCAGGATACACAATTTAGTGCTAATTATCTCTTCCTGCTGGGCTTTAGAGCACGGAGCTTTCAGTTCAACAACTAGAGCTATTGACTTGCTCTGTTACCAGGAAGCAAACCTTTTGCAGAGCACAGAGGATCCTGCCCCAGTACAGGTCCTGGGGAAAGCCCAGCTTCACAACAATAGGAGGACAGAATTCATTAAGTCTTCAAGAAAGGAAAGAGCTTCACCAGTATTGTAATTGCCTTCCACTGGTGCTGGTGGGGTGAGCGCCTCAACACAAAAGAGCATCTCACCTGTCCTAAGGCATAGCAAATTATCTTGTAAAAGCAAGAGAAGAAAACGCCCCTCATCGGGTGAGTGAGAGTCTGTAAAAGATCAAATGAAGGAGTAATGGGGGCTGAGATTTGTTGCCTTCGAAGTCACATGCAATAAAAGTCCTTATCTCCAGCTCTCATTTGGAGTGAAAGTATAGGACATGGATTAAATTGTTGCTTTCCAAATGTCACTTCTCATGTGGATTCACATCTAGGATGGCCTATGTGTGCTTGGGTTCCACTGACAGACCATTTATTTTTGTTGATACATCCTGAAATGAGAAAGAGCTTTGCACCCCTCTGCTGGCCACAGGTAATGGATCAACACCATATGGGAGTCACATTTGGAGCCAATAATAATTTAATTCACCTGCACCAGCACTTAAACATCCAGTAATAAATGTTGCAGAGCTTCTCTCTGCACAAGCTAATTTAGGAGCTTTATAGACCTACATGTGGCGATCATTTGATTCTAGTGCTGACATGTTACCTGAAGTAGAGTCCTAAGTACCTCCTAGGGTAGTGAGTATTTTGGCTAGTGGTGACCACATCTGAGCTTCTCTTTTAAATGCAGTCTTTCAGGTGTAGATGCTCACCTAGTTCAATATCCTTACAAGTGTAAGAAATAAAATACTGAAATACAGAGCAGATGCTTCAGTACCTTGGACTGTATCCATTATTGACACAGGACCAACATTACACCCTTCTCAAATACATTTTCTCACTTGCTCATATGGTACACAGATGTAGCCTGCTGGCAGCGATTTCCTCGGCAATGTGGGCAATTTCCAGATTTTCAGGTACCCTTGTTCTCCGTTTCTCATGGAAGACTCTGGATAGCTTATTATCATTTCAGTCTCTCTATTTATCACACTGAAATATCCTCATTATTACTGTATTTTGACTCCATCTGTAAAGAAGTGTAAGGGAAACATTGATCACTGAATGGAGGAACACACAGCAGTGGAGGAGAGGGATGATGTCCAGCCCCAGCAGCGTTGCTGTAGGCCACTGAGATAATGGTGTGATCCAACAGCCAAACTGCAAAGCTCTTCACAGTGTGGAATCACAAATACCAGTACCAAAAAGCAATAGGCTGTAGGCAGTGAGAATCCTTCTTCCTGACTCAGCTGAGGAAACAGCTGTACAAAGCCTGACATCCCTCTGCCAAGACGATCGCAAGCATCCTCCATCGTGTTCAGATGTAGTTTCCTGTCTCTAGAACAAGTTGTCCAGCAGTGGCTCACTGGGTAACGCCAGAGGGAAAAAAGAGAAACACCAGATTGATTCCAGGGAATATTTTCTTCTGCAAACTGAAGGTAAATATTTCTGCTGTTTGGTGACTGATGGTTTTACTGTGAGGTATTGCACAACAGGCTTCATTAATGATGAAGTATGACTGACTCCAGTTATATGTGGCTGCAATGTTTCCCCTTAGCTCATTGTGTCTTGGAGAAGGTTGCTTATGAAGAACAAAAGCCTTTCAGGGCTGCAGTCTGCTTGCGTATGAACTCTTCTTGCCTGACCACGGTATTAAGCATGTGAAATATATACTGAAGTAATTCTTCATAATGTTTTGTCTCATAACATTTGAAATTGAAGTGAGCTTTTTACTTTTATAAATAAATATTGAGCTAATTGCATTAATAAACATAAATCACAACTGTATGTTTTGGAAAGTAAGAGGAAAAACGTACTCTTCCTGTCCTGCATGTGGACAGACCTGGTTTCCAGCATGAGGTCTGTGGGGGACAAGCGTGGGCAGTTGTTGCAGAGGAATTCAAAGCAACTGTGTTAGATCCCACAGCACTGGCTCAATGTTGGGGCTGGTTCTGTTTAATGTCTTTATCAATGACCTGGATGAAGGGAGCAAGTGCTCCCTCAGTAAGTTTGCATGGGGAAGATGGGTGGAGTGTCAATCCGCCTTAGGGTAGGAAGGCTCTACAGAGGAACATGGATAAGTTGGATTGATTGACCCAGGTAAATTATATGAGGTTTAACAAGGCCAAATGCCTGGTCTTGCACTTTGGTCACAACAACCCCACACAATGCCACGAGAGGAAATGTGGCTGGAAAGCTGCCTGGTGGAAGATAGCTGGACAGTGCTGGTCAGCAACCGGGTGTCTATGAGCCAGCAGTGAGCACACATGGCCAACAGCATCCTGTCATGTATCAGAAACAGTGTGGCCAGCAGGAGTAGGGAAATGATTGTGCCTCTGTACTCAACACCGTGTTCAGTTTTGGGCTCCTCAGTACAAGAACGACACGGAGGTGCTGCATTGTTGTCCAGAGAAGGGCAGTGAAGCTGGTGAGGCATCTGGAGTCTTATGAGGAGCAGCTGAGGGAACTGGGATTGTTTAGTCTGGAGAACGATGAGGAGAGATGTTATTGCTTTTTAGGACTATCTGAAATGAAGTTGTAATGAGGTGGGGGCTGGTCTGTTTTCCCAAGTAGCAAGTGATAGAACAAGATGAAATGGCTTCAAGTTGCAACAGGGGAGGTTTAGATTGGATATTAGGAAAAATTACTTCACTGAAAGGTTGTCAAGCACTGGAACAGGCTGTCCATGGAAGTGGTTGAGTCACCATCCCTGGAGGTATTTAAACGATGGGTAGATGTGGCATTTAGGGACATGGTTTACTGGTGGACTTGGCAGTGTTAGGTTACAGGTTGGGCTTAATGATCTTAAAGGTCTTTTCCAACCTAAATGCTTCTATGATTCTAACTGGACACCTCATCCTCAAGTCCCTGGGAGCCCCAGCCTTAAACCAACAGAGACTCATCTCTTCCATCTCCATACCTGGTTGGCCTGTACCTACTTCTTGTGTATTTTTAGCAGGTTTTGCCATGTTTCTTTTTTGTCCAGACAATCTCTGCCTTAGTACTGCTGCAAGAGACAAGAGATACTTGATCTCAGCAAACCTGATGCCTGCCTTCCCCACTCATGTCCTCAAAGGCCCAAAGCCCTAGGTGTGCTACAACTATTACAGAATTGCATCATCACCCGTGAGGGATGTAAATTGTTGCAGAAAAAGTGCAGGGATACCACAACATATCTTCCCTTCAGACGAGGCTTGGGATTTGAGCAGTAAGTACAGGACAGCCCATCTTGCACAGGACATCTGGCAACTGAACGCCAGGTGACCTCTGTACTGCAGGCAATGCTCCAACCCCATCTGCATGGCGATGGCTTTGCTCTCCTATAGCTCCTTCGCTTCACTGGGTAGGCATTACTGAAATTCAATCGCACAGCATGCCTGTGGATAATGATTTATGCTTATCTTTCCTCAAAAGATAGAGAAACTGGAGCAGAGACAGGGATTTTTTTTTCGCTGCAGAGACATTTCAATTGTTTTCATCCTTGAATCTGACATTTGTGATCTGAGATTTCTGCCTCCACCCCACTCATTCCCACACTAGAGTAGGCTGCAGGCACCTGGCTGTCCTCTGCAGGCAGTTTTGCCACCCAGCTTTGACAGAAAGAGATTATGTAAGGTAAGAAGGCCCCCTCAGATCCGTACAAAAAACATATTGGATTTTTTATTCAGCAGGGCAGTGCACCACTCATGTTGCGGCAGGGAGAATGAGGCTGATATTTGGGGATTTTTTGGAAGTTTTGCTGACCTTTGGCCAGATAGCTGTAAAAACATTCATGTGGGTCCAGGACTGGAAACACCGCAGGGCCTCCCTCTTCACTGGAGAGATTTCGTACTGTGACTGGGTGAAAACTAGTGAGACAATGGACATCGATGCATTTCTTTTTCATTGCCATGGCTGGTATAAACAGCTGGTTCATGTATTTGCTGACATGACGTAGATAGCAAAAGCTAGATCTAATGTAAGTGCTTGTAGCAGCCCTTGGCAGCTCTCACAGGCACCCAGAGGTCTCTGCAGCCCAGGTGTCCAGGGCCACCCTGGTGCCAGTGGGCCAGCGCTTTTCCTATCCAAGGCAATGAAGTATAGGAGACCTAGTTTGGGAAGATCCCAGAATCTCCCAAGCAGCCTTACCTTCTGGCTGTGACCAGAGCCCGTCTCATGTGCACTGATGACTTCTGCCAATGATTTCTTCTAAAGTTGGGGTGGAGGGGGTATTTGTCCCTTATTCAACAGCTTGTAGCAAGAACACTCACCAAGGATGCTGTGTTGTGTTCAGGATGGTGCTTGTCATCTCCTGCTCTATCAGTGGCTGAGCCTGTGTGGACCAGTCCTTAGGCCACACCAATCAACATAGGGGCATCTTCTCCATCAAGACACTGCTCTTCCCATGGGATCAGAGACAGGTTCTCTCTGGTGCCTCAGCTTGTTTGTATGACACTTGTCTCCTTGCCTCATATTCTACCTTACCTAGGTCCTGAAATACTGTCTAAGGAGGAAAACATCCTCAGCAAAAGGAAATGCAGCATCCCAGCCCTGTCTGAAATAGCCTGTGTCCACTGGGGTGCATTTTTCAGTCACTGAGATGTTGATAGGTGGATTAAACAGGATACTGGTTCCTCCTTCTGACATAAATATTTTAACCTTTTAGACATAAGCAGAAGCACAGGCCCAGGAAAACACAGGGAGAAACCTGCATTTTAGAGTGTGAGTGGACAGAAGGACCCAAGTGCATCCCTAAGCCCAGGCAGTGCCAGCTGATTTACATCATGTTTTAGTGCACCCAATTTTCTCTTTGCACTGTGTGATCCTTGGACTTTATTCAAGGTCAGCTCCTGAAGTCCTTTCTTATGCCTAGCCTGTAGTCTCGGCGTGATGACATCCTGCTGCCAGTGGCTCATTCGTAAGCAAGGGAAAACCCAACCCATTCTAATTATGAATATGCTAAATGACTAATAGAGCTAATTGTGGCCTCTGCTTTTGTAATAGCTTGGGAGTGAAAAACAGATATTGATGCAACAGGGCAAAGGACAATTTCTAGCTCAGGCAATAATTCAGCAGCCTGCACGAGGCAACCCTGTGCAGAGAAGTGCCATGCTGCCAGCAGCCCACTCTTGATGAGGTTTTGCTTGCATTTGTAATCTATTTCAGTTTTTGGTCATCAGTACATCAACTCTCTTGGCTTCATTCTGGTACCTACCAGAACATACAGAAACCTTGTGATGGATAAAGCAACCCCAGAAGAGTAAAATCTCTGTAATCCAGACTCTGCTTGTTATTTTAACCAAAAGCACTGGCAAGCAGAGCACAGACATAGGAGAGGGAGATCGTGGAAACACTATTTTAAGTCAACCAGCACAGGATATTGTTCTTAGCTCAAAGAAGTGGCCTGCTTGTATCAGAAAAAAAATGAAGTTTTAGCAATAGCTGGAAGTCTTTGCAGCCATGTACATCAGGAACAAAGACGTGTGTTTACACAGCCCTGGTTACGCTGCCTTTCAGGGTAACAGACATCAGTGCAGTACTAAACCAGAGAAAACCCAGTAGTTTGATTTTAACTGTGAGCTGTTAGTGCTACAGACTGTGATAAAAGACTCTTTCCTAAATTGTTTCCTACATTGGGGCAGATGTCTTGGCCCAATAAACTCTGTACAGGTTGTCACTCTATAGTAACCCAGCTTTAAATTCAAGTGGAGAACATTCCAGGAGGACATTAAGAAGGTGATGAATATTATCAGTAAGCATAAAATATCTTCAAAAAACATTTCAGCTAGATCCACTACCAGGACCAAGCAGCTCCATCTGAGCTAATTCTTGCTTTCTGCAGCTGTACACAAAACTGCAGCCCTCAGAAGCACCAGTCAGGCGCTGCAGTTCTCCGGAGGCAGGGATGCCCTGGGCAGCTCAGGCTGTAGCTAAGCTCATGCTCAGTGCCTGCTTTACACCTGTGCAAAAGGAGCACCCCCATGCACCAACTTTCCACCTTTTGCTCCTAAAGCAAAAGCTTTTGTATTACTCAGTGAACTTATCCAGCTAAAAAATGACTGGTTACTTATTAACTGGATCGGGCGGTGTCAGCCTGGGAGAAGACAGAGGATGAGAGGGGACTGAATTCTCCTTTCCAGCAGCAGAGGCTTTTGCTAACACTGACTGCAATTGTTGAATTACAGACTCAGTGTGTTTTGAAATGACAGTTCTCTGTAGGTTTAAACATCTGCTTTCGGGCATTCCCAGAAGTCCACTCACATCAACATACTTACTAATCCATCAGAGCTCACAGACTGGGTCTTCCTTCACCTGTATCGCTTGGGGACCATGGTTAGACAGGCTTAAACTCTCTTAAACCATTTGGATTGAGCTGCACACTGGTGTGGAAAACCAGGACAATCCATGGTTACGTCAATGTTACAGTACTCGTGACAGATAGATGAAACTTATGCTTAGTTTTTCCACTTACTTGAGGAGGCTCAAAGGCAGCACACTGTATCCTGGCCCTTCTGGAAGACAAAGACTCTATTATTGGGCTAGTTCTGTTTTCAATGACAGAATTTTGTATTTGGCTGTAGGGTGGACACATGAACATGATTCTTAGCCTGTGGCAGAGATGAGGGTGTCAGTCCTGCTGGCAATGTCCCACTTGAATAATGGCCAGACAGTGTAGTTAGTACCATAATTCAAATCTCCTTTTCAAAGAGAGTGCAAGAGTCAACTACTAATTAGAAATCCATACTTGCTTGTGTATCTTTTCTTTTCTTTTCTCTTCCGTCCTCTCAAATAACAACACTAACAAGAGAGCAACTGAACTAATGAAACCTTCTATCACTTTTCCTGCCTTTCTCAGCTGGACAAGCAGTGGCACATGCTGGGGGTGGTTCAGAACTGCACTTAGAATAAGAAGGGATTGAATAATACCTGCCTTTGCCTAGCAAGCACATTAGTTTGTTCCTGCGCCCTAGGCAGCCAATTTTGACAAGCCGTGCAAGGACTTCACATCTTTGACACATCACCTCTTCTGTCAAAGCTGGACAGAAATAGTCATCCGGTCAAGAAGTATTCTGAGATGTGAGAAAGGAACATGCAGCACAAGCTCAGAAATGGCATTGCTAAGGAGACCAAAGCCAAACCCAAGATTGGTGGTTACAAGGTATTTATAGCAAGGGAATGTGTGCTGCAAGGATATTTAATTTATTACTGCCATTTTTTTTGACTGAGAAGTACATCTATATCCAAAATTCAGAGCACTCCAGAGATTATACACCAGCATTCTTCCACCCCTTAGCACTGTCAGTCATCCAGCAGAGCATCTCCGTGTGCTGCAGGACACTGACGGTAACACACATTTTTTTAAGGGAGCAAAGGTTCCGCTTTCCACAAGGAAAACTGGGCCCTGCACGCGCTCAGCAAACTCCACATCAGGTAACATCACATGTGTAAGTAGAAAGGTGAGCAAAACGCACTTCAGAAGCTACAAAAGACTGTTCATCTAGTAGGATTATAGGAAAAGCTCATTTGTGAAATAACAAAGGTGTTAACCATGAGAAATCCCCCAGAAGTGTAGGACTAGGCTGTGGTGGATGAGGTGCGATGGCCTCTGGTTGACTGCAGAAGCCAGTCCTGCTGTGACAGTGCAGCCAGGCTGGTGTTTGGGCATTTTCAAGTGCTGCTTTTCCAGCAGCAGAGGCAGCTGCACAGCAGAAGCACAGCTGCAACACGGGTTCAGTCTTGTTTACCTACAGCAGTCACAAGGGGTGCAGATGTCCTTGGGTGCATTGGGCCTACAGGGCAAAACCAAGAGCATATGGGTAGAAACTAGATGGCAGGAGGGGCAGAGGACGGACTTAGACAGCATTTTTCAACACATAGTTTTAAAAAAACAGGAACATAAACTGTCTCTGACACATACATGGTTCTGTTAATGAAATATTTGCATTTTTTGGCATTAGGTTTCTTCAGTTATTTTCAAGTAGGTTTAGATACAGTGAGCTGAACAGGTTCACATTTCCCTGAACAAAATACATTTCCATTATCAGAGAACAAACATTAAACTGAGATGGTGAGGCCGCTGTTAGGAACTAGATGAAATGCTCTAAAAATTCCTGCTTTACTATAGTTTAAGCTTTTGTTTTGCTTAACATTAAAAACCATCAGAATATTCTAATTGCAAAGGAGAAAACCTACACTGGTTTAATTTACATGAGTAATCATGGGGTGAGTAATTTCTATAAAGGATTATTCACACATGGAACAATTTGCTGCACTAGGGTGGTTTTTCTCTTCCACTTCTCTCTGCCAGGGGTTACAGCTGGAGCCCCACTGGGGAGCCATAAGGACCCGGACAACACATGTCTGATGGGTGGTCTTCACAAAAACCCCTACAAGGAACAAGATGATGTATTTATTGGGCCAGCAGGAGCTGTGGGGAATCAGTAAAGCTTTTATTCTTTCCCCTCTGTAAGAGTCACCAGCAGTACCTGAGCTCTCTCCAGACTGACAGTCCACTCACCACTTTACTTGTAGCAGCAATCCCAGAGCATCAGCCCATACAGGGAGCAACAGGACGCAAATATTACTGGTTTCTAGAAACAGTTTGGGAAGCAAATTGCCAGTGGCAACTGATCACCCAGCTAAATGTCCTTTTTTGGCACCTAATGGCCCTGTATAAGATGCTTTTATTGTATACAAAGTATGAGTCTTTGCTGCTTGAGCTGAAGAACCAGCCCTTTGACTGCAGTGAAAGGCGATAAGCGTGTCAAATGGTGTAGCTGCTAAAGGGTGAGCTCCACTGTACCACTGAAAAACACTGAAACGCCCTATTTTACATATTCCTTCAAAACAAACAGCATGCAAGTAACAGGCAGACAACTTGGTCATGCTCAGTTCTGTTCCTAGCTCTGCCTGAATAACCTTGTGCAAGCTATGTTATCATTCATCAGTTAAGTTTTTATCTGCTTTTATTCCCTAAGCCAGGAAAGCAACCTCAGTAAGGACTGGGAAAGATACAGACATCACAATAACACTCACTGCAAGTGCAAATGCTAGAATTATAGAGTGCCTCTCACTAAGTTTCAGGTTGTCTCAGAGATCAGAATGCTAATACAAAGAACTACGATTAAAAAGATCTAGAAAAGGTTCTAACTACAATGCCATGGTTTTGGGGAACATGAGTCATTACTCTCAAGAATTTAGAATTTACAGACTGAAGGGTTGCTGTTCTCCAGCCTCAGGTGATGCAGGCTGGCAGCTCCTCCAAAGCCTAGTTGCTGCCAGAGGTGTTGTTTGGAGCTGAAATAATTTGACCTGGTCAGGTTGTAACCATGACCATGTCAAGCACTCCCTGGCAAGTAGCAGCAACAGCTCACAGAAAGGTGCTCCCGGCAGGACAACCAGCTCCAGCCATCACAATGTTTAAATATTCCTCCCCCTCACTCCTACATCTACTGCTCCAAAGACTCAAAAAGAAGCAGGTAAAAGTCAGATAGCTGTTCAGCTCCTGGTTTAGAGACCAGTGACAACATTGCACTCAGCATGAAGAAAAGAAATTGAGGACTGCTGTTCACAGAAATGTTTTCCTATTAGTGGGTTGATTTGATTGAGGGAGGCAAAAAAATTCCATGTCCTCGTTCTGTGTATAGCAACATGACCTTTCAGAACTGTCAAAAGCCCTTGTTGTTTTTAGAATTTTGCATGTTCTTCCAATGAACTTATTTCTTGAACAATTCTTTTCAGCTTTGAACAATTTGGTCCAATATTCTTGCAAACTGAAAAAGCAAAATGCTCCCCTCTCTACGTTTACAATAGCTTACCTGTCATTATCACGGAATTGAAGGGTTCCAGTGGTATTCATTAGGAATCATGCAGAATTTGGCCTAAAAGGAGTTATGAGAGTAAGAGGTGAAACAGGACCCAGTCACACTAAGTACTGTCTGGCTTGTGGTCTCTGGGCTTAGGGTGTGCTAAAAGTGAGAGGTGTTCCAGGTAAAAAAAGGAACATAAACTCATGAAGAATGACACAAAGTTAGTGTAGCTGCATTTCAGGTTTTTTTTAGGGCTTAACTGATTTATCCCCTCAATTCCTGAATTAATACATAATGCATATGATTATTGCACAAACCCTGGTTTGCAAACCCCAAGAACAGTTCCCAGTAAAGAAAGGCTAAAATCTACAATCAGAATTAGAAAACGTGAGACTCACTGAAAAACCATAATATACCATTTCCCCTAGAGACAACAAACATACAATGTGCATGATAGGCATGACACACACAGTTCAGATGACAGTCTGACAGATTAGTGTGACTAGAGGTCATGAATAAGCAGAGGGATAAAACACATTGGTAAATGATCAATTTCAAGAGTAGATTTCATCATCATAACTCTATTGGGGTTTTTTTTGGTGAAAAATCAGACTGTACAAATCATATAATGAACAGCTGCCAGAGAAAAACATGAACAATAAATGATAAAAAGAGCCTTGAAAGATACTCTAATATTGTATTTCCATTATGAAATTTAGAGATTATTCTAGTGACAATTAAACAAGATATTCTACCAAGGAAAGAGAAAAAAAAACCAAACCTTTTGTGTTTAACTACTAGAATGAGAGTTGCAGCATATACAGTAAAACCTCTATCCAAGCAAAGAATTGCACTCTGCGAAATAATTTAAAAAGAACACCCTTTCAAGAAGTGCCCAAGACAGCACAGATTAAGCTCTTTCCTCTCTCCTCCTCCTCTGCTCAAAAGCCATCCTCTATCTTCATGACAACCACCATGAGCAAAATGGTCTTTTCTCATCCTCACATCATTACTTTCACCTCTAATGGTTCTCCGTGCACTAGAAAGTATTTTCATTATGGCCATTTCTCTGCTATAGACTATGTTGGTTTGGAGTGTGAACTCCTGATCTTTCATCGCTTTGATGATAAAAGCTCCAGTGCAGCATTTTGCTGTGGCAAACCCTGTGCTTTTAGTAGTCTCTGTAAATGGCTTAACTTCCAAATTGCCTCTCAGGCTTGTGGCCGCCACCATCCCAGGCACACTTTGCCAGCACAAACATCAGTAAAGTGCTGCTTGTAGAGACACTGATAGTGGGTTTACCTGCAGTAATTGCATTAGAATAATTTTACTTAAGAGCGCAAATGTACCACTTGTTGCCAGCTTAAGCAATTTTTACTCAGTCTGCCTAAAGAACAGTGCCTTTTAGAGTAACTATTGCATTTTGGGTTGATATGCCATCATGCATTTTTCTGCTAAAAGACACTGAAACACACTGGCACTCTGAGATTAGTCAAACTATCAAAACTTCCAGATTTCTTTAGTATCCATTAATTATCTGATTACTTGCAATTCAATACCATTTAAGAAAAAACCCCAAAAAACCTTTAAGGTCATACACACAACACTGCTGAGTTACAATCACACATATGGAGAGACTGCTCCAGATAATTGGCAAGTAGACAGCAATGTGGCTATGGAGAATTTGAGAGAATGCCACCAGTCACCAGTGGGATGCAATGTGAATGCTACTGAAACACGAGAAAGCAGTTAAACTCAGGATGTCAGAAGGGTATTCCCCATCCCAGACCACGAAACTTAATATTTACTACTTGTAACATTCCTCCGGTAGTTATTCTGTAATAATTTTCCTATTCATAAATTACCTGATAAAAGAGGATGGGTGTTTTGCAGCTCTAACTGTGATTCCTAAACACTACAATTTATTATATTCTGGATTCATAAAACAGGTCAATAGCAGAAGCAAACCCAGGCCACCAGTCTCGGGTCAGTGCTCTGTCCCACACCACATTCAAAGTACATTTTTTGTCAGTCTGACTAGTAACTGTCCCGTCCCCCAGACTGCTTAGCTGGGATGAGCCACGCATGGAGAGCATGAGGAAGAACCGGGCACAGACAGCAGCATGGACACACAGAGCAACTGATGTACTTTTCATCTTCTGATCAAAGAGGTCATAGGACTTGAATCAAAACAGCTTGGACTTTGTTCTCTGTCCAAGCGTAGCCTTCTCTTGCTTCATTTAAGGTTATAGAAATGGAAGGTACTGGCCTTTCAAATGCAGCTGTCACTTACGTGAGTAACACTGAATTTATTCACATTCTTTGCTCTGTTACTAAAGACAGCAACATATTATCACCATCCTGTTTTCAACAAATTTCTCAGTGGGTTTTCTAGTATAGATGAGAAAGATGATAAGGGATTATGAATAATGTGAAAAGTCTTAAGAGAATTTCATGAAGGTGTGTTTCATTACCTAGTACAGAGCGGAGCTGGTTCCACCTGTGAGAAAATCTGAACTACCTGATGGACTCTTTTATGATGATTACAAGGCAACATTATTAATGCAAGATAAACAGTTATTTTTTTTCAAAACACCTTCCTCATTTTTACCTGAATGATATTCTACTGAGTTAGGAGCTCAGTCCACTTAAAAGTACAATATCTGGTAGATTCTACAGCAAAATACAAAGTGAAACAATTAATATAGGGAATAAATATTTTGTATATATTAGTGTTGAGATAATAAAAAGAGAATAATTTAAAACTTAGATATGTGAACATAAAATATCTTACACAATGTTTATGTAAAACCCCCAAGAATTAACAACTGAAATCCCCTTTTAACAACCATTAAAGAACAGACTTTCCCTTAAAGAACAGACTCTATACTTCAATTTAACTGCAAAACATTGTAAACATGCACAGGTAATATAACTTTGAAGCCATCATACTTACGTTACTGAAACTATATTTATCCTTAGTTTTGGCATTGTATCTTTGGGACGTTCAACAGCAATGTATACATCAACCTTTGCACTGGCTTATTGCCAAATCAAGAAAAGTGTTACAGACATCCTTCCTTTAAAAGCACTTACTGAAAGAGAGCACTTAACAGGTAGGTAAAAGAGGAACAGCAAAAGCCACAAATTCACATCGTTCATCTTGAAAACTTTTTCTAACAAGTATCTGTTGTTCTCACAGCATTGGCAAATCCATAGTCAGGTAGCAACCCCTTTCTCTCTGTGGCTCCTTACATACAATTGAAACTGAGTATCAACACTGAAGCAGGAACCCTGTTGGAATAACATCTCACAGAAATACCTTAAAACCATTTTCTAAATTACCAGAATAATGACAATAAGTCAGACTTGTTGACGTATTTTATTGTGAGATGGGGAGTCTTGTAAAAAAACTAGAAAATGACCATGATGTAACAAGGAACTTAAAAATGAAGTTTCAGATTTGTAACATACATACATGAATACAGGAACAAATTGGCACAAAAATGTTAAACATTGTTCCCAACACTGTTTATAAGATCATTCTAATTTGGCTTACTAAGGAAATGAGAGGTTTATGGTTAGACTAATCTTTTAATAAAACTGCAGAGCATCATGCTATTAGTCACACAGTGAATTTCAAAATTTAAGAGCTTTATATTAAAAACTGGATAAAGGTAAAATGAATTGATTGCAATTGTAAAATTAATACATTCCCATTTTAATTCTTCTGTTCTACAGTCCAAGGCAAGTATAAATGTTAACATAACACTGTTAAATCAAATCTCAATGCAAGAGAACCGATTGCATCTCTACTTTAAATCTTATCAACTTTCCAAATTTTCATACTAAAATATATTATTGTATTAATACAAACTACAGTATTATACACTACACTGTGTAATAAATAAAGAAATATAAAAATAAGACACATAAATATAAAAGTTTTCTAAAACTAAAAAGGTACATATGTCAGTAAGAAGGGTATTAATACTGCCAGGTTTGAAGACATACAGTACAAAATGTTGCACAGATCTATAAACTAAAAGAAATAAAATAATACTGATAGGTAAAAATCAGCTAACATTGTTAATAAATGGGGTCCATAATAACTAACATTTGAAAATATTTATGAGCCAGATAACATGTCATGTATGTGTCTGAAATAAAAGTAAACCAATAAAGCAATAAAGCAGATTAGAAAATTTCCCTTGTAATTATTGTAGAGAAATTCTGCAAGTCAGGTATTAACCCAAAATACCACCAAATAATTAAATAATGAAATATACCAGTGTTCTTATTTCTCTGATGGCTGAGTGTTTTTTTCCCCATGAATAGTTTAGAAGTTTGATACAAATCAACAAATGCTAGTTATTGTAGGCCACGCATTGGATAAAGGCTGCTCAGAGCCTTTGTAATACTGATAAATGGCACTTACAGCACACAGCTCTTGCATAAGGCCAAAGGAGATACAAAGCTTCATATCATATCCTTCATATTGTCACTACATACTCAAAGCACAATTACAAACACTGATCTTGACGACTTTGCTGTCCTTTCCAGTATTAACACTGTTAGTCCCTGCAATCAGAACTCAACGACAATCTCTTCAACTACATTTTTAATCACAAGTAAGAAACTTCAGTTCTTCTATCATCTGCTTTCTTAAGGCTAACAATACACTTTAAATGATAATATGCTCTACTACAACATCTAATGTCATAAACCGCTACCTTCTAGGTTGAATTTACAAAGGTAGCCAAGCAATGTTTGCAACTGCATGACAGGTTTCTGCAAAAGGGAATTTTGTAGTGCAGAAGTTCTCACATTTTAAAACATAAGAAAATACTGAAGTGGATTTAGGAACTGTTTTACTGTTAAAAAAAAAAAATCATACAAATCTCTCCCAATTGTACAGCTTCAAAATTAATCAACTTAAGAATGAAAATTAATACTGATAAAACAAACAATGCCAGATGCTTGTCTAATAAATCAGGTTTCCTACAACCTGTTAAATCTTTGCTTTCAGAGTCACTGTGTTTTTCTAATCTGCTTCATGTTATAAACTTGTTCCTAACTTTGAAAACTGTGTGAAAAATTACTAAGTTTGAGGTTCAGGCACACCTGGATTTCTTTTTTTTTTCTTTTTCTTTTTTTTTATATATATATTTTTTACACAGTAGTGAACAGAAATCACAGTATGCAGGCTACTGTGTTTCCATGAAAAGCATGTATAATATAGAATGAACTTCATTACCAATTTTGTTCTCCTTATAGAAAAAAACTATCATTTAAGCTTTATTTGTTGTTTTCTTCTGACACTTGCCCATTACTCTGTATAACTTCTGGTTCTGCATTGCTTGCTTGATTTACAGCTTCACAATTCTTGTTACCTTCAGTTTTCCCTTCTTCTTCTTCTTCTTCACCCTCATCTTCATCCTCTACTTCTTGTGATTTCCTACATTCCTTTTCTTCCTGAAGTCCTTCTATATCTTTTTCTTCCTCCTCCTCTTCCTCTTTTTCACTGTCTTCCTCTTCTTCCCTGGTTAGACTTTCTCTCTCATCTGAGTCGATCTGTGACGGAGATGCCCTGGGACCAGCGTGCTCGTTATTAAGGACCTCTTGGCCTGTCTCCTCCTGCTCTGTACTGTCACGCTCTTCTGCCTCTCTTTTGCAATAGGAGTAGCGATGATTCATGTGTTGAGAGTAAGACCCCGAGTGTGAAAACCGCTTTCCACATTTGTCACATTGGTAGGGTTTTTCCCCAGAATGCAGTCGCATGTGTTCAATCAAATGGTGTTTGTGTTTAAATGCTTTTTTACAGATTCCACACTCATGCGGTCGCTTACCTACAAAATAAAGCACGAACAACTGAATATATTGTAGTTGAAGTTTTAAAAATATATACTGTTGTCTTCACTATAAAACGCTGTTGGTGGACATATTGCCAATAATTGACAATTTTATTTAACAAGCCCTTCTCCTCCATGCATTCTCAGCCTAGGTTTCTCACCCAAGCCCAAGCCCAAGGGACAAGGGTACAAAGGTATGTTGTGACAATTACATGGTAGTTTGTAAGTTTTTTAGGAAAACTGAACAGAGAAGGATAAACAGATTCTAAGATAAAATTTCTTGCACCAAAAAAGGTTGAATATATGCACATTAGAAAGGGAGACTTTTTTCTTGCAGGAAACATTATTTCAAATCAAAACCCTTTTAACTTTTCTATATTGATGGACATTTTAAATGAACTAAGCTTTCATGTTCGTTTTTGAATACCAAATCCTTCTTCCACATTATATAGGTAAAAGAAAATTAATTGCAAAATCTAGGTTGGCACAGGTAAGTGCCTTATGCACAAAACTTGCTGACCACACATCTATCAACTACAATTACCTGCTTTGTTGCACCTAATTCTCCTTTTGCTCTGTTTTTCAGCTTTCTACTTTGTTGCCTTGGTTTTAGTGTCTCTTATACACATAGCATGAGCCTAGTAATGTTATTTTGATTTCAACACTCAAAGTTGTTATGCAAAACAACTTTGCATAGTCTTAGCCCAGACATAATGGATACAGACAATAAGACAGTAGTTGTCTGTTCACACTACCCAGATGATTAACAACTCTGTGTCAACTCATGCCAAACAAGCGGTCAGGTGGGTGTTGGTCTCTCCTCCCAAGTAACAAGTGATAGGACAAGAGCAAATGGCCTCAAGTTGTGCCAGGGGAGGCTGAAATTGGATACTGGGAAAAACTACTTCACCAAAAGGGTTGTCAAGCATTGGAACAGGCTGCCTGGGGAAGTGGTTGAGTCACCATCTCTGGAGGTGTTTAAAAGATGTGTAGACATGCCACTTAGGGACATGGCTTAGTGGTGGATTTGGCACTGTTGGGTTTATAGCTGAACTTAATATTCTCAAGGGTCTTCTCCGACCTAAATGATTTTATGAATTTGAACACTGCACTTGGTTAAAAAGTAGAATTGAAAGAACAACTGTGTTATGATAAAAAGGAATTGCAAGAGTCTCAGGATAGGAAAGGTATGAAAATAGTCTTAAGGAATACAACTTGAGAAACTTGATCAAGTGGTAAAGATAAAAGGAAATTTTTAATTTTTTCAATTCTATATATGCGATAAAATAAAACATTATTATTTAGAATAAACTAAGAAAAATGAAACAACAAATTTTTTTTAAGGCATTGCAGAAGAAATGAGAGCAACAGTTATTAAAAAAACCACTGAAGACATCAGAACTGGAGCCAAAAGGAACAACTATGAGAAATTAAAAATAAAAATTGAAGCAAACCAGGTGTTCTTTTGGAGGTTAGAATCCACATCTGATGAATGGTTGTTAACTTCAGATAATGACAGATGTGGCTAAATTTGAAAATCCATCATGTTTGGTAGATACACTACTTTTCATGTAAAGTATCATACACATACAAGATCTTTTTTTCTTTATTTATAATTTTGATTTTTAATTTTTCTTTGAGCCGGGAAAGGTAAACCAGATGTAATAAATCCTTGATTACTGGCTGTGACTGGCAAACGACTGTCCATGAGCCAGATGGAAGAAACTCCCCTTTTTCTGTGCAGGGTTTATGTCTTATAAATTTAAAGAAACACAGAATTTCAGTACTATCAAAAAAAATCTACAAAACATAGTTTTCTTAAGACATCTGAGTACTGATGATAAAGATGTACTATTATACTTCCCTGCACTTTCTGAGAACTGGATTCCAGTTGAGAATATCAGTTACATACTACCAGTGAAATAATGATTTGAAACTGCTTTTCTAGTACTTACCTGTGTGTTCATACTTGTGCCTCAATAACGAGCTGCTCTTCTGGAATATTTTGTCACACAAATCACAGGCATACATCCCATTTTCTGTCTTTCTCATCTTTTTCTTTGGGGGTGTTGAATCAGAATCATTTTGATCTTCTACATTCGATACTCCTTCTGAGCTAGTGTCTTGCCTTTCATCCTTAAGAAAAATTATGAAAAAGGTTGAGTTCAATAAAAAAAAGCCTGGATGCAGCACACAATTTATAAAATGTAAGATGAAGCTGCACTTTTATTCTTGTTCAATTCTGTAAACAGCCAAACAAAATTGTTTAGACTTCCATAGTCTAAAAAATATTCCACTGCAACGCTCTGCTTTGCAGTCCCTTCCACCATACAGATGTATAATTCTCACAGGGACTGACTTTAATCATGTCCAGATCTGACTGTTGGCCAGGTCTGAGCTACACCAACACATCATATTTTAGGGCCCATAAAATAAATGCAATGTTAGGAAGGAAAAGAAGATTACACACCTATGAAGTACCTCAGTAAGTTAGAAGAGCAAATCTGATATCTAACTGCATTTTTCAACCAATGTGTGTCACTCATATTTTGCTACCTTGTGGATTTTATGGAAGTTAAGACTGTATTTTTGATGAAATGTTCACAATAAGTTATTTAAGTTATCATGTGAATTTGTATATTTGACTACCCTCTTCCTCTTAAAACTACCATAAATCCTATTTAACCCCAAATTTGGGGATTTCAAATGTATTTTTAATAACAAGTTTTTGAAAATCAAAACTGTAGTCTACTTCTAAGCACTCCAAGCCCTGAAGCTCACCTGTAAGAAGCACAGTATTTTCTACTGATATCAGCAGTACCATTACATGCAGAATTACTTCTATTGAATATTATCAAATCTGAATATTATAATGTATGTGTTAGCTACCTCAAATATATCACCTGTCTCATGAACTTTAACATATAAGCAATCTTGTAACTCCTCAAGGCGCCTCACTCACTGGCTATACACAAGCCTGCACAAAATCCTGAACAGCCAATTTCTAAGAATTAATTAGAAATGCTCAGTCTTTACACAAGCCATTTGTCCATCTGCTCTGTCCCCGAGAAACACGCACGGGTGGTTCTCAGCAGAACTGACTCCTACTAGATCACATCTGGATGTACCCAGGCAGGAACATGACAGGATACAGGAACAGCAGATGAAGAAGATGAACACCCGCCTGACTTTCAACTGAGAACACAACTCAGTTTTGTTTGAAGTGCTCTTATGGTGCAGGATGAACTCAGCTATTCTATGAGCCAAGAAAGCAGAGCATTGTGCACGGAGAAGCCAAAAGTACCAAACAGTTTATTTTCTGAATGTGGAGGAAAAGGAGATATGGAGGTAGCAAGAAACACAAGCCATGGCCTTACTTTGCTTTTTGATGAGAAGAATTAAACTGTCGTTAAAATACTGAACACTGATGTCCTAGAAGACACTTCTGAGTGACCAAAAATGTTGAAGAACTGACTTGTCCATGCACAGAACTATACAGTTTCTGTCAGTTTGGACTCAAGCTGCTTGAACTAAATAGCTTTGCAGAAGAGTTAACAGTAACATCTACTACTCGTTAACAATCAAGCTGAATAAAACTGATAGCTTACATTTACATTTTATTTACTTTATTTTGACAGCTTTAGTTCAGCATGTATACAGAATGAATATGTCATATACAACATGCAGGAAATCATACAGGGATCCAAGTACCTGATTTCCATTGGCTTGAGTCTGTTTTGGTGCTGTTTCTTGGACTGCAGGACTAACTGTAGTAGAGTATGTGTAAGCCACCTGTGGAATCAAAATGGTTTGCTTATTGGCAGCGAGAGCTCTCAAGCATGGAACACTGTTCTGGTCAGCAATGGCAACTATTGTAGGTAACTGGGCAGTGACTGTAGGTATAGCAATATTTATGGGATTGGCACTTGGTGGGATTACATTTACAATAGGATCAGAGTCTGTAATACTGTTGTCCTTTTGTGGTTCTTTTTTTGCACAAGTTAAGTTCAAAGGTTCTTCTTGGACAGAATAAACACTGTTCTGGTAAACACTAGTTATGGTAGATCTTTCCAATAGTTCTCCATGTTGCTTTGGTAGTGAAAGGTCAAGAGGTTCAATTTGTGGCTCTTCTTGTACACCCTCTGCTGTGTACATATAACCCTGTGAATTTCTTGATGAAGAAAGGTTTAGTGGTGATGGGGATGGCGTGCTACTGTGTGAACCATTCAGAGTTGATCCCCCTGGTAAAGTCTGAGATTTTGTTGTATTGACAGGATTTTGTGAATTATTTGTGCTGTTCTGGGATTCGCTCACATCTGTAGCTGCTGCTTGATCATCATTATCTGTGGGACTGCTTAATTTAACTTGTTCAGGAGAAGATGGTCCAGAAGACTGCACAGAAATTTGTCCAGCTTGCATTTTTTCAAACCACTTTTTTACCACGTCCAGTGGTAGATTTACTGAATCTGCTATTTTTGAAAGCTCTTCTGCGCTCGGTTGTGCATTTAATGCATAATATGCTTTTAGGAGTGATAAAAGGTTCTTTAAAGGTGGCTGACCAGGAGATAAGTTGCTCTCCCCAGTTTCTGATGGGACAGGAGAGTTGGGCTTCTCAGCTTCTGTTCCACTGGGCTGAGGAAGCTGAGGAGGATTTTTAGTTTCATAGTGCTTTAATTCTTGAAGTGCATTAAGATCCCCTGGACAGTCATCACAAAGAAGACAAGTGCTATCATTGGTCTCTCCTTCAAAGTTCTTATCTTTCTCAGACTTCACTGTAAGATCTTCTGGTAATTTTTCATTTTTGCAACTATTCGTAGGAACAGAGTTTTCCTTTTTTAGATTTTGTGGAACAACCTGAAGCTGACTTGGCTGCTCCAAGCTGTAGTTGATGATAATTTTGGTTGTCCCATCTTGGTCAACCAAAGGAAGACTGATAGCTGAAATGAGGGAATGGCCAGCTTGTGGTATAGATGCATTGCTGATTGTTTCTTGTTCTTTGGATGCAAGATTAGCATGATTGTTTTCCAATACTTGCCTTATTACATTACCATCCACAGCCACTTTAAGTACATTTTGAATGTCACTTAAGTTGATGCTTATGGGAGACACCAGACCTACTGTTGGCAGAACAACAGCTTGCACCACACCCTGAGGAGAATTGGTTGCCTGCAATGGGCTACCACCACTAAAAACCCCATTCTGCAAAGGGGCTGTACAATTAATTCCTGAAGCAACCACTATTGGCTTGAATTCATAATCCACAGGTTCAGTTTTAATTTGGTTAACAGGAAGTTGCTCTTGCAAGGGTTTATTTTCTATCTTTTGCCGTATCTGTGGTCTTGCTGGGCTACCTGGTGATGCAGAAAGGGAAGGGGACGAGCACTGAGATGTCTTAAGCCCTGACCGGGCTCGACCATTCACGGGCATCAAACCAATACACTTCTTACTGCTTATGTGTGAACTGTATGAACCAGAATGGGAAAAACGTTTCTTGCAGTTTGGGCACTCATATGGCTTCTCTCCTAAAGATAAGAAACAAGAAGAAAAAGGGCATATGCGACAGTTTACAATGTTATGGTGTAACTTCATAAAGCAATAGTAAATAGAAAAGAATACATCAAAATGAACTCTCAAAGAATTATAAGGGAAAAAAAATCTTACACAGTGAATTGAATAGTAAGAGTAATTACTTCACCTATCACTCTGATCCTAGGGTCCTTTAATAAGTTTATGAGCCACTACGAGATGTAGGATAGAGCCCATACGATCATGATATGTTTCAGCATTTCCCACTACCTGTCTACATATCACATAAATTAGCCTATATGATACTTGCAGATTTCATTAAACTCCGTTCAAGTAGTACAACAACTGACTTCTGAAGCTGCATAAACTACCTCAAGAATGGAAAAAAATGTGAATATGATTAATCAAATGAAAAATACAAATGCCATAAATACAAGTCATAATTATGTATACAGCTCTGCACATTTTATTGTAGCAAGCTCAAAACCACTCTGTATCTTCTTACAACACTCATCAGCTGAACAAAACCAGGCAAAGCTTAAGCATAGGGAAATGAGACACATGCAGAAGACAGATGCATGTTCAGAGATGAACGTCAGTTTGAATTGCCAGGAAGAGGCACAAAACCATGCAATCATTACACCCATAGCCAGAGTTGGCTTTTCAGGTGATCTGTGCTACAGAAGAAAAGGAAAGAGCTTAAATAGCTGGCTTGCTTCAGATTGAAAAGTATGATGATGGAGGCTTTTGCACTCACAGGCACAGTGCCACTACTTTCTGGAAATGAAATTAAGTTTGAACTTCTAAGTGAAGTGCACTTAATTGCTGTTATCATGGCTGAGCAACTGATAAGAAAGGAAAAGGTGGCCTAAAATTTTGTTTGCAGACTTTCTGTCAATGGGTGAATTTGAGTTAAAGAGAGAAATTAAGAAACTCTTTTGAGTGACTACATTTTACTTATTATTATATATTAATAGGTAATATTATATATTAAATTTCTTACAAATTGGAGCTTTTCTTGTAAACTGAAACTTTTGTGACAGTATATCACAATTCCAGACCTGTGTCTGGAGGCTATTTTAGTATTTTAATGTGATATTTTAATAAAACTACAGCCACAGACAGTAGGAAGCATAGCCGTTACTTCTTGATTATTGTCAATAAATATTTTCTGTCAAGGGTCCTAACAGGCTGAGTGGTCTGCAAGAACTGAGAAAAAACAGACAAGTGAAAAACGACTGAAGTATGCCCCATTTCTTCTGCCACAAGTTTTCCTTAACTGCCAAAGCTTAAGCTGCAAATGTAAACCCTCTCGAGTTATCCTATGTATTTCCTGCACACAGCTGAAGGCTGTAGTGAGTGCTTAGAGTGCAAAAGAATAAAGAAGAAAGGAAAATACCAGTACTTTAAACTTAAATTACAAGACTGATAGCACATCAAAGTTATAAAAAGTAGAAATGGCAACATAAGTACATAATTAAATGCTTGGTTTATTTACCACTGTGGATTCGTAGGTGTTCCTTTAGGTGATGTTTATACTTAAAAGCTTTTCCACATTCAGTGCACTTGAATTTTCGGTTGCCACTGGACTGCGTCACATGTCTCTGTAAGAATGAATTCGTAATTATTGCATAGAAAAGGATGTTGGAAAACATCTTGTATTTTCACATTGTAACAGAAAAAATGCAATACAAAACTGAAAAGAAGCAATCATAATTTTAAGAGACTGAAGGTAGTTTGCCATTATGCATGAGAAAGAAACAAATTAGACATCATATTAAAACTGAGTCATTTGCATCTTCTGAATAAATCTGGTATAGTAAAAAGAAAAAAACAAAAACCACCCCAAAATATACTTGCCCCTTCTAACTTCATATGAAGCTTGCACTGAGATGTTATATGAGTAAGAAGTTCCAGGATGCAAGCTAATTCTACTTGTGAAAGGAAAAAGACCAAGAAAATCCCCAAGCCCACCACCCACAGAATATGTCATGCAGGACAGAGAAACATCAAAGCATATAAAAGCCTGTTTAAAATTTAATCAGTTGACTTGATTTTTCCATTTACATGCTTCCAGCGCTTACTGTTGGCCCTGGATTCCTCTATGAAATGATGCCACAGGATTGCTCAAAAGAAGATGGCTCAGTGACAACAGAGGCACTCTCAGTCAGAATTAATTCTCAAAATAAATGTAAAAAAAAATTAAAATAAATAACAATATTGAGGGATTTCCCAAGTGCACAACGTCAAACCTCTTCAGGATTTGCACTGATTTGCTGTGGTTATTTTTGTTATAGTTTGCATTGTGATAGCATTTATAGTTAAGCTCCAAATTAATTTTAATTTATCTTTATTGCTATACTAGTTTTAAAAAAGAAAAAGCTAAAAAAGTTGTGTAAACATATGTAGTATATATGTAATATGTATATGCAAGATACATAATTTTATCACAAACTATAAATCTATGAGTGTTTATTTTTAAAGATGAAAATTACATTGGAGCTGCTTAATTACCAACATAAAATGGAGGAATTAGAAATCTTTCTGTTCAAACAAACTGTTTATTCAAAAAAAACAGTGGCTCCGTTTTAGGCAGAGCTCGCTTTGCAAAAAGATACTCTACCATCATTTAGATGTAGCTGCAGATTTTTGGTAACCGGGGCAAGTATTTTCATAAAGTCATTAATGAAGCTATTCACGTACTCTGGGAAACGTCTGCCTATGGGTGGCTGCCACGGAACTTCCTCTGGTGTGAATTGTGTCGGGGAGCTCCTACACGCAATGCTGATCTGCTGCAGCTGATTCCTACCGAGTGCTGAGGCTGTTACCTGAATGCAAGGCACGGCAGCTGGGGGCTGAGAGCTGTGCTGGAGAAGTGGGAATGCATAGGAAAGCAGGATGATATTCCTGTTCTCAATTATGCTTTTAGAGCTGAGGAACTCGCAGCCATGCAGTTTTGCTGGATGAAAGTCTCAGCACTTTGCTATGAGATAAACCGTCCAAATTGCCAAACCTCCCCACTGTACACCCTGTCCTCCTTCATATGATAGAGATGCTAACAGAAGACAAATTGAAACAAGATAATCTAAATTGCTTCCAAGTACTCTAATTTGACAGTTCCCTTGGGACCAGCATTTGGTTAAGCTGTAGTTTTCACCTCTCAGCAGATACTGCTCCCAGTCTCCTCAGGCTCCTTCCCACCTCCTCCCAGGCTCTGCAGTGAGGTCTCTGCTCTGACTTAGCCTGATTAACACTTCGCCCTTATTCTTGGGTTTGTCAGCTGCCTTTCCCTAGTCCACACGGCTTTTCAGCTTTGTTTAGCTAGGTCTCTTGAAGATGATGTTCTAGATGATTTTGCCTGACTTGCTGCATTTCAATTTAATGGTCCAACTTCATTGAGACTAGAGGACCTCAGCAGAACTTACTTACGCCTGCAGAGAATCAGTTACTGTGGTCTGACTTGAGATTATACAAGTTAAAGAATCTCAGCATACATACAGCTACTGTAGATGCTGGGCTCCGTAAATATTCATACAAAATATTAGTGCACATATTCAATCTGTCAGAAATGTTTTTGCCCTGGTCTTTAAAATTCAATGTTCTGCTTCCAAGGTGTAGAAGCCCACATTTCTCATACTGAATTTTTAATAAGTTTTCCTGTTTTCTTGGTCATAGCCAAAAGCTGCTCTGAACTTCCTGGTAGGCAGTGTTTCCGTCTATTTTGTCTTACCTTCTTATAGCTGTAAGTAATTTTTGCTGTCTGTCCTATACTTTTTTTTTTTTTTTGTTAAATACTCCCCTGCACTCCATTTAGGACTGAAAGAAGAAACATCAGGACTTTAACATTTACTGTGCTTGGGACTAGAGTCCGCTCTTTTCATAACAAAGATCTGAAACTAATTAATGGGAATCCTCAAAAATTATTTGGAAAACAGGAATTAAAGATAAATCAGTGCTTTTTCACAGCCAATTTGACCACGGTTTTTGAGAACTGCCATTTCTCATCAGTGCCTAGAGCAATACAAAATTTTAACAGACCATCTATGGGTGTTTTGTAGCTTGTTGAGAAGAAAAATAAAACATACAGGCAGCACTAACACATAGTTCAACATCCTTTTCTGCGTTTCACACATGAAAGCAGGCAATACACATATAGCATGTTCTACCAACTGTTAGTGGTGTATGAACAGCCAGGGTAGCTACGAGAGACGCCAGGGACAGGGAGGAGGGAGGGACAAAGGAGGGTGCAGGAATCGCTCTCCACTCTGCTGGAGTAGAAGTAGCTGCAGCTTGGCAAACTTCCCCCTTCCTCAGCGGGAGACACACTGTGTGAGTATCTCTTCTG
Source organism: Clamator glandarius (assembly GCA_033459285.1). Classification (NCBI taxonomy): domain Eukaryota; kingdom Metazoa; phylum Chordata; class Aves; order Cuculiformes; family Cuculidae; genus Clamator; species Clamator glandarius. Next base: position 2,691,471 of record JAUNZM010000559.1, read on the forward strand.
CTACCTTCACTACACTACAAATTATCTCTGCTCATTGCTTCCTTGTGCAGAACAACTACAAAATTGTCACAAGCTGAACATTAACTAGCTAACAAAATTCTCCAAAGAATCTGCTTCCAGGTGAAGTCCTCTAAGAGTAAGATGTTAAGTTTTGAAGGTGCAGCTGTTTAAGGTCTATACTTAACTATGGAAAAAACCCCCATTTTCCATTACAAAAAATGATGTAATCATTTTCATGCACATGAAGCCAATTTTGAAGACGTGACAAACACACTTTAAATCTACCAAATATCTAAACTCATGTGTAACAGTTCTGATTCTGTCTATGACACTAGAGAAAAATCACCTAAATGCGTGTAATATTGAGTTCCAGGTACTTCACAGAAACAACATTTATCAAATACAATTCTGCCTTCAAAAATATAAGCCCACAAAAATATACCTGCAGGAATAGAATTTAAGTTTCCCTTTCTAGCAATTCTTCTGAGATTGTTTATTTGCCTGGTATTTTTTACCTTTTCACTCACATTTCATGTAAAAATAGGAAAGCGTTCTAGCCATTCCAACTAATTTATTCCTCTGCTTTTGGGCTTCTAGTTGGAAAAACTGAAAATTAGCTTACAAAAAATTATCATACAAAAATCATTCATTGATTTTATAGTCAGAAATATAAAACTTAGATAAGACCATAGTAACTTTAAAGTGGAAGACAAGCCAGGAAGAGAGCAAGACAGATATGAATTGTTTATAGTAAATATATTTGAATAAACAAGAACTGCCATGTCAGAATATGCTGGCAAGGATATTCCAAACCCTGTGAGACACTAAAATCCCTGCAGCAGGGTGGCTGAAACTTTAACAGTTTTTTCTTTTTAATTAACCCATGAAGGTAAATGCTCACGTACAAAAATGTATAATAATTTTTTAAGCCTGATAAACTCTTAGAGATACCTTGTAGAATGGAGGTTAATATGCAATGTATAAAAAAGCACCTCCTTTAGTCTGTGTTACAGCCTTTCGTTTTATTGAAAGTTCTGTGGGTTTGGAGCTGCAAGAAATTTTAAAGCGCCTTTCCCTTTATATTCCTTTCATTATTCACTGTTGCGTGTCTTTCTATGATGTTTCTGTTTTCTCTCTGGAGAATTATCAGTCGTCTTAGTCTGTTCTCAGAGAAGAACATCTCCAAACCCCTCTCTTCCTCCAACTTCATGGTGGAAGACCTGCATCTTTTTTCCTTGGATGATTCCTGGCCATTTCACTGAGTTTCAGCTGGTTCCTGAGCCTCAGAGTGCGTCTGATAAGCTATGGAAGCATATAATGGACAATGAATGACAGGAAATTGTGGGAATGAAAGAATAAAAGAAAAGGAGGGAAATGGGAACAGAATCTCAGGACCTTCTTGTAGTGATGGCTAACTCACAAAGGGCATTTCAAGGAATGATGCCCTCAGGTCAGCCCATGAACCACAGAAACCACCTCAGAATACCTTTAATCCTTTCTGTGTTTTATGTAGTACTGCAACTTGAAATTCCAATCTCATACTTTGACAACTACGGAAACAGTCTGGCTTCAGCAGCAAGTTTAAGCGCATGCTCCAGGATTGGCAATTCAGCATGTAGATAATCTGATATGAAGGGCTTACTTACTCTCTACAGTTTTGCTCACATAACAAATCACAGTTTGTCACAGAGGATGTTAAAGCTTTAATTCAAATGACACTTACTTGATCTCTTCCTGATTTGTGTGATGTCATGTGGCGGTCAAGCTGTGTTCTGTATGCAAATGTGTAACTGCACAAGGAGCAACTAAAGTTATCTTCATTTTTTTCATGGCGGTATTTAATGTGTTCCTTCAGAGACGTAAAACGCTTGTACCCTCGATCACAATATGGGCAAGTAAGCAGCTGCGAAAATGCATCGGGTGTTCCTAAACAGGAGAGATAATACACAATATTTAAATAAATGTAAGCTCTAAACTTATTAACATCAACAAACATACTTCACTTTTTCATATATTACTATAAGAAAATATGCAGCTACTAGACAATCCATCTGTTTTAGAGAAGGAATAATGATAATTGTTTGTTTTTTCCACAAGTATTATGACAACAACAGCAGTATGTTATGGTTCCCCCAGTGAACACTGGAGAGAGTCAGCACAATATAATTACCCAAACCCACATCTCTCACAGTGAGTCTGTTGGATTTCCCAATACAGCACTAGAGCGTCTATATACATATTTTTGTTTAAAAAGCGGTCTGAAATTTGTGAAACATGGTTTAATATCTAGTAATAATTGTAGACCTGGTCAGCTCAATTGCAGACAATCCTCAAATCCTGTTTACAAATTTAAGTAGATCAGTGAAATAAATTATTGGTCATCCTGTTTTCAGCTCCTAAGGAATAAATAATATTTGCAAACTGCGGAGAATATTCTTTTCTTTCTCTTTACCTAACACAGAATTGTAAGTGAAAATAGAACTGAAAAAGTTGATTAGAAATGTGGTTTATAATTCTCATATGTAGGCCTGTTGGAGTAGGCCCAGAGGAGGGCCACAAAAATGACCAGAGGGATGGAACATCTCTCCTATGAAGGATGGCAGAGAGAGCTGGTGGTTTTCAGCCTGGAGAAAAGAAAGCTCTGTTGTGTAAGGACAAGTGGTAATGGTTTTAAACTAAAAGAGGGTAAATTCAGACTAGATACAAGGAGTGATTTTTTTACGAGGAGGGTGGTGAAACATTGGAATGGGGTGCTCAGAGAGGTGGTGGATGTCCCATCCCTGGGAAGGAACACTCAAGGTCAGGTTAGACAGGGCTCTCAGCAACCTGATGTAGCTGAAGTTGTCCCTGCTGACTGCAGAAGGGTTGGACCAGATGACCTTTAAAGGTCCCTTCTGACCCAAACCATTCTATGATTCTGTAATACACAGATACGTAGCTGTTAGTAGGACATACAGGAAAGAGATCAAATTTGAGGCCATAAATAAGATTCTAATGTGATCGATGGAATCTAGTCTGTTGGCTTTCATGAAGTTATTGATGTATCAGTACAGGACAAAGTGAAATCAGATTGAAGCCGAATATTAATTTCACAAGTCTATTTCTGAGAAGTCATTCATGATTTAACTCCATCCTTTCTTACCAGCATATATTTAGCCCCCATATATAGTAACTTATTCTGCCCTTGAAAAATTAATTTTTTAAAAGATTGAAAAAAATCTTCATAGATTCATCTATAAGTGTGTTTAAGTAAATGCTTCAGTTTGCTGTATTTGATCAAACTGTCAATTTATAAGATGTGATATTCTCCAATGATGATGCTAATCTTTCATGCTTCAAGGGAAATGCGAAGGAAATCCACTGTGCCAAGAGAGAGCAAGAGAGGAAGATGGAAGGTCTTTACTGTTTATCGTTTTATGTTCTGAAGCACGAGGGGCAAATTTGCACACACTGGCATTTTAAGTTGCAGAACTATAAGCATTATTAATACTCGTAAAATTAATCAGCACTTGATAAAGTACTTCTGAATTATTTACCTTCATGATCTCTTCCTGCAGTTATCACCACAGATTGATTGAAAGGTCTATAAATGGCATTTTTTTCTGTTTGCGTGAAATTTACTGAAATTTATTTTTACTGTTCTTGCAACAGTGGAAAAGGAAGAGTCAGACCAGTTTTAATTTTTACAAAACCCCAATGCTTTCTCTGTCACATAGGTTCTTTTGCACTTGTTGCAGTAACAGGCAAGGTAACGCTTGTACTGCATTGTTTTTAGTTTTGTTTGTCTCTTGTCTGCTTTTCCTGGAATTGGTGACTGGTCAAAAAATTAATATCTCCTTACATGCATGGACACAGTATGCTTCCCTTCAAATCTCTTTTGTCTGCCTACAATTCAATTCACCTGACACAAAGAATACTTCATCTCAGTGAATACTTCATCTCAGTGTAAATACAACTCAGTGAAAATTTCAGAAGCATGTTAAACTTAAATTCTGCTTCCATGGCAATAGCTTACCAAAGCGATTCCAATTCTCTGTCACTTCTCTTGTCCAGTCATTCAGTTCAGAAGCATTAACATTTAGCAAATATCACTACATTTTTTGGCATTTTCTGTTCCAAATGTTTAAAATACTGAATGTTATTATTCAGCACCGTGATTTTCAGCATACTTCCCCGTGAAGTTATTAGGCTAGGACCAATTTAAATTATCATACAAATGTTTATTTTTAATGATTCCATGGCAATCATAATGCAAGCCTGTAAAATCAACTTGACAATCTATGCCACTGTAGCCACTGATTAAAATCTTCATTACATTGTAATTTTTAAGGTGCTACTGTTGGCCATTGCTCTTACTTAAATTATGCAAAACTTGTATACACAAAATATTAGTAATTCAGGTCCTATTTCTGTATATAAATAGTCATATCCACAGTTTAAGTGTCTTGAATATTTTAACTTTTTTTTTTCTAAAATCTCCAATAACAAAAACTCTGAAAGAGCAGGACAAAATTCTTGGCGTTACCCCTTTCGTTGGTCTCCTTAGACTCCAGTACAGCTACCAGGACATTTTTAGTTCAACTATGTATTTTTTTTTAAATGACTGGAACATGACAACTCCTAATCCCTTACGTAGGATGTTACTTTCTTTAGCAAATCCTCAATACTATAATACAGTAATGCAATCTGGTTGAAACCGCAGTTTTCACAGGTTATGAAAGCCGAACAGTTCAGAAAGCAGTGCAGACCACAAAAACAATCTGAACAGGTTTTGCCTTCAAATATTTAATGACGGAGAGGCCTTCAATGTTTTGTAATGAAGAAATGAACAAAGTATGACTTTATCTCACTCAGAAGAACCTTTCTCATTTCATTATGAAATAATATTTTCTAAGTCTATTGGAAAGTCTGTATTTCCTTATGTCTTCCCATTATGAAAAATAGAAGTGGGTCAGTATTTTATTTCACATAAACCTTTTTGTATAAACAATGTTTCTTTTTCCTTCACCGCTGTTTTTTTCAGGAAAAATCCACAAGACTGTCACAGGCTAGCTCCCTAATAAAATAAATTCTAGATAATAGATTATTCTGGCAACTTTGTTTAGAACTACATTTTAAAAATTGTTATAAGTCCTTCTACATTATTCTTATGTAAATAATCTCTTGCTTCAGTGCCACTGTATTTAATAAATGTTTGTTCTGTTCTTCCACATAATGGTACTAACTGCATTTATGAGAACCTGAATTTTTATTTCCAGTTAGTGGAGGTTACCACTGAGATGCCCATATGACTGAACCCGAGTGCATGTCTTGTTTCACAAAATTAAGTAATAATTTTTGCATGATGGTCCTGTCCTCTTATAATTTTAACTAAGATTTTTTTCCTCCCCAAAGCTATAAATGTATGCAATGTTGTCCTCTAATATACAACAGAATTTTTGGGTCAAGTAGTTGGAATAATTTATTCAGTAAGAATTGAACTGGTGGTATATTTACCATTTTCATCCTGACCACTAGCTTCTGGTGTGCCTTGCCTCTGGTCTTCCTCAGGTGCTTCAGGGTAAATCACAGCTGTATCTTCTTGTTGAAGGTATTCTTCAACATTAGGGTCATGGTTTTGTTCATTTTCTGCATCAGAATCACATTCATCTTCTTTTACTAAGAGTGAGAAACAAGATACAAGATATGAAATGTAGAGTTTAAACAAAACATAAATGAGATTCAGTAATTCACACTGCCAAGGATTTCAAAATTCTTTACAAATACTAATACAGGTCAAGCCCTTTAAGATGCAGGCATATGCCAAATTTTAAAACAAAGAGCCAATGGCATGATTACATTTAAAAAACTGACTGAAAAAAACTGATTAAAACCACAGTTTGGCTCTTCAGCTCAGTGCATTTTTATAATTTTAGATTGAGCTGCTCCTTCCAACTTCCTTAAAAATATTACATGCAACATTAATTATGATACAGCCCTTGTAGCTTGAAGGTCAGCTCACAGTCTTGGCTCTTGTGTTTCCAGAAGTAAATTTGTTGCCTTCAAGACATAATTTTTACTGTTATTTAAGACCTGTTCATTAGTGCAAATCCAGAAGATATTTAAATTCTGAATATCAAGTTGGTTGGCTGAAACACAACAAACTTGAATTTTGAGTGCCTTGTCCTTCAGTGTTGGAAACGACTATCAAAAAGGTTTCAGATCTAGTTAATATCCTTCAATATTTTCCAGTTTAAAACCTAAGAAGACAATCAATGAAGAACTGTACTTCAAAGTTCACAAAAAATAAATTAAAGATTTTACTGCATGTTTGCATGATAAATATTTGCTATGAAGTATTTGCCTAAATGCACTGTTCACAGAGCTTACATTTACCACGGTGGAACATTTTGTGAGAGCTCTGCCTGCAGCACATTGAATCATAAGACATCCTCCACTATTAATAATGTGAGGTACATGTTTTAAAGGAAGAAGTTTTACGATTCCTCACTCAGTGTGAAGTCACAAACTCAATTTACAATTTGACAGAATCTTTTTATGACATGAGACAGTCTTTCTCATTTATAGACTGTAATGCAATGCATAATGTAGTTCTTCATCCTTTTTTTGGGGAGATCTGACTTTACAGCAAGTAAAAAAGAATACCTGAATCTACAGTTTTCATTATATCCATGTTTAAGGGCTTATTTAAAAAAAAAAAATACGTGGATGGGTTACATGTTCAACAGTTTTGTCAACAAGAGAAAAAACAAAATAACAAAGCATGTCTTTCGGTTTGAGTCTGAAATCAAAATACACATTCTATTTTGCCTTCTGTATAATCAGTACAGAGGAGCTGATAAGAAGATACAGTATTAGCTTAAGTTTATTTGGTTATATTCCTTATTAGTTTAAAACACTATCTATTGACCTGTAGCTGTATTCCATACACAAGATTAGTGTTATTCCTTTTTTTACTCTTCGGACATGTGGTGCTGCATCAGTGCTGCAGTCAGCCCTTGGGCAACAGCGCTGCTCTATGTTACCAGTCACCTACATCTCCAGGCCCAGGCTATTCAAAATGAGCCCAGACTATTCTTCCTCAGCTAAAGAACGGCTGACAACTTAAGACCTCTAGCACAGAAGAGCAAAGCAGTTTATAGAGAGTGGTGAGAGAACCACAAATGTTTCAGAAGAATATTAACCTAGCCAAAACTCAATAGCTCTTTAGGAATCATAGAATCACAGAATCGTTTGAGTTGGAAGGGACCTTAAAGATCATCTAATTCCAACTCCCCTGCCATGGGCAGGGACACCTCACACTACATCAGGCTGCTCAAGGCCCCATCCAACCTGGCCTTGAACACTTCCAGGGATGGCGCAGCCACAACATCTATGGGCAACCTGTTCCAGAGCCTCAACACTCTCATCGTGAAGAATTTCCTCCTAATGCCTAGTCTAAATCTGCCCCTCCCCAATTTAAAGCCCTAATGCTATCACTCCATGCCTTTGTAAACAGTCCCTCCCTAGCTTTCTTGTAGCCCCATAAAGGACCTAGTCTAACACAGACGTACCTGCACATCCAACTTCATCTGTCTGAGCTTCAGGCCCCAGGATTTCTTTCGTTTCTTTTCCTGCTGAAATAGTACATTTCAGAAAAAAAATACCACCAACAAAAGCCACAAACACAACAACCTTAGCTGTTCTTCAGCACTTTTCCCCATCTCTGTGCAGAAGAACTGCACTTAAACACAATGTTCTTTTAAAAATATGAATTCCATATTATTTCAGTAGTATGTGATCAGTTGAACCGCAGAGATATTCCACAGTTAGAGAAACAAAATCTTAGAGGAATTAATATTAAACCCTAACCACTATTTGAAGATATGTACAGCCAGCAACAGTGTGTTTCTCCAGCAAATACAGTCAGCTACTTAAATAACCCTCCCTACTAATGCAGCTATTTGATACACTGCAATATTATTTCTGGAAACCAGAGTATCATAAACCAGATATATTTACTTTATTTTCTCCAATCAGCAGTTTTCGGTAATGTCTGCAAACAGCTACCTAATGCATTCTCTTTCTTGTAAACAGTCTAGAAACCAGTTATAGGCTGCAATTGCGTAAACAAACAAGGATTTTAAACACGATCCCCGTGTAAAATCACTGTGCTACTACGAAAGTGCTTCACATACCAGTTACAATACTCTGTAGGAGTTTGCAGGTACCTGATGTCTGCAGAATCAACACTCTGGAGCCTACCTGCCTCTGAAGCTCCATCAACTCCTGCTAAGCAGCAATATTCAAGGATGAAGCATGGAAGATTTAACTCACTACAGGTTGGTCATTCAAATCAATAAACAGTCCAAGTTGTGCCTAATTTATGTTTGTTGGCTAGCCCGGACCTGGAAACTCCTACTGGGAAAAGCTGCTGCTGCCATTTCTTTCAGTAACTGGTTTGCAGCAGGAGTACATAGGAAAGCCATACTGTTTTTTTCAGTCCTTTAACAGCACTATGCTAATACATGTGAAATTAAAGCATTATTTCATAGCTTTATTATGGAACCCTAAGATGTTTTAGAGATACACTGCAGAAAAGACTCTTACATGACACAGGAGGTTAGACTACATAACTACTATAATCTGAAACAGCAGCTCTTACACTTTTATTTACTTTACTTCATTGCAGAGAAAAGTCCTTTGGTTGGGCTAGTCAAAACCCCAGAATATTCCAGATTTTAATTATAGGAGAAGCCAAATTTCCTTTAAAAGGAAGATAACAAAGTCTAGGTGATCTTTCAGTTCTCAGACAAAATTAGCTTCCTCAAATACAACCATTATTAATTCTGTCAACTTTGACAAAATCCCAGAAACCCCAAATATGTGGAAGATATATCTGCAGGCAGTGAAACAAGAAATATGCTTAAAATGTAACCATAACTCTTAAATCTTACTTTAATTTCAACTGCTATCTAATAAAAAAAACAACAAACCAAACCAGTCCATATTTTATTGGTTAATACTGGATTGTGAACTAATTATATTTTTGGCTTATGAAACTACAACCTTGGTTCAGGATTTTTAAGATGGATGACTGCATGCAAAGCAGATGTAAACCCAAACTTTATTATCTCAAGAGCAAACATGATGGGGGAAACAACCATGATGAAAAGGGGGAATATCAGTAAATTGTAACTCATAGAAGTTTAAACTGTAGTGTCTCCAGGGAATTCCATTGGCTTCAGTACAAATAAAAGACATTCTTCCCAAGGGAATGTCAAGGAATTTATGGCATTATAGATTAATTTCAGTGAAGTTAAAACTCCTCTCAATTCTAATAAACATAGCCTCTGTTTGGTGCTTTCTCTTCCCCATATCTAAGACAGGGAGGAGTCCTTTTCCACAGGGGCTGATATTCCTTAAAGCTGTAGGAATAACTAATAATTTGAAAAATGTTACTCAGAACTTCATCTTTATAACTATGACTAGTCAGGATAGTTAGATAAGTCTGCTATTATGGCCCCAAAAGCCAAATTATCATGCTAATACAGCTGCTACGTAGCATAGGGAAGGGATGTGATGATGCGGGAACAGGTCTTATGAAACTGTTACACCAAGGAGAAATGACAGCTCTGAATTCCAGAAGAAATTTGAGCTATCTCTTGAATGACTGCTTAAATATGAGCCTCCATAAATAGCATCTAGGGCAAGAATATCCATCTTGGCATTACATCTGGACACACCGGATACTTGTAAAACATGTTATTGGACTTCTGTATCTCATCACTGGTTATCAGCAGAGGTTTATAGCTATGTTGGGACTACCTAGGACTAAATGCTAATGATTTTGATATCAGAAGTAATAGTATGAACTGGCTGTGAACAGGCATGACACTATCACTGCATCATAGGCTGACTACAAAGATCTCTGGATGGGTAAGGTAACTTATCAGATTTAAATCACTAGCAAAATCAAAATGTTGGTTGTAGGTAGAAAGACAAACTTCACCACAGTCTTATCTTCAGAGAAGGGAATAAATTCCAAAACCCAGCAGAAGAGTTTCTAATTTAAATTGTTTAGAGCTAATTTTCTGATGTACTTAGTGCACGTAATAAACACTGTTTACAGCTTACACTATCGCCCAGCCAATCAAGGAGATGCCACGCTTTTTAGCATTCCTGCCAAATGAAATTAATACAAAAGAGCGCAGCAATCTTCCTCAGCAGCCCATCACACTGAAAGAACAAGCAGTTTTATAAGTCAAGCAGTTTTAACCCCTGCTTTTTTTTTTCTTCCCCCCAAATTATACCATAGGTTTTATTTTAAACTATAGTAAAAAAAAAAAGTAATCATAAAACAGAATCATTGCTGGTACACTGCCAACAACTTCTGCAGGATACATGTGGTTCACTTTTTCAAAACCATGTGACTGTTTCGGTTAAACCTCTTGAGATCCACACCTTATACTTAAAACACCTGTTCCAGAGGTCTTTTAGAAATTCAGTTAGAATGACTGGAAACGGAAGGAAACTAATCTGATAAAGTAAAACTACGTGTGTTGTTTCTATTCTTGGGCATTTGTGAACAGAATAAATATGTAAAAGACTAATTCTGTCAAGTTCAACTGAAATCAGGAACTTTCAGTACTACTTGACCTTACTGAAACTGCTGTAGAGCACATTTTCAAAAACTAATCACCAGTTCTGAAGATGGTATTAGTATGGACACATCTGAAGATGGTATTGTATGGACACTTGCCCCAGTATCTTTCCCTGTGTGAGAGAGAGCATGTATTCAATACCCCTCTCTTCGTATTTCTAATGTGCAAGTAAGACCAATTATATGATTCTCAGCTCACAGCTTTACTTCTAAGAAAGCTGTAAAAAAGTAAACAGTACTTTACAATAGCAAATCAAAGCTCCATAAAACCTAATGCAGCCTTCATTTTTCTCATGTAGTCATAGCCAGAAATTCAAACAATTTATTTGAAAAAACCTTACTATTGAATTAAAAAACCTCCAGACTGCTACAAAATAGGCTTTGGAATACACACTTTTTGCAGAAGAAATTTATGGTAGTTTGAGCACGCCTGTATGGCAATTGTTTATATCTTTTGTCTGCCTAAATGCTGACAAAAACCTGTCTTTGTAAGCAATGGCCAAGGTAGAGGAAACATTGCCTGCATTATAATTCTATAATCACAGTAGAATTTGGTTCAAATGCTACATTTCAGCAAACACATTTTAAAAGGTTAAAAATGGCAAATTTGAAATAGGGAATCAAAAAAGATGACATCACATGTCTAAAGCTCTGAAAAACATGAAAACATTGTCTGAGGCAAGATGCTGTCTCATGACTACCTGTAGGTACATCTACAAGAAATGTTCAGTCCAAGGGTCTTGACCCAGCCAGCGTTTCTCTTCACTCCATACTTCAGGGTTTCCTACACCTATGCTCAAGGAGTTCAACACTCCATACATTTATGTAACCAGAATTCCTGACAGATACAGCCTGCAGCACAGTAAACATATTATAGGAGAAACTGAAAAAAAGAAAAAAACCTACCTATTAATTTAGCTCCAAAATACTCATTTCCCTGCACAGCATATCTTGGCAATAGCAGCTATGTAAAATCAGGCTGAGTTGATGCTATTCTTTGAACTCTCAGCTGCTCTCTCAGCTGGATTGCAGTTAGGGTCCATATGACTGCTTTCTGTTTGTTTAGATGTGAGGTTATGCAATTTGTCTTAAACCACCAGTTTTAACAAGGTGGATGGTAAAGAACTGCAAACAGGGATATGTCTGAGAATATTCTGCATCTTTCAAGCAATTAAGGCCAAATTCTGAAATACATTCCATTAATTTATGCATTTATCCTAATTTGGCTCAAACATAAACGTGCTGTGATATTATGAAATTCAGTATATCTGATTCCACAGTAAAAAAGGATTGCTGATCATTTTGAATTTGCAGTTTCTTAAGCTGCTGCGTAATATGTACACTTACCTCCTCCTCCTATTTTCAAAATACAGATTCATTACGAGTAATATAGCCAATTACAAACTGATAATCTAAAACCTATTTTTTCTAGCTATATTTTACAAGGCAAAAGGCAGAAGCAGCTTACAGGCAGAAATTTACATCTGAATATTATTTTGTTTCATGGTTTTGGCTTACTGCATACTCCCTCAGCTGAGCAAACCCTGAACCTTACCAGGAGCTATGGCAGATACTTGTCATACAAAAAGACATGGAAAACCTAAAACCAACTAACTAGTCTCTGAACACCCTTGAGAATGCTGCATCCAAGATTTGAAACTCTTGTTTAACAATGAATGGAATAAACACACCTCCAAGCCTGCCTCAATTATTAAATGAAGAACACAAAATATATTACAGTAAACACATTAGAAAACCTCTTTTTTTTTACTGTGACTATTACATGTTATTTTAGTAACAAAGTGACCAAAAAAAGACCCATCAAATCCTTCAGAAAGCTTGCCATTTATTGTCATCAATGAAAATAAACATACCTTCATCTTCCCAGCAACTGTTTGTACTCCCTTCTCTTTCACTCTTTTCTGGTAATAACGCATGGTCTGTTGGCAAGTCATCTTCTGGCACGCTAGCATCACAGTCTGCTGCATCAGTTACACTTTCTTCTTCCACTATATGCAATTTATCCTCATCGTCTGAATCTGAGTTTGCTTCTACCACGTTATTATAATTGGTGACTGTGGAGAGATACAAAGCAAAATACTGATCAACATACTCTTAATTGACAGCATGGAAATCCAAAGCTTTCAGTACTGCAGCTACATGCTTTATTTGGCACATCTCTATGGAGTTACAGTATCATTTCTTCTTTCCACATGGGGATGGCAGTGTCTTGTGAGCAACTGGGATGTAATGTTGGTACACAAGGAGACATCTGGCAATCGCTGGGCTTCCATCACTGATAGGAAACATGCTACCCTTCCTTTCTGCACACCTAGTGTAAGACTGCACAAGAAAAGGCAGTGGACACTACAGAGTTGTCTTTTGGGCCACTGACTCCAGCTGGATCACTCCCATTTGGATATAAGCATTAGCATATCTCTCCTTTGAGAATATGATAGGCCTGCTCAATAGCTTATAAAACAATACTGATAAACCCCATTTATCGCTTGTTTTGTTAACGCATACAATGAGGACAGGCTGTATGTATATAGCAACCTGTGGGGTGCAGCAGAAACAAAACTACAGGGAAACAACAGGCACTGAATACCAAGTGACCCCAGGCTGAGCACACTCCAGTCACTCTTGTCTGGTGGCACACAGCAGATACACACATATCTGTCCTCACCCAGCACAACTTCTCATTGGCTTTTCCTAGAACTGATGGCACCCCACGCTCTGGGTATGTGATTTAGGAGTGATAGACAGCAAAAAAATGGGAACAACATGGGGATTTGATTCAAAAAGTCTGAAGTGCTCCTGATCCAACCTAGAATGCTCTTGTTTCTACACCAAAAAGATCACTAAAGACCCACCATGGTGAACGTGCAAGAAAAAAAGATCTCAGAGGTGACTTAGGGCGGATATCTCACATTAACATTTTCCCCAGTTACAAATGATAATGTAATAAGTCTACGTTTTCAGCCTTGAGAACATATTGTGAGAGTCCAGTGGACAAAGGATTACACAAGGATCTATATGTTTCTGTCACATGGAAGCAGATCATTAATAAAATAGTCTTAATTTGTAAGCAAAAGAGATCAATTATGATCATTTCAATTTCAACTATAAGGATTATGTATTAAGAAAAAATTACTTTCACCACCTGTTGAAATGTCTTGTTACTCATACTGAAGTTAAGTTAGCAAACATTTATGGAAGATATATATGTGTACTACTTCACTGCCAAGCCTGAATGTCTTACTGAAACGCTTCAAAATACAGCTCAAGAGAAGAAATTTGTCAATGAATAAACTAATAAGACTTGTCTCGGCCGCAGTATTTCTTCAGTGGTTATCAGAATTATACCTAGGAGGCACATAATCACATTGCATTACTGTACTTGCATCCTGTCACTGCTAGCATATGAGAAGCCAGACCGATTCTTTCATGTGAAATCCTGCTCGTTAAGGTAGATAAATAGCAAACTAGACACCTGCTCCTCTGAATTTAGCTTTTTTTTTTTTTTAAAAGGCAGGTATTCTAGTAATTTAAAAAACTATTTAAACAGGGAAAGTGAGTAACATTATGACGTGCCAAGCAAGTATCTAATTTCCTTCCAATTCAGGTGAAAATGTCTCATCTAGAACATGTATAAGCATGACAAAAGAGCCTTTTGAATTTAAAAAAAATCACTTTGTGTTTCCATATTTTATACCCAAAGTTATCTGAAAAATGTAGGAACACCCCATTACTCACAGTATCAACCTTTTCTAAAACACCAAATTCAGGCAAATTGCCTAAATACTAGTATCTGGTCCATCTGAACTGATAAATTGATATTCCCTTTATATCCTCTAACTGCTTTTGCAAAATAAAACAGGTACTGTAAGGGAAGTTGTGACGTCATGTGAAAGAGAAGGTACTCTCTCACCAAAGCAGAAGAGATTTCTGAATGATTTAATATTTTTTATTTTTTATTATTTTCCAACTTAAATGATTCTACATGATTTATGAAGAATTTACCACTGCCTAAGCAATGGTAAATGTAATTTTTAAAGAAGTTTAAAAAAAGACATAAAATAGGAGGGGAAAAATTATTTTAGCCTATTATCTTAATCGGGTTTTACTGTGACTCTTAGATGTAGGGGATTATTAACATGAAACACCAACATATTTATCTCGCCACATGCAAAGGAGATCAGTAAGATCAGAGATCAAAATTTAACTGCAATACATAGAGCATAAGTTCAGATTTCAGTAACTTAGGTAATTAATTCTTGATATTTAAAAAATATATTTCCTGTTTTGTTTGGGAAATAAGTAGAATCCCTTATATTAGATTTAGAGTGTTTTTTTACAGAAAATGAAAACACAATCAGAAAGCTTGTCCTGAGGGACTACACATAGGGCAAGAAAAACATTTCCTCTTTTCCTCATATTTTTTTAGTTTTAAATATAATCTATTCATTAAGGCTTTATTGACCTTGTAAACATTTTCATATATTCACACTACACTCACTCTTCTGCTAACTTGACAAGACTTAACAATTCCTCCTTCTCCATAAAAAGCGAGAAGCAAATGATCTTTGGGATTGTGGTTCCTTCCACCAAAGATCAGTTGACAACAAGGCAACATAACAAAATCAGTGAGAAATCTGGCTCTTACATTGTGGTTTTCCTTTTACTGAGAGTTTTTGGGTAATCTAGGGGAAATTAATTGCCAAATCTGCATCTAAAACAGCTTGGCACATTTGGGATGGTGCAGCACAAAGTCAAGCACTTAGAACAATGGAACCATCCATATCTATATGCAACTCCAAATAAATCATTACATGCTGTTTTCTCTCTACGGGATCTTTGCTTCATCTAGTGCAGTAATAGCAAACATGCTCAGTTTTAAGGAGTGAGCTGAGCATTTGTAGGATCCTGCCTCATTTTTCCAGACTGCAAATTGATTATACATTGTTTTTATCCCTGTCAGACAGCAGTGTTCCCAAAGCCTCATTTATAGTATGTTAGTCAAAATGAAATTCCTCATTTTATGTCATGTAAGATACTATATATTATACATTTATATAAATATAGATCATATGATTACACAAATATGCATATTATATGTAATTTCCCTACATGGCATTCAGGAGGAATGCTTCAAAATGTGTAATTAACTGAACTGTAGTAGTATGATTGTATCTCCCTTTTACAGAGAATAATCTGGCTGCTTAAAAGACAAAGGATTTCAGAAATCCTGGCATTGCCATGTCAGTATAAATTATTTCAAGCCTTACTTGCATTTTTACAGCAGTTTATATACTCAAAGCACACTTGTGTTCATTCCAAATGCAGGTGTGCTTAGAGTCCAAGTATCTTAGCATGCGTGTGCTGCAACTAGAAACATAGAAATCACCTCCAAAATAAGTGACCTTCCAGAATCACAAACTCCTTGAAAAAGAGAGAATAAAATCCAGGTTTTCACTGGGGCTTTCAAATGCCCTAAGAAAGCATGCTTTTGATTCCTGCAGCCTCCTACTTAAATTACTATGCTTTCCAGCAATTAAGGCAAGGGTTCTGGATACAACAGCTTCCTTTAACAAACAACCCTGATTCATTCTCTGAACATCATTCCTCCTGTGAAAAAATTATGTGATCACATAATTAAAGATCTTATCGTTATGCATACATGCAAAGGAAAAATTAAAACAGTTTGAATAATCTTCATTCTGACATTTTCCAACTTTTTTTGAACACTTGACTTTCAAAGTCATTTGATTTCAAAGAATGTGTTAATATTCTTTAATAGAAATGATGATTAAAAAACAATCAAACCCAGTAATTTACTGTATTTTTAGCTAATTAAAATTAAAATCCCATTACATGGTATCATACTGATGCCTGCATGGCTGCAAAACTTAGTTTTAGCAATGCAGATCTGCTCCTAGTGCCCTGTGAGATTGGTTGTAGGGTCTGTAGCAGTGGGTTGCTGCCTTTCAGTGGCTTCAGGCACATTGTGGCTACATGTTTCACAGCTCTCTGAAAACACTAAAGAAACCCATGATCTACAGCATCCAGCATCCAATTCCAGGGGTAACAATCCTCCCTCTCTCCCTTCAACAGTTCGACATTTAGAGCCAAATTCAGATCTTGCCTATCTGCACATCATTTTGGGTATTTTCTCCTCTCGTCTCAAATATTTCCTCAGAATAAGCACCACTGAAAGAAGAGGACAAGCAGCTCAGGAGCCTTGGAGAATTTAGGAGTAATACACTTAATTAAACCTTTCTCGATAGAGATTGAAATATACTCAATACAAAAGCAATATGTAGAGACAACTGCTTACAGTCCTGAAAGAAATTCAATTGAATATACATAAATGATGACTCAAGGGGCTCCTAATTTGGCCAAATATTCCAAGCAGAAAATAAAATACAAATGTAAAACCTTGCCCAGAAGAACTATTTCAGCTTCTCAGAGAAATAACTACAAATATTCTAGAACTTCAGTAATATTTACTTTCAGTTAGCGTCATTTAAATGTAGTGACTATCTAAGCAAAATGATTCAGCCTAGAACACAGAAAACTGGCACAAATGGCAATCAATGTCTGCATGATGAAACGGTGCTCTGTGAAAAGCAAGGGCGGATGGGGAGGTTACATCACCCTCAGCTGCCACTGCTCCAGGGATGGCCGGCAGCAGCAGGGAAGAAGCAGCAGATCACTGAAGGTAATCTTATCTTCAACTATAAAAGCTAACTCTGACTCAGATCACGAACTGGGGCTGCAAGCCTCTGAAAACAGGTCACTAGATAAGCACATATGATGTATAACAGATATAAGGGCCTATTCTGTCCGCCCGCCCTAACATAAAAATGTACGTTGTTATATTAAACAGTTTCATTATTAATTTCAGCCTTACTTTCCCGGACAAATGGGAAACAAGTCCTCATTTTCAATGATATGCATTACAAACGACACCGAAACCTAAATATTTTTTCAACAAAAAAGAACTTTTATATCATTGCTTTATATCTTCTGAAATAAAGATGAAATAGTCATTAAAAACAATAAATGAAAAAATGTGCTTTTTTTGTTTTCTGTTGATCACTCTCTTGCTACAGTATCCTGGTTCTTAAAACGTAAATGAGTATCCGTAGTTGAAGCTTTCAGTGCTTTAACAGTAGATGACTGCAAAATGGCTTGTAGAAAATGAGTCTTCCTTTCTGGATTTTTATAGTCCTTTAGGGCTATATGCAGAGTAGACGCATGGCACTGCAGAATTCTAATTAAAACCAGAATACGTTCAAATGGAATAGCGATTAAGGTGTTAAAACAGAGAAATGTATTATTGTGCTGGTTGAATACAGCTAAGAAGCCATGACATGTATGGCTAGTCAAATTCATACATAGTATTTAAAAGGAAAAGCATCTTTAGTTCTCTGATTTAAAAATCAGTGGAACCAGGAAATTTAAGATGAAAACTAACATGGCAGTGATGAAAGACAATAGAACTCACTCTTTCCAGAGCATATACTATAATGGGAGAGTCCCCGAAAAGGTGAGTAACCTGGACGGCAATAGAAGGAAAGCTCAAAAAGCTGGCAGTAGGTATTCACTCACCTCTTCTTCCAGATCTGCCTCCAGAATCATCAGACAACATGAAATTTAACAGCTAGCTACTTTACCACCCCCATGACAAATTATGACCCAATAAACTTCATAGCACACAAATTCTGATAGAAATTTGCTAAACAAGAAAAAAAATTTGTGGTGAAACATATATCGGAATAATCTGAGATCAGGTGGTAAAGGTGCAGAACAGCATTAAAAAAAAAAAAAGAGGACAGGTTTCAAAATATCTCACCTGTAACCTCTGATTTGAATTACCAGGATCTGGAAGCATACAGTGGGAAGGATGCTTTGGACCTGATCTGTTACTATCTTTTCTTCAATACTTGCCAGTGGTTACTGTCTTTCACAGGGAGTTTGCTCCAACATTCTTACTACCTGTCTCTTACACCTCTGCATACTTCAAATCTGAAACTCTACCCACTTCTAAAGAACAAATAAACTTTCTGGAATTTGCAAGTTAATACAAACACCCTTGTTTTTTTTTAAGAAGTTGGACACAATACATCTGAGTTGTGTGGGCTCAGTATCTCAACACTGAAAAGGCTGCAGATGTAGAATCAAGTGTGAGTGATTCTGATCTTTTAAAAATCCTATTTCCAAAAGCCTAGAATTCCAAGTTTTAATAATAAATTTTGCAAGCTTATTCAGGAATACTGTTAGAAGAGAAATCTTTGATTCTATGAACTGGAAGAACTCCCATGCTTCGTGAAGTGCTTTCTTAGTTCACAGATTTCTACTCCAACAGCCTACAATCTTCTCTTGGAAACCATTTATTCTCTGTCAGCTTAACTGGAAATCTGCACCTGTATATTATTTTGCTCTAGCTTTAAAATATTTTTAGCAAAATATATTGCAAAGGCAGAAACCTGATAATTTAGCAGTCAGTATTTTATATTTAGATTTTAGGGTCTCCTATCTATTTTATTACTATTCTTTACTGAAATGCCATTCTTCCATCTCTGCACTGTTAAGTTGCCCAGTATCTTTAGTATACTTAGATCTTCTTATATTTTTCCTCTCAGTTTAATACATACACTTGAATGTAATAAGTATCTTCCATGCAATAATATATATAAAACCATGTTACCATCTTACGTAGGAACACACTGAAGAGCTTCAGAAAAGAAAAGGCCTACGCTGATGCTTCTAAAATTCTCCACTTGTTTCCCCTAGTTTTTGGCTTCTGGAATTCCTAAATGAGATGTGTTGTCCTCATACCTCATTTTCTGTCAATGTATCTGTCTTTTTGAATTCACTAAAATTTTGGCATCCACAGTATCCTGAGGCAAGCAGTCTCACAGCTATGTGTTGTGGGAAGAATGAGTTTCTTTGGTTGATTTTGAACCTGCTCTGCACTAGATTCAGTGAGTTTCTCCTACACTCTCGCCACTTGTGTCCTCTACACTGTTCATGATTTCATACACTTTATTGCACAGCCCTCTTTTCCACATGAGGAGTCCTTGTCCACTTATTACTCTTACAGAAGTTGTTAAATTCATTGTTTTTGCTGCACCTCTCTGCATCTTCTGTTCTGCTGCATCACAGGAGGAGAGATGACAACCTAGAACTGCACAGAGTATTTGACGCACATCTGCATCACGGATTAGAATAGCAGCATAACAACGTGCTGCTTTCCTCTCTATACTTTTCTAATAACGCAAGTCATATTCTAGGTCTTTTCTTGACTGGTGCAAGTAATTAAATTGGTGCTACTAGATGTTTATTTTCTTTAACCCCAGAAGTGCTGCTCCTGAGTGGTAACAATCAGCTCCGAATCCATCAGGGGACTCTGCTCTTCTGTCCACATATGTTGCTTTACTTTGTGCTGGTTTTGGTTGAGATACATAGTAGCTACTACGGGGCTATGGTTTGGATTTGTGCAACTCTATGGAAATACTCCCTGCTTCTCCATCATGTCATAGCCTCCATCAGGCAGCAGGGTGACTTCCCTGTTGTACAACGGCCAGCAGCTCTACAGAGGGGAGTGGAGGCAGCAGAACGTTAGGCAGTCTGTTGAACTCAGTAAAAATCATAGGATCATTAGGGTTGGAAGGGACCTTAAAGATCATCTAGTTCCAATGCCCTGCCACGGGCAGGGATACATGCCACCAGATCAGGCTGCTCAAGGCCCCATCCAACCTGGTCTTGAACACATCCAGGGATGGGGCAGCCACAACTTCCCTTGCCAACCAGTTCCAGTGCCTCACCACTCATGGTGAAGAAATTCTTCCTAATGTCTATTCTAAATCTGCCCTTCTCCGATCTATATCTGTTCCCCCTCATCCTACCACCATAAGCCTTTATGAACAGTACCTCTCCAGCTATCTTGTAGGCTCCTTTCAGGTACTGGAAGGTCGCTATAAGATCTTGTTGGAGCCTTCTCTTCTCCAGGCTGAACAACCCCAACTCGACCAGTCTGTCCTCATAGCAGAGGCATTCCAGCCCTCTGGTCACCTTTGTAGCCCTCCTCTGGACCTGTTCCAACAGCTCCATATCCTGTTATGTTGAGGATTCTAGAACTGGACACAGTAATCCAGATGAATTCTCACAAGAGAGGAATAGAGGGGCAGAACTACCTCCCTTGACCTGCTGGCCATGGTTCTTTTGATGCAGCCCAGGAAATAGTTGGCCTTCCAGGCTGCGAGTGCACACTGCTGGCTCATGTCGAGCTTCTCATTGACCAGCACCCCCAAGCCCTTCTCTGCAGGGCAGCTCTCTATTACATCACCCAGTACAATGAGATCTCAATTTGTGGCAGAAATCAGTTTCTGAAATATCCCATTTCAAATTTAAACTAAAAATATTCTTGTAATTTTCAGAAAAGCCAGTATATGTGCTGTTAAGTGGAGAACAGAACCATACTTTATATATAAAAGGGGGACTCGCTGTTTATTTAGACATATACACATACGAGTGTGCTCACACAGGAAAACGGGAACTAGATTTCGTCCTTCCTCTGCCTGAAGTGATAAACTTACATCTCCACATGTGTTTATATAAATATACAAATACTGTAAAAATTTCAGTCCAAATATTTACATGTATCGAGGACATTTGTGATAATTTTGTTTAACTAATAAAAAAGTCTCTATCAAAATGTTTTTACACCTCCTAACTGAATACTTATGTTCAGTCAAACATAGCCTGACACACATCTTCATTTAATATTCCAACACAATAAACCTCACAAAATCAAGAATCTTAATATGCACTAAGGTATACAAATCTTCTCAATAACATTTCCATAGCAGAATTAGTCTCTTACAATGTGTACTGGATCATTTGGTCTTCTGGTCTACTCAAAGAAACTCTGAATTTAGAATAAACGCTTTGCAAACAGGCTGCACACTAAAATGTGCTGTAAATGCTGTACCAGAAGGGAGACTAAACGTTTGGCTTGGGTTACAGAACACACATTAAAATCAATAGTGTAAATACAAATTTTCTGCCTGCCAATTTTAAAATATTTTAAAAATCAATATTCAATATAAAAAACCCCCAATTCTCTATGCTGAATTTTTCTATCAATATAGCAAAGTCTGGAACAAAGCCTGACGATTTAAGCCAGGACCAGCTCCTCAGCATTAGGGTGACAGCTACAGCTCTGGCACTAAATTCTGAGATGACATAAGTGATATTTGGAGCAAATCTGGCAAATATTCCAGCCTCAGTGATTAAATTCTTTGCTGTTTGCCTTTGTTCATCTGATCATTAGTTTGATTTAGGGTTAACTTTATCCCATCTGCACAATTATATTGGAACAGGACAGTAGTAGTACACGATTTAGAAATCCAGAAGCAGAAGCATCTGAAGGCTTCCTAGTGCAGCAGACACAGTGGAGTTTCTGCCACCAAGGTGAGTAAAGGCAGACAACAGAGAGCAGGCGGGGAATCTGCTTCTTTGGCTGCTCCTTGTAGGCAGCTGCTTTAGACGACTACCTGCTTTGTCTATGGATAAGATGAGTCTTGGGCAGAAGAATAAATGTATTCCCTCCATCCCATCCAAACTACATATCTAAGACATTAGATTGTACTTCTGTATCATTTCTGTGATGCTAAGCCCAACACCAAGACAGGAGAAGTATCCCAAACCAAGTCCCATTGATTCTAAAGGATTTGTAAGAGCTATTGTTTCTGATGGGAAGGACAGCAAGCATTTATACATGCTAGAAAGCTGGATGGTGAAAGAGAAAAAGAAATATATGGTGAAACTGCTGATACTGAGGACCTCGTATTCACATTCTGTGTTTCAGAATGGTCTCTTATGAAAATTAGCTCTAGTCTGGTCTTCTGGAGTACATTTCTGTTAATGGCTGCAATACATAAGAGTGCTCTCGGGGCCTATCTTCTCATTTTGTTTAAAGAAAAGGCATGTTCCCAAATCAAAGCACAGTAAGCGTGGACAAACAAGAGATTCACTTCGAAAGCACAATCCTGATCTGAATTAAGACACTGAAGGATGTGTACCTGCAGCCACACACCTCTGCAGAGACACAAAGTTCTTACCTGCAGAGTCTAAAGGATAAAACTTTCCACTGCTCAAGTGTGACTGGCACTGAAATCTCAAGCTGTAGAGTGGAGGGTCCTCTTGGGTCCCCTATCCTGATCCTCCCTTTTACAAGCAACCAAGTCACATACTGTCTTTGAAAGTAAAAAAGAGGAAAAACTTTTCAGCAGAGCCTGTAGCAAAAGGACAAGGGGTAATGGTTTTAAACTAAAAGAGAAGTTTAAACTAGATACTAGGAAGCGATTTTTTTCTGCTGAGGGTGGTGAAACACTGGTACAGGTTGCCCAGAGAGGTGGTAAATGCCCCGTTCCTGGAAACATTCATGGTCAGGTTGGATGGGGCTCTGAGCATTCTGATCTAGTTGAAAATGTCCAGCCCCTCACTGCAGAGGGGCTGGACTATATGACTTTCATGGTCCCTTCCAACCCAAAGCATTCTATGATTCTAGGGATTAAATTTTTGAAGGGATGAATCAAATCCTTGACTGACTCACGAGTGTAGCACATACCAGCAACTGAAAGGAAAGGTCTACGTGGTCTTTCCAGACAGTCAAGAGCTGCTGGTGACAGATGCTGTCCAGAAACAGTGACCACCATCAGTTAGAGATTAAAGTGGTGATAATTTCTACAGATTGAATCCCATACTCCTCAAAGAGTCTGCATCTATACTGCTAAAAAACATTCTGACAGAGAAGCTGCAATAGCAGCACAGGAAAGCTTGAAAAGGACCTTTGGGTGACAGACAACGATGGCACGGCAGATATGGATACCAGTGAGCACCCAAATCACTCAGCACTGCAGTGCAGGGTTAAAGATGAGTGAAAGGCAATGGAGCTCTAGGACCGGTAACAAGTTGTCGTATGTGCTATGTATAGTATTCCTTTTGAGTTGCTTCTTGAGTGAAAACTTTCCACTCTCCTGAGACATCTTAAGATCACAGGCATAATTGTTCCCCTCTGCAGTACCAACTGGCATCAACTTTAAACACTGCCAAGCATCATCTAATAAGACGACCTCACTGCCGCAACTATACATGTTTAGGCAACTCCTGAGATTGCAGATGACAAGCTCAGTTTGGGACACTGGTTTCACACTCATCATAAAGGGTCACCAAAACTACGCAGGTGGACCTTTCATCAAGAGGCCTTAGTACAGAGGACCGCTAGGTCACCAAGTGCACATACTTTGTAGTTTTAACTGTCCATCACCTGAGCAATACAATCACAGCAGCTGTAACCTGCGTTACTATGCAAGCCTTTCCTAGAGACAGTAGCTGCCAAACACACAGCACTACAAATGGCTTTCCAGATGCTGTAATGGTGCCTTAATGCTACATGATAAAAATTTATAGAACTTCTAAGGGTGGGAAACATATTTACAAATCAACTCCAGTGCTAAAGAGAACTTATCTGCATGTAGAATTGGCATGAGTCCAGGGACAAGGAGTAGAAAATATAGAAAAAAAGTATTACATGTATTTAGGTCCAATGATGCTTTTAAAATACAGGAAAACATGTTTTTATGTGTATATATATAAAATACGTATTACATAAACATTTTCAGGTTTGACAACCTTACATTAGATTTGGAAATGCATATCTATACAATCAGGTAAAAATAAAATAATTTAAAAATACTTCTCTTACTTGGGTTATTTCAGAAAGTAACTTAAATGTTATTTTCAGCACGTTGCTTTGTGATTTAATTAATCTGCAGCTATTCTACACTAAAATGGAAGCTTTATAGCTTTGAAAAATGAAGGCTTTCACTTCTTCATTAAGACAGAAGGCCTTGCAGTAGTAATTTCTCTACTGGGTTTGCAAATGATGGTCCTTTTTCTAATGAAAACACTAACTATTGTTCAAATAGTCTCTGGATTGATGTAAGTTCTACGTGCAAATATGAAAATTCTCTGTGGCAGCATGATTTGGAAAATGGCATTATTACAAGGTGCTTATGCTTTTTGTAATGTTAAAAATGGTCCCAAAAGTAAAAAATTAACATTCAGAACCAAGACAGCTGACAGCGTATGAGAAAATTAACTGTACCTCCACCATTGTGCAAGCCAAGGCTAAAGAGCTTTTGTCAAATGAGAACTCCATCTCTCTAATTCCATGTCAACTGCTGCTTACAGGAACTTTTAAAAAAAACTTAAAGTAAGTTTAATACTTTAAGGAGGTAATTACAAAAACTTAAGAGTACTGAACAGAAAGAACCATATGCCCTCCTGACATTTTTTTTTTAATCTACTGGAAAAAAAGTTAATTTCCCTAATTTCATTACAGCTTTAAACATTCAGCAGGGAGAAGTAATACTTTGGTTAATTTTCCTTCCTTGCAGCTCCCCCATTTTACAGGCTGTCCCTCAAATAGGCTCATAAAATGCATAGAAGTGTTCACTCACTATAGTTGACAAAAGCTCTCCTATGCAATATGGAATTCTAAAAAAATATTTATATTTGTGGACAAACTAAATACCAACTAGAAGGCAGGGATTGCCATGTAATGCACAGGCATGATCTTTTGACTAAATCTCTTCCTCTCTGCCCATTTTTCTCTTTCTAAAGAACACACAATTTCCCCCTAAAATTATACTGACATAAATACCAAATAGATAAAATCCAGACGTTTACATTTCTTAAAAAAATCTGAATTTTTAAAGAATTTTCTGTGGGGACCAATTCTGTGTAATGATCTAGTCATTCTCTCCTCCAAATTATACAGGCGAGAAGGAGAAACCTTTCCCTCACGTCCTACTTCACCTCAGGTAAGTTTGCACTTCTGTCAGCAGTAGTAGTTTTATAGTTTATAATTTTGCTCAGAAAAGTGGAAAAAACAACCTACACATTGGAATGGTGTCCCTCACAGCCGAGTACAGTCTGACAGCCACAATGGTTTTCTGCCCCAGAGACAACTGAGTGCGGCGATCATCAAAATTAAGCGTAAGAGACAGAAATATCTGAGAAGCCTTCACCTTTTAGCACTTCCAATTACCCAACAACTGGAAACAGTGAATTCAACTGAGGACAGGCTGATAGGAGAAAGTATTTCCATGGGATACATTGTCTCTTTTACTCTTCAAAAACTATCTGTCCACTGGCCAGTGTAACGCTGTAGGTGCAAAATGCTCTGTTCATAGAATAACCACATTGTTTCTATACAGTTCTTATAATTTTTTCCATTACAAAACTTCTCACACATAAAAAAAAAGTTAGCTAAGAGAAGCAGTTAAAAGACATCATCAACTACTTTCTCAGAGACAGATATTTACAAATAGATGATTTATTACTACAGTAAAAATTAACCCATGCACATAGGCAAGTGTCACCAAGTGTAAGACAAGCCACAGAGAACTATCTCATCATTGATTTCTACTACGTACCAATAGGTACCAATCATTTGGGAGAATGTGGTCAGTAAGAGGAATTTATTTGACTGTAGCAAGATGGAGGTACTCATTGTAAGATATATACAGGCATAAACCACAGACACCATAGTAGCATGCTTCAAAATTACATACAAGTTCTCTCATACTGGCCAATTTGTTAAAAATAGTAATATCCTATTTTTGTTCATAACTGTAGCATAAATTGAATCCAACTGTAACACAGTTGCTTTAGACTCATCATCATTGAAGACTTAATCTGATTTATTGTTTGAAAATCACTTTAATCCATGCTCAAAAACTTGACAGTTCCACTTTAGCACCGTACATAAAACTTCAGCTTAGGACAAATAATCAATTGCGAACAAAATCATGTTTATAGAAATGTATATTATGTATTGCATAATAGCGATCATTTTATATAACATCATTACCTATGTTTATATACAGCAATAACTTATTTCACGGAAAATTAAAGGACTGTAATACAGGAACACCAGTTTGGCTTAGAAGTTTTGAGATTCTTCTAAGATACAAGGCAGATACAAGAATAGCCTATTATAGCAATTATGTAATGTTGCATAAATATGCTCTAAATTAATAAAATAACAAAACAAATTTATTTAGAAAGTATAACTTTATTTTCATTCCATATTCTACAACTTTTTTTCTTAACCTCTAGGTAATTTTTTAAGACATCTCTTGAAAGAGAGCTAGTTTGTTAAATGCATAATGGTCAGTTATTTATTCTGACTATAGGTCTTTAAACATTCCAGTATGCAAGTTACTCCTCTGCTGTCCCCTGCTTATGACACAGAAGAAAGGACTTTTTTTTTCCCTTTCAATTTGCCTTTTAAGTTGACAAGCTACATTTTGGCTTCTCTCTGATTTCACATAATAACAGAAAAACATTTTTAATGATGTTCTAGGTTTCAGTTTTCAAAAGGTGGGTCTTGATGTTTGGATTTAGGGTGTCTAATTTGTAGATAGCATATGTTATCATCACAGCAGATTCTAATTAAATTTTCCTGAAAATAAAGATTACCAAAAGATGTTAGAACACCAAAATGTAGATGAACAGAGCTTTAGTATGTAATTTGGATGATATGGTTTGCTTCATGTAGCTTTGCATCTTGAGTAGCAGGAGTTTATTATGCGTATTCATATATGACATGGACATAATTTTGCACATTTATATTCACAGGTAATCAACCGAACACTAGCAGTAGAAAATTACTGTCTGGGAGTGGCACGACAAGTTACAAGACTCTCCAGTTTTTAATTATCTAATACATTTTTACAATACTCATTTTTGCATTACAGATTTTTACATTACTTATTTTCAATACTTTAAAAATAATAAATCACTGACCACCTATATAATTTATTTGTGTGAAGTGGGAAATAAAGCAACACCTAAATTCTAAGTGTTCATTTTGCAAGATAATGAACAGTTATCATTTCCCAGAAACCTACTGCAGTGCAGGAGCATGAATAAAGAGACAGTAAAAAAACACGCAATGGATTTACAGTGTTTTACTGGATTTCAGGGGTAGGTATTCCCTGGTGTTATGTTTAAACAGGTGGATACATGAGATTATGGAGAGTCTCATTTATCCTTTTTAAATGGAAGTACTAAGCTTAAGGAATAGTTTAACTTTCAAAAGACTAATTTCATCAGGACCATATATATTGCTAAAATGACACTGAATTGTATATTAACGAATTTTTACTCATTTAAACAAAACTTTGTATATTTATCAAATTTATACAGAATGGATATTTCTGACATTATATTAAGAAAATAAACATGTTTTGCTATACCAACCTCTTTGCTTCAAAAGGCCGTGAATCTAGTTCACAGCAAACTTTTGTGAGATCTTATTTTTCTCTGAAGATTGAGTAATTTATAGTAGATGCCTCCCAAAGGCAGGGTTGTTAACTTCTTGAAAACTATCATCTGGATTTGCACTGTTCCATTCCTGTACACAATTTGTCCACATACAGCTACTGAATCTCCCTATAAAGGCAATTATATCCTGATTTTTGGGCCAAGAACTGGACAAAGCAGTTCATCAGTTGTTGGAGCATATGTTGGAGCATAACCCTCACCTATCTATTACGGTATTTCACAGACATAGTTACTACATACTTCAAAAGAAGTCAGGTTCACAAAGAAAGTATGAGAAGAGAATACCATAGGCTTCCAGGATTGCACAGCTGTTCTGCCTCTGTGACACTACATCTGCTCCCCATCAGAGAAAGACTCAACTAGTAGCTATTAGATGTATTAGCAAACTATTTCAGACTGTTTTCCTCAAAAAGTGAAATAATATCCAGACAAAGCAGCACTGCTAGCCTTGAAGAACAATAGTTTATCTTTCAAAACAGTCTTAATGAATAAGGAAATATCTTGCAGAGTGGGAACTTGAGAAGAGGTGCCACATGATGACAGGATATTGCCTCTGTCTGGACAGAGAAATAGTAGAAAATGCTATTACTAAGGAAAAAAAAAATCTTACAGTCTTAAAGATAATTGACTCCTGAAAATACTGACTGCATACATGATCCCTAGTAAATAACTTTTTTGAACCACTTGCCTAACTCAACATGTCGATACCGACAAAAGCGAACAGACAGAGCATGCAGCTCTGCTTGAACACAGCCAACACTGGAGCACCTGCCTAGACTCCTCATCGCTGCTTCCTGCGGCCACATCAAGCATGACCCCCATTCCTCTCTCTGAGCAGCTATATGCATAAAACACACTTTTACATAGACTTTAATGATCTGTCAATGAATACAAGCTTGAAACCTGCTAAGTTCAATTTGTCGTGCCTAAGCATGGTATGAGTAAACTGAAGAGAAGGGGAGCTGATGCCAAAGGCCATTGCCATGGGCTCCTCAATACTGACCGTCGGCAGCACACACGAGGCTCAGCTC
The DNA here is from genome assembly GCA_033459285.1 of Clamator glandarius. Lineage (NCBI taxonomy): Eukaryota > Metazoa > Chordata > Aves > Cuculiformes > Cuculidae > Clamator > Clamator glandarius. The sequence continues at coordinate 2,720,571 of JAUNZM010000559.1, forward strand.
TCACTCTTCCCTGCTTCCCTTCCCAAGCATTAAGGCACTTCCAGAATGGCAACCCTTGCCTTCCAACCTTATATTACACTGATTCCAATCCACTGACCTATTTCTGAATACTACTAGCAACTGAAGCTCCTAGCAGCTACTGAGAATTTGTATATTGATCAACTGTTTGGAAAAACAGTCTCAGTCTCCCTCAAGAGAGAGGCATGGGCTTTCCAAAGAAATTCAGTACAGGAAGAAGGGGTAATCATTGGCACAAGGGCAAGGATTTCCAACATTTTAAACTAATTTTACCTAATTTAAAGAACTTATCTAGTTTAAAGAAGTAACAGTGAAGAAAGCAGTCTTTTCAATCAGAAGAGAAATAACTTTTCTTACTGAACAAAACTAGACTAATGGGTTTGGTAACGAGTTTCAGAAAAAGCCATTCAGTCCATCACCCTCTGTAGGGTCTCCTGAGAAGCTCCCTCAGCTGCTTTGCTTCACTCAGCCTCACATTTGTTTCTTTATAAATTCTGATGTGAATTATTCCTTAAACGATTTCAAATTTTCCTTTCTCAAAACAAACAAACCCACCCACAGTAAAAATATTTCTGATCTTTCATTTGTTTGTTGTTGTGCAGCTTTTTTAATATAAAAGAGACTGAAGATTACCTACAATTATTATTTGGAGGGACAAAAGAAGTGTTGGCATGACACAAAAGTGAGAAAAACCAGCTTTCTAACGTTCTTCAGTTAGTGTAACATTACTGCAATATGAGCTGAATGAATAGTAGCTAATAAGCTAATGCTAAAACCTTTCTTAAATATTCATAATTACTTTTTACAGTATACAGCTACATCTGGTTCAGGGAAATCTCTGATTTCAATACAGGATGGGGGATGATGTGATTGAGAGGAGCTCTGCAGAGTAGGACTTGGGGGTGCTGGTCAATGAGAAGCTCAACATGAGCCAGCAATGTGTGCTCGCAGCCCCAAAGGCCAACTGGGCTGCATCAGAATAAGCGTGGCCAGCAGGTTGAGAGAGGTGGTTCTGCCCCTCTATTCCTCTCTTGTGAGACCTCATCTGGAGTATTGTGTCCAGTTCTGGAATCCTCAACACAAGAAGGATGTGGAACTGTTAGAACAGGTCCAGAGGAGGCCTACAAAGATGATCAGAGGGCTGCAGCACCTCCCATATGAGGACAGGCTGATAGAGTTGGGCTTGTTCAGCCTAGAGAAGAGAAGGCTCCAAGGAGATCTTACAGCAACCTTCCAGAACCTGAAGGGGCTACAAGAAAGCTGGGGAGGGACTGTCCACAAAGGACTGTGAACAGAGAAGGACTGGTGGGGGATGTGAAGGTTGGAGGATGCTTGGGGCAAAGCGATCATGAGATGATAGAGTTCTCGGTGCAGGGTGAGATGAAGAAGGTGGAGGTTAGCAGAACAGTCACCCTCAACTTTCAGAGAGCAGACTTTGGGCTGTTCAGAAGGCTTGTTGGAAAAGTCCCATGGGAGGCGCTCCTTGAGGGCAAAGGTGTCCATGAGGATTGGGCGCTCTTCAAAAAGGAACTCCTAGCAGCTCAGGAGAAAGCTGTCCCCAAGTTCCGGAAAAGTAGGTTGAGTAGGGAGGTCCTAAGAGACATCAATCTCTTAGGAAATCCGGAAAAGTAGGTTGAGTAGGGAGGTCCTAAGAGACATCAATAGGAAGAGGAGGGTCTACAACCTTTGGAGGAAGGGGCAGGCATCCTGGGTGGACTATAGGGAGGAAGTGAGAATGTGCAGGGAAAAAGTCAGGAGGGCTAAGGCCCAACTAGAAATGCGATTGGCCAAGTCTGTGAAAGACAACAAAAAGTCTGTCTACAAATACATCAACAGTAAAAGGAGGGCTAGGGAGAATCTCCAGTCCCTAGTAGATGCAGAGGGAACAAGAGTAACAGGGGATAAAGACAAGGCTGAAGTACTCAATGACTACTTTGCCTCAGTTTTTAACAGTAAGGAAAATTGTCCACGGGTTCATGAAAGGCAGGTCTTGCCAGAGTAACCTGATCACCTTCTATGACCGAGTGACTAGACTCTTGGAAGAGGGAAAGGCTGTGCATGTGGTCTTCCTGGACTTTAGTAAAGCTTTTGATACAGTTTCTCATAGCATTCTGCTTTGGAAACTGTCGGCCTCTGGCCTGGACGGGCGCACACTCTCCTGGGTGAAAAATTGTTGAATGACCGGGCCCAGAGGGTGGTGGTAAATGGAGTTAAATCCAGCTGGAGGCCAGTGACTAGTGGGATTCCCCTGGGCTCAGTCCTGGGTCCAGTCCTGTTTAATGTCTTTATCAACGACCTGGATGAAGGCATCGAGTGCACCCTTAGCAAGTTTGCAGATGACATCAAGCTGGGTGGAAGTGTGGATCTGCTGGAGGGTCAGGAGGCTCTGCAAAGGGACCTGAACAGGCTGGACTGCTGGGCAGAGTCCAACAGCATGAGGTTTAACAAGGCCAAATGTCGGGTCCTGCACTTGGGGCACAACAACCCTAAGCAGAGGTACAAACTAGGAGAAGCCTGGCTGGAAAGCTGCCAGGAGGAAAAGGACCTGGGGGTGCTGGTTGACAGCCGACTGAACATGAGCCAGCAGTGTGCCCAGGTGGCCAAGAAGGCCAGTGGCATCTTGGCCTGCATCAGAAACGGTGTGACCAGCAGGTCCAGGGAGGTTATTCTCCCTCTGTACTCAGCACTGGTGAGACCGCACCTCGAGTACTGTGTTAAGTTCTGGGCCCCTCACCACAAGAAGGATGTAGAGGCTCTGGAGCGAGTCCAGAGAAGAGCAATGAAGCTGGTGAAGGGGCTGCAGAACAAATCTTATGAGGAGCGACTGGGAGAGCTGGGGTTGTTCAGCCTGGAGAAGAGGAGGCTGAGGGGAGACCTTATTACTCTCTACAACTACCTGAAGGGAGGTTGTGGAGAGGAGGGAGCTGGCCTCTTCTCCCAAGTGACAGGGGACAGGACAAGAGCGAACGGCCTCAAGCTCTGCCAGGGGAGATTTAGGCTTGAGATAAGGAAAAAATTCTTCACGGAAAGGGTGGTTAGGCATTGGAACGGTCTGCCCAGGGAGGTGGTTGAGTCACCGTCCCTGGAGGTGTTTAAGGTTAGGGTGGATCAGGTACTTAGGGGCATGATTTAGGGATTGGTGGGAATGGTTGGACTCAACGATCCAGTGGGTCTCTTCCAACCTGGTTATTCTGTGATTCTGTGTGACTAGGGGCAACGGGTATAAACTGAAGAAAGGCAGATTTAGGCTAGATATAAGAAAGAATTTCTTCACTATGAGTGTGGTGAGGCACTGGCATAGGTTGCATGGAGGTGTTCAAGACCAGGCTGTATGGGGCCCTGGGCAGCCTGATCTAGTGGGATGTGTCCCTGCCCATGGCAGGGGTGTTGGAACTCGATGATCTTTAAGGTCCCTTCCAACCTAAACTATTATATGATTCTATGATACACTGAATTTCCAAGAAAGCAAGCACTCATGGTTGTACAGTATCAACATGTGGCACAGTAAACCTTATAAAAAGTTCCAAACAAAAAAATACTTTTTTGAAAGAGTCCAGCAAATGCAGGTGTTCTAACACATCAGTCCATAAAAGACAATTGTGAGATTTAAAGTATGATACTGGAATTTATTGTATATCACTTTATGTTCCAAGACCTGTTAATGGTGATGAATAACTGTATTCGATTTAGTTCAACACCTCCAAATTCTCACTGTCTACACAAGGATGAGGTTAAACATTTAAAGACCTTAATTTAAAAGAGCTTATCTGTTCCATTTGACTGTGAAACTCATATGTAAGGTGAATGAACAGTGATAAAGAAGAATCTAACAAAAGATCAACTACTGGGTAGCCTAAAAAAAAAAAAGGAGAAAATATGTAAATGACCTGGCATTCTTTAATTTAATTTTGTCAGCCTTTTGCAAAGGAATGGAAAAGAGAGTAGGAAACTAACCAACACATGCCTGATTTCAGCTGCATACTGAGGAGGACAGTAAAAATGATGCGTCAGTCACTTCTAGACAAAGATTTTCCCTTGCTAAATATTACTACAAAACCAGCTGAGCACTAGCAAACTAACATTAGGATAGAAAACATTAGGGAGAAAAACTTTCAAATAGGAATAAAAAAAGAGGAGTAAGAGCAGTAACAATAATGCTAATAAATATAAAACATTTTAACCTAGCATGCCAGTCAGCAGAAGGCTATTGAGTAGTAGTCGTTGAACAGAAAAATCAATATGCCCATCAGAGACAAACAGAAAAAACGAAGGTAGAAGGACGAAAAGAGCAATGTTCAAAGAGAAATAAACCCCACAGCTCTGTGAGACAGCCTGAAAGAAATATTACTCTTCTGGTAAAGGCAAGAGCACAGGGGAAAAGATCCACTTCCACCGTGCTGAGGATTGTATGGGAAGACTGAAACTAACAGGCATCCTAACTTTTCTTCCCAGCAGAGAGTGCAACATTCCAAGGTGTTACAGCCCGTATGAAGTGCTCCTGGCAAAAATTCTAATTAAATAGCTGAAAATATTATGGTAAATACCAGTAATGAACAAATACATCTGCACTGCTCTTGGGATCCAAAGTCAGATCAACAACTTTTCTCCTGGACTGATAAGAAAGAGAAATACTAGGATGGACCTTTCTGTTCAAGACACATATATAAAAGTTTGAGACATGCATTATGGACTGGTAAAAACTGAGAGAAACGTATATGAAATCTCTTCCTACAATTTTTTTTTCTCAAGCCTAACATGAGACATGCGAGTTGAAATAGATATTCCTCCCTGAAAACACATCAGTAAATGTCCACTGCTGTTAGAACACCCATCTTTTTGCAAGCTGATATAAATCACATACTGGTTGAGATAAAAAGCAATAAAATTAAGAACAGACTTACAAGGCTTGACATTACAGTTTAAGCACTACATGACTTAAAAAAATCCTCAGTGTAAAGTGAAAACCAACTTTGTTTTACCAGCTAAATTTAGATCAATTAGCAATCACTGTACTCTAATAGGAAGCAACTAACTTTGGCCACTGCAGGTAATCACTGCGCTCCGGAAACTAGCAGCTGTAAAAGGTACTGTAACAATACATCATCTGGCTCACTTATGAGCTCTGTTGATTAACAAACTCAAGGCCACACAAGTTTTTGGTAAGGAAAGAAAAACAAAAAGGAGTAATTTTTTTTAGTAAGGATGAAAATGTAGGAGAGTTGTAAGTACAAAAGGGAAGAATGTGTGCTTCATATTGGCAGAAAGGCCAGATGTTTTTAACAAAAGGCATAAAGGTTGCACCAACAAAATATCCATCCAGATATAAAACAGCAAATTGCCTGTGCAGAATTTTTTAATCTCCACGTAAAATAGGCAGTTGTGCATTTAAGTACTCATACAATTAAACTTTTCCAACCTCAGCATACTACATAGTGCAGAGGAATACATGTGAACATTCGCCACATTGGCTTCAGTCCAGGTTTCTTCTTTGACTTACACAATGTCAGAGTACCACTCATATCAACTTACAATCACTGAAAACAGTAAAAGGAATGAAACTTCCTTAGCACAAAAATTATTTAAACTCTCTGTGACTGGGTGTTTTGAACAATGACATGTAACTTTTGAGACATAAAACTGGCTGGCCAGGATGATGAAGACTTATAAGATAACACCACTCAATATTTAGTCAAATTGTAATGTGCCTGCTGACCATCAATAAATAGTGTACCGAAAGAACAGCAGTATTCCATTCCCAAGCAACAGTGAGGTTAAACACAGAAAAGAAAGTCAGAAAAGTCAGGAACCTTGAAGAAATAAAAACAGTAAGATACAAGGGCATACACTAAAGCCTATCCTATGACATTCAGCTGAACAGCAAGTTGAGGTAATATTGTTTTAGATTAAGAAGTACAATCTTAGGGCATTTTGATGAGAATAAGTCATAAATCATAGAATGGTTTGGGTTGGAAGAGAACTTCAAAATCATCTAGTTCCAACACCCCTGCCATGGGCAAGGACACCTTCCACTAGACCAGTTTGCTCAGAGCTTCATCCAACCTGGTCTTAAACACCTCCAGGGAAGGGGTGTTCATGACTCCTCTGGTTTCACTGCCTCACCACGATCACGATAAAACTTTTCTTCCTAATACCTTATCTAAATTTACCCTCTTTCAGCTTAGAACTGTTACCCCTTATCTTACCCCTGCACTCTCTCCGGCTTTCGTGTAAGTCCCCTTTAAGTACTGGAAGGCCAACTCCAGCTCTCTCAGCCTGTCCTCATATGGATCAATAAGCAATAAATATAAATAAACAATATAAAGCACTCTAAATACTTAGATAAACTTACATAGGTCCAGAATTTTGTTATAGAAAATATTTTTTTGTTTAATTGAAATTCTGTCTGTTTTGTAAAGCTATCTAACTCTTTTCTTCAAGCTGCACTATATTCAGATTCTTTTCTCCTGGAGAATTCCCAGGCATTTTGACTGACTACCTACAACAGAAAAACTCAGCACTACAGACTAGGCAACTCCTGAGTGGAGTATCAGGTTCACTTTGGGCCAGCTAAAACAGAACAGCGTTTTGAGGCAGCTGCGTGAAGACTGTTGTTATCAGCTATCAGATGTTGGTGCAAAAATAATTGCCGTTTTTAACCATCAACTTTAAAGTAGTGTATCACAGCTTAGAATAAAATTTATTAATCAAAATAAGAAACACTAGAACGCACACATTTTTGCCAATAATAAACAGGTTTGCCTATTCCAATGGCATAAAATCCTGGAGTCCTGAAACTGATAAATTCTTCAAAGGGGTTTTGAGCTGCTGCTTGGTTGTGGAAAAACCTCTTGCAGGGAGCTGTTGAGATGCCTGAAAATGTGGTAATTGGAGAGGGGGAGGGGTCTAGTGGGTAAGCTTGGTGAGGTAAAGTTTCATAGTCCAATTTATGCCGCTTCCACAGTTATTTGCCACACATGTGGTCAGGCTTTGTCATGCAGAAGAATCGGTCCTTTTCAGTTGACAAATATTGGATGCAAATGTAGTTCTTGGTACATTTTGTTGATTTCCTGGCAATATTTCTCTGCTGTGATGGCTTCACTAGGATCCAAGAAGTCATAGTGGATGATTGCACTGGCCAACCACCAGTGACCATAATCTCCTCTTGATGCAGCTTCAGTTTGGAGAAGTGTTTTGGTGCTTCAAATCAGTCCAGCCACTGCATGGAACACCACTGTTTGCCATACAGAATCCATTTTCTATCTCATGCCACAATATGCTCAAGAAATGGATTGGTTTTGTTGCACAGAAGAAGCACAGAGAAAACTTCATAACAGCAATTTTTAAAAAAATTTCACTCAGCTCCCATTTGTTGGGCTTTTTTCATTTTCCAATATATTGGAAATGTTGAATGGTCAACGTTTAGTTTTTATGCAACCTCTTGAGTTGTTTTCCATGGGTACACTTCAATACTGGCCATTAACTGGTTGTTGTCTATTGCAGAAGGACATCCGCAACCCTCCTCATCTTCAAGGTTATCGTTTCCATTACAGAGTTTCTGGAACCTATTCAAGCTATATATCAGTTGGTGGTCCCCTGGACAAATGCTTAGTTGATATTGTTAGCAGTTTCTGCTGCTTTACATCCCTGCTGACCTCATGCAATGAAATCTCTGAAATTTGCTTTTTTTCCCATCTTTAGTTTGATGGTGCAGTGTAAGGAAGAATAAACAGTGAAAACAAAACCATATGTATAAATAAGCAGACTGTATATTGTGCTTTAAAATGGTATACCCGAACACATTTAAATAAAAGTTCAATCCAAAACAAGCACTGCAGTTTACAATGACAAAACCGGCAATTATTTTTACAGTAACCTAACAGAATGGCTGAAAGAATCTATTGTCCTAATTTGAGCCCATCCATGGAAGAACATCCCTGCTTTGTAAAAAGCACAATCTAGTTCTTAGGAACACAAGCAGTGCAGATTAATTATACAATATATTTATTAAACAATATCTAAATCTTACAATAGCCCGTGAAGTCAGTGCACTCCAAATACTAATTTTGCACTCTGTTATTTTATTGCCTTATGGAGTAAAACATCTGAAATTATGAGCTACCACTTATGCAGATGATAGCATTTTGTTAGTAGCCACTTATTCTATTAAGAATTTTTTAAAGAATCTAGAAAAATTATAAATTATTTCTATAATACTACTGTGATTTGTACAATTAAGCATGACAGTGCAGTAACATCAGTAACATCTTCTTACTAACAAGTCAATGTTAGTAACAAGAAATTATGAATTTCTGCATCATTTATTAAACTCTTTGAGGACACAGTTCTGATCCACACAGTAAGATATTAAGTATGTTCACGTCACTACTAACAGAAAACACTGTTGTGAAGAAAAATGACTACCAATTTTTGGTTGCAAGAAACTCAAGATGCACATGAAAGTCCTCACAAAGTTCTGACATACCCTCTCCAAAATAGTTCAAAATATCTTGTGGTTTACACCATCACCGTGTACAGACCTTTAAGGAACTACTTATTCCCATAAGCCAAGAGCTTTAATTACTGCTCACCTTTAAAATGGATCCATTAGGTCAAACGGGATACTAATAACAGCAGGGCATAAACCGTAAAGTCATTTATGCTTACCAGCTGTATGATTAAACACTGAGTATTATCTCACTATCTTATTTACAAGCTTAGTGATATCTATATACATTGTTACAAAAAACTGAATTACTTCAATACGATTTGCAACTAAATAAGTCATAGTTCTTTTTTCCCTGGTTCTTATTTTTGAATAGCAATGAAATAGTACCAAATTGTCTTCCTGGAGTTAGAAATATTCTAATCCTAATCTGAGATCAAAAACATCAGAGAACAATCTAGAAAGTACAACTCTCATCATAAAGACAGATGTCTGACCGTTTAATCATATTTATTTGGACCTACTATTTCTATTCAGGAAGAACAACATCTGATTTTTCAAGTAAAGATGGATTTTTTTTCACTCTCATTTTAATAATACACTATAGACAGATCTTTAGACACAGAGAAAGTAGCTAAATAATCTTACACAATTAAAGAAGTAAAAATATATATATTTTAAAAATAATAAAAATGTCACATATACCTGTTCTGTGCACTTGTCAAAATGCAGCTTCCCCTCAGAAAAATGAGGTTCAACTGAGCAGCATAAATGTACTAACAGCAGTTTAGCAAACAAGGAGCTGTCAACTTCCAATAAGCTATTATTCACACCTCTTTAATCACTGCCACCAAGTCGATTATAAATAGCCTCATACATTTTTAAATAAGGTCATTCTGAAATGAAACAACAAAGACGGTAGTAAATATTCCAGTACATAAGCAATTTAAATTCTACAGCATAGCAGAACCGCGTTCTCAAATATGCAGTTTAAAGAAAGCCAACAAAACCGTTTATTAACTGGTGCAAACAGTGTCAGATGTGTAATCTCTGCAAGATCAATAAACCAGACCAATTATGTGATAGTTTGCAAACGGATCTGTAAGAAATGAAACTATTAAGACTTGCTCATAAAATCCAGCTCCAACAGCATTATTTACAAATATACAGTAACACCAATTAAGTTAATACAACACATGCATCGCATGAGTAAATCTACAAAGATTTTACACGAATATGAAACAACTCCTCTGTGCTTTCCCAGAAGCAGAACACAAATAAACAACTGATTCATATGAGACCCTGCTTTCTACTTGTCTTCAGATTTTAAATAATTAGAAATGAATACATAATGAAAAAAACAGAAAAGAACTCCACAAATAGGAACAACTTCTTATTTCTTCCCTCTTTCCCAATTTATCTCAAATTTAAGATTACTTGATAAAAGGATATGACAAAATAATGTTAATATTAAATCTTTACAAATTAGCTTAGGGAAAAAAGATAAACATTAGAAACATTTATAATTGTGTGGATATTTTTCCTCAGAATAATTATAATAATTGGAGATGTTAAGTTGACAGAAATTTAAAGAAGTTAATTCAGAAAAAGAAAGAATTAGAAGTCCTCATCTTACTGACCCCTGGTTGAGGTGTTACTGTGGTAAGTACTGGAACACTCCTTCCTACTACAAGTTTTGTTTTTCTGACTTGATGCTCATATTTGCAGATACACACTTAGCTGCACTTTTTCAAAATCACAAAAGAAATGCCTGCTGATATATTGTGATGTATCTGCCCAAATATCCATAGATCTTATCGCTCCATTGCGGACAGTTAATTCCAAAAATTGGGTTCCATGATTAGCACACTCCAATGCCACTCTCTTCCCACTCTGACTTATTGTTTAGATTTAGTTCACAGGCATTTTGAACATGAGGTGAAGTTTATTTTAGTTCACAGGCTGCTATGCATCTGATTCTTCAGAAATTATTTCACATGAGCAGCGAATGCACCTAAATCTTCCTGCCTAGAAACATACCTTAATATTTATTACATGTGAGAATGCCACGAGACACAGGAGGCGTCAGTTCCTTCTGCGTATACTTGAGAAGCTCTAGCCGCATGGTACCGTGCCCAACCTAACAGCCCTGCTGTGTCATCTTGCCTCTGCAATGTCCTCACTACAGAGCAAGAGCAACCTCCCTGGTAAATGGCATTCATACCAATTAAGTACTTCATAATTACCAAAACCTTTACCTACACCCATAAACACCCTAGAGATCAAGTAAAGGATCCACTGGCAGTTTGTTCTCAGCCCTTTCCCACAGTAAGGCAGTACTGCTATTCCACACAGCTATACCTTCTAACTGGATTCCCTAAATAAAGCATATTACAGCAGCTTGTGCAGTGAATGGATAAAATCACAGCTGACCACAGCAAGATCTATTTAAAAGCGAGGTATGACTTCAAGGTACAAACTTTGCTATTCCAGTTCCCAGATAATACAGAAGTAGAAAAGGTTCAGATGTCAATAAGCATCTTGGAACATGTTCATTTCCACACCAGGCATGTTACTTTTTCATCCAGTTCAGTGTCAAGTCCCTCACAACAGCCCCAACTGAATACTTAGAAAAGGCAAGACCCCAATAAGAAGTTGGGAACAAGGAAATGCTCAGTCTCAACTTTAACACCAAGTCTGGTTCATGCCTTAAAGCTTGAAAACTTCATTTGCTTAGATGCATGCCCTCCATCTACCTAAGTTCCATAATCTTTTCTAACAGCTAGGACAGTATTCCAGATGGCAATTAATAAAACTTGAAGGTCTTTCTTTTCCACTTATGTCAGGGAAATGGATGAAAAGAAGCTCCCTTTTTTGCCTCCAAAAGTATGCACTTATATGCTTCAAATGCATCATCTTCTGTTGCTCTACATTCACTGACAAACCACCCCTGACTTTGCCACTTGTTCTATAGAAGACAGCTCTTCTGCACTCCCATCCTTTTGGTACTTTTGGTAATGACAAAGCCTCATGCACTGTTCACAGTAAGTTCACAATCTTTCACAGCTTTCTGGAAGAAACACAGAATCAACTATACATGATTTCTTACTTGTAGAAGCATTTTGGGAGAAGGGATTTCAAGCTCTTCTTGATATTGAGAGGACATCTTCACTGAACTATCTGCAACAAAACAGAAACCTTTCTTCTCATTCAATATAGAAAAAGGTTCATAATCTGGGAATTGTGAGATGTCTCAGGTAGGGCAGTTTCAGTGGTTGCTGCGAGTCTCACGATAGCTTGCTTTCAGTTATTTCACAACCTTGGAGAAGCTGTGAAGGAACGTTAAGCTCTGATAAACAAAAAGAATCGTGAGATGTTTCCCGTCACAGTGAGAAGAGGATAGTTGGAATCCACAAAGCATAACAAACTGAAGAGATGACAAGTCTGAACTGTGAAGAGATCAAGAAAGTTGCAGTCCCATAGTGGCACTCCACCTCCACAAGAAAGTATGAGAGGATCATGCAAATGAAACTGGCCAAATCCCATCACCTCTGGATGCTGATACCACAAAAAGCGAGTACACCTCAAAGTAGAAAAGGACTTCGAGCAAGATGAGCCCCAAACCCAGTGAAAAGCAGTAAAGACATAAAACATAATAAAACTATACCTGGTATTTGTATTCATTAGTATCAGAGGTGACCTCTATGAAGAGTAAAAAAAAAATACGGTTTGAGTTTTAGAAAAAACATGTCAAGAATACACATGTATAGATATATTTACATACACATATATACATGTAATTAACTACTATTATTTATGAAGTGCCCAACATCCTCAAAAACCACTGCAACCTGTTTGACAATCAGCTAACCTACAGGGGACATAATATTATTGTAAACCCTTCAGAAAGGACCTCTCCTCCTTGCCATGTTTCATAGAACAGAATCATAGAGTCACAAAATCACCAGGTTGGAAAAGACCCACCGGATCATCGAGTCCAACCATTCCTATCAAACACTAAACCATGCCCCTTAGCGCCTTGTTTGTACTCTTAACAATTTGAGCTGAGAAGAGAAGCAGGACTGTAAATGTGAACAGCGAAATAGAAAAGATACAACTCAGCTAAGAACCAAAAGAATTAAAAAGAAACCTGTCCCTCACATGACAGAAGAATATTACTCAATGCATTAGGGACAAGACACAGTAAGTGGAGAAGATTGTGATACACATGCACAGATGAAAGCAGCACAATAGTTATGCCTATATGAACTCTAAATTAGAACGATAACCAACAATTACACAGTAAAAAATTCAAAAAACAGCAGGTGGGCAGCCTACATGGGATGAAATCTCATCTAACTTATCAAACTAACTGAAGTTTAAAGATAACATTCCAAAGAGGATCTTGGGGCACACTCAAACAGGAATCTGAACATGAAAATGAGTTCACTGCCAAAAATCACAGCCTTCCTTTTATTATACTATAATAAAATTATTTTAAACTAGATAAATCAATGCTACTAAAGTGCCCTAATCTATTCCAGACAAAATTAAAAATCACACAAGCTGGCCTACTGAGCTGCTTATAAAAAGCCTTGCTTAATTTCTTACTTCTGACTCCTTGCTTCAAACATTTCCCAGTCATTTTACCTGCTGATAGCATGGTTCAAGTCAAGATGTAAGTACTATCAATAACATATCCCTATCCCTTGCTAAGTGCCTATCTACACTCTTTTAACTCATTTGGTATGATTTAATAGATATACTTATGCAAATTACATATAATTAAATAGTTTAAGGACAAATATATGTCTCCCAGTCATGATCAAATACCTGGATTGAGATACATTATGTTATCATTTATCATACTCGTGCTCCATTGAATATGGCATCAGAGGAACCGCTAGTAAGCAGCACGTAAAATTACGTTTTGTTGTTCTATTTTCCTCTTCAGCAGCTATGTTAACAAAGAGTTTCACATCTTTTAAAATAGAATAAAATCGGTGCTTCCAATGGATGCCTAGTGTACTCTAACAGCTGTCCAAGTCAGGAGAGGTGGGGTGCCCTGTGCTTAGTTCCCTCCAAGATGAAGTGGAATGAATGTAGCAGGACTAGCTCAGATTTCAGCATCCAAAATGCTGACAACTAATTAGCATGGGTGACTCTTGCCCAGCTTAAAAAGGTACCTGAGGAAGAACATACCTATGAGAAGATACCTCACAACCACCTGAAAGGAAACAGACACTTTAAGAATTAAGGTGTATTTGAACCTTGCCTCAGGAGTTAGCAGGTAAACAATGCGCATCAGCAAACAGAGGCAACTTCCACTGCACAAAACCCATTTGACTTTAAGTTTTATCCCTGGTTTCCTCTAACATTCTAATTTAAATATACTTGGGAAGAGATGTCTCAACCTCCCTAATTGTACAGAAATTGAGTCCCACCTGCAGAAAACAGAAGCAAGGACAGCATAACAGGAAAGTAATCCTGGACAAGTTTAACTCACCAGGAGCAACTATAAAGTTTGACAGTCTTACCATCGCTGAACTAGTCTTACAGAACTAAGGCATTCTGTACACCGCACAGAGGGGCCTACAGTTGTATAGAGACTCTTTCGCAAGCAGAAGTGAGCTCTATCTGCCAGTGTTCCAACTTAACCTCATGGAAGTCAACATCAAACCAACACCCTCATAGGTGTCATAGCTTTGCCAAGCATCCTGCTACTTAGCCTGGCATGTTAGCACAGGCGTGTTGCCACAGAGACATAGATAAGCTATTTCAAACTAATTCAGAGCAGTACTGCAGGCAAACTGGAATCCAAAAAATAATATATAACTAAGAATAAACTGAAGAGATAAAAAAAAATAAATAAAAGGAGCAAGATCAGCTAGATGCTCCTAAAGCTTGCATGCAGCAGCCACTCCTTTGCTCCAGATGCAATACTCTGGGCAGAGGGCAAGGAGGTTTCTTGTTAAGCTAAGATTTGTCACTCCAAACCCACTTCAGACAAATTTACAGTCTGAAAGAGATAAAACTAGTGTGAAGGGAGTGTTAAGTCTAATTTTCTTCAAAAAATGACTGACAGTGAAGCTTAGCTTTGTCTGGCACTTCTACCACCATCATCCCTCATGACTCTATTGATGCTTGGGTCCCTAACCTAGTCACACATTGCTAGAAAAAAAAAAAGACACTGGGAGAAACATCAAGAGGTCCAAAAACATATTTAAAATTGAAAGAAGGTTTGAACATCCTAACGTAACTGTAATACAGGACGCAATTTTTCTCATGTTTCTGTGCTGCTGTTGTAGAACTAGGAATGAAGATTTTAAAAGAAAACTTTCATTTAGAAATTATAACTCTGATCAGAAATAACATTTCATAAAGCCATTTTTCCCAATTTGGTGAGATCACGGGTATGAGTTTGCAATCCTATTACACTCACTCATACTGTAAAAGTGCTCTTCAAAACCACAGGCCTTTTTTCTGATTTCTAGCTAGAGTATAGTCAGAAAATAGAGTTTGGAAGGTGATCTGTGAGACCTATGTTACAGAGATTTGCACGGAACTGCGAACATAACTTAGGTTTTTCCAGCATGTGTAAAGGCTCTTCTTCATCACTGGTCGTTGCAGCACAATACTTCTCTTCAGGAAGCCCATAGAGCTTTCTGACTGCATTGCATTTTGCATCAGTATTCCAGAAGTACTTGAATATAGCGACAGCTGTTGATGCGCCCAAACAGAAAATACACAGCACAATAAAGCTGACGAACTAACTAATGCAGGTGCCAAATGAAAGGGATTCTTCTTAAACTAAAAATACCACCTTAAAATCACAATCACTTGTTTTCTAAACTTGAATTTGCTTGCTTTCAGTGTTCTCTCTTGCAAATAACTAAGATGTGCTCAAATTCCTCCTGGATTTAGGGCATGCTGCTTCCTTTGGTTTTGTGTCTACATCAACACTGCTGATGTCAAATGATACACAAGGTACCTCAGATGCTTTATCAAATCCCTAGAGAAAATAATCAGGATAACTAAATGATACATTTATTTTATGATAACTTTAAGTTGCCACTAGGTACACTGAAACAAAAGCTGGCACCTCATCTTCAGTTCTGAACTTTGCTCTTCTACCCTGAGCACCAGCTAATCTGGGCTGCTCAGAAGCCACCCTGCACAAGCAGGGACATGGCAGCCCATGTTCAGCTGTCCTGTCACATGTAGTACATCTTCTCTCATCTTACCAGTACGGAATTTCCAAGAGAATTTGTAGTTTGCCCTGCTGAGCAAAGGAATTAGAACAATGAAAAAAGGATCAGTGACAGAATGGCTTAATGTGGTTCTTGCCAATAATCTGAAAAGATAAGCCCGTTGTCAGAAAGTATCTAGGGGAAGGTACATTCTGCTTTCTAAAGTCATCCTGAATTAGCTACACACTGGTGCAGCTGGTAGGTCTGTTGAGAAGGAATATGACAGGACAGTTTTTTCATACCCTGCATCTTCAAAGTTACGTATACTCAGGTCCATATTTCAATCATCCTCTAAGTCAAATATGCAATTACATCAAAGGGTGATTTCTATAGCCATTTCAATTTTTAAACTCATTATAACCTCATACACTGAAGGTAGACTACTAAAAGCTTATCAGTAGTAGGAAAATGTCAGTGAATTAATACAATACTCTTGAATTTAACGTCCAGGTTCCTGGGGAAACACTGAACACCCTCAGCAAGTTTTTTAGGCTCTGTAGATCCTAATTGCATGAGGAACATAAACCATTCCACTGTTACTAATAAAAAAGCAGTGCAATATTAATTGCAGTTCCTTTAGATGAAAATTTCAATTCTACACTTATGCCAGAGATTCAACTAATTAATCCCAAAAATAAAACATAACACAATATTTCAGACAGTAAATGTGATCACAACTTTTAAATAACCAACCACACTTGAAATTATTTCACACATCTGGAATTACACAGGTTCCCTCCATGTTATGCTTACAAGGCATAATGATAAGCTGCATTTATTTTCAGAACATAAAAAGCACGTTTCAGACAAAGACAACTTTTCCTATCTGTGGGTTTCTTTTGCAATTATTCTAACATCTATAAGCGTCTCCTTTTACTGACAGCAGAGAAAAGCATACATTTAGAAGATAAGTGGTGATAAGTCTCTGACCTCTCTTCCCAGCTGGTACGGAAGAACCACATACAGCCCAAGGGAGACGAGGGGTGCTGAGACAGAACTCAAAGTTCCACTAACCTCTGCCAGCTCTGTAAAAGGTCAGAGCCCGGGGCTGCAGCTTCCCGGAGCTCCTGGCCTTCGGCTGACCACACAAGAATGGGAAGTGAGAGTGGGAAGGAGGCAGTTTTCTCAGCTGAGTGAAGAGCGTGAGAAATCCCAGGACAGGTGGAGACGGCAGTGTTGAACAAGTTTATGTGGAGGGAAAAAAACCCTGGAAGCAATGACCACAGATGCATATTTATGCTTTAATTTATTAATTAGAGCTTAGAGTTTGTTTAGTGCACATTTGGTAGCCTTGTATACTTAGGCTAAAAAACTGTTCTCAAGACTATCCTTTTACTTTCTTACTTTTATAAGGAAGTACTCACATGGCAGCTCTTCCTCCCCTAGGTTAGTTAACCAAAATCTGTGTACAGAAAAACCTCATTTGAAATCTCTAAAAGCAAATTTGAAATAGTCACATTTCAGCAAATGACAGACAGGATTGAGGGTGAGAAAAAGCATTCTCATAACACAAAGTCAACTTGAAACAAAAAAATGGTCTTGAAGTTAAGAAAAGGGGAAGTGGAAAGGTAAAGGGAAAGTTATTTTTCATGGTATCATGTGAAATTAAAGGTTTTACTTAAGAAATGCTTATACATAATCTTCACTTTTTAAAAAAAAACGTATTTTCTAACAAGTTCAGAAATTCCCCAAAATAGATTAATGGTAAGAAATACCACCAAATAAATTCTTCCTCCAGAAGCAGTGACAAGCAGTTAACAGATCAGCAGTCAGAAACGTGCCATCTGCAAGCTGTGCCAATTAGATTATTTCCAGCAACATAATATCCTCTGTAGCCCAATCATTAGATCTTTCTTACTTAATCAAACTTCAAATAGTGTCTCAATAACACATTGTAGTCACAAATCAGCATCAACTCCACGACACGGAGTGGCTCTGCAGGAGTAGCTGAATGTTGTGCACTGCACAGTCTCTCCTTGCTGTACTGTCCACCTACTGAATACATCGCACATGCGCACATGTGCCCATACATTTGGAAAACAAATCATGATAACACTTATAATTTTGAAACCGCAGGTAAGAGACCACAAAAAAATTAAATTTTCAATACCAAGGGAAACAAAACTCCACAAAAGTCCTATTCAGGATCTGATAGCAATTTCAAAGCAAAAAGGAAATCATGACTGCCACTTCAAAAGGTAAAGATGCAGGCTTTAAAGCACTTGCTAGGAGCAACTGTGCATTCAGTAATATGGAAGTAATTTCAACACTCACGAAATTTTTCTGCAATGAGTAAAGGAGAAACAGAAACAGTGAAGTTCCAGTGCGTGCGTGACTAAAATAAGAGAATTCATCATTTTGCAAAGGACATTTTTATGCTTCAAGCAGAACAGAAGAGCAATCAGGTATTTTTACTTGTGCATATCTTAAAAAATGCAGTATTTGTATGTAAGTCTTCAAATGCTCACCATTTTTAGTTACCTTAGCTAAGTGGCTCGCAGCATTAAGATGGTTATCAACTTCAAATATAAGTGTTTCACTATTCATTCAATGAGATCTATGCTATCCTGCCCACTGCTTTTCTGCCTAATTTCTATGCTTTTAATGAAACTAAAAATTACTTTAACCACTACTTTAACATTCAAAAAAATATGGTCAACAGTCTTTTCTGAGCCAACAAAATTGCTATAAATACATCAGTCCTCATCTCTGGAATGAAGAAACAAAGCCACGTCAGAACAAAGAAGAAACTGCATGCCTACTCCAAGGGGAGGCTGACAGAAGTGCTCCTGGAGGTTTCAACATCATTAATATTCTGTTTTCAAAACAGCAAGACATAATTCCTGTGTTGTTCTTTTTCATGTATAAAGCTATTTTAACATTTTCTGGTTTATTATAGCAATGCATTAATGCCCTAGATACTTACTAAAGGCAGAATCCTGTAATCACTTGCTATGCTGCAGCCATTAGGTGAGCAAAGTCTACCTCAGAAGGACGTGAAACAGTCTGAAATTTCAGAAGCTAAAAATAGTTGGCAGCTTAAAGTAAAACTAAAATTAATGGTATTAAATATGTTTTAGCATGTGAAGAAAAAAAGCTGTCATATATTGAAATATGTATTCTAATTTTGATAACAGTTGAAATTTAGTACAGTAAGAGACATGTGACTAGGCATAACTGTTTGTTTTGAGATCAAAAGCAGAAAATCATGCCTGTGAATGGAAAAAAAGTTAAAGCAGGTGTAAGTTTTGGGTTACCCGCCCTCCTCTTGATTTGAAATCTACCTCAATTTTTCTTTTAGTCAGCGCTTAATTTCCCTGCTTTAGTTAAGATGTCTTTAGAAGATGATTTTTTGAATTCTCTGTTGCATACTCTCTATTGAAAACTACTGTTTTCAATAAAAGAAAACTATATTGTTACAAGTCTCCAATTTCTGGAGTGTATAGGATGGACACAGGACAATTACAAGAAGTAAAGCCATTAAGTTTTTATTTTACAGATCAATAACATTTTAAAGAATTCTGCTAACAGTATCTAGGAAATTATATTACCAGACCTGAATTCATAATGCAGTCATCTGCATCATCCCCAGAGAAGTTTTAGGATCCCCAAATTGAATGTTGAATGCCACTGGCAGATACTGTCTGCATTGCATGTGATACATCAACGTTCTGACTAATACAGAGTTGTAGGAATTAATCTGAAAAGCACTGAGACTTGTAGAAGAGATAAAAGTGGACTCAGCATACAAAAATAACTCAGCATAGATTACATAAAGAACATAAACAGAAGCAAAAAAAGACTGCACAGTTGAGTCAGCTGAAGGGAAAAGAATGTCTCCTTCTGAATCTTCAGAGTGTTCCTGAAGATGTTTTACTACAGAGGTTTCACTTACATGACTGCCTGCTATTTTCCCACATGACTTCTGTCTCATTCCACGTACAGGATAGGCCACACTCTCTCACTAGACAGTCAGTTTTTGTTTGCACAGGTATCACTGAATGATCACCCAATCCAAAATTTCTTGCATTCCTTCTTCGTATCCATGTACTTAACCATCTTCACAACATACCTCTGATGATAAGAACTGGCTCCACTTGACAGAGAAAGTAAGACCTTTTTAAAAAAAGAAACAAACCACAAAACAAAGTGCTCAATAATTTGGAAGTTCAATTTTAAGTACTTCAGTCCAGCTTTTTCAAGAGTATTTGCCATTTTGACAGCCATGTATATTTGCAGAAGAGAATTCCAAGACTGCAGCTACTCCTGTGAACACCCAGGGCTTCTGAAGTGACCCGAGTGGCAGAGAACAAGAGCAATCTCCATTCACTGACCACTGAATGAAGAACAGATGCAGCAGAAAGTGCATAATTCTAAATAAAGATCATCGTAACCACTACTGTCCAAAGTACGGAATAGCAACTTTTCACATTTTACATATGCTCTCTGCTTCAGCTGGTGGCCAAGCTTACCTCTTGGATCTCGGCTGCTCTCGTAATGACTGCAGTAACCTAAGAATGCAGGCTGGATCTATGAGTGGGACCTTTCCTTTCTTCTCAGCACTTCAGGTAATGTTTCCCAATTTATTTTGGCTCTCAATAGTTTTCAGTTACAGATCTGAAATAATCTTGCACT
Source organism: Clamator glandarius (assembly GCA_033459285.1). Lineage (NCBI taxonomy): Eukaryota > Metazoa > Chordata > Aves > Cuculiformes > Cuculidae > Clamator > Clamator glandarius. The sequence goes on from JAUNZM010000559.1 coordinate 2,740,917, forward strand.
GACATCTTCAAAAGACACTATTAACTTCTCAAGAGAGACATGAATGAAAGCAAAACTTCAAAAGACAAAGCTTTATCTATACAGCATTTGCTGGTATGTTAAAAGCCTCTGCAAACATTTATGCTCCTCCTTTCTGCCCAAGCTCAGCTGACACCAGCCCTAGCAAGGAGCCACAGCCTGCTCTGTGATTGTTTCCTTAGAGCCTCCTCTTCCTCCCATCAGTTAGTTTGCAGGTTTCCTTTTTACAGTTTCTTTTCCTTTAAATCCACAGAATTCAAAGAGGTTAACATAACATCAAAATTATAGAAGTAATGGGAGAGATACACAGAATTTTAAATTTAATTAAAAAATTGGATGCCAAGCCTTTTCTCAAGCGCACGCATCACTGGGCTAAAGTAAGGATTTGCAGACAGTTTTTCCACAGTTTTTAAAACTTCATCATTTCATTATTTTTCTTTTTACATGCTATCCCAAGACTATAAGCACATAAGGACATCATGTGAAATGGAACCAAATTCATCTCTAAGGGTTAGCAGCAAAACCTTACCGAGTAGACCTTTTTTTCATGTATGGACTTATTTTGAGAGCTACTAAGGGCACCTAAAAATGATCATTTTGGCGACTCCTGAAATTATAGAAACTATTATGATTAGCAGCAAAAGAATTTTATCATTTAACTATTCAAGATGAAACATACTTTATTTAACTACTCTTTGATGGTAATTAAATCTTAACAACATTACACATTTATAAACTGCACTCAAGGACCCTGAATTTCAAATACAGTTTCATCAAGGGTATACATACCAGCCATACAAATACCTTTCTATCCTGACTTTGAATCTGCTATCTTTTTATCACATATATTTAGATACCTTTTTTACAGTTAAAAAGCAAGTGAAAATCCTTAATCAAACCCTACAGAACACCGTGTTCACAGCTTAAGAGGAATATCTTGCTCAAACTTCACTCCAAATTTTGTGAAGTTGTTCCACAGCAAACATGGTTTTTTCATGGAGACACGCACACTAAGGTGGAAACGAAGCACAAACTCCAGCGAGAATGCTGAAGTTTTTGCAAAGCAATGAGCAACCAAGAAAAAAAATCCTGCTTGTACTAGGGAAAACATTGCCGAGGTGCTGCATATATTTAACACACTTCAGTCAAATCACAGAATCACACAGAATCACAGAATAACCAGGTTGGAAGAGACCCACTGGATCATCGAGTCCAACCATTCCCACCAATCCCTAAATCATGCCCCTAAGTACCTGATCCACCCTAACCTTAAACACCTCCAGGGACGGCGACTCAACCACCTCCCTGGGCAGACCGTTCCAATGCCTAACCACCCTTTCCGTGAAGAATTTTTTCCTAATCTCAAGCCTAAATCTCCCCTGGTGGAGCTTGAGGCCATTCCCTCTCGTCCTGTCCCCTGTCACTTGGGAGAAGAGGCCAGCACCCTCCTCTCCACAACCTCCCTTCAGGTAGTTGTAGAGAGTAATAAGGTCTCCCCTCAGCCTCCTCTTCTCCAGGCTAAACAGCCCCAGCTCTCCCAATCGCTCCTCATAAGATTTGTTCTGCAGCCCCTTCACCAGCTTTGTTGCTCTTCTCTGGACTCGCTCCAGAGCCACAACATCCTTCTTGTGGTGAGGGGCCCAGAACTGAACACAGTACTCGAGGTGCGGTCTCACCAGTGCTGAGTACAGAGGGAGAATAACCTCCCTGGACCTGCTGGTCACACCGTTTCTGATACAAGCCAAGATGCCATTGGCCTTCTTGGCCACCTGGGCACACTGCTGGCTCATGTTCAGTCGGCTGTCAACCAACACCCCCAGGTCCTTCTCCTCCTGGCAGCTTTCCAGCCAGGCTTCTCCTAGTTTGTACCTCTGCTTAGGGTTGTTGTGCCCCAAGTGCAGGACCCGACATTTGGCCTTGTTAAACCTCATGCCGTTGGTCTCAGCCCAGCAGTCCAGCCTGTTCAGGTCCCTTTGCAGAGCCTCCCGACCCTCCAGCAGATCGACACTTCCTCCCAGCTTGGTGTCATCTGCAAACTTGCTAAGGGAGGACTCAATGCCTTCATCCAGGTCGTTGATAAAGACATTAAACAGGACTGGACCCAGCACTGAGCCCTGGGGAACCCCACTTGTCACTGGCCTCCAGCTGGAGTTAACTCCATTTCCCACCACCCTCTGGGCCCAGTCATTCAACCAGTTTTTCACCCAGGAGAGTGTGCGCCCATCCAGGCCAGAGGCCGACAGTTTCCGAAGCAGAATGCTGTGAGAAACTGTATCAAAGGCTTTACTGAAGTCCAGGAAGACCACATCCACAGCCTTTCCCTCGTCCAAGAGTTTAGTTACTCGGTCATAGAAGGTGATCAGATTACTCTGGCAAGACCTGCCTTTCATGAACCCGTGTTGACTGGGCCTGATCATCCGGTTCTCTTGCAAGTGCTTCTTGATAGCACTCAAGATCACCCGCTTGGTTCAAAGATTAAATCTTAGAGTCTGGAGTTGCTATTAAGAAGAAAAGCCAGTGAAGCAGATGTTTAAGAATTGAAAGGAAAAGGACAGATGAGGGCAGTATAGATTTTTGTCAATTAATACTTTAGAAGATACGGAAATATTTACAGCTATTTTTAGCCACTGCTTCCTGCTCATTTCCAGACTTACGTTTAAACCAAAATGCAACTTGCAGTGTAAAGCTGCAACTTTCACAAGCTGAAGGTGTTCCAAGAAAAGGGAAAAAAAAAAAAAAAAAGCCAAACAGGATCCCTTCTAACTCCTGTTGCCTAAGTGATATCAGGTTATGTTAGCCAGGTAGGACCTCAAAGGGTCATGGTTTTACTGCTCTAATGTAAAACTAAACACTGAAAGACAGGAGAAAGGAATAAATAAGTAGTGTTAAGGAAAATACAAATTACAAAAACTTCCAAGCAGAACAGATGAAGTTGACTAGTTACTATAGTACTCATTTTGAAAAATGCTCTATATTTTGTCTAAGTAAGTGCACTAAAATATATTCCATTTCAGTTTGACAGGTGTACCTAATTCAAAACAGCATGAAACTGAAATAGGCAAAATTAAATAATTGATTTCCTCAAGACTGTTACTCCAGCTGTCACATCCAATTCCAGCCCATGTGTCATGCTAGGAAATCCTGAGTTACTACCATCAAGGCAAGTTTTTTTTTTTCTCATGGTTTCACTGAAACCAGAAAGACAAATTTTTTTTTTTGAACAGTCTTAAGAGAGACAGAGAAATCCAGAAAAGGATAACTTCTTACATATCAAAGGCAGAAGATACAAAATTCCGAAGTATTTTCGATGTAGCGGCACACATTACTGGGTTTTTTCGTTCTGTATCCCAGAATGATTTTACTTACTAAAAAAAAAGACAAGGAGCCTTACTTATAAAAAAAAAAAATCACATACACCTATATAAATACCTGTGTATCTGTGCATTTAAGGGGATAAAAATAAAAATCAGTGCACTGAAATGCTAAACTAGATTTACACATAGTGAAATATGGGTAAAAGCATGTGTAATTCCAATAAAGATATATAGAAATAACCCCATCAAATGCCTTTTGATTATTGCTACGGGGTGACGGTGAAAAGCAAAACTATGTTATGAAGTTTCTAAAACAAAAGGTTAAACACTGTAAGCAACCTTTTACACCTACATTAATACAGAAAATGAAAATATTTGCATGCATCCACATATTCAGTGCTTAATTTGTTAAGAATGTTTTCGAGTGCATTTCATAGTAGCTGCTTCACATTCAGAGCTCTAACTGAAAACAGATGTAAAAATCACTGCTTATTTTAAACTGTGATTTTATTTAACACTAAACAAAACAACTATGAAATGTGTGATGGTTCAGGTAGAACTATCAGTTGTTATGCATTAAAACAAAGTAAGTGGCATTTCAGGTAATTTACTACCATACAAAATAGCTGTTATTACTGCTGGTTTGCCACTATGAAATCTCTCCCAATGAGCCAAACCCAGCAATTTAGAAAATGCAGAGTGAAACACAGAGAAAAAACCAGAAGATCTAAATAGAAAGATGACATCTTTATAAGGGATGATGAGAAAACTTTCTAGGGTGACATAATACAGCATACTAGGATCATACAGAAGACAGAGCAGATACCTATAAATCCTTCTAGCTTGACTTTTAATACATACAGAAATTTTGTTTCAGGAAGTTGCTAGAGCCACACACTGCTGAATTTGCATTTGAATTTGGATGATTTGCTGCTTGCTGTTTTTCATATTGTTCCCTTAGCATTTGCTATTAGTCACTCTCTTTCACATTTTTCTCTATTTATGATTGGGTATTAGCCTCCCCTTAGCCAAATAAAACAGCCCAACTATCACAAAGGAACAATAAACTAAATAGTTAACAAGGTTTGGAGGCTAAAAAATTATCTGGAAGGTAACACCAAGCAGAGACGCCCTGCCTACACCAACTGATCCTTGAAGGTGTCCAGGGAGGTTGTGGATTATGATCAGTAGTGCTCTGCCCAGAAATGTGATTCCAGAAGGACCTGCCTGAGATAAAAGTCTGCAAGATGTGAGGCAGCCCTCCACTTCCGCAGCACAGGGAGATGCAGTGAGTAGGCTAGACAAGCAGCATGGGATCCACTAAGGCTAGCTAAAGGTAGCCTCTAAGCTCTCTAGCCTTAGCGCTACCTGCCAGAATCCACACACGGCATGGTTAGGGGCCCTTCAGCCCTGCAAGCAGGGATGAGGACTATGCAGCAGTCTCAGCAAGGTTTCTCTCCACTCTTTCGACGATCAGTGATGAAGGCAGATCTAGTTGTCCTTAACCTCCACTGAGGGATGGCCTCAAAAACCATACAGAGTACGAGGACATTCTCTAGCTAGATCTTTAGTCTGATTCAGCACAGACAACACTTAGAATTATATTTGATGACTGAGTTGCATAAAGAGGCAATAGTTTTGATGAGTAATTTTTATCTTAGGAGGCACTAAAAATCCAAGTTCTAGACATTATTTTACTGATTTGGCTGTGGCTGAATTGCAATCTTGCACCTCTCAGGGTACAAGAACAAAGGGACAACTGAGGTCAAGAGGCAGAATAGAGATTTCAATTATCTTGTCATCGCAGTTGAGGGATAGCTCCCTGTTCTAACAGACCCAAGGGGAACCACGGCATTCATTGTTATTTCAAGAAAACTGTTTAAAATAATGCAGGATAGAATGAAATTTAAAGATTGCTCAATACCTGAATACAGAATTTTCATTTACTTATAAAAGTAAAATCAGTCAACTTTGTTAAAGTTTTGGTATGTAATCTACTTTAAGGTCAATATGAAGCTTATCTGCCATAAAACAGCTCCAGTAATTTCAAGGAACTTTGATAAAGTTTAGAAGCCAAGCAAAATGCACATACACACATAAAGAAACCTTGTCTTCGAGGTGGCACCTCTACATTTAGAAGAAGGAACTTGATATGTTTAACAATGTGCAATTCATGCGGTAGGAATTTGCTTTCTGCTGCCCTTGTCTCCCAGAGCTGGTCTAAAACACATCTTCAGAGCATTGTGGAAATAGGAAATTTGTCCACCTAATGTCATTAAAAAAAAAGCTGAGATCCGCAACACCCCTTAGCAAGTCTCAGGAGGTTTCTTCCAAGATTTCTAAGAACTGTAGACACGTTCCAATACTGTCAGGGGTCTCCATGCTCCATTTTCCCCAGAGTAAAAGCTTCCAAGTTACAGTACCCAAATGGTTTTATATAGTACACAGATGCAGCCCAAACAACTGAGTATCTTTTGTGCATGAATATTATGTGGAAGAGTACTGCCACAGTGTACCTAGGGAAAGTTTTGGAACTTTTTAAAAAAAAAAAAAAAAAAAAGTTTTACAATCTATCTTTAACAAACATGACTTCAAGGATAAAGTTGGTCTTTTTATAAATGGGGTTTCCCCACAGCTTTAGTCCTTTGGTTAGGTAAGCACTGCAAACGCAATCCCAAAGCCAGAAAAGTTTCTCCTATACTTTCAAACTGCTCTGTGCTGACACCTAGGCAACAGAGAAAGGAAAATGTGACTAGAATGCAAAGGGCCTGCATGATGTAAGGAAAAGGAAAAAAGTAGATTGTAACAGATCTGGTGAGTGAGAACCTGCAGGAAGTTGGCAAGTGAGGATTTGAGCCTACTTGGCAAGGCCAGTGGGAACTGGAGTGAGAGTCAGTGGAAAGCCAAATGATTTCGGCAAAGACGATGGAAGACAGAAGAAGTGAGGGACCAGAAGTCAGTAAGAAAAATGGTAAAGGACTAACTAAGCGGTTGGATGAATAGTGAAAATGGACACACTGAGAAAGTGGGAAAATTCTGGGAAGAGAAGGAAAAGTATGAGCAGGGAATAACACCAGAGTCAGGAAACTCTGGGAATGCAAGGAAAGAGACATCGAGACACTATCGCTGCAGCTGAAATGCAACAGGAGGAGGACAGATTAATGTAGCTCTTTTCAATTTCTCCTGGCAGACACGGTTGAGATGGAGGCAAAATGAAAAAGAACAGAACAACAAACACACAAAAATTAAAAAGAAAAAGTTTAAAAAAAAAAGAGTCCAAGTAAGCAAATAAAGAATCATAGTCAGAAAAAGCTAGAAGGCAGAAGGGAACAGGTTAAGCTTCCATGAAGATACTGGTATAGAGTGAACAAAGAGAGTGGGATATAGAAACTCTGAATAATGCAGTTGAGTATCATGAATGAGACTTAGACAATCACCCAAAGATGAAGCAGGGGTAGGAGGGATGAAAGTAAGATACGAGTAATTTCCCTGCCCAGAGCTGCAGGAAAAGAAGCAGAAACATCTATGCTTTCCAGAAAGACTTCTCCAAAGCTTCTAAGGGAACATAAAACTCCTAAGTGTTATCTTTCTTCTCTCTTAGCAAATGCTATACACCTTGCTCTCAAAACATGCTTTCTCCTGCTCTAGGGAGATCAATATAACCAGTAGCAAGAGCCCCAACTAGTATTATTTCTTGTGGAACTTAAGGGTTTACAACCTGCTGGTAAACTGCATACAGGCTGACAGAATGAAGCTGAAAGTGAAAAGGCATCAGCTGAGTCTTTTAAACTCCACTTCTCCCACACCATACCTGAAAATGAAGTCATATCAAACCATTATTTACACGGCCCTTCCCACCAAAACTATATTATTATACTATTCAGTGTAGAGGATGCACCTCCACTGGGAAAGAACAGGAATCCATATGTGACTTCAGCATTTTTGGCTCATTTACTGCAGAATTTGCAAAGTTGTGACACAAAGATTGCAGTAAGACAAATTCAGCTGATGCAACTGCATGCTACTATTGCCTTTGCTACAGGACCTCTGTTAATGCCAAGCAGGTCACTGAGATCAAATTTGTTTGACCTTATTATTTATGCTACTTTCTCTGCTTTTCAAACATGGAACTTAATTTTCTTCTAAAGCAAACTCCTAAATAATCAGCTGCAGTTAACAGCTAGCTGGAGCTGTTCTTGGTATTATACAGAATTTCTGTGTTTAAGGCACAAGTTAAATAAGTTTAAGTATTTAAGAATGCGAAAAATGTCACCTAAAATTGACAGAAACCCTTCCCTTAACAATTCTATCCCAAAGAATCACTATGAAAAGGAAGAACAATTGTGAAGTCTTATGAACACCCATTTACAAATCATTTTTATTTCAGAATAGAATTGAGTATTATACTATAAGACACAAAGCAACACATGGAACAGCAATGTGGAAAACCATTGTAACTACTTTTTGATGAAGTATATACTACATATCTGCATTGAGACAGAAGTATTGTGGAAAAATGCACGTGATCAGGAAATTAACTGCAATTATCACAGAATGGTTTGGGTTGGAAAGGACCACAAAGATCATCGAGTTCCAGCTCCCTGTGGCAGGGACACTGTTGCAATAGGTCAGGGTGCTCAGAGCCCTATTTCAGCCTGGCCTTAAACACTTGCATGGATGGGTCTTCCATGACTTCTCTGGGCAACCTGTTCCAGTGCCTCACCACCCTCACAGTCAAAAATTTCTTCCTGACACCTAATCTGAACCTTCCCTCTTTCATTTTAGAACCATTCCCTGTTGTTCTGTCATTGCACTCCCTAGCTTTCTTGTAGGCCCATTTATACATCTATATACATGAACACACGTTCACTGAAGAATATGGGCACCTGTGTTTGGAGAAGACAGAACAGAGGGGAGAAAAGTAAGGAGATACAAATTAACTGTGTAGTTTGGCATTTTTTTTACCCTCTTAATGCTCACTTAAAGCTAAAACCCCCATGTTTCAGATGTAAGAGCATGTAGATCAAGGACAGGCATTTAGAGGGGTCTCACTTCAAGGGTTCTTTTTTCTTTTTAACAGAACATGGCTTTGAAGTCCTAGAATACAATCTCCAGGTACTCCATGTGCTGTCGTGCTTCTTTCAAAGCAAATTACATTTGACAAGATTTGGATATCAACAATTAATTAAACTCAAAGTGGTAAATTATGTTCATAGCCTACTTAAAACATTAAAAGCTTCTTTTGCTGCTAAAGTTTAATAAGTGAAACTACTAGGAAAAAGCCACCAAATTTTAAAAGCAATCCTTTTCTGGTTGGATGCAAGAGTGTGTTTCTTGGTTAGAATATCCACAGACATGCCAAAGGCTGGGAGGAAACTAATGCTACACAGGTCACCTCCTCTACGTCTACACTGAATAAAGAACGGGTGATGGTGACTCACTTTATATGCATATCAAAGGCATGACTAAGGATGAATCTCCCTGCAAATTATAGTAACCCTTTGTCCAAAATAAACTTCAACACCTGCCAATCATTTCTGGAGAACATATATAAATTAACAGAATTGCTGACAAGTTCTCTCCCTAGCCACTTGCATTCTCTTGATCGGCAGTCAAAAACCTTGATCCTAAAGGTTTGAACTAGAATAAAAAAGAAACCCAGAGAAAGATTGGAATGTGGGTGTGCTTCATTTGAAATAAATATTTCCATTCCTGCAGTTGGAGACCGAACAGAGAATATATTTCAGAAGTCTTCTCATATAAGAGGTAACAGGAAAAGCAATGTTGAACAGCATGCCTTGTACTGGTCTTGGAAAAGAAAGAATTTATGGCAAATAGGTGCACTCTCTGGAGTCTGCAGGACTCTTCAGATCAGGTGAAGAGTCGCTAAAAATCCACTGTTCCCATTTTTAATGTTATGTATAGTCTCAAGGGGAAAATTTGATTTGACAGTGAATTCATCTGTTCTTTTGGTTCTTTTTACAAGAGAAGTAATTCTGTGGTAGCAGTGACTGTGTAGAGCAACTATATTGCAGGATTTTTCTTCCTTCTTGCATTATTCTTGCCTCTTAGATTGAAATTTTCCCTTTTATTGTTCTTTCTCATTCTGCACTGTTTTTTGTACCATACTCATTTAAATTAGACTGGTTACAGATTTGATAAAATGTTGTTGGCATTTTCCCGTTATTTAACTTGGTAATTACGATCATTTGATACATGACAAATTCTAAAAATGTTCTCTGGATGCCAGTATCACAACTCTAGTTTAGTTTCATGGTGTGAAACAGCATCAATATCTTTGGAGACAGTCACTAAGCAGAACTGTAGTAATCAGAATCGTTTGCCTCAAATAAATGATTAAAACATAAACCAATGCTCTCTGAGATGTCAGGAGTTTTCCTACCAGAATTTCTCTTATGTTTCACTCTAGTTCCCTCTCTCCAATTCTCACTTTCTACATTTGTGATTTTTTTTGCAATACTGGCTGCAACTATACAGTTTACGTTAGCTGATTTTGTACTCTTGAAAAATGGATTTTACATAATTGTTCTCACAATCAGCTGTTGGAATGCAGCAATATTTGGTTCCAAAAATTAGAGCAAACCCAAGCTTTGATGAAACAACAATTTTGTTTGGGTCTAAGTTCAATGGTTTTCCAATTCTGCTTTCTACTTTGTCTGTATCTGCACTTTATTTGCCATTTTCTATTTTCGGATGGTCATTCCATCTCTTTTGAACTGTGGTTCTACTTGTCATACATATCTTGCTTAAAACAGTGCCTTATTTGTTAGCAGAAAAAACCCCACTTTAAATACATTTAATACTACATTTAATATTTATTTTCATGATGTTGCTACATCACTTTATTCTTTTTACTGCATGTATGTTGAGAAATACGTTACTTATCATCTTAGAGTTTAGTTTCTCTGAAAGACGAGACAACTGCCTGTTCTTTTGATGCATGTATTTGAAATCACAAATCAGTTAATTGTCCTTTATAGTAGGACAAATACTCTGCTTCAGTACTATAGTTTTTAAATACACTGAATTTTGTCTTTTCTGCCCTTCTAGCATGCAATTTCCCTACAACTCCATGTCACTCCTGTTTCTATGACCCTGAATAACTTCACATCATTAGAAGTTACTCTTCCCAAAGTATTTATAGCATTAGCAGTGTATTGAACAGCACAGACTCCAGAAGGGACACCCACACGGATGCTGATAACAATTTTACCATTGCTCCCCTTTTTCTGGTATTCTAAATTTTAAAAGAATTCTTCTCTCCAATGACTTTCCTTATCTTAATGCAGACTTTAAGAAGGGTTTTGGTTAACCATGTCAACTGCATCCCCCTTGGCCACCAGCTCTGTGACTCCTTTGGAGAAAGCAGAAGGGTTCCATCAAGCCTGCTGGTCTGGAGTTCTCCGACCTCACCCAGGAGCACCCAGGACCCTCACTCAGGACCCTCACCTCCTTCCAAAAATGTCCCATACTGAACCAGTCCCTGGCAACTTATTACATGCCGTGGCTAGCTCAGCCATGTAATTCTCATGTCATTTATGATGAAGAACACATTCATTCTGGGGGTTTGTTGTCCATTTTGCCCACTGTACCTACCCCCAAACTCTTAGCCACCCGTTCTAAGGCACTTACCTTTTGCAAGGGAGCAGAGCTGGACTGAAGCGAACCTTCCCAACCTCCTACACTGTGAACACAGTTACCTAAAAGCACTGGGGTTTCTTCTAGTGTGACCTTACTTACTTCCAGTGCCTTCTATACATTAATCAGTTTCTAGTATTACAATATTTTTGCTTCTGGCACTTGAAAAACAGGCTTTACTAATTTTTTGGCAACTTGCAAACTGTTTCCCAAACTTGTTTTGGCCTCCTCTTCCATGTTTTTAGATTAATCTTGCCAGAACCTAACACACCATTCTCTTCCCTGTGCTGAGCGCCATTTCAACTTTATGAGAGAACCTTATGTTCCTCTTTCTGTAGTTCCATTTATTGCACCATCTAATCATACAAACTCTTGATCCCTCACAAAAGTCAACCACTTGCAGGTTACCTGTTGTTTTCAAGGTTTCAGGAATTTTTTATAAGGTTATAATAATTTTTTATACGGTTAAGGTTTTTTATAAAAATAAAAAAAATAAAATCACACCACTCACAGTTGCCCCTTTTAATTTCTTTTTAGGATTATGGAATACTCTGACAGACTTCCCAGTCAGGGAGAGCTTCAACACAACTACAAAGGACTTGTTTTGGACAGCTGCAACATCCCTGCAGGACAGCTGCAGGGATGACAGACAGTCTGATAGACATTAGAATTCCTCAATAGCAGCATTATCTTAACTCTGCTTCAACACATAGTTTAGAACAAGTCAAAATTAGTTTTCCTTTCAAGCTCCTCAACAATCTAGTCCATGGTATTTTTGATGCCTCCTGAATGTGTTAAATTGTGTACTGATACACCGACAACTTCTTGTACAAACTTACCACTGTCTCTAAAAGGAGGACCAAGTGTATCTCTGGCCTCCTAGAATCTGACAGTATTACAAATATAACTTAAAAGGTAGCTCCAGATCCTTCAGATTATGTTAACTATTAATAAAACCACTGTGGGCAATGATTTTATTGTGACCTTGAGAGGATAACGAAGTTCAACTGGGGATGATGTTATTGTCAGTATGTGCATAGATTTACATATTAAGGCTGCTCCCATGCTCTAGCATTAACTTGAAAGCTCTATCAACTCCCTTCAGCAATCACAGCAGCTCACTTGTGTGCTGCATTCCCCACTGTAAGTACCTAACTAAATATTTAATTTTTTTCCCCTCTGTATACTGTGCTAAAACAAGACTACTAACCGACTTTTCAGTTTGTGAGGAATCATAACGTTTACAATCTTCTGAAAACAAATTGCTTTGGGTTAAGAAATTTGTTTTATATGTTTTATTACATAAAAGAATATTTATTCTTTTATGTATAAAAGCACAGAAAATGTATGAATATGACTCAGATCTCTTAGTGCTGCATTTTTTTCTTGTTTCCTATTGAGACAGGAAACTAGGATTAGCTTTCATATTAGAAATACCTATGGGGCATTAAGCGTTTTCCTGGTCAGTATTGACTGATAGGAAATCAAAATGATTGCAAGAGAATTTTTTTTAAGTAGTAAGTTCCTTATACAAGCCACACTTGTATTATCAAACACAACTAACTGTTTTCAAGAGCAGTACATTGTAAACATGTTTAACTGAATCCTAGAAGTGTCATGCTGGAATGTCAGAAGAAGTATAAGGTCATGGCACCTAGCAGAGATGATAGACAAGTCTCTATGTAAACGAATAAAGATCCTTAGGGACAGCTGCGAATAAGAAAAATTCTTAACAATAGTCATTTTCATAAAACAAGAATTACATATATGCATTTCCACAGTGCTCACTGAGATTAGACTGTAACTAAAATAGCCTGTCAGCTTTTCTTCAAAATTATTTAAGGAATAATTGAAAAAAAAATTAATTACTGTAATTTTTACATGGCTTATTTTCAGACTTTGTTATTAATATGCATTTAATAATTTCCTTTGGCTTCTTCAAGCCATGATGTAAAATTTTAGGGGATTATTTGCATCTTAAAAACAAAACCAGACAAACTCCACCCAAACCATTGCAAATTTAAGGCAAATCCACACTAAAATTAAAGCTGTTCACAGCTGAATTTTGAAGTTTTTTATTAACTTCAGCATATAACAATGTAAATATTTCATGTTCATTTTGACAGGATATCTTGAAACTGAAGAAACTTTGAATTTCATATTTTCAAATATGTCAATCATCAAGGCTTGAACACTGTGCTGAACTCTCAGGTAAATATTTTCAGTAGCTGTGTGAATGTATAAAGATGAAGAACTAGAATACATTCACTGAGCTTCTTAATCCTTACCAGAAGGACTATTTATCAATTCCATATTAGGAGTAAAAAATGTTTGCTATACAGAAAACTCCCCTATGTTTTCCAAATTACAAAAAATATTTTGTTGATTAATTAAGTAAACAAGTTAGGAGACCATTTTTCTATTAGATGTTTTAAGTTGCACTGTTGTTTTCCTCCCATTTCTGAAGTGCATATTTTCACTTATGACATTTCTAAACATCATACTGATTAAAGAAAATTCTATTAGACTTACAGTTAAACCACGAAATAAGGAAGCTGATTCCACCTGATGATAAATACTAGTAGTTGTATCAGTTTCAACAGAAATTACAGATGCCCTCCAGTCACAAAAATTATAGAGTAGCTTTAGAAACAAAAAAAGGTTAAAAAAAAAAGTTTATAAGTTGACTAAAGTTCATCAATTCTGTTGAATGTCTTCGTTTGCTTTTGAAGGTTCTTAACATTAATGTTTCTTTTTCTATCAGGATAAAGAGATTTTTTTTTGTTGTTGTGGTGGTTTTAGACTAATGTTTTAATCTAAGTTCACCAGACATTCTTCAAACATGACATGCAAGAGTCCACCAGTACTGCAGTGAGGACACTGCAAGGCTGCCAAAGAGTTCACTGGAAATTACTGAGCATCAGATGGGAGGGAGGAAAGGGAATGACAAGACATTCATCTGCAATGGAGAAAAAGTCTCAGTGGCTGGTTAGTCAGGGTAAAGTTGTTGCAGAACACAGACAACGGGTGCCTCTGACACAGCAAAGCAATACAAGAACAAGAAGATAGCAGAGAACATTTGGCCAGGTGCAACATCTCCCCACAAGTCCTATGCAAAACCACCTTGTGGTCTTGCTACAGAAGTAATAATAAGATCCTAGCTCTGAGATTAAGAATGCAGGCCACAGGACACTTGATATGGTACTAAGAATAGGTGAAAACTATTTATTACACAACCCCTCCCTCAAAAACCAAACGACAAAAAAAACCAACCCCCCAAAACTACAAGACTGTACCTGATTCATGTACAGAAGAGGGTTAGTAAGAGCTTGTAGTTCAGGAGAGAAGACTGAAAGCCTGGCTTAAGAATTTAGCACTCTTCAAAAATTGAAATGAGCAGGAATATTAACTGAAATTTCGCACACAGGAGTAAACATTACAGGCGGCTTTTATGAATTCACTGTGTTTCAGGGGCTGAGTAACTAGGAGACAGTTGAGACACAGGACAAAATTTAATATTTTCTTTTACCAAAAAGACAGAAAAACTCCTCTTACTCACAAACAGACAATGAATACATATTTTACTTTATAATCATTCCATCTGATTAAGACAGTATGATCATACACTATTACCTTGCTTTTTTAAACATAAAATATCCTAAACAGTTTGGCACTGAACCTTTGGTCATGAAGAAGTTTTTATTCCCAGATGTTTCAAACCGTTCTTGAAATTTTCATCTCCAAGTCAGAGTAACAGGTCAGGTCTTTTTAGTTTAGGGTTTTTTTTAAACATAATTTTGACTTTGTTATGCATTCTTCCTCCTCATTTGCATTTCATTTTCATTTACTAGTAGAGTCATATAATCAGAAAATTCATGCAATATATGCCTCAGTTGTATTGTACTTTTCTTTACCATTCATTATAGTGCATGTTTTGATACCTATATCTAATTATTTAGCTAGACAGAGACATATTTAGTAATACTTCTTTACCTACTGCCATGAACATCCAAATTGCTTTGATAATGGTTTCTCGAATGCTGTTAGTTCCTATCTAACACCTGGAAGCTATCAATATGCCACAGCTGTGCAAAATTACTTTTCATCTTTAATCTGAAAGCAAAAGGAAATAAAAACACTAGGGTTAAAATAAAAATTTAATTTGCAGAATTTGCTCTAGATTAATTCAGAGGAGGAGAAGGAGGAGAAAGAATGATCCTTTTTCAGAGGTCAGGGGCTTCCCTTTCAAACTTGCATGGAAAGAATACAGAGATCTTTTGCAGTATCAGAAGTCATAACTAGACATTTTATAAAATGGTTTTATGAAGATTTAAAAACAAGTTAACAACATAAATATATTTTACACGCAGAGGTTAAGAACAGTTTCATAAAGAGTACAGGAAGAAGAGGAAAGGATAGGAAATAAAATAAGAAATGCTTAAAAAATCCCCACATTTGGCTAAGGGGACCAAAAAAACCCCATCTATATGGTACAGTGGGATCTGCATTTTCATATGTCTTTACCTGCAAAGTATGGTAAGTCCCTTCTTCTACTTGACCTTTCTAATTTCTTTTGAATTGCCTTATTTAACTTTATGTAGCCTCTGCACAAATGTGCATGCGCAGGAAGTTTGTAGGTTACAGAAACATACCGATGTGTAACTTCAGTACTCAAATACTGAAGTATTGGAAATACTTTGAAGTACTATTTTTTTTTACTTGCCTTTTATAATAAAAATGTAGGACAATACTTAGTTAGAATAAAATCCTATTCTTCAGATTACACACAGGTAACGACAACTAAAATGTACGTACTATACATACATAAGCTTTTCTCCTAAAGGACTATTTATTTGGTATCTGTAACGCAAACCAAGCAAGAATTTTAAGTATTTTAAGCCAAACAGTGTCTACAGACTTCTAAATGCAAAATCCCAAACTGTAATACTTGTAATTTTTATAGAAATTTAGAGACAGCATATAGATATCACCTGTGACTTCCCAGTTACATTAGAACTTCCCAGTTAGTATATTAGTATACTTCCCAATTATATTAGCAATTTATACTCATGGCAGTAGAACGCCTGTTTGCCACCTTTGTAAAGTACATTTACATTAGGTGTTGGCCTCAATAGCTTGGCTCTCGAAACTGTGTTATAAAAGAAAAAATTGTCATGTGCATTTTCAGGAGGGTGAAATCTTGAAAGAATAAAAGAAGGGTTTTTTTTTCTACTTTTAATATGAAAGTTTACCCAGGGCCTGATCAGCTCGAATGCTTTTCCAATGTGACTAATATAGGTTGCTTAATTACCATGGATAAACAACATGTGCTTAAAGAATTGCCTTACTTATACTTAAAAAATACCACTGCTGCTTAAGTTTATTGTTCCCAGTTAAGCATTTCACACAATTCATGCTCACATACTAAAAACTATAAACAGTCTCATCACTTAAGTTCTCACAGAGGGAAAAGTAATTGCCAGCATGAAAAAGCCAGAGTGCTACTTTAAAGTAACAGATGAGACAAGCATTTACTTTTAAACCACATACCAGCTTTAGGGAAAAAAGGAAATTACTTGCTCAGCATGCAGTTGAAAAGGGCCAACACGAGAAAGAGACCTTCTCATGAGGGGGCATCAGAGTCCCAGAAAGCAATGCCCCAATACAGATATGAACACAAACAACAGCAAAACTCGCTATGTCCAGGCTGAGGAAAGACTTACATAAATATTTCCATATAATTCTATAAGTAGGTCAAGACAGTATAGTTACATACGATTACTCTTTGAAACAGGGTGAAACTTCCTAAAGAATCAGAACTGGAACACAAGTTGCACTCAAACAATAAAAAAAATACAAATCTGAAAGTAACCTATAAAGTGTTCAAGATAGTTACATACAAGTAGGCTGTTGACAAAATCCCCAAAGCCGCACAAGCACCAGAACTTCTCCTTCAACGTAAGATCAGCATGGGAACAACTCTACAGCTCTGAATCTGATCAAAACACAAGTTAGCTCTTACCCAGCCCTGTAGACTATTCTTTACTAATGACTTATTGTAGCCATAAATGGAAAGACTATAGCATTTGAAGGTTATCAATACTGTTTACCAAGAAAACCCCTCCACTCGATACTGATGCATGTAGTGCTTTTAGGGATGAAGCCTTTCATCCTTGCAGAGATGTCCTAGACACCTAGTAGCATGTATCTAAATCTGTCTTTAAAAAACAGTTTTCTAACATATATCCCACCCCACCCAAAGCTTAATCCATGCTGATAAATCAACATAAAAAACCAGAGAGCTACAAGGTCTGTCTGCAAGTGTGTGTTTTCTGGGGAGGAGCGGAGCACAAGATATATTATTTTAACATCAATATGGAGAATGCTACATCAAACTGGAATCAGACAAAAATGCCTGAACGTCATTAAAAAAGTAGAAAACCGTCTTCCATTAAAATGGACGAAGTAGAGAACCATTGTTATATTTCAGAAGCTCTTAGATTGCAAGGGATGTTGCTTGGTATTCCATTTCAGTTTCAATTATTCTTCCCAAGCCCTGCATGAAACATTATTGCTTGGATCAGTGTTGCTGCCATCAATTAACACTTGTAAGAAAATGGATTATGAAGCTATAAAGACTTATCTATGGAGTAAAATGAAAAACAAACTAGGATTTTCTCACAGATAAAAAGATTTTAAACAACAGATACCACAAGTAATGGGGGCACAGGGGACAAGCAGTAATGAACTTGCTCTGAGTAAAGGATGGATTCTTGTTGCAGAATCCTTCTGTTATTTGAAGATGAAGATGCTCATCCTACAAAGTTAAGACTGCAAAAGAGCTACATCCCCATTTAAATTATAACCTAAAACATTATTCCTTCACACAAGTTTATCCCTCAGTAACCTTCCTATCTTGGGGTGCACAGAGAACATCAAGAACTATGCTCTCTATACAACTCCAGGAGAAACTGGTTTACAGTCACCAACAGCTTTAGCTTTGCATTGAATGTCAATGCCATCAGCTTCTTATACAAAACACCTACTTACTGCTGAAACTTAGTCAGTAGTTATCCTTACGTATGATATCCTTAAAAGACAAGTTTTTTTATAGGTAAATGTATGTGGGCAGCAGATTAAACAGATAAATACATGTAGTGTAATCTCTATCAGTAGGAGCAGCAACTCACAGGTTCTGCAACTCCTAAAACATCCACAAAAAACCCTACGTTTTCAGTAGTCTTTCTCATGAAAGATTGATGGCAGAGAGAGGACTTTCTAAAGTGAATCTATCTGCATCTGTTCATTCAAGCACTGCTGAGAGCCTCCCAACGTATTTCTTCCATAAAACGCCAGGTGAGATTGTATTGGTTTATGACACTTAGTCTAGAAATCATAAGAGCATCAACACTTAATCTAAACAGCATACAACTGATAAATTTGGGAACTCTGCTAAGATTTCTCATAAAATTGTTTTCATTTTGTAATGTTTAAACTGAGCACAAAAATTCAAGATTATACTTCGTTGCGTTTTCAGTATAGATTTTCTGAGTTTACTTTGGTTCGTAGAGGCCCAAAGACACACAACAGCTGTGGGGAAAAGTCTGCAAGTAGTGCATCTGGTTTTAAACTTATGCCAAGAAGATGCCCACAGACTCAAAGCTGGTTACTTGAATATTAACCCTCACAAGCACTGTACACAATTTGTTCACAAGAAAGTTGCATCCAGAAAGAAAGAGGGGGTAGAAAACTAATGCTTTACAGCTCCTTTTTGGACTTTGTATTATGAAGTAGTATTTAGGGAAAATCAATATTCCTTTGCAAGGTATTACAGATGAATTGACCAAAAGGGAAAAACAAAAAAAAATTTGCACTGACAGTTTGAAGCAGAAAGAACTCCCGTGACTCTCCGACAAGTTTCTGATCTCAGAAAAGCCAAATGAGGCAAAACCAGAGCTCTCTTAATCAGAAAATTAGAAAAGAAACTAATTTACACTGGTTGCTCACAGTCCTGTTCCACCCTGCGAACAATCCTACTACGAAAACCACTCAGGGAATTATGGTTTTAAATGTAGCCTGCTTGGTTTACAACATGTTCAGCTAAAAGTGTTCAGTGTACAATACGAAACACTATCAGGATCACAAAACATGGAAGTTAACTTTCTGACCCACTGCTGTGTAACCGCATTACATAATGGCACAAGGGCAACAAAAGGAGTAAAACCTTCTCTTTGACAAGGACCAGCTCACTACGTATTTGTTAGAAGACTCAATAAGCATCCGAAACAGGACTGGAAAGCTAGGCTAACAGTCTGACATTTTTCCACACCCTTTTGTGCCTTCAAAAGAGAGAAGATTGGCAGGGTTTCTGCTCTGCATAGTAGAGTAACAGGAATTAATGCCATTATTGCACTGGACCTGGGACAACTTTATTTCATCACACATTTTAACTTCAGCACAGTAGAGTCTCTATACTTTGCATACAAAACTTCAGCCAAATATTCTCATTTATTACCACTGGTTACTTTCAACAATGAACCATTAAAGCCACAGATACAGAACATAAACTTTTGCCTCTCTATTAACAATGAATTTGGAACATATTTAACTTCCTACAAGATTATGCATTTTAAATATTTGTACATGCCAAACACGAGTGCATTAACTGCATCCAAGCTTGTTCCATAGAAGAATGAATGGTTAGCTGTAAGTGTTTACAAGTTTAACTAAAAAATATGTAAAAATTAAAACCTTGGTATGTCAGTGGCAGTTTGAATTTGACATCATCTAGACTAACATATGTTCAAACTGCATATTTGATCCATTCCCAGACAGGAACAACCAATTATAAACACATGAAATTCCACAAGCAGAAATGCATTTATGTTCTCCTGTAGAAGTCCTGCAGCAATGGGCAGATTGCATGGCAAAACCTACGAGCTGCTATGCCAAGTTGTGCATGGCAGAAAGCATGATACAGCATTTTCCATTAGCACCAATGCTTGCTTGCTTCTTGCAAGAGCAGAGTCTCTTTAAATAGTTCATAAGGACATTCTGTGACTTGTTCAGCAACTGAGACACATCTAGCTTCCTTTCCTCCTTCTTCCTGCTGCTAGTACAAGGGATGGTAGTTTACACCAAAAAACAGTTCATAATCTGGAAGGATTATTTGAAATCCCTCATAGTACCAAACTGACAGTGAACATACATAGTGCAGACTTGCATCACTAATGCAGTGCACAATTCAGCTGTAGTCTTCAACTGTGCTCCATAAGGAGGGAGGATGTTTATGGAAGTCAGAGAGAACAATGTTTTAATTTAGCCCAAGAGCTTTACATTTTACATCCTATGTGTTTGTACTAGTAATAGACTGAACAGAAGAAACCCACTCAACTTTAAACCTACACCAGATTGCTACACTAGATTAACTGCACCCCTTAAAAAAGAATCATGACTAGTTACATACAAGCAGAATAAGTGCCATTTCTCTAGTTTCCTTTCAATCTCTTCATTCTTAATCAAATTCTTTTCGCTGTATGTCCTCCCCCGCCCCCCCACCCGCTACTTAATTGTATGCACTTACTCTACTTTAAACTTACCTTTCAGGTTTCTTTTATAAATCTGTTTTGTTTAGTGCAGTAGCTCATTAGTAACTAGACACTAGCCCAGTAGTAATTAGACACTATCTGTAAACATAAATATAGTGAGCAGCAGCTTAGTTGAAAGAAGCACAAACAAAAGGGATGAAGAAAGATTATAATAGAGATTGTTTAAGAGAAAAAAGGAAGAATGACTTAAAATTTGGTAGAGCAAAAAAACTCTACCAAACCAAACCCCATGAACATTATATAGAAGCACCCTCACAAGGTATGGGATTGCAAACTATTATCCTATCATGAAAGGCTTGTAAAGTTTATACCTACTTCATACTTCATTTATCTACTCCATTTAAAATAAAACATGTAAAATTTAAGATTTAGTCAATCTGGAGCTGTTTATGTTCTTCTCTTATGATGGAAGCTAGTCATGCTTTTTTACAAATAGTTTTGAATAACTTCAACTTGTCTTCATTCAAGTAAGAGAAATACAACAGCACTCGCTTGTGTACAGTCAGGGTAAGTGCCCAAGAAGGATACTACAATGTCTGTTCTGCGCTGCTATTTAAGTTTTTCCCTGGAATATAAATACTTTTAGTAGCTCCTGATACATTCCTCAGGAACTCAATCTGGAAGCAATACCTGAGATGAATATGTAGTCCTGTAGTTCCACATTTCTCCCTGCAAGGAAAACTGCCTTTTTAAGAGATAAAATTCCTACAAAAGGCTACTGGAGAGATCCTGTTGTCTTCATAGAATAACCAGGTTGGAAGAGACCCATTGGATCACCGAGTCCAACCATTCCTATCAAACACTAAACCATGCCCCTCAGCACCTCGTCCACCCGTGCCTTAAACACCTCCAGAGAAGGTGACTTAACCACCTCCCTGGGCAGCCTGTTCCAGTGCCCAATGACCCTTTCCATGAAAAATTTTTTCCTGACGTCCAGCCTAAATCTCCCCTGGCAGAGCTTGTGGCCATTCCCTCTTGTCCTGTCCCCTGTCACTTGGGAGAAGAGGCCATTACCCTCCTCTCTACAACCTCCTTTCAGGAATTGTAGAGAGCAATGAGGTCTCCCCTCAGCCTCCTCTTCTCCAGGCTAAACAACCCCAGCTCTCTCAGCCGTTCCTCATAAGGCCTGTTCTCCAGCCCCTTTACCAGCTCTTCATGATGCTCTTAACTTTAAATGACTGCAAAAAGAGACTTAAAAGTAGCACTTCTCAAGAGAACAAATGGAAAAAGCTTAATAGATACACAAGAGTAGGTTATCTAAGCCAAGAAGATGCCCAGGTAGATGGTGAAAAGCAATAAGCATTACATATAAGTCTGTAATAAAACAGTTCTGTCATCTGTTCCCCCACCAAATATCAACAGCCTTCCAAATATTTAGCTTTATTCAACAAACAGAAAAATTTAGACAAAAATATCAGCACTTGAAGATCAAAATACCATTCTGAATGAATCAGATGTTGGAAGGATCATCTTTTATCCTGCTAACTCTCAACGTCCCTGTGAACAATGTAACTTTGTTAATATCAAGGTAGATCTTTCTAAATACATGGACGACCATACCAGGTTAAACACTAATGCCCATGCTTACCAAAAGAAGCACCACAGTGTCTGACAAATATTAACTGATCTGAGAAAATTTTTTGCAGAGAATCCAGTATTAGTTTTATGGAACTCTCTCTTTCCAACTTAAAAAACCCAAACTCCCCAAAACACCATCACAAAACTAACACTGAGATCAATGTAGTTCAACTTTAGAGAGAAACAGAAGGCTGGAATCAAATATCAGTCTGAATTTGAGCATCTAAAATTAAGTATTAACCTTCATCCTACCCTCTCATTCCTACATCTCATCTAAATTAGGAGACACAGATCATCACTCTTTAAAATGGAGCTACTAAGTCCAAAACCAGTTAGTTATTTCAGACTGCAAAACACAAGCTCTCCTGTGCTAGCTAAATACCATAAGGACTCTTTTACTGATATTTAGACACAACCCTATTGGTAATCAGATCTTTCAGTCGAGCCCTCAGGACAAAGCGGTTACAGATCAAGGCCATCTCCACATAACCATAACAGTGGTCCAACACCATTACACAGCTACACCTCACATTTGAAACTTCAGTGTGGTTTAAATACACCCTACTCTGCCAGCAGGGGTCTAGAGTCATTATAAACAAATCCTTTTCAGCAAACCGGGGTTGTTATTAAACAACTGGACCACTGGAAGGACGAGCCAGGCTAACAAGAGGCAGCACTAGTCTTGCCAGGAGGCTTTTTGCTCCACAGAATCCCTATCACACAATGACAGTCTTGTCAATATTGTTTAAAGTCAGGCTCTTCCTCTCTTCAAACTTCCCTTAAGGAACATCACAAGATATACGGGAATGCTATTTTAATTTTAATAGGGGGCCTGTTTTCCCAGAATACAAGGATTCTCCAGTTATTAGGACACAGATCAGTGTAATTAGTTCAGCTGCCTCTCTGCCCTCTCAAACTAGGGGGACATGCCTGACTTGTGTTGCTTCCCAGCTCCACTCCCATCCTGGATGGCTAATCACTTATATACTATCTCTGCCTCCTCCATTAATAAGACAACCCCTCACACTGTAGTACCTACTGCTTTGGCTGCTTTTCACCCAGGAGTTCAAAACCAGGCTCTCAAGCACAACTGCAACTTCAGCAAACAGAAAACCAGCTGGTAGAAAAACCATCAATTACAGTTTCAAGCCTTTCTTGAGGACTGCTAGCATTAATTTAATTAATGAGCTGGAGTCTTAAAGACAAGCAGTAACTGGTGGACATGAAGGCCCGGGGAATCTCTGCAGGCATGGGTGCTAGCAGTACAAGACATGAGTGTGGTTCTACTCTAAGACCACATGGTCTCCTGCAGAAGCATTTCTCTTTCATGTACTGAAGTGCCTTAGTATGGTACTTGAAAGCTTAACAAACACAAAGTATTACAGCTTGAAAATCTTGGATAAGCTGAGTATTTCTTTTAACTTCCTGAACAACTCCACTGTGTAGCTTATAATGACCTTTACATATACTAAAAGCTTTATAGCTGCCGGACTTGATAAGCACAAGTATCTAAAGTTATTCAAAATTATTATTTCACTAATTTTTCTGTTTGGGTTTGCTGTCATTTCTGCCATCTCGCACAGTGTGAGAAGAGGTTATTAAAACAGACAGACAAAAATGTTCATGCATTCGTGCATGTGCCTATTTTCCTATTGCTCAAGGCAGAGCATTTCTGGATGTGGTCTCACTATGAAGGTCTAGATTTAAAATGTTGACAAGTATGATTTAGATATATTAATACCATAAAAATATTAATTCTACTGACAAAAGCTGCCTCTCAAATTTACTTTGTTCAGGAAACAGGGTAACATGTACTACTATAAATTATTATTTTGCTAATATAAACGGAATTTAATTTAGAAGCATCTACAGTTATTAATAACTTCTAGTTATGCCCCAGTGTACAGTTGCGTTCCATCAAGAATGTTACTGAGTTACATAGTACTTAGTAAAACTTCTGCAAAAACACTCAGAGGAACTCACTTCTGCTCACTACTTACTCAAACCACGAACATAAGTTGTTTTGATTTCTCTTGTGAAACTGCATTTATGTAGTTAGCTTATGTATGTTCTGATAACTTGTATCCTTGTTTTATCAGGCACCTCTGGATTTACCAGTAAAAATGATAATTCAAATTCTTATTTTCTGTTTCATTTGGTAGTTAACCTGGTTCAAGTGCTCCAACCTCAATTTTTTAAATAAATAAAATAAACTAAGAAAACTATTAGTAAAAAAGCTTAAAGTAATTATAATCAATTTTCAGTATAGTCTCTACTTGAGGGATTGCTCTGGATGGCTTCAGTTCATTACCAACCTTAAATAAACTGCAAAGTTTAATTTCCCCACCACTTTATGACAGCTTAGGCTGAAATTAACAGTACATTTCCTGTATGCAGGTAGCATTTTCTCTACAGCTTGGGAAGATTTTACCATCTCTTGCTTATGCTTCCTTGGGTAGATTAAAGTTAGACCATGTCCTGTAACTTTGCTCTGAACTTTCAACAGGGACATCAACACACTGAAAAGGAATCAGGGTAGTGTAGAAAACAGTTTGCCAAAACCAAGTTTAACTTCTGGTCCTGCACTTACCTAGAAGGAACGTGAACTGAAGTCAGAAATGAAAAAAGGCATCAGGAGCTAAATACACCTAAGAAGTTTCTTACAATCTCAGAAGCTCTCTACAGGAAGTAATTTGCTCCACGCTGCTTCTTAAAATGGCAGTAATAACATTTGTTATTAGCATGACCTATCGAACAAGATAGATCAACATTATTATACAGAATTTACCATAGTAACTTATTCCTAATAGCCATCTCCTATAGAGGTTTGTATGTTCCTGACAATACTTGAAGACTGCAAACTACCTAAATGGCTCTAAGTTATTGAGTTATATCCAAACCTACACTAAAGTGGAAGACATGCCACATAAAATGTTAGTCAAATAAAAAAACCCAACTCAATCAACCCCCCAGAAAAACCTAACAAACCCCCTCTCTTCATTTGCTACCAAGCAACTTTAAAGCCAGTGCCTACTATTATCCTGGAAAATCCTTCATTTAGAAGAGGAAGGCTCCAGTCATTGATTACCTGAGCTCGATAGCACATAAAACCAAACACAACTACTCCATTTGAATCTAGTGACAGCACAAGGGTTAAAGACACTACAAAAAGTGAAGATTACATTTATTTTTGCTCCATAGGGTGGATATGCTCTTCCTATCAAGCAAGGAAGAGCAAGTGTGTAATTTGTGAGGAAACAGTGTTTATTACGAGGAGGACACACATCATACATCAAGCCTCTAACTAAACCTCTAGACAGTTCTATTGAGGTTAAAAGCAGTCACCTATTTCACTTTGTCAGTAAGTTCTTTACCTACACTCTCATACTAGAAAAGAAAAAATTAAAAAAGGAGAGAAATGACTAACAGAAGCAGTAGTGAGATTCAGTGTGGAAATACTGAAGTGGCTAGCTAGAAAAGTCAGAATTCCTTACAGCTTGATAAGTTTAGCTCAACTTCTGTACTTTGTGAAATTTCTTGAATAAGAGTTTAATATTAGACAGGCATTAATTTCTTTGACCAAGGTTATTAAAGGCAGTTTGGTTATGATTATGTTAAAAAATGCTTCTCCTTCAATTCCTTGTGGCAGGATTATACAAGTAAACAAAAAAACCATACTCAAAATCCTGTCATGATTTGACTATGTCTACTACTAATTTGACTTTTCATGCTTTCACAAAACTCTGGCTATGGCATGCTTCATCCTTCAACTTAGCGGTTTTCACTGTTCAACGTTAGGTAAGCCATGAATGACCCTTTATTAAAATAAAAAAACATAACTATCTTATTTCTTTCAACTTGAGAACAAAGGTAACTTAATTGAGGATTTTTGTAGACATGACCATTTTTTTCATATATCCTTGCTCAGAAAAGCTGTTCTGCTTATTACGTTTGGAAAGGGTAGTTTAAGCCACTGTGAACTTATACTTAGTGTAAATGGCTATCCAGCTAAACTGAGATAGACTTCTAACCAAAGCAGAGGCTAACAAGCAATAGCAGTGTTATTCTTCGTCCTCAGATAACTGAAGAGCAACAACCACCTAGACAGATGAAATGATTACAGGTAGCTCGGAGGAGCATGCAGATTAAAGCAACATCATCCTTTCCTAAACATACACACAAACAGATATGGAAATGTTCACATACAACCCCACAATTCGTAGGCCCATGCATTAAGACAGAAAGCATAAAACCCCTTCCGACTACAACTGTTCAGTCCCAGAAATACCTGATGGACTACAATGGTATGTGAGGAACACCACTAAGAACTCCAGGAAAAATACTGAGTCTCATTTTGATCTGCCATGGAAGACAGAGTTCTTCAGTGCACCTAGACCCAACTTTTCTAAAAAGACTGAAAGCCACTTTAAATAAGTATTTGAGTGCTGTACATTCTACAGTCTTACATCTCGTGCAATGAAGGTGATAAACAGAACATATATTTTAAATATTTACTGAAAATATCTGTCTAATCCTAACACTCAATTAAACTGTACTGCATGAGCAGTTTATCTGATTGCTTAAAATGTTTCAGTCCTTCCACAGTCATGCAGAACTTTTGGACTGATGGCAGCAATGCACCAGTGCCCCTCTTCATTCCACAGCAAAGCCCATTCAATATATTTACATCCACTGCACAGGGAATTTCCATTCTCAATGCATGTTAGCGTATCTGCACAATTTGTGTGCATATGCTGCCTCACGTTACACAGAAAACAGATGAGAGACAAAACTCTGTTCCAGTTTTCTAAATTCAATGCAAAACCCCAAGTTGAAAATTTAAGTGAAGAAAAGAAAAACTGTGAGGTGAAATCGTGTAGCTGGTGCACAAAGACGCATCTAGATAAAATACCATCTATATTTTATTGAAATATGAACTTTATGGTTAAATAAAGATCGGATTTTAGATTCAGAAGAAAAAATCATCAGCTTTCTTCTTCTGAAATAGAAAATAAGGTAGAAACAAACAAAAAAAAACAAACAAGAAAACTTAACTCAAATTGTCTGAAGAAGTTCCTAAGCTAAATTCCTTCCTTCAATGAGTTCATGTAGATAAATTCTGTGAGATGAAGATGTAGTTAACATGCAAAAGGGCAAAAGTTTAACTGTTTCCAGACTGTCTGTTCGTGAACTCCTATGAAATTTAAAACAAGGCCATTTCTCCAGGAAATGGTGCAACAACTCAACTTGTACAAAAGTGGTTCTGGATACATCCCATCCACTCAAAGGCATCACTGTTCCAGAAGAACAAGCTTTCAGCAAGGTGTGAATGGTGACAGTGGCCTCACTGAAAATTTCTTACAGAAAATGGATACAGCAGTGGCAGCCAAAAAGGTCTAACAAACAACTGCATAAATCCCATTTTTATGTAAACTCAGAAATACTTTGAGACATTACAAACTCTCTAATTCTTTTTCTCTATCACAGTGAGAGAACACTCTCCACTTCTTGTAAGTCTGTGTAATAGTTTCTAGATCTTAAGTGATAAAAACATATACTAAAGACTATAAATTAAAAGAACACATCTGAAATTCCTCAAGATGTGATGCTATCTTAAATTTACCTTTTTTAGCCTGAAGATATTCATCTGCAGAGGTTAAAAACAAATCGAGGGTCGAGAAAAACACACTTTAAAAAGTTTTTTACTGTTATCTTGGCGTAATCCAAATAACAGGCCGATATCTATTAGAAATTAACTCCCTTTAATGATATTCAGTTTCATAAATACTTTCCTCCAGTATCTCTTGCTCCCACATTCTTACAGGCTTTTGCATATTTTTGTGCACAGAGATATAAAAAGGACCTTCCTTCTGTATGCTGAGGAGTTACAAGTATGCTCTTCTAGAGCCTGGACCTCTAGACTGCTAGGTCTCGTGTGCTTTGCTCTAAGATGCAAGATGAGGCATTGCACTACTTCCTGGGAAAGAACAAAGGCTTCAACACGAAGTCTATCACAAACTGAACAGAAGGATTACAATAGTAAACAGTCACAAGGGGTGCAAATATCCCATATACTTAATTTTCCCATCATGATTTGTTTTGCTATACAAGGATCCTCAGTGCAACGGAAAACACAAAAGTCCTTTGTGCAGAGGGCAAGTGTAGCTGAAAATAGTGCCAAAAAGACTGACGTTTTTTGCTCCATCTGCCTGCTAAAGACCACACGAGCAATCAGCCAGCTGTCACTACTGTTGATCTCTAATATTCAGAAGTTCCTCAAAGACACACAAAAGCCCCCAAACCATTACTCACACAAAAAAACACTGCAAAGAAAATGTAACGTTGCTGTCCAGAGGAGACTGGAAGGCAGCAGAATTAAGAGGAAGGCTGCAAGGAACTCCAGGCAACTGTTTTTTTCTGTTTAGCAAGGATGAGAGAGTGCCTTACATCACAGTTCAGCAGCAAGTAAGGGTCACAGCAGTAGCTTAGTGTTTGACAAGTAGTGGCAGTACTCTTACAATCAAGGAGATTTAGCACAACTCTAGCACGGCACTAAGAAAACAATACATGCAAGCCACTGTTTCAAAAAGCAATTATCTCATGGGCTTTTGGTAAATGCTGCCACTCTATTAGCTAACCCTAAAATAAACACACAAAAAATACAGGGAATGGTAAAGGGGAAGATGCCCACAACGAAAAAGCTGTTGCTACCTTTTCCTTTTGCGCTATCACCAGGCATTAAAAAGGATAAAGCCTAAACAGAAAAATGAAAGAAAAATCTTACAAATGTATTTAGTCCTACCTCTATAAAATCATATTAATCCACACTTCTCATGTTCATAAGTTAAAGATATACTTAGCCACTGGAGGGCTCTTAAATCTTTGATATTGTACATATTGGTGCTCTACTGCAAGTACTTTTTACTTACTTTTTCAGACTTCAAAAGTACAAACTGTGATCTCTTCAGCATTTAGTTAATGCTACTACTACATTTTGATCTCAAACTCATATACATGCTTTGCTTTAAAATTAACACTTATTCCCTCAAAAAATACAGAATTTATGTCATAGTATCATGATTTGTGATTTTGTGGGGTTTTTTTCAATAAGGTAGGAGCAGAAGAGTGATCAAGCATGTTGCACTTCAATGAAGCTGGAATTAAGTTTCAATGCTACAGAAAAAAAAAAACTTTACTTTTTCCAAACTTATATTTAGTTGTTGGCAGAACAACATTTAAAAAGGAACATCACAATACAGAATCACAGAATGGTTTGAGTTGGAAGGGAACTTAAAAATCATACAGTTCTAAACCCCTTGCAAAGTGCAGGGACACCTCCCACCAGACCAGGCTGCTCAAGGCCCCATTGAACCTGGCCTTGAACGCTTACAGGGATGAGGCATCCACAACTTCCCTGGGCAACTTGTTCCAGTTCCTCCCCACCCTCATTGTGAAGAATTTCCTCCTAATGTCTAGGCGAAATCTTCTCCTCTTCAATTTATAGCCATTCCCTCTCATCCTATCACTCCAAGGCTTGTAAAAAGTCCCTCTCCAGCTTTCCTGTAGCCCCCTTCAGGTACTCAAAGGCAGTTACAAGGTCTCCCTGGAGCCTTCTCTTCTCCAGGCTGAACAACCACAACTCTCTCAGCCTGTCCTTATACCAGAGGCACTCCAGCCCTCTGATCATCTTTGTGACCCTCCTCTGGACCCGTTCCAACAGCTCCGTATCCTTCTTATACTGAGGATTCCAGAACTAGACACAGTACTCCAGGTGAAGTCTCACAAAAGCAGAGAAGAGGGGAGGCCCTCAACCTGCTGGCCGCGCTCCTTTTGATGCAGCCCAGGATACAGTTGGCCTTCTGGGCTGCGAGTGCACATTGCCGGCTCATGTCGAGTGTCTCATCAATGACCAGTCAGCTAATAATAATAATAACCCAGTCTGTTTTCTTCATCTTCTCAGGTTCCTTATTTTCCAGTTGTAATGTCTTAAGACTCTGACTTTACCACGCAGTCACTGGAAATCAGATTTCTTCTTCGCAGTATGTGCCACAATTGCATGTTCCAACACATGAGATGGCACAAGCTTGCCTACTATACTAGTGATTAGAACTAACTCTCCAGTATTTAATACAGACAGATAGCTAGGGACAGTCTTACAAGAAGTTCTATTTTAAGTTATATGTCATTAAGACAGGGGAAAAAAGACTTAAGGCATCCTTGATGTTGACACTAAAAGTAATTTTCATGTATCTGCTAGCCAAAGGATTGCCCCAAAAGAAAGAATTACATTTTTAGATAAGGAAACTGAAGGTTTCTATTTTGATACTGCTCCTGAAATGTTACTCATGACTATAAACTGTTCCATATTAGGAGCCAGCATACAAGTTAAAAAAACCCAAACCACCAAAACAAACAAACAATAAGTAGAACCCCATCAACTGTGACTTCAAGTTTGGTAGTAAAACTTCGCTACAAATTAAGTTTCTTTATACCACCCAACCTGATTTAAATCTCCCAACAATGCAACAGCATACTTCAGCCAGCAGTGTGATTTAACATACTTTATACTTTTTTCCTCTTTTCCAAGTTCTTTACTTAATGGGAGGGTTTTTTTAAGGGGAGGCAGTCAGTTACAATCCACCTACCAAAAAAAGTAGAAGTTCATAAAAATCTTCAGGAGATAACTTCCATAGGAGAGTTATTCAACAGTCAAAGGGGTATTTTCTAATCATATGTATAAATCGGTCAAGTGCAACTTTTTCAGATTCATGACTTTTGAACAAGTATGGGTAACTAAACCCTTTTCATAAAAATCACATTATTAATGCATAAGTATGGAAAGTTTATATAATACTGAATTGTTTACAGGTTAAGACTTCTGCCTTTACAGAGTATGAATGAGAATTTTATTTGGGCATGAAATATGAAGCAGCACTGTATACGCTTCTACCCTGAAACTTCCACATGTGCTGCTACTGCCATTCCTCCCATGGCAGAACATAATACAGTATTTTATTGTGACAGGCTGCAACTGAGAAAAAAGGATTAATAAAATAAG
The DNA here is from genome assembly GCA_033459285.1 of Clamator glandarius. Classification (NCBI taxonomy): domain Eukaryota; kingdom Metazoa; phylum Chordata; class Aves; order Cuculiformes; family Cuculidae; genus Clamator; species Clamator glandarius. Next base: position 2,772,152 of record JAUNZM010000559.1, read on the forward strand.
AAAGAAAATAGAGGGTGTTGGTTTCATACATCTGATACTGAAGAAATTATTTTTAAGTGGACTAAAGCCTAACCAAAGGGAGTTTAGTTCTTGTTGAAGTTTTTTCTTGTCCAAAGTCAAAACTCACAAGTTGCTTGCAGTAAGCATGGCGTGTTAATTAGTTTTAAACAGGTCATAAAAAAGTCATAGTTCACACACAAAGCAATTTAACTATTCACTAAAATCCTATTCAAAAGTCAATGAAGCTTAACAAACTGCTTCTTCCAGAGGTCTAGCAAAGACAAGTTCCAAACACTCTTGAAGTGAAAATGTATGCATTGACCTTGGTTAGCAAAACACACCCAACATGGGACACGCAGCCAAACTCATTTCCCCCCTTTGGCCACCCCCAACAGCAAATGGAGTATTAAAAATCACTGTTAGAAAACTTAAGTGATTTTTTCCACAAGTTGCCCAACCATAAAACGTATTTTCAGGAGGAGGAGGAAGCCATCATTACCACCTTACATTTACAAAAAGTTACTGCAAATCTGTGTATATTAAGCCAGTCTCAAATCCATAAAAGTCACGTAACAACTCCCTCCCCCAAAAGAGGGGATGCTAACAGAGGGAAGATGAAAGGATAAGAGTACAGATTACCCACAGGGAGATATTCCCTCGAACATAATAGCCAGCTCTTAGATTTCTGAATAATACAAATCCAGTTGCTTTAACACAGCTGACTATGATTACCATTAGTTGTGTTAAATCTTGCTTGAAATCTTATATTTTATTCTGTTACATAATGCTTCCTTCACACAACGCTAAGTTCTGGAATCTTATATCTTTATGTAATACAGAGCTTACAGTCCCCCTCCACAACCTTCCCCCACATTTCACATTAAATGAAGATGAAACAAGTGCACCTTAGCCTTCATCCCACAGGACAGTCTGCCTTGCCTCCTTTCATGCCTGCTTCCCTGTGTGCCCCTCTCACTGCGGCCCACCTCCCTAGAATAGATGCAGCAGCTCTGAAACACAACCCAAGGTCACTCCTGGATCAATCTACCCCCAGTCACTGGGAAACGTTCCTACTTCTCTTCACCTACAGTATGATACCGAAGCAGATAAGCAGTTGAGGAGAAAATCCACTGTGGATGGTAGGGGATGAAACTAAAAACAAACAAACTAATAATTACATATAAATGCCTTCAGCCCAGGTAAGTGCAAGGGAGATGGACGTAAAAAGGACACAAAAAGTGGTTTTGAGAACATGGCTCCTTCTTCCAGTGCATTTCTAGTCACACCCTCAAGTCATTCCCTTCGCCGCTCTGACTAGTATGATGGCAAACAAGGCTGTCAGAGGAACACTGAGACTTCAATAAAGCCTACAGCCTCTCAACACCATTTGTATTGGCAGTTACATTGATACTTTCTTTTAGGGTTTGGTGTTGCCATAACACCTGGAATAATTTCTTCAATGTATCAGGGAGGCTGGAGGTCTTTACAAGAGATTAAAGATCACAAATCTGCTTGGCTTGAGTTCATTTTACTGTTAGCTGAAAACAAATGTCAGTATTCAAATATTAATTTGTGATGTTTACCAGCAAAAAATACAAAAAACAATTGGGCCAAGAAGGAAAAAACATCTTATTCCAATGCTTTTGGTCCTCACTCAGGGTTACTCTTCCACTTTCAGGCTTTACAGCAAATATCCAGACTTTATGAGTCCCTCCATTTGTACAGGACTGTTTTTTCATTCTACTTTTATCTGCTACTGTTCTCTTAGAAAAAGCACCACACCAACCAGCTATACTTGAAGTATGATTTCTGATCATTCTTCCTGTTTTTCTTAAATTCCTTTAAAAAAACCAAAACAAAACGCTTAGAACTGATTTTCCCCCTTTGAATTAAAGTGCAGCCTTAAGTCATGACAGCTCTATCGTGACAAAGCTGGTTCTCAGAAGCTTCAGGCTTGAGACATCTCACCTCCACAAACTCCTTTATATTAGCTGTGTCTACCAGCTGCTCTTTTCATATATAGAATAATCTTTAAGCAGCATATGGCCTTGACTATGTGTGTATGTTCTGGCAGGTTCAGGCTAAAAGGGTTACAGGCCATTTGTCAAGGACTATCACATTTCCTCCACGCCCTTCCTCTTGTGAGTAACCCAGTGCCGCTCACAGCTAAAACCTGATGCAAAAGCATGGCCATGACCAAGTGAAGGCTATTATTTGAATCTAGCAAAACTGGTGCACAAATAGTGAATCATGGCTATTAAAGTACAGGGCATGACACAGCAGAAGTTAAATTGATGAGAAATTAACAGTTCATCAGGCTTGAGGAACAAAGCCCGATTCTCCAAATTAGCAGTTTCATTTTTGCGTTTGGCCAGTTTGGTTAAACAGCCACTGGAGCCACCAAATGTCAGCATAAAAGGGAGGTTATGCTACACCATCCTTCAGACTCATGGGCAAGGAAGCCCATACTCTACACACAAGAATCTTGTTCCATGCTGTACAGCTTGGGATGTGTAACTGGAAAGTTTTGCCTGTATAACACATACAACTAACTGACGACCCGCACAGTTCTAATTACATTATCTGGTTTATCTTAGTATCTCCAAAGGGGTTACAGGGAAATCAGAGTTTTGTCAATACAAAATCCGATGTAATTTAGTGAACCATTAATGCCATAGGTGTATCAGTCACAAGTCACATTGCCACACCTCCTGCCAATAGCGCTGAAATCAGGGCAAGTTTCCAGTACACGAGTATCTCGGCTTTGGTGTCCTACTTTCTCTGAAATACAATTGTGCTTTGGGATGAGATAACGACAGACAGCTGGAATATCAACTTTGTTTCCCCCATCCACAGCTTCACACACAAATTTTCTGTACTTCACAATTAAATCCATCTACTGAGGCAAACTTTTTCCCTTCCAAAGAATACATTTAAAATGAATTAACTGTATGTCACAGCAGCAATCTCATCTTACTCAAAACATACACAATAAATCACATGTAGAACAAATCCTTAGAATAACAGAACAGAGACACAATAGGAGAGGCCACACCAAAAGCTTTACCATTCTGTTTCAAATCAGTAAGTGGACAGGTACTTTACAATCACAGAATCACCAGGTTGGAAAAGACCCATCAGATCATTGAGTCCAACCATTCCTATAAAACACTAAACCATGTCCCTCAGCGCCTCATCCACCAGTACCTTAAACACCTCCAGGGAAGGTGACTCAACCACCTCCCTGGGCAGCCTATGCCAAAGCCCAATGACTGTTTCCGTGAAAAATTTTTTCCTAATGTTCAGCCTGAACCTTCCCTGGCGAAGCTTGAGGCCATTCCCTCTCGTCCTGTCCCCTGACACTCGGGAGAAGAGGCCAGCACCTTCCTCTCCGCAACTTCCTTTCAGGTAGTTGTAGAGAGCAATAAGGTCTCCCCTCAGCCTCCTCTTCTGCAGGCTAAACAACCCCAGCTCCCTCAGCCATTCCTCATATATAATAAATGCTTCAGTATCAGGATAAGGACTTTTTCACTTCTAGGCCAGAAACTTTTTGAGAAAAACAATAGATTACTTCTTAATATATTTAATTATGGTTGAGGAAAATCTGAGGATGCTTCCATACTGGGGAAAACGAGTTAAATCCAGTTGGAGGGAATTTGCAAATGGTCTTGCTCAGGGCTCAGTGTTGAGTCCAGTTCTGTTCAATAACTTTGTTGATGATCTGGATGAAGGGATTGAGTGCACCCTTACTAAGTTTGCTGATAACAGTAAGCTGGGAGGAAGTGTGAATCTGCTTGAGGGCGGGGAGGCTCTACAGAGGGATCTGAATAGGCTGAATCAATGGGCTAAGACCAACGGTATGAGACTCAAGAAAACTAAGTGCTGAGTCCTGCACTTGGGACACAACCCTGTGCAGTGCTAAAGGCTTGGGGAAGCGTGGCAGGTAAGCTGCCTGGCAGAGAAGGACCTGGGGGTGTTGGCTGAATCAGCAGTATGCCCAGGTGGCCAAGAAGGCCAATAGCATCTTGGCTTGTATCAGAAACAGCGTGGCTAGCAGGACCAGGAAAGTGATTGTACCCCTTTACATGGCATTGGTGAGGCCACACCTCGAATCCTGTGTTCAGTTTTGGGTCCCTCACTACAAGAAAGACAATGAGGTGCTGGAGAGTATCCAGAGAAGGGCAGTGACACTGGTGAAGGGAGAACAAGTCTTAGAAGGAGCGGCTGAGGGAACTTGAGTTGTTTAGCCTGGAAAAAAGAAGGCTGAGGGGAGACCTTACCACTGTCTACAACTACCTGAAAGGAGGTTGTAGAGAGGAGGGTGTTGGTCTCTTCTCCCAAGTGATAGGTGATAAGGATGAAAGGAAGTGGTCTCATGTTGCACCAGGGGAGGTTCAGATTAGATATCAGGAAAAAATTCTTCACCAAAAGTGTTATCCGGCACTGAAACAAGCTGTCCAGAGAGGTGATTGAGGCACCATCCCCCAGAGGTATTTAAAAGACAGGTGGACCAGGTGCTCAGGGATATGGTTTAGTAGTGGACAGGTATGGTTGATCTCAATGATCTCAAACCTCTTTTCCAACCAAATGATTCTATGATACTTGAGACCATATAGCATCCAGCAATATACATCCTGAACAATGAGACAAATTAGCATGCAGTAACAGATTCTGGATTTACAACCTGCTCCACCAGCTCCTTTCTTATTCCAGGCGACTGCATAATGCTACTTGGACAATAAGAATGTGTTACAGAATCTACTTCTCCTGATCTTGCTAGAAGTTACTTCTGAGGTGTCCAAAAAGAAGGGTTTCTCTCCTTACATAAAACCAAGCAGCTATCTGTAGATTGTCTTCTTCTCTTGGGACATGCTAGTGTTGGAATTGCTTTTCCTATTTCTGATGGAAAAGTTTGAACTTAAAGAACAGAGACAAATTTTAAAACCTGACTTCCAAAGTTATTTCTGTGCAGAAGGCCTGTAGCAAACTGTTAAGTATGCCTCTAAAATCCCTTAGAGCACAATACAAGAACCATAGGAATGCCCACTTAAGATAAGGCTAAGTATCATTCCTACATCTTAAATTAAGACTTCAACAGCTAAAGGAGGCATAATTTCACTCCTCCATCCTCATTTCTCTCCTGGCTCCACTAACATTCATAGAAGTGGAGCAAGCTGGGGGAAGAGCAGAAAACATCGAAGAGGCCACTCATGTCCAGATTAGTATTGTCTGGAAAACACAGTCCTTCAGTGCCTTTTCTGTATGCAGAAGAGGCATCCACACAAACATCACAGAAGTGCCAAAACATCACCAGATCAACTTCTCCGAACTGCAATTAGCACTGCAGTAGCCCCTCTACTGAGACTATTGGTGGCACAGTATCATAGAACACAATTACTGATACTGCCTTTTGCACTCCAGGGACAGACTGGAAGGAAGGGACAGAGGCAGCACAACATGTTGATATCGTGCAGTAGTATAGGAGCATCTCAACATTTCACAAAGTTGGGTAACTTTAAACATAATTTATTAGCAAGCTGTGCTACAATCCCTCTCAAACAGCTAATTCAACAAGCTAAGAGTTTTCACATTCAGATCAGTAGGAGTACAGCAGCAAACTGATAGACTCCAGTTCAAAACCAAGATGTGCTCTGGTTTTACAACTCACCTTCATGGATGAAAGTGGAAGACTTTAACAGTGCCTCCTGCCACACCTAATATATGTTGTTGGCTGTACTATTTGTTAATGTAACAATAGCATGTGGTTATGTGGAATTAAAAATAGCAAAACTAATACCAGTGACATTTATTTCTAAATGTAAATAGCTAGATTCTGAAATTCTGAATAACTGAATTGTAGTCTGGACAGCTTCTTAGCAGCAACTAAATGCCACACATTTTGCCTGCAAATGAGCTGCAAAACATACCAGCAGACATCTTCGAAGTAGTTTGCTTCGTGGTTTGTTTAACCTGTCCCAAACACATTTTAAATTGTTTGGGTTGGTTTAGGTTTCTTTGGGTTTTTGTTTATTTTTGATTGTTTGTTTTTTTCAGCTAAGAGCTATAGAAATACTCTTCATGGGACTTTTCCCAAACTCCAGTACACTGTAAACTTGGGGCAAAGACTGTGTTTGTTCCATGCTTGTGATACTGGTTTCACAGGGGGCTGCAACAATGATAGGGCTAACAGGTTTAGGATAAGAAATTCTTGTACGAATAGAACTTTCTCCTCCTTTTTCCTCTTCCTTAATATTCACTAACTTTCCAAACCACGGCTAATAGTTGTTCTGCTTTCTACACTGAAAAATTGTTACAGTTTGGGGTATCAAAAACATTGGTAACCATTTGAAAGAAATTATGTATGGGTACTTTTCAGAAGTTACTCTCCATGAAATGCTTCGAATATGCCCAAAAACTGTTTGACTCATTTGAAGGTGTTTCACTTGACTGAACTGCTCTATTAAAGTAAGTGTAGACCATATAGGTTTTACATGGTCCCTTAGCATGTAACTGCTGCTTCAGTGGTTCAAAATAGCCACTGGAAAAACAGGAACCAGCAGTCCAGACTCCAGTAGACACCAGAGCAGCGGTCTGTCTCTAAGAAAAATTGTTTGATATACTTCAAAGGAAATAACTGACAGATATGATAATGTTGTTAGCAGTTAATCCAGTCACAGGACAAAAGATGCGTATCAGTTACCAAGAGTCGTTATTTTGTTTTATCTTGACTTCCTGGCAGTAGGAATTTGGTGCTGTTACCTGGTAGCAAGGAAACTACTAAAATACTGAAGTTGTAAGCAACAGGTTTGTTTTATGTTTTAAAACCAACATACCTGTTCCTGACCAGTTCAAAACATACCTAACTAGTTCATACAAGCTCCCATTATAAAACTGGTTATCTAATACAGATGTCCCTGTCCATTGCCCTTCACATACAAGCAGAATACAATTCTATACGATTATTATATGACTGTTCTGGGGCATTACTGACCTTGCTCAAAACATTACAAGTTTAATTCCTAAGCATCATCCTAAAACAAACCCAAGGTTGAATTTCGTATTTGTGTATTTGGTATATTCCTTACATGTAGCATTTTATACAGATTTTCTAGACTTGCTTAAGGCAGAAGCTTCTTCCTACTTCACCAGAAATTAGGTATAGAGCTGCTAGAGCTAAACACCCCAGTTAGGCTGAGCTGGGAAGACTGTGGAGAAGAGGAAAGAAATGGAAATTCCCATACAGTTCACAAACTGTCAAGGTCCACTTGAGCCTCAAACCCAAAAAGCATTCACCTTTCATTATCTTTGCAAAATAAATAGGAAAATAGTGAAGACCATAGCAAGAATGCAAGAACTGGAGGAGTGGGTGTGGTGAGAGACAAGGAACTACTCAGATAACTCAAAAGAAAGTCTGGGATGGAATGGATGCAGCCTGGTCTAAACTTGACTTGAATCCTTCCAGCATAGATGATGGATGTTTTTTCCTAAACCTGATTAACACCTCAATGTTGGTGTTACACCACAGACTGCTAGCATTGATTTAGTTCAACTCCTGTTACACACTACTGCAACACAAATACCAGGTCAATAACATCCTCCAAAAGAAGAAATAAGTGTAACCAATTTACAAACATCAAAACATTTTCCTGTCGTAGATGTCCCTGCTCTTGGGACAGAACAAATACAGTGAAAGCCTACAACATCCAGAACCTGGAGATATTTTGGTTTACGCTGTTGAAAGTGTAAGTTTCCAGCTGATAAGGCAAAACAATGCTCTCACAAACCTAAAACAATCAGGTAGGATACACTTCCTATGGAGATACACTCCAACTTAAAACAACATGCAGTTGCAGAAAGCCTGTGGTGCATATGTGTGAGTTAGGCTACACCTCAAGTAAAATAGTTCTTGCAAAGAGTTTATCAAGTTAGGAAAGTATAACTCATTGCTTGTGGCAAAGCAACTTGTGGCGGTGCAACCAAGCATTGACATTATAACTCTTCACTCTTCTGCAAAGAGCTACATTTTGCATTGTACAGAACTGTACTGCATGTGGATGGTCCTCACCAAGTTACTCCCCTCTCAAAAAACTCTGTTCTGTTTCATTTGCAGGAAATGTTAAGTAAAGTTACTTGTTCCTATCCAGTTAAGCAGACGCTGGTTCATCCCCCTCCCTGCCCCCCGCCAGGGAGTAGTCTCACACAGGGTTACTGTCATCAATTAGAGCCCTCCAGACAACTCCTGCCAGATACAAAAAGCAGACAGGCTCTTGGGGCTGGCAGCATTTCAGATCTGATCCTGGCCAAGACCAGTGCCATTTGCCAGCTGTGCAGTGAAGGGTCAGGTTGGTCTGTGTTTCCAGAAGGCCAGGCACCTTAAGTAGGCTGAAGCACAGAGTACCTAACCAAAGACCAAGCACATTCAGCAGAAAACCAGCTCAGAGTATAGGTGAACACGCTGCATCTGCTGCACTGCAGAAGCTGACATCCCTGGTTACACACCTCATACCAGCCACCAACTGCCTAGCAAGAGCATATAGAAGAGTGCATTCAAGAGAGGAAGGGGGGAAAAGATTACAGTTTCACATCACCACTTTGCAAAATAGCTGGCGACTACAGAGTTGCAAGGATGCTGGCTACTAGCGTACTTCCTATATCTTTACTGTCTGATTTGCACAGCAATCACTTTTCCCCTCTTCTGGAAGATGCAATATCTAACTGACAGGGGAGAAGGGCGTGGTGGTGGGGTTTGATTTCAAATAAAAATTACTACATTTGCACAGTGCCACAAAAAGTGATTTTGCAGCCTCTCTTGGTAGAGGCAGAAGTTTAAGGTGCATTGGCACACAAGGAAGGATCAATCTCGTTAATCAGTTATTCTACTCAAACAGCAGAAAAAAGAAAAAAAAAGTCTGCAGTATTAGCAATGTAAGCTTTCCCCTCCTGCCCCAGTCAAGAGCACATCACGTTTAAAGCTGGTTTTAAAAGATACACAAACATTAGGGGGCAGAAAGGATCTTCTAACAGAGGGATGCTAACAGTACACTCACTCTTGCCAAGTTTTTAGCAGCCAACAGCAACTCATACTGTGTGCAATGGGACTACATATTTTTCTTCCCAACATGACAATCTGCTTGAAAGACATCTTGGATATGAGGTGTAGACCAAGAGCATCTTCAGTTTACTGTGGGAAGTCTACTGCACATGTGCCTGAGAAAGTGAATTTGGCAGCACCCGGCCTCCAGAGAAAGTACGTCCAGGTGCATTATTAAAAAACTTAGATGTCTGATATCTGAAAAGGTAAGTACTGCAAATAATCTACATTTCTACCTGAGTAGGCATTTTATCTGTTGTCCTGATATGAATCAAAGAACCTAGATATCCTCCTACAACCCTCTAGACTTCACATACAACTCAACTGTGGAAGCAGCGTAAGAATCAGCCATTAATTCACTTCTCTATTTGCCCACTGGGGCAAATAACTCTGTACCAGCCCCCCGATTTCCCTAGAACTATCTACGGAAGCTCACCACAGATGCCAGCGCTGCTCACTGACTCTTTTGCAGCAATGTACTTTTGCCATGGGCGAGGAATGCAGGCATATCCATGTTAAGCAAAGACATAGAGTAGAAGATATACATGTCATGTTAACACCTAAAAGAATATTTAAGAAGACGACTCTATATTTTTTCCAAACTTTGCAATGCATTGCACGCCTGTTATCTTAACTGAATTGCATCTGAATAAGTTTTTCTTAACTTTGCTTAAGTTTCCCAGAACACAAATACTGGAAATTTTGTAACCAGACTGTAATTCATTCACAACTATGTAAAGAATTGTGTTCCCCCCATCCCTGATTAAAACCCAGATACCAACATGGTGATCTAGTCTGATATCATGAGTAGCACTGATCACAGAAGTTTCACCCACTAGCTCAAGAAGTTCACAGTTTCTGCTTTATTATTTATTAAAATTTTATAAAGGCATTATAAGCCCATTTAATAAGTTCAATTGTGGACATCACAAGATAACTTCTGATAAATTCCCCAGTTTTAACCACCTTTTAACATCTGGCACATAGAGGCAGAAACTATGCCAAAAGTAACAGCTGTAAAGCAATGTGTATCTACCTGTGCCTGACAGAACTACTCAACTTCAGCTTTCACATCTTGATTCCTTTGAGCTATGCGACCACAACACTTCCTACCCTTCTTTCGGGTAAACTCAAACTCTGCTTCTTTATTCTCAGCATTAATAGTTTCACTGCAATTTTTGTGTAAGTTTTCTTTTGTAGGAGGTGATTCATTTCTTTTGTTGTTTGGTTTTGTTTTCTTACTAAATGCAGGCACAATCTTTCCTGTAATTTACTCTACGCTGGCAACTGTTCTGAAGAGCTGGCATAAAACACAGGTATGATATTCTAGTTGTGGTCTTCACTAGTGATACATCCAACTGCAGCATCAACTTTGCATGTTCCTGCACACAAGAAACCATTTCTGAGAGTCCCAAGTTAGCCATCATGAATCTCAACATCCTTCAACATCGCCTGAAGGTATGCAGACTTTTACAGCAGGGAGCAACTAGAGTCTGAAGAACTATTTTGTATTTTCTGAAATTACATTCTACTGAAATTGGTTATTCAAGACTGAAATCCCCCAAAGGTCAATATTAAAAGTCAGCAAGTGAAGATTCCTCCTGAGTAGATAATCTCACTTACTTACTACATATTGGACTAATTAATTTCAGGCCACTAGTTTCTTTTGTATTTAATTTCATAAGTTTAGCTATCAAACATGTGGATTTGAATTCTTCAAAAGGATATTTGGAACAGCTAAAAAATGGTTTTTAAAAACAAATATTTTCTAGAGACTTCTTAAAATTTACACTAATATAAAAGGATCAGAAGTGAACATTGCATAGACAATTTAGCAATCAAACATCACATTTCAAGATCATTGAAGGAAGGAGATAACTTTTAATAGATCTTCTTAGATAGCCTTAAGAGATGTTGAGTTCTACAGAAGTAGATTAATATAACTTTTAGTCCATGAAATTAAACTAGTTCTTTTCAGTGGCAATTTGGAGATATTAATGTAAAAATTCTAATATAATTGCACAGATAGACTTAGCTCCTCTGTAGTTTTAAATCACCTGACAATTCTCAAGTAAAAGCCATGACACAAGAAACCAATACAAACTGCTGTTTCAAAGTAGATAGATGCTGCTCTGATACAGTTACAGAAAGGTAAAGAAGGAAAGAAGGAAGCAGAAAGATACTTGTCAGGCTGCATGAATTTGTAACTGCTGAACAACATAGTGAAAAAGACAGCACAATGTTTACGAAGGGAGTTACAGGTCTCTTTTAGTCTCCTCCTGAGAAACTTACACCTGAAGGTGCTGTTCAAACAATCGCATCATGACTTCACATTCTGAGATTTTACAGGTGACTGTTACAAGCTGAATTCCTACAAGATACAAACTGTATGTTTCACCGGTCCACTAATCTATTGCAATGGTGCAAATCTACTCATGTTCTAACATATCTCATCTCCATAATTAAGGTCAAAAAGACTATAAAAAAACCCACTGTAGAGTATGAACATTAAAAGATGGAGGAATTTCAGCTAGAGCTTTGCACAATATAGGAGACCTAACTAAAGCCATCTATTTGCTTTAAGCACCATTCATTAGGTTCTTGTCTCTGTCCCCCTGCTCAGCCACTTCACTAATTAAGTGCAGAATGTATCCTGTGGCTAGTAAGCACTCTCAATACTGAGGACGCAGCAATTCCAAGCTGTCTGTATATTCAGAGACACACTCTCTCACTATGAAGAAACCTTTAAAAAGGAAGCATTACTACAACAGGAAGAAAGTACAAGGAAGTAAGAAAAGACATTATTGTGTCTAAGCTGCTCAGTTACAGAACTGACTCTTCCCTGATCTGAAACAACTAGCAATTACTCTAACCACATTCATGAAAGAGGGATATTTTTCCTGACCAGTTGTGTGCTGGAAATCATTCAGATGTGTTACTGTTTTTGAAGACAACTTTTGTAGGACAGAATCTCTCCTTCCTTAAGCCTGTCTAGAAACCATTTGCTTTTCATACACACTGAAACTTGCACGGAACGTAGTTCAGGAATTCAACTCATGCTCTATTAGCATGCTTTCTTACTGTACTGGCTCTTATTTTCTCATGAGAATCCTTGCTTGGAAATTTTTTTTTTTTTTTAAAGGACCATTCTTCCAGCAGTTCCTTATGGCGTGTGTATGTTTGCTTTATCAGCATACCTATGTATTTTGGCTCTATAAATTCCAGGGCTGGCTCACAGACTTGAGCACCTAAATTTAGATGCCAGGGTGTGAGCTCATTGCTTGTGCTCCCATTATAGTCTGCAGATACCTAGCCAGTGGACCTGAAGAACTGTTCAGTCGGTAAAACTGATCATAGTAGAAACTTAGATAGCTGATGTATTCCTAAATCTGTTTTGTTTTCTATTAGATGTATTTCATCCTAATGCTGGTTTTATCAGTTGTAGAACTGTGTGGTGTTCTTTTTGCTATTGCAGTTCCCCTTCTGAGTTCTCTCCTGTGTTATTTTTCTTTTGAAAACAATAATTGTGGTTGAAATTCCTGAGTGCTGAATGCTACATCTTGAAGATAATGCCTGTCTCGAAGCTTTATCTAGAAGTCTCATCTTAAGTATCTTCCAGTTCTCTGTGACTCTACTTCAAGAAGGTGGAATAATGCAGAACCAATGCCATGTTATTTACAGTGTAATTCTGTAGGCAAGCAATAGATGCAGTCCTTGGCTCTATCAACAAATGAATACATGGAAGATGTAGGATGCAGAGATTATGCTCTCTATTTATTTTATCTCTCAGTTGGGACAGATTAAGAACAAGTGGTCGATTTACAGCAATTGAGGGAAATGGTACTTTGTTGTCATATTGTAGTGTCCCAGCATAACCTAGCTCAAATTCTCATGGCTTCTATGGTGTAGGTTTTTTCTTTTTTCAAAGAATTGATTATTTTCTTTTGCTCAACCTTTATTTGTTTATTTTTACAGTTTCTAAGCCCATTGTTTTATACACATATGTAGCAGCTGGTGAAAAATGTGGCACAACTATAATACTTACTTATTAAAAAGCTAAATTCTTGTCAGCCTTTCCTTTACACTGGGATGATGTGTTCAACAATTATGCAGCCTAACATCCTTCTCTCTCTCTCAGTTCCTCAATATCACACAGTTACAGAAATAGTGAGAAGAAAAAAAAGCATGGACTTATGCTCTCGACCCTTAAGATGCCAACACTTGTCCTACAGTGAGGGGTCCATCCAGCTTCTTGGTGACCAGGATTTGACACAGTGGAAGATGACTGACACCTCTCTCTACAATTCAGTATTTCTTTCTCCTTTGGGTTACCTGCCAGCTTGACCAGGAATTATTTTCAATCAAGGACCAGGATGAAGAAGCATAGATTCAAGCAGCAGTTACAAGATCTGAATGAAATATTGCTGTAAATAACATGGCATTGGTTCTGCATTATTCCACCTTCTTGAAGTGTCACAAAATCTGTCATTTCCACACTTCTACTAATATTTCATCATGACAACCAGAGCAAATGCGTTCCCTGAACCTTTGCTTAATGGGCCTTTATTTCCCTCATCTAATACTTCATCCAACCTTTCTGGTTTTTTGTTTGAGCGCATAAATTCATAATTATTTTAATTGCCCCATAATCCCTCTTAACTACTGGGACAATACTGACTCAGAGAAAAAAAGACAAATAGAAACCCCAGAAACCAATTCCTCAATACCAAAGGTGCTATGCTGTCAGCTCATTTGAGTGTTTAGTAGTTCCTACTTAAATAGGATCAAAGACAGTTTTAAATGAACAAGTGAGGTGCTCCTAGTTTCCCTTTCGCAATGGAAGTTTTCTACAACATAACCAAGTTACAATATTTAATGAAAGGTAAAAGTAAGAATAAAAAACTTGGGGCTACCAGTAACTAGACAAGCCAGCTGGGTTAACTCCACTGTCCCCAGACAGAGGGAAACTTGGGGCCAGAACCACTGCTTTCACATTTTAAGATTAGGCCATTTGCGTGTTCAAAACACTTAGATTCCTCAAGATCTCACAACTATAGCAGGCCATGATGATTTACTGCGAATGCAGATTTTGGTACAGACTGAAGGAATGCTTCAAGTCAGCAGGCTCCATGCCTCAGAATGTGGGCTTTCCAAATTAGTAAGATGATTCTGCAGTGTGGCAAGTTGCAGGGGCAGATGAACTGAAGGACCCCCACATAGCAGGCTTCTGGTCAGTTATTCAGCCAGGAACCATAACTTGAATGCACTTCTGCCTGTGCCTTTAGAGTCTAAACTATTCCAAATTAGTCAGCATTTAAGGCACATTAGAGCTCATTTATTCCTCCAGGCACCTGTGTTTAGGATAGTAAGAGATATGTAAGATCAGACGTGTTAACTTTATGATCCTGAATTGTCAGCTGTTGGTATTAATGAAGCACACAGCTGCCTCTTCAAACTAAGCTGCATTTGTGATTCAATGTGAAATTAGACCAGCAGTACACAGACTGTTTTGCTTGTTCTGTAACACATTTTTAGCATTGCCAAAGTTCTAAAAACAAGGGCACTGTTACTTCCTTAATATTTGTATCACTTAAAAGAAATGCCATTTAACAGCTCATTTGACTGGCTGTTCCCCGCTCTGCCACTAATTTACTCCCTAGCTGCTTCTCTCTGTTGCAAGTCTTCTCACCTGAGGCTGGCAGAAGAAGAATAGAAATTTTGGCCTTCTTGGAAGACCCTAAGAGCAAGTAGAGATGTACTGCCTTGCAACTAGGTATGAAACAGTAGGATCATTTCCTTCAGCATTGCTCCTCCAGTTCTGCCTTTATATGTCACAGCTGGTAGGGCTGCTTCTCCAAATCCCACCTCCACAACATACCAGATTTGGCAGCCAATTGACTAGCCATGGGAGCATTAGTTACTAGAAAATCTCCCTTAGCATCTTTCAAGTCTGTTTCAGCCTTAAAAAACAAACATAAAGAAAAGTTCTTACACAGCATGCAGTTTCATAGCCTGACAGAAAAGTAGGTGGGCAGAAATAATAAGAAAAGCTGCCATTATATAACAGTATAAGTAGCATTTTAAGAAAGGTAGGTTTGATTTACCAATTAAAAAACCCTCAGTACTGCTAAATAAACATTTGACTGCCTTTCAGTTCTGATTAACAGAAGCAAAGGAGTTTCTGGTATTATTCACAAGCACCAAAGATGAGTTGATGAGAGCTCATAAGCAGCTCTGAAAAACACATATCATTTTCATCCAACTATGGTGGAATTGCTCAATTTTGCTATACTGTGGAACAGTAAGCAATCTGGCATATATATGTAGGTGAATATTCTAGATATAACTTACTAGTTTACAGCCTGCTAAAGTAAGGGAGTTTTAAAATGCAAATTCTTGCTGTCATTAATGATGTAAAATTAAATTCAGTATGCAACAAGGACACAAGAGCCAGATATGTAGGGGTTCTGTATGCAGGTAGGTGATACTCAGGTATGTAAGTGCAGCATCCATAGAAATAGAGTATGGCAGGTTTTGATGAACAATCAGGGGAGAACCTGCAAAAAAACCCAAACCCACTCCATGCAGCTGTCTGAGATACAGAACAAAATGATCTTGACAATGTTGAACAGAGGCACTAAACTTATTCCTTGAGCAGCAAGAGATAATGACAACAGTAGGTTCCCCAGGAGGAGTTATTGGTAGCACTAAGCAGACTGGAAGCTGCAAACACACCCCCAACACATGCAAAATTTGAGAGGATGCAGCTAACAAGGGATGAAAGCCACTACTGAAACCCTATCAGACCACTTCCTAATCCCAAATACCTCTTCTGCCCCCCTTCTACTACCTCCATAGCACAACCCAAGTCCAGCCCTTCTCTACTTCACTTTAAAATTACTCTGCTAGGTTAAAGCCTGTTATTTCCAGCTCATGTGACGGGCTGTGATCTGTGAGGCTGAGGACTCCTTCAGTTGCTCCAGTGATAGAAGCAGGAGCCAGAGGAGCGGGGCAATTGCTCTTCTTCAGCCACCCTGGCTTATCTGGGCTAGGAGAGAGCAGCAGAGCCCAGCTTTCTCCAGAGCACTCACTTTCCTCTTTATAGGTGAATAAAAATAACTCTCACTAGAAAAACAAACAAACAAACAAAAACAACAAATAAAACCACCCTCTCATCTCATCAGCAAGTCTTTGTGTGAAAGCATTTTAAATCTGAAAATTGAGTGCTGGGAGAAGCATATCTGTTTTCAAGCAGAATGAACAGGTTTTTAAGCACTTACCCACTAAGCTATGAAAAGAGAAAGTAAACAGTGAAATGCATGGAAGAAGCCAAAGGCAATTGCAGATCTAACATGAAGAACATCAAGTTTCAAAGTTTAGTTTAAAAAACACAAAAGCACACATGCTTTCAGCATGACTATAAGGTTTTAAAAAAAAAGAAAAAAAGTCCTTGTTGCTTAATGTTGCTTTTAATCTCTGAAGGTAATGAGGCAAGTTATTTCCTAGTTTGGAAGCCCTTAAAACACCAACAACCCTCCTTCTTTACTTAAAAGTCAACTTTGCAGAGTTTTATTAAAAATTAAACCGAAAAATCCCAAACAAATGCACATGTAAGGAGGAAAATGCTGGCCGAAAAGTCAGATGAGGCAGTGCTCACTCGCTCAGACACGTTAAGCCATTTCGGGCAAGGCCTCAGAAGGCACAGGGTAAATCTACACAAGCTGAAAACCCACAAGTCGGAGAGAAATTTCCCACAAGCCTCGTGTGAAAGACTGCCTCCTTATACTCAAGTCTTTGAATACTGCTTTTCTTCTGAAACAAAGTGTATGAGGTACAGCGAACAAACTGTAAAGGTAACTAGGCCTTTTGTCACAGAGTTCCTCCACCCACTTGTACTTTACCACACAATAGCTCGTTTACAGATTCAGACCACTCCAGTTCCACACAGAAACAATCCTGTATTGTGAAGTGAAGCTACCACAGGAGTAAAATCTAAAAATACTTCAAAAAGTCTATAACAATCATTTAGTAGAACTCTACGGTTCTTCCCTTAGAGACAGAGGCTTTTGCAATTTGAATGGGTAATAACAGATTTAGTCACTCCTTACCTGAGTATGACTAACAGCCTACAAAAGCAAAAAATATATATGTACCTTACAGTATATTAAGCTGTTCACCTCTTAAAAACAAAAAGATTTGCACTGAAGACAAAGTTCCCGTAGTATAAAAATCCATGTTATTTCCCCTCCCATCTCCACTGGGGAGAACAGAGCACTATGCAGCACAAATGCACTTCTGCATGTGCGACCCAAGAGAAGCTATACTTGTTTGTTTACATCAGCCATAGGTGCAGCAGCTACAAACTAGGGATGAGTAGAACAAATGGGATCAACCAGTAATCTGCCTAGTCAGCCATACATTAATGCAAGTAAATCGTGGAGACCAGCTAGGTTGTTGGGAAAATCTGGAAGAAAAGACGGATGGCCTACCTACACTCTACTTGCACTTTCACCTCATGGAGAATAGTTGCTCCATCCCCCACAAGCCGCTATAATAGAATAAAGATAAACGCAGGGATTATGCCAAGTTGACCCCAGGCTTTGTTCTTTCCCTCCAAGCACATTCAGTGAAAAGGTCTAAACACACATCTGATTTGACAAGCATTCAGATTGACAAAGAACGTGGTGAAAGTGAAATCATACTTCGGGCATTCATCGGTCCCTATGTCAAAGGTCATTCAGCAGCATTTCAGCTGCTGCTTGCTAGGATTTAAAGTGAACTAGTTTAAACCCCCATCACCACAGACATTGTCATATAGTTTGTGCCAGCCAAGAATATTTCATAGCATGTTTAGCAAAATTTAGCTCAAAGATAACAATTTCTGGCCAAACACTTAATTGTCACAACTGCCACTGTCTCATCTGGAAATGATGAATAATTTTCCTTTTTAGCCAGATTTTTTATGTCAACTCACATAACTCATCTGCAGAATAGTGAATTATTATGAGAAATAAGGTCTGATAAGTTATATGCCTTCACTGTTTAAAAAGAAAAAACAACATACTTTTTTCTACATAATTAAGGATTTATCAGTTGATTAAAACAGAAAAAGCACATATTTAAATCACTTAGCTAAACAAGAAAGCTCAATCAGCTTTATTTAATAACTTTGCATTGATTTTCTCAGTTTATCAAATATTATTCGAGTCGTTTAGCCTTCACTCAGGATGTTTAAAGAAGGTGCACTAGAAGCTAACTTGAAACAGTTGCAGGCTGGGCAACTTCAGGGCTATGAAAAGTGGGGGAGCAGCAACTGAAAACCTGCTGAGAAATAACAACAGCACAGGAAAACAAATGTATTTGCCCAACGCCTTTGTGAAGTGTTCTCTCAGCTACAGGCAGCACAGTGGTAAGCCCAGCTGTCGATTCAGCAAGCTGCAAGACTGTAACTGCAAAAGAGGTCACAATTCAGCAAACAAGTTGTTATTTTAGTGCAAATTAAGAGGTCTACTCACTAAAAAGTGGCATTTCTGAGGCAATCTTTTCCTACGAACAATTATATGCCTATAAGTATTACCCATATAGCATAGCATGTTGCCATCAGTACAGGAGGTATTTTCACATAGCTGGTTTGCCACAGCTAGCAGACGGGTTTCAGTCACTGTTAGCAATGCAGAGTTCCCCAAAGCTGAATGGTAGGGCATCAACATCTCCTACTACTGCCCTTAGCTCCTATGCTCAAGCATTTTGAGTTCATCTGCCAAAAAGCAGCCTCTATTCCTTGAGTTTTCCACCAAAATCATGCATTTGGTAATGACCGACACAGGACTCTCAACTGGCTGCTTCTTAAGGAGTCAGCAAGAGAGGCTGTATTTAGAGGGACATGCACCATTAGGTGATAGGAATTATTTGCATTACATTACATTTGCCAGGGGAAGTTGTGGCTGCCCCATCCCTGTAGGTGTTCAAGGCCAGGTTGGACAGGGCCTTGGGTTACCTGATCTAGTGGGATGTCCCTGCTTATGCCAGGGTGGTTTAAACTAGGTGATCTTTAAGGTCTCTAACTATTCTCCGCTCTCATCTTATACACTCAAGCATCAAATTAAATAATCTTTGGGTAGAAGTCAGCCTTTATCCTTTTGACAAACAGGGAAAAAGATGACCCTCAAGGAAGCACAAAGCATGCTTTTCTTTTGGCTAAGGAAAGAGGCCCTCTGAAACCTTCAGATGCCCAATACTTCATTTGCACCCCTTCCCTAAGAACCCAATTTAAATAGTAGATTGGCATCATCTCAAAGACTGAACATTTTGTTCCAGTACTCTCATGCCTAAATGGAAACCCACGTGTAACAGGCTTTCCATGAGTGTCCCACTTGCAGAAATGGAGAAAAACATCAAAAATAAGGACACACTTCTAAAGGGTTTGGGATGGATGATTTCAAAACTGCTGTTCTTCCTCATGTGATATTATGAGGATGACAACACAGACATCACAAGACAAGACAGACCTCACTTCTCTCCATATCCCTTTTGTTGCATAGTGGGAACAAAGCACATTGTTTTCCTAATAACTGGCAGGTTGTGCTCAGGACAGTACAGAAATCCCTCCTATACTATCATACCACACTAGCAAAAAGATTTGTCATGTTGGGGCAGGGGCTTATTAGTTTGGAAACATTCTGAGTTTCACAGATAGTTTTGATAGTTTCACATTATTTTGGAATCTGTGAGGTACACAGGAATAAGATTCAATTAAAAAGAAAAAAAAAATCAGAGGTATTAGCTAGACATCATTCATCAACGTGCCTTTGGCTGTGTGGTTTTCCAGAACACGATTACAAAGCAAAAGGAAATCTAAGAACAAGCACGTGTGAATGAATGAAAGATTTTGAATGTGCTTCCTCCAAAATGGAGCTTAACACACTTTGCTCTCATATGCTACAGGCTGATCTGCTGAGGATTACATCTCCCAAATTAAAGAGTCCGTAACTATAACAGGCAGTGTCCACTGAAGTACTCTTCAACAGTCACACAGGTTTTGCAGAACTGCATGAACTGCCCCAAAAAACTTAAACTACTTATTATTACATCAGAGATAATCATAAGTCTTATTTAAGCTCAAAATCATTGATTTGGCTTTTTTTGGTAGCGTTTTTTGCCCCTTCTCTAAAACAGTCTTCCTCAAAAGAGGAGGAAGAAAGGAGATAAAACTACACTGTAGGTCTGCATATCTTATAATCTGGGAAGTTCTTTGACATCTAGATGAGATAGCATGACAAAGTTCACTACATCATCCAGGAGGGAAGGCAACATAGTACTGACTCCTTCAACATCTCCCAAGAGCTATCTGATTCTAAGATAACGAAGAAACATAACGCTTTTTAACATCTGTCTCTGCAGCGCATCTAAGAGACTTTTCACAGAAAAGAAATTTCATAGAAGTGGAGTCACCGGGATTTACACAGGGCCTACAACACATAAAAGAGGGAAACAAACATCTCTGTTAACACCACCATAGACTCCAATTCTTCTACTGTAGAAACGTTCTTCTGTTCTACCTACATAGAACAGCAGAAAAGGGTCTACAGCTTGGTCAGACAGCCATACCAGATCACTTGCCACTGGTTAAGAGCAATTACACAACTTAAGGAAGCAAGAACAGTAAATTGCCTCTTCCTCATGGTATATCCCATCACAAGACTTATAAGTGTCTGGACTAATTTAAGACCAATTCTTTCATATCAGCAATCTTTTCTACACATGGTACTCCACTGTTGCAGACTAATTACCACAGGAAACAGCAAGTAGAATTACCTGCCAAATGATTATGATTATTTTTTTCTGTTACCTAAATATCTTTAAGATAACAAAAGGTATTTCCTACCTTTCCTTCTGGTTAGTGAAGCTGAGCTTTCAACTGTTTTACCACTGTCTTTGGTATTCTGCAACTTTCTCAAATCCGTAGCTACCTCTTTGCCTATAAGAGAGTTCACTTTCTTATTTTCACTCAAATGCCTTTGCATTACGTACCAGTGACTGCGTTCCTTTCCACCTGTGCAGAAACTAGTGGCTTCCTACTGCAAACCACAGCAATCACATAAAGCAAGGAAAAAGGAGAGGAGAAAAACCCCACATATCCTCTCATAATAAACTGGCCTGAAATGTATTTTACTCGTCATCATCTACAGACTACCTACAGTTAGAGATAGTTAACTAAGCTTCTGTTTTATTGCCAGCTACCTTCATAAGAAGCTCATAAAAAGCTTCTATGATCACAGAAACAGTTCTGAACTGCAAAATAAAAATGGATGTAAAGTGAATTAATACTGCTGTCAAGGGAGCAGCACCTGTGGAGATCTGTGATGCAGTTGTTTAAGATCACTCTCAGTTGTTTCCTTTTCATTTGGGATGGGGGGGCCACAGACTTTCTTGGGGGAAAGGAGAGAAAGAAGTACATATGAAGTACACATTTGGAGAAGGGCTTCCCTTAGATTGGTTTTCCTTAAGGGATGAGTAAGAACTAGTATTTAAAGTACAGCTAAATGGAGATCTTCAAGAGACATGACCCATGTAACAGATGGAACTTAAGTCCAGAACAGTCACAATGACATGTGGCAGCAGCTGACAGAATGAGGGGAAAAAAAAAAAAAACAACAAAAAACACAAAAGGTTACTCAAAAAGCTTTTCTGTTTTATTTATTACAAGTTGTAACTGGTACATATTGTTGCTAAAGCATAAATTTTCAGAGTCCACATAGGTTGTATCCACAAATTCCAAGAGGCAAGACAGATCCAACTACCAGTCAAGAGCCTACTTTAAGATGAAGCATTTTAGGCTAAGTTTTGCATGTTTTAGTAATTCCTCCATATTCTATAGTCCAAACTGTTTTAATGTTTACTTGCCAGTTAGTTTGGAAACCCACACCTGAGAAACTGTCTTCATTTCCCAAGCAGATACAATTCAGAAAGATTCTCCACCAAGCATAAATTAACATAGTGCACCTTTTTTGGCAGAGGAAGCAAGTTTTAGAGCTTGCATGACAAAAGAAACAAAAATAAATCTTTTTGAAAGCAGTAACTGCAAGTTAGGAGGGCAAGAGTAGCCGCTACTGCTTACAGATACAGTAACCTGTAAACAATTGAGAGGTTTGGGTTTTTTTTTAAAGACCAGATTCTTACAGTGAGTAAGTATAGCTGTCAATGCCCTAAAAGGAAACCCAGCTATTTTTCCTGCTACTGCTTCTGCATAGACTTGCGCCTCTGCTTGATCCAACTCACTACAGCTTTACATTTTATTCTCTTCCAACATTTGGTTCCCTCTTTCAGCCATGTTTCTAGCTCAATTTCCTTCCAATCAGTTTAGCACATCTTCCAAAAGACTTAATAAACCAAACACTTCTGCAGGGCTGATGATGTAATCCTGTAAATAATCAAAACAAGAAATAAAAAAAATTGAAAAGAAAGAATGCGTGATGAAACGAATGCATACCTGCATGATGAAAATGAAACTGAGCCATCATGCTATAACTCACTTCCTCCCCCCCTCCAACAACACACAGCAAGCAGGAATAGCAGTAGTACATCAAACATTCACCTCAACTGTATTTTCATGCTAGAATGATCTTCAGCACTACTTTGTAAAGCACCTAGGAATACTTTTGACAGTTGAAAAAAATTAAGTTTATTTTACACCCATTAACATGATCATAAACCAAAGGTTACTCTCTCCATCTCCCCAACACAGATATCCTCCATGGCAGGCTTGTCATTTTTTGCTTTATAATGGAGTCATTTTATTGTATGCAAGAAGCCTCAGGCGTTTTGTGCAGCCCATTACTCTTTGCTGCCCACATTCAGATGGCTAATCTGCTATCAGCCAGAAGCTTGACAGACAAAAGAAAAAGGCAGGAAAACGGCACACACGGTTGTGCATGCACACTTCAGCTACAAAATGTTTCAACAGTAAACCCAAGAACCATAAGATGCATATTTCACTGCAGTCCTACTTAATGCTTCTGTGGCTGAAGGAAAACCTTTAAAAGGTAGATAGGCTGGGGAGACAATTTTTAAAAAGACACCTAAGATGCCTATTAAGAAACATTACAGCATAAACCTGGAAGGCTCTACTTAGTGAATGAGCATCTTAGAACCTGAGAAGTCAAACATCTTTCAGTTCTGAGGATTTCCTATACAAGACCTTCAAATTGCTTAAAAAAATATAAGCAAAAGTTAAAAAGATGAAATAAGAGCTAAACATAAGTAATTGTAGACTATTAGAACAAACCACTTGGCAAACTGAAAATTTCAGCACTTCCGTTTTCTTACCTGCTCATAAAAGAGCTCAGTTTTTTGGGGGGAAAGTTGCATATTCTTTCCTATATCCTAAACTATGGTGACATCATACACAGCAAATCATTTCACTGCATTTGGTTTTGCATATCATCCTGCATAACAAGGAGCTTAATTCTTTTAAAGAGGTCAGGGTAATTAAATGGAGGCGGTTTGCCACTGCATACCAAGAAAGAAAAGAACTCCAGCAAATATGGGCATTAACTGCCTTACTTTGTTTCTGAAGGAAAGCAGCTCAGAGTCAGAGGCAGTACTGGCAAACTGGTTTTTTTTGTTTTTTGTTTTTTTTTTTTGAGCATCAGATCCACAGGCAACAATTTGCAACAAATACCATGTAAGAACTTTCAGCCAGGATCATAAACCTCTGTTGTGTGTCATTATTTCTATTCAGCTAAGTCTATTTGTATCCTTTGCAGAGGGAAAGCTAAAATTGTCCCTCTTGTGCGAGCTGGCTCAGCTCACAGAAACAGAAAGTCTGCGACTAGTTTTAGTCTCTCATATGCTGAGATACAAACCTGGCTCACCCTTTGAAGGAGTCCTGCTCTGTCAGGTAACTACCTAGGCTGATCCCTGAAGGCATGACTAATTACGTGGTAAAATACAGAGAACTATAGTTCATTATACTGTGTTGTGTGACACTGGAACTACCTCCCCTTTGCTCTACTACAACTACCAATTAAATTTTGCTTCTCATTTCTGTTTAAGTTACTATTCTTAAGTTAGTAAGTTATTACACTTTTGTGCAGCAAATTACCTTTACAGCATTTTGGTTGCAGTATAGATCCGCTCCTACCTTACCTCCACTATTTGTTATGTATTTAGGTTTCAGGAATTACCTATGTCATAGAAACATAGAATCACCAGGTTGGAAAAGACCCATTGGATCATCGAGGCCAACCACTCCTATCAAACACTATACCATGCCCCTCAGCACCTTGTCCATCCATGCCTTAAACACCTCTAGGGATTGCGACTCAATCACCGCCCTGGGCAGCCTGTTCCAGTGCCCAATGACCCTTTCTGTGAAAATTTTTTTCCTAATGTCCAGCCTAAACCTCCCCTGGTGGAGCTTGAGGTCACTTCCTCTTGTCCTGTCCCCTGTCACTTGGGAGAAGAGGCCAGCACCCTCCTCTCTACAACCTCCTTTCAGATAGTTGTAGAGAGTAATAAGGTCTCCCCTGAGCCTCCTCTTCTCCAGGCTGAACAACCCCAGCTCTTTCAGCCGCTCCTCATAAGATTTGTTCTCCAGCCCCTTCACCAGCTTTGTTGCTCTTCTCTGGACTCGCTCCAGAGCCTCAACATCCTTCTTGTGGTGAGGGGCCCAGAACTGAACACAGTACTCGAGGTGCGGTCTCACCAGTGCCGAGTACAGAGGGAGAATAACCTCCCTGGACCTGCTGGTTACGCCGTTTCTGATACAAGCCAAGATGCCATTGGCCTTCTTGGCCACCTGGGCACACTGCTGGCTCATGTTCAGTCGGCTGTCAACCAACACCCCCAGGTCCTTCTCCTCCAGGCAGCTTTCTAGGCAGACTTCTAGTCTGTAGCTCTGCTTAGGGTTGTTGTGCCCCAAGTGCAGGACCCGGCATTTGGCCTTGTTAAACCTCATGCTGTTGGTCTCAGCCCAGCAGTCCAGCCTCTTCAGGTCCCTTTGCAGAGCCTCCCGACCCTCCAGCAGATCCACGCTTCCACCCAGCTTAGTATCGTCTGCAAACTTGCTAAGGGTGCACTCAATGCCTTCATCCAGGTCATTGATAAAGACATTAAACAGGACTGGACCCAGCACTGAGCCCTGGGGAACCCCACTTGTAACTCCATTTACCACCATTCTCTGGGCCCAGCCATCCAACCAGTTTTCCACCCGGGGGTATGTGCACCTGTCCAGGCCAGAGGCTGATAGTATCTCAATTTAAAATCTGGATAAAGTAGAAGGTAAGTCTTACCATGAAGCGTAGAAGTTGTCAGAATAGTCTTTCCATAGAATTACTCTGTGGTTTCAGTATCATTACACTATTACAAACAACACAAGTTTACCTTGGATTAATACAGGGAGCACTCAAGCCAGACTAATAGATTCATTTAATGGACAGAATATATCTGCGTACAAAACAAATTCCTATTGTAAATGCAAATTCACTCTTAGCACTCAGTAGCTAAAATGTATCAAAACAAATTATAGTAACAAGCCATCCAACAATCTGCTCCTATCTAGAATCTAAAGTTGGCAAATACATGTCTTCTTGTTGCCTTTGAGCCACAGAAGTTCCAAAATCCCCCATAAGTCTTATCCTGAAGGACAAGTACTTCTTCTGTGGTCATCTGCAGGTCCTTCTCAACAGCAGCACCATCCCAGGCAGTACTCTGCAACCTTATCTTTCTTTCCCACACGTACAAGGTAAGGGGGGGAAATACATTTGCATATGTAATTACAGTGTAGCTCAGCAGTACGCAAAAAATTACTGGAAGTTGAGAACAGATATGCCTGATGACCACACCTTAGTTTTTCAAATGAAAAAGCTTTGCAAGGAAGGGGAAGGGACAGCAGCAGGGAAGGAAGCCAGTCATTACAGCTCCAAATCTGCTTCAAAGTCCTTATTCACTGCTTCATGCTCTTTGCTGGGCAAACCATACCTAGGCCCTTCCTGTGAACAATAACACAAGAAGGAATCCAATAGCAAGTGGCTAGTCCTGTTTAGCTTGAAATTACCAAATAGCCATACCAGGAATACTTGGGGAAAAAAAGGAAAGGCTATGGACAAAACTGGACAGAAGACCAAAGAGGTTACAGATTCTGATTAGTACCTCCTTTTCCAGTCTAGAGCATCCCATGACTTACAGTAGATAGCATACAGGAACTTACAGAATAAAATGAGCTATGAGGTGGGAAGATTGAAGATCTGATGCACACCTGAAAGGCCAAAAGGCAGAAAATCCTCAAGGAATTAAAAAAAAATTGTTTAAAACCACATTTATTTAGAAAAAAAGGGAAAAGCAAAAAATCCAGCCTGCTTCTTTAGGTCAAATTTACCAGTTTAGCAAAATGCAACCTAATCCTTGTAATTAAGGTCTGTTTTTTTCTGTTCTTTAGTTTGCACTTTTTCAGATAGAACCCCAGGCCTTTTTCAATCACGTTCTATTTCTCATGTTCTGTAATTTCATTTTGCTTTCCTTCTTATACACTCTGTGGGCAGATGTCTCTACAAGATGGAACAGAAAACTGTCCTCAGTGTCTGTCAGACAGAATTTGAAAAGGGATATTTGCTGAAATAATGAAAACATTTCATACTACAATAAGGTGCTCCTTAGCATCACTGGTCCAAGTAACATTTGATCCTAACAAGGACAGGCATACTAGTCCAAAGGTAAAAATACTCTCTAACACATCAGACACTTTTAACTCCTTTATTTCAGGTGTCATCCAAGGATAGTCACTCTCAGGATCAAGACGAAAGGCCAGGTTTATAATCCATTTATCTCCAGTGCTCTTGTCAGCTTCTCCAATGTTCCTGATCTAACCCTTGGCTTGAGAAGCTAAAAAACAGAAGTGCTAGCAGAAAGATAGAGGATATCTGCATTAAATCCAAAAACACAGTTAAAAGGAGTACATAAGAAATTACAAGTTTTTCTTTTCCTTCTGATACGCCCAAATATGATATAGGGTTCTTAGTGTTTAATGAAATAACTTTAAACGTCCCTTCACTCAAGAAGCACTGTTACTTGTACTTACAGAGCCTAACTGGAGAGGCTGGAACATCATCTCAGCACAGGATAAATTTTATCTTTTTCACTCTCTCCCTCAGTCATAATTGAGCCCCCCAACGCATCCGGAAGAATACGTTCATCATTAGACATGTTCATTTGCCTTACATAGTTCTCCAAAAATAGGATAGATGGAACACATTGATGGCAGAGCAACAAGGGAGACACTTGCTAACAGAAAGCAAGCATTTATAAGGGAAGCAAAGGATGACAGTTTTCAGGTTTTAACCTTTGGATGACAGCAGTTGTTAACCAAACTGCTTTGCAACAACAGGGTTAGAGTCCTCACCATCAAGGAGGTTTTGACAGATGGGAATGACAGCTGAAAAGGAGAGAATTGAAACAAGCTGCTTTCAAAAAGTACTGATTTCTCAAAGATGAGAAAGCATATTTTTAGTTAACTTCTGTTGCTCTGAGAAAGCATGTTAAAATAACAGATACAGTTACAGTACAGTAATGGCATCAGAAACAAGTACAGAGTGAGGCAAAGTGAAAAAAAAAAAGCCTCCTTTCTTCATTATTTGGCATTCCTTTGGGGGATAGACGTACAAGACAAGACTAAAGAATCCCAGTTCACATGTTCAGCACTAACCAGCCTAAACATCTGAACCATTGCCTGGCTGCTCCAGTTGTAAAATACACACTTAAGTTTCTTCTTTCTGCTCTACCACCACCTATTCTCCTAACACGTGAACATAAGCTGTCAGGTACTCGCATAAGGATCAGATGTACAGGCCCAGATATAGGAAGGGAAGACTCAGTACATATATTTTTACTGCCTGAAAGGTGCTTACATGCTGTGGTGACGGGGGTAGTATTTTTCTCAGGAGTACCAAAATAGATTTATAAAGCCATGCTGCATTTAACTGTAGTCAGTATTTTATCCATCAAGTCTTACTCTTCCTGACTTGGCTTCACAATTTCTTTAACTACCACAGAAGAATTCTACTTATCTATGCATGAAAGGGACAAACAGATTATTAAACAAAAACTGAGGCTCAGCACAAAAAAATTGAAAATAACTAATTTTAAGGAGAGGAGGGGAAAGATTAAAAAGCTACAGCTGTGAAGAGTTTTAAAGAATATCAAACTACTGTTACTCTTTCCAACAATTTAAAAACAAGATGCTAGGAATTAGATAGCTAGAAAACCAAACCAAGCCTGCGAGAAACATCCTGCACTTGATAATTAGCTCAAGAAATTGACTCAATCAGAATATCAAAGGAAATGGCTTACTGAGAGGTTTAAAAACTTGCCAACCTAACATGGAAGCAGAAAGCATTACAGAAGTCTATGCACACATATCTCCCTATAGAGTCCCCCGTGAATTCCACTGTTTCAAGGCATGACCTAGTCAATTGAGGTCAAAGATATTTCCCACTGCCATCTTCTCGTGCAGCCACACAGGCAGCAGATTCATTGCTCCCTGGAAGGCCACTGAGGTGCATCAGAAAGAAGGTATCAGAGCTTTAGCAAGAAGCAGACTACACCCTTCCCTATCCCATTCTCCCTCCTTCCCCTATACTCTCTGCCTTGCCCACACACCCCTGTCCACTCATACACACATCCCTCCACTCTCCATGGGAGTCTAGGGCTTTTGTTATTTTTTTTTTTTTTAATTATTAAAGACTTCCAGCAGCACCACCCTTAGAAAGAAAGGGCACCTATCATAACTGATCTATTGCACCGTCTCGTGACTACAGCTAACCACATCTTCACTAACGAAGATACCAGAATACTCCCCCCACCCACCCTGCCTCTCTGCCCAGACGCCCAGGCAGAAGCAGCACCCTCCTGCACCCATAGCTACTTCCCACGTGGCTCCATCTTAGCAGCAGCAGTGCCCTGTGACAAATGGTAGCAGTGGTAAAACCTAAACTTGGCAAGGAGACTTTTCTGGCCTGACATTTATTTACACACTACTGGGGTATTTTTGTTTTTAAGATAACTTAAGCTTTTTTATTTACCTAGCAATCATTTTCAAATATTATAAGTACTAAACACATGTTGAGACTCTTATTTAGTCATTGCTAACCCAACAAAACCAGTATCTGATTGAATAATCTCTGCATAGATGTTAACCACCACAAAGAATCTAAAAACCCCACACATGTGAGCATGGATGCCTACGTTAACAGTGGAGCTCTCAAGGCAATTCCTTCCTGTTGTGTTTTACTTTTGTCTACCTACACACCTCTGAACTTCAGATTTGGGAATACAAAAAACACTAGAAGACAAAATTCTGCTTCCCCAGCACATCATTGCATCACTATTCACAGGAAACATCACTAGTGAAGATACTATCTCAATACCATCTAAAAATGACTAAAGAGAAAATTGAGTTTTGCATATTGCCACTTGTTTGCTGAGAGTACAAGACAAGTATTTCAAGACAAGAAATACAAAACCTGTTAAATATTTCAACTGAAATGCTGAATGATAAATCTGTTTCTTTTTAAGGCTCTAGATCAAGCCAAATGCAATGGTAGTCCAAAGGATCAAAAATGGATTGAGGCTCAGTCTTGCTATGGACTTCCAGTGCGACCTTGGGTAAGCCACTTGAGAATTTTGTCCTCAAAAATAAACAGGCCGATTGTAGCTGCCAGAATGAAGCACCAAAGTTTGAGCCCACAGATACAAGCCAAGCCCTGCTTACTTACCCATAACAGAAAAGATCCTACTTAGAAAGCCCTTTTTCAAAACATAGGTAAGTATAACCAAAACTTCAGGAATATTGACATGAAGTGCTTGAAAGTTCACCTGAAACTGTACTTAAAAAATTGGTATGAAAGCCTACATAAAACCAAAGTTATTTCAATTTTTCAAGCTCTTATTTTGTGTACTTGTGTGAAACCTATCACAAGTAGAATCTATAATCTCCACAGATGCAGTATGTACTTTTAAATAATGGATTTATAGTTGATGAAGCACAGCATATTCTAATCAGCTTGTATTATCAATTAGTTAGAGCTTTTGAAATTACTACAAACAACTAATGAGTTGAAAGCAATGAACTTGTATTTTTGGTAAATAATGACTGAATTTAGAAGTGGGGATTCTTAAGAGCCATTTGGCTAGACACTGTCACTCCAGCAGATTTTCCCTGTTATAAAGGCTAGTTGCTCAAAAAACAGTTAAACACCAAACAAACAAGCAAGCAAACTCCCCACAACCCTAGCTTTACAGAATTTGGTTTTATTTCTTTGACACAGTAACAGAGTCCTATGCATGTTAAAGACGCCTGCCACCTCTCACTGGCATTTTAAACCCTATTAAAACACATGTTTCCACATGAAGAAAGGCATCACACTGATATTTTTACTTTAGTTTACTCCAGTCTCTCCTCCCACTCTATAAAACTCCTCTAAGGAGAAATGACAGGTTAATACCACCACCTGACTCCCAGTGGGGACAGAGGCAGAGGATGCCTGTCAGACCCTTTCCCCCCGGCACCACTGACCGAGAGGCTCACTTATGGAGAGCGAGGGCCTAACTGAAGTCAGGAGCACTGCTATTAACGGGACCTGTACTAAAGCCCAAAGTCGACAGAAAGACTCAGTGGGGAGGCATATCTGATATCACAGAAAACTTCCAACAGAAGATTCAGGCTTTCACAGAAGTCAAATCCTCAGTCTTCTATCAAAAAACCCTCCATCTAAGTTACTACTATGATAGAGGAGCCCATCCTAGAGGGAAATTTTCATCTACTTGCTACATTCCATTAATTGTTTCAGCAGCATGTTTACCGGAGTCCTATAAGCAAGACAAACTGTTTCAAGGAATTAATCGCCTTAAAAATTCTGCCTCTGGTAGCCAATTACCTTAAAACATCCTGCTTCACAACTGTTGAAATAACAAGCACTGACTACCAAGAGAAAAATGAAGAGATAACAGCATTAAGTTATTCCCATTATATTTCAGTAGTTAACATTAAAGTAGAAGTATGACTTGTTTACATTAGAGAAGATTTCCCTGGACTCAAACAGTTAATTCAGTTGTCTAAATAGACCTGTTCACTGTGCCTGGAATTTTAACTCTGGCTACATTCCTCAATTCCCAAATTGCAAATTCAAATTAATGCTGGAGTGAAAACATAATACTTAGTGAAAAAGAAAGGGAGGGGAGCAAGAGAAGAAAGGCACAACAAGGAATGTTGTATCCCAAGCGTCACTAACACCTGACATCCTGCCAGTAGTTAACACCTTAGAGCTAACAGAAATACACCATGCTTTTGCCTCATTCAAAGGCACTTTAGAATCTTCTTACAGTCTTTGGCTTTGTAACAACATTGTATACGAAATTATTATCTAATAAAAGGAATTCCAACTGTAAAGTGACTGAAATAGCACTCTAACAGGTCAATCTACACAACCTTGTAGCAATGAATTCACTGTTTCTACGGGGTAAAAAAGAAAAAAAAGCCTGCCTCATACCCCCTTCTCACACATACCTAACAGCATGACGCAAAACTCATTCAGTTTCACATGTTCATTTCACTATTAAATATGCTGCTGAAAACCTGAAGATATACCTACATTATTTTCAGAACATCAATATAAAAGGTTGATATCTTTTTAACTTTCTAGTGAGGCAAGTTTTAAATATTTCACTTGTTCTGCTTCTCTTATAGCATTGGTTTAGAACAAGGTGTGTTACTTTTAGTTTTGCTGTTTAATAAGAATTAATACAACCCTTTAATATATAAGAGATGCTAAGAAAGCAACTAATCCTGATCCTGAAAACCAACTCAGCATAAGAAAACCTTTGCTGATCCTGAATCTATTTTAAGTCCACAAAGGATTCGCATAGCATGGCAATGCAGATGACTGGCAAAAAATCACATCCTTGTTGCCTCCTCCTCACTTTCCTACCAAAAGAGGGAGAGAAGAGAGAAAGGTAGATGGGAAGAGAGACTGTCAGAAGACCAGCACTGTGTTACTGCTTTTTCAACATGGTGCTATCATCACAACACTTCGTTAACTCCTTTACTATAAGGGGACATTTTCATGTAGTGGCCAGAAGTAAGGACAATGACATAGGATTGTTTTCTCCAGGTACGAAGTGCCAGATTTTCCTCTAAGTGGAAATCTGCTCTTTTACTGATCCCCTATAGGGGCCAATAAACAAGGTAGAAAAGGAACCAGCTCTAGAGTTAAGAAGTTAAAGCAGTTTTTTCCAGCTACAGTTAATGCATCAGGATGGCAGCTCTAAGTCCTGGCTCCCAAACAGAGAGAGATGAAAAAGAAAAAAAAAAAAAAAAGAAACAAGTTTACAGTATGAGAAGATTGCTGTGTTAAACAGAAGGAAAGTTTAGAATACAATAACTCAATAACATAGCCCATGCTGGATGTCAACTGCAATCTCTAATAATCTCACATTCTATGGGAAACTGGGGGGAAAAGGAAACTGGAACAGCATAAAATTGATTTAGTATATACTTCAGGAATTGGCTTGTTTGTAGAATCTCCTGTACTCCGATCTCATTAACAAAAGATACTCACCTATAAGATGGGGGGGGCGTCTTATCTTAAAGGCTAAAGAGTTAACATTTTTCAAGCCATTTTCTTTAGTAAACATTTGCAAGTCAAACATAAACCCACTGCTGAGAAATCTCTATTATCCATAATCTATTATCTAACCGATCCTGGTGCTTCAATGAACAATGACTTAAGTTGGTTTTAATTCCTCAAAAAAAGGAACCAAAACCAGCCTAAACCAAGACATACTACATTTTACATTGCAGAACTAGTTGATAAAGACTCAGAGTTTTTTTTATTATAAAACAGGTGCAGCAATGAGGTCCAAAAGTAATGATGATGAAAGATACCTGGAATGATACTAAGTCTTGCACACCTTTTGTTTTCTGCAAGTGATACGTGCTGCAGACAAAACGATTTGTGCTGAACAGCCTCAAATCTGGTTTTCTAATATTAAGCACAAAGGAAAAACACTGACAGCAAGCGTGGTAAATAAATCCCTCCCTTGAGAATGAAAGCAGCAGACAGGAGGGGGCTGACATGCATGCAGGAGAAAACTAAACACCATCTTTTTTCTACCTGCACAAGTTGCCATTTGCTGCAGTGACCAAGAATCCCTTTTTCCCGTTGATTTCAAAAGCTAGGTTTTCAGAAAATTTCCCCCCCCAGTCATCTGTTGATATGCTTCAAGAGTACGATATTCATATCACCGGATCTTTAAGAGAAAAATCCATTTTCTTTCCTGGTCAGGTAAACATGTTTACAGCTCCTGCACAGACGCTGGGTGGTTCAGACTCACATGTCACACACATGTCGTCAGCAATGAGAAAAGCCCCTTTCTCTGTTCGTCAACATTTTTAAGAGGGTAAAGAGAAAAAGCACTTTCCAAACTTACCTTTAGCACAGCCAAATCATAAGCTAAATATTTATATTTACAGTAGGACAAGGAATTAACAACACGAGCGTGCGAACAAAAATACTCGCTGGAAAACACACACGGGGAAAATAAGAAAACCTTCCTAAGTTCAAAGCGACCAAATCAACTCGCTGGGCGCTGGAAGGGCCGTTATTTATCATCACGCTACGCCCCAAACAGGCGGGATTGGAGCGGAGAGGCGAGAATCGCGACTCCGATCTATTTCGGAGCCGCTTCCCCGCGTACGAAAACGTCTCGGCTCGCGGGGGAAAAGCCTTCCCCGTCCGTGACCCCGCACAGGAAATGCCACAGAGAGCCTAAAATTGACAGGGAAGGCTCCAAATCCTCCCGCTTTACACCCTATCGCCAAGAGTCGCTACGAGAACCGAACTACTTCTCCATTTTCCAGAAAAGAAGTAGCGAGCGGGCGTTAGGAGCGTTTGTTCCCCCCGCCGCGTACCTTCCCAACGCATCTTAAAGTCACACACGTACGAAACCGGGGGGGGAGCCAACCCCGGAGGAGCCCGTAAGTCTGAAACGTAAATGTAATTCCTTATATAGCCGCGGCAGCCGGTCCCCCGCGCGCGGAGCGGGGCCCCGGCCGGACCGTTACCGCCCGTTACGACACAAACAGGTACCTCCAGAGCCAGAGGGAACGGGGGGAACAAACTTCGCCGCCGGGACCCGCCCCGGGGACGGCTCCGTCCCCCCCCCTCCCCAAAAGCCCCCCCACGGCGGGCGGGGAGCCCCGGGCGAGGGGCGCGCAGGTAATAAGTTTGGGAGTCGGGGCTGCCTCTCGGCTCCCCGGGGAGCCGCGGCGGGGCAGCGCCGGGTAACGGTCCCGGGCGGAGCGCGGAGGCGCCGCTAGGCGGAGGAGGGAGGCACCAGGTAGCGGATATAACGGTGCGGAGGGCGCCGGGCTCCGGAGGGGAGCGGCGGGGGCAATTACTTTGCCGCCCGCCCGATCTTCTTCGCCCCCACCCCCTCCCTCCCCTTCTCCGCGCTCGGGACGGCGCCGCCCGGCCCCCCGCCCCGGCCCCGCCGCCGCCCCGGAGCGGCCGAGGCGCTGCCCCGCGGGCGGACTGACCGTTGTTGCGGCGCGGGTTCGCCTGCTTCCTGCGCTTACACCTGGGGCCATCCGCCATGATCCTCGCGCTGGTGTCTAAATGCTCCAGTCACCTCCTCCCCCGCCCGCCCCCCTCCCGCCCTCCCCTCCCCCCCGGACCTGGTTTACGACACTGGGTGGTTTTACTTTTACATCACCTTCCTACACCTAGCGCTCGCCCGGAACCTTGTTGCCAGGGGAGACGGGCGCTTTACGGCAGGACGTTTGAACGGCGGCGGGGGAAAAAAAGTTGCGGCCGCAGGTACCGGCAGCGGTCGGGGGGACAGCGGGGCGGGGGGACCCCGGCACGGAAACGGGGACAGCGGGTGGGAACCTCGCGGTGGGGGGGAAGACAGCCTGGCAGGGGAGGGATCCCCGTGGGGCGGGAACGGTGAGAGGGAGATCCCCGCGGGGGGAGCGAGCGGGGAGGAGTAGCCCCGTGAGGCGTTGGAGGGATCCCCTATGGGGGGTGGGGACGGTGAGGGGGAGATTCCCCGCGGGGGCGGGGGTGCAGTGAGAGGGGGGATCCCCCATGGGGGAGGACAGTGGGGGGGGTCAGTGAGGGGGGGATCCCCTACTGGGAGGGACGGCGAGGGGGATCCCCGCGGGGGCGGGGGGGGCGGTGAGGAGGGTTCCCCGCGGTGGGGGGCGGAGGAGGTGGCAGTGATGAGGGGGATCCCCCGCGGTGGGACAGGCAGTGAGGGGAGTCCCCGGGGGGCAGTGAAAGTCGGGAGGATCCCCGCGGGGTGGGGACAGCGAAGATGGTGCTTGGAGGCAGTAAGGGGGTTCCCGGGGGAGCAAAGGTGGGGGGGGGGGGAAACAGTGAGGGGTGTCTCCGTGGGGCGGGAGGCGGCGAGGAGGGTCCCGCCGGGGAACCCCGCCTCGGCCGCCGCCCCAGGTGCAGCGGGAGCCGAACCGGTGCCTGCCTCTTCCCCGGCTGGGTGCCCTCTGCCCCGGCGGAGCCGCGCGGGGAGGGCCGGGCCATATCCTGACCGCTACCCCGCGTCCCACGGCTCTTGGGGAAACGCTCAGATGGGCGAGAGCCCTCCTGCTCCCACCCGGTGTAAAATCTGCCCTCTTGGGGCTTCCTGCAACGAAACTTCCCACTTCTGTGAAGAGGAAAAGAGGTTTAAAATGTTATGTCCTAAGAAAGAAAGGGAAGGGAGCCATTTTTACAGATAATTACTAAAAAAAAACTCGTTTGTACTCAATAAACATATTTATTGTATCAACAATTAAAACATTGCCATCAAACACTCCTAGTATTTATTACCATTGCCTTTCACTTTTCACTTCAGGCAATAAAATAATTTCTTATGTTCCCATTCGTTTCTAGGCTTTCTTATTTCCATTTTTTTTCTTATCCTGAAATAATTCTGTAGAATTTATAGCTCTATGCTTCTGGGGAATGCTTTTATCCAAACAAATTAGATTTCAGTGAAAGCATATCTGTTAATGGGATACTTTTAATAAGTAATTGATGCACTACTGAATTTTGAGGCCCTTACCTATGATGCATATATCTGTCTCCATGTGTTATATGTTCACACGCTGTAATATATCACAGTATAATGCATTTCTAGAAAACAAATGATTGAACACTAGCAGTTTGTGGGAGTCCCTGGCATCTGAAGCTTACCCAGAAATCAATACAAACAAAAATGCTTAGAAAAGAGATATCGGGCTAAAAGGGATACAGAGATAGGTAAAGAGCTAAAGGGATTTTTTCAAAATTAATTGTACTCAGAAATGTACATGAGATGTGGAGGGAGATACTCACATGGAAAGAGTTGTTTCCTTTCTTTACAAGTTGTTTGTCTAACATCTCTCAAAAACTGGTAAATTTAAATGTGGTAAACTGGTAAATTTAAATTTTACAAGCATATCTACCCAGCATGAACTGCAGGCTGACTTTAGCACTTTAATGAGAATCTATCTGAGATATTAAAGAAGGGTAGCAAATCAGACATTCCCATCACTGTGTTTAATGGACTAATAGAAGTCATTGAAGAGCATTAGCTTTGGCATTAGCTGGGAGTACTGAACCCCAAACACAGGGGTAGCTAAGAACCACAACATGAAACCAACTAAAAGATAAAAATGAAACTTGTCATCTAATTTTGAGTGAGTGAATTGCAAAGTTTAAGGGAAGAATCTTGTTTCAGTCCTGCTTTCAGCATTCTTGCTTGTCAAGTTTTTGTGCAAAAGATACCTGTGGGTATGAAACTGCTTGGAAATGAGAGCTTAAGTTGTTTTGGAATTCTTGGATAGTTTTGTCATTCTGTGGATAAATTTAAGCAAAATATCATGTGTAAGTTTTCATATTTAGTTTTCAGTTCCCTAAAATTGGTTGCGTTTTAGGAGGTAGTTGCAAAAATAAAAATGTTGGTGTGTATGTAAAAATATTTGAAGATTTGTAACAATATTCTCCAGCATGCCCATACAAAATTCCAGGCCCCTCTTACTTTCCAGTAAGTTGTTTTCATTGAGTTTTGTCACTTTTCATCTCTGGATAAGAATCCGTGTCTCTTCATTCAGAGCAATTTATGTTTCTTAACAGAATGA
This sequence comes from Clamator glandarius, assembly GCA_033459285.1. Classification (NCBI taxonomy): domain Eukaryota; kingdom Metazoa; phylum Chordata; class Aves; order Cuculiformes; family Cuculidae; genus Clamator; species Clamator glandarius. The sequence continues at coordinate 2,809,414 of JAUNZM010000559.1, forward strand.
GGAGAGAAACAGTCTCCTGGTGTTTGTTACTGCTCTTTTTCAAATGGCCATGATGTCTGTTTGAGCATAGTGTCTCTTGAGATTTCCAAGCAGCTAGGAGAAACCAGTGACAACTCTTGCTGCCCATTAGTTTTTGAAGAGCAGAACTGAAACTGGCAGGAGCATTGCTAGCTTTACACTGCTTTAGTTTTGATAAATGAGAAGAGAAAACCAAGGCAAACTTTGTATGTGTTATCTTTGATACCAAGGAGGTCTAGAAACTAAAAAAGCAGAGGATAGTGTTTTGCATCTGGTTAATGATTACCCCAATCACTATTCATTGTGTAAAGCATCTCACTCACAACTTCTAAATAGATACACGGATGGGTTGGGTCTTGAGGTTTTGGTTTCTAAACTTTTATAAATCTAATCCAAGCAACTGTGCACTTCACATCTTTGTATACGAAGTTCCCATTATTTACTGTGCTGAAAAGCATCACAAGTAAGGATGCAGCCACTGCTTGAGTGGTTTGACCTAATACCTTCTTCTTCACATTGTGTATGTAACTTAAACTGTTCTGTGCTGCAAGAATGAAAAATTCTGGTTTTCTTTATGGTACACAGCTTTCCATCTGACTTTTCAATAATTAATTAGTGTACTAATTTGCAAAATCTCAGGAAAGCAGTGTATTTTCTGCATCCTCCTAAATGTATCAGGCTTGACAATGTGTTTCTTTAAAGGAAGAATTCTAAGGTAGTGATCATCCATAACAATCGGTTTGTTTCTAGTGTCATAATTTGTATGGGAATTGAGGCAACCTAAACAAACATAATGTATTTGAAATGTCAGATTACATAGCTGCTGTACTTCACCATTTTTTAAATTTATTCCCGTTGTCTGAAGACAAGAATTAAAATACTTCAGTAGTCACATTGGAACATGGATGCTTGAAAACCAGCTAGTGATTATTACAGACAGATTTTGCTGTTCTAAAAATAGTCATGTATGTTGTGTTATGGTTTATGATCTCTTGAGCATGTGTTATTAAATAAAAGCATTCAGTCCTCTGTTTGTATGCCTACTCCTTATTCATGTTTATGAAATGAAGTTGCACATCCTATTTTGAGTATTCTAGATTTAAGGGTGTTCATTTAGTTGAATGAATTTAGAATTACACTGGCAAATGACTCAGTGAATTGTTTCTTGTTTCATTTCTGGTTTGTGGAGATTCTTTTTTTTTCTGATTTCCATTAGTGAATCTTTATTTTCACTTCTGTGTGTTTTCTTGGACTGTCAGTTCCTAAAATTTACTTTTCAGTTGATGATTTTTTCTTTTCCTTTTTGGAAATATGCTTTTGTTGTAGTTGAAAGATTTACTAGAACAATGAACCAGAAATATTCTGGTTGACTGCAGCTAGGTGATGAACTAATCTTGAATAAAATGTGGATTTTAAAGATATCAACATACAGTTTTAGTGCCCATAGGCCTAGATGGTCTTTTGATTTCTATTTTTGCTTCTAAGCGAATCTAAGAAGTTTTGAAGGTGTACCCTGGGATTTTGTACAGTCTCCAAAAGTGGTAAAGCCATTTGAAATTTGCACATTCACGTAGTGCAGAAATTGTTAATATTTATCAAGAGAAATTGTTCTCAGCTTATAATTTTTTTCCTGTTTCTGTACTTTACCATGAATTAATTTGTTCTTTTAAAGCTATTGCTAATAAGTTGTCATGTCTTGCACGACTTGAGAACGCTGTGCCTGCTTGAAAGATTTAAGTATAAGGGTACAAACTGCCATAAAACATCAGTGTGTACGTAGCTATATGGAGCTGTAATGACTTATATATATGCAACTGATTTTTTAAAAATCTTCCTTGTTATGAAAAGGTGTTTGTGAAGATCACAAAGGCCTTCAAAACCATTTTGTTTCTCTTGCTCTCCTTTTGCCCTACTTGTCGTGTGTTGTTTTTCTCTTGAAAGCAATTAACCTCTGCTGATACCTATGTCAGGTTGGTATGTTGCATAAAATAAACGTATGAAAACATAACCAGGACCTACAATTCCATTTTTATGCTAATTTTAACTTCAGATGTGATCTCTGTTTCAGAGCCTTCACACAAGCAAAAAATTATTTTAGAAAAGGAAAGAATTTGAAAAGGTCATTCCACATTCTTAATCCAAAAGGCAAATCTTGCCTGTTCAAAATGGAATTGGAATGCAAATTTGGGTAGAAGCGTTGGATTGTGAACAGTTGTGACTTTTTAATTTGTTTTCAAAGTACCCAGAACTTCAGCTGAGAATGTCTATATCAGTACTTTCCTTTCTACTACTACATGCAGTAGCAAAATACTGTATAAAAATATTTTTTGCTTTAAGTTACATCTGAACTTGTGACTGATCAAATTACAGTTGTAGTGCAGCTAGACTACCCAGTTTTATTAGTAGCACATTCTTCACTCATCTTTGTTTATGATGACTCTGTGTAAGTGTCCTTATCCATTATATTATCTAATTAAACACTAACCTATCGTGAATTTTTTCCCATATGGTTCACGTTTGATTCCTTCTGTAACTTACGCTGTTTCTGATTTAGTTCTGCTCTCCAGCTCTCTTGCTGTTTGCTGTCTCACAGTTTTCTGCAATTGCTCATTTGGCTCTCATTTGGAGTTACTCTCTTTGTTATGGTATCTGCACAGCTGGCTCACTCAGCTTTTTAAATCCCAACTTAAAATTGATTTCTTAATTATTTCATTGCACATTCTTGTCATTTATATCTGTCTTTTTTAATTGCTGGAAGACATTCTAATGTTAGGTGCTATTCATTTGTTATCTCTCATTTGTCTTTTGTTTTTTTTTCTCATTATGGAGTTCATTATACTTTTGCAGGAAATGTTTGTTCATACACAAAGGGAAGTAGTACTGAAGCTTGCGGTACATATTCTGAATAGTCAATGCTATGAGGAGAAACATGGCTATTGGAATGGCTATGTTCTGAGATGTGAGCTGAAGCCTTGGTGTACTCTGCTTAGTTGGTCTGACTCTCCTATTTGTCAAGTTGTTTGTTAAGGCATGAAAAAAATTGCCTTTTTAAAAAAAAAAAGTAATCCAGCCAAATGTTTGTAAAATATTTGGTCAGTTGAGAGGATAGCTGTGAAAACCTTATTCTGCAAGGATGTATAATTCAAAAGCTCGAAGTTTGATCCTGCAACCAGGTGTGCTTGTATTTGGATTCATCTTGAAGAAAAACACAGAAGAAACCTGATTGTTATTAATAATAATACTTCAGTGCCATGCCATTTTGGAATAAATTTAGAATGCTAATTTCAAGAACTTCATGGGGTTCATTGCCAATTTTAGGTGTAATATAAATTTTCAAAGTGCAAAATCTCCTTACCATAACAGCATTCTTCATCATGAATTCAGGACTGTTACTCACCTGCATACTTCTTTACCTTTAGTTGGTGGTGTCTTCATAAATACTGCTTTGTGCCTAAATTATATTTATAGCTTCTGACATGTTTTTATCTTGATGGTGTTGCTTGCTTAAATGTTTAGTGCAGAAGGTCTGAAAAATGTTTGCTCCTATTGTTAATTTCCTCTGTGAAAGGTGGCTTATGCACAACTATTTTTCAGAGTCTATTTCAAGGTGTTTTAACTGCAGTCTAGTCTGAATCTGACTAAATCACAGTCACATTTTCTCTTGACTAGTAATGCACTAGGTTAGTTTCACCACCTCTGAACCTGCACGTTAAGGGCGTGTGCATTGCATGGGTCTCCATTCTCCTCAAATTGATCCATACTCCTAGGCAAATGGTTTTGGTGATGTTCTACCAGCCTGTTTTTCCTGTGGTATAGTGATGGATAGCCCTCTCTGTTGACTTGGGAAAGACAGAAATAAAAAAAAGCAGGCAGGCCTGTCCATTGCTGTGACTATTTAGACTGAAATGCCAGACTCGACAAACAGACCATTCCTTGTGCATAGAAGAAAATACTAGACAAAGTGTCCAACCGGCCAGGGATCACCCAATGTACCAGAGCAAAATCCGTGGTTAAACTGGAAAGGAAATATTCTATGTAAATTTATCTGTGTATTCTTTTTCTTGCTTGCCAGTTGATGCTGTCACCGATGTCATATTGCATGAGAGCTCAGAGTGCCTTTCTTCACTAGCTTTTCTTACTTTTCAGAATATTGAAAAGATATGCAAAACAATAACATTATGGTGTATATCTGTTACTACATTGCGTCTGTTTGTGTACACACGCATATGCATAAAGCTATTTTTAAGGATTAGGAAGGTCACAAAGTCATGGGCTTGGCCTAGATTCACGATCCCTTGGTTATACCCACATCTGCCTGCCCCATCCCTCCCCAAGAGATTACTGCAACCACAGCTGAGGCTGCTGTTCAAATCCCCATGTATTAGCAAACTGAAAGCAGTGGTAGTTCAAACTAAAAGTACCACGCTGGACCAGCAGCTGCAGACTCAGTCTTTCTCATGTTTAGTTGATGTGACTGAAGAGGTTGCCATTTCCTAGTGTTGTTTTCAGCTGCTCCAGCTATATCCAGCATGGATGGCAGCATTACAGAATGGAAAAATTAATGCATCTTCTTTCAGTCATAGAGTTTTAATTTTTATCCCTTATTGTATTAGCTATCTTATTCCATCTCTTCCTGTGCCTTGAGAAGATGTCTTACTCGTCAGTGTATTAATCTGTCTTTCCTCCTTGTTCAGAATACTTCCCAAATCCAAATCATGCAGGTTATACAAACACTACTTTGAAGAAAATCTTGGAATTTACACAGAAGATATTTCTAGGCAGATGTTTGTGTTTGATTTTGACTTATATGACATTCACTATATGGGAAGTCATACATCATGGCAGACAGATTTCATTCATCAGAGTTGGCTTCCCAAATGCTTTGAGAAACTAGCCAAAATCACAGCATGGGAAATTCTTTGACTGAGAAGCATGTTTGAGGATTCATCTGGACTTTTTTGTTCCAACAGCATCTACTATAATGATAAATATCAACTAAGGGTATACATTTCTGCAGGGGAGTAACGTGGGGGAGTAGGTAACAGAAAAGCTCTGAGTACTTTTCATTCCACTTTCCTGCTGGGAAAAGATTCAGTTTTCTCCAAACCTTTTGCTCTTCCACATCAGAATCTCAACAAACTCATCAGGAACCTCTTTCTTTCTCAATTAAAAGAATGTCAAAACCACATAATTTTTTGCAGTCCTGCTTGTATCTAAATACGCATTTGACATTTCATCCTATGCCCAGTTCCAACAGATGTTGGCTCTGGGGCCTTACAATTAGGTATTATGATAAGTGATGTCTAGTTTTAGGAGATTACATATGGCTTTTCCTGTATTTTTCTAGATAGTTTATGAAAGGCAAGCATGAGACATCATTACAGAGATCCACCACTTCCTGAAGTCATGGGAAGGTACATGCTTCCTCAAGAGGCTCCAGTGCTCCTTGGACTGCAATCCATAAGGAGACTCTTTAGAGCCTTCCCTACCTCCTTGTTACAGGTATGATCTCAAAAAGAAAAAATAGGGATTAATTCATATTAGGACATTGATATGCAGCCCGAGGATGTAAGTTTCAGAACTGTGATATTGCAATAATTTTTCTGGCGTTCCCATTAGAAGATGCCATTTGATTTTAGGCACTAGTAATCTGATTTTTAAGTTACTGTACATTTCAGTGCAAGAGACCTCTCTTCTGTTATCTGACCATCTGGGATCCTGTTATAAGAAGAAACATCATTCCAATATTAGAAAAAATATTTCAGCTTGTCATATTTAATCAGTACATATTGAAGCAAGATTCAAAGCACTATCAGATGAAAGCTAAACCGCTTTGTTACATGCTAAATGCGTATAACCTTCCTGTCTAGAGAAAGTCAAAGATTTTAAGAAATTACTGGCTTAGTGTTGTGCAGAAAATAATAAAGAACAGTCATTTAATAATAATAATGACATAGTTAAGTATGATTAGAATAATAAAACACACAAAGATTAAGATATATTGATTATGGTATTCGTTAAGACATCTTAGGGGTTAAGATATATGATGAAAAGTGTGTCAGGTTTGTCTTTGTGCCTCTCCCATAAGGGATTAGATTACATTCCGCAAGGCTAAAGGCTTCCTTGTTATCATTTGTCATTATGAAATTTTTGGTGCTGCTCTGTCAAGCTCTAACAATGTGTTTCCAAAACAGAGTCCATCTGGCTGATTGTCAGATGCTCTGCTTGCTGTGGTGGAGCTGCCACACAGACCGTGCTCCCTCCTCACCTGACAGTGGTGCTTATTCAACTATTCCCGGAGAGGGAATCTACAGAAGGCACTTAAAGAAGAACCAGGAGGCTCTTCCCCAGAAAGCAGCGCTCTTTGAGGCGGATTTTGGCATGTGCCTCACCATATTCTGCTGAGTCAAGTCAGCATTACGTGAATGCAGATTGTCTCCTGTGAGTCTTAATTACAGCTGCGGGTCTGAGGAAATGATGGAAGGAAACAGGAGGGCTGGAATGCTTCTATAGGCTCTCCCTTTGAATATCCAGGAAAAATGCAAGGAGAGAGCCATCGCCCACAGTACCCAAGAACTGGAATTGCAGGCTATGTGCAGCTTCACCTCTATTGGTTTCATCCACAGGGCCCCTATTGGAGAAGGATTTTTTGGGGTGACTGTGTAATCACTAGCAAGCCCGTACAGAGCTGTATGTAGTGGGCATTACTATACAATTTGCTAGCATCAGTGATGTATCTTTTGTGCACCCAGTTGCTGGTGCTTAGTATCTGTTTCTCCTTGCTTTAAATTGATTCACATAGAATCTGATTAATTTTTTCAATGTATTTCATATTTTGTAGCAATTTGTATCATGAGAGTGCTTCAGTGCAACTTGTTATGAGTAATCAGATTGTAGTTACCCTTTATTCATCTAAGGGCAATAAAAAGCAAAAAGCAGTTATGATCCTTTCTTGGAGTGACACAGCTGAAATAAATCCATTGCCCCAAACCTAATGATACACAGTGTTGCCTGGAGTCAGTTCTGCAGATGGAAGGAGGGATGGGTGGAAGCGGGTGTCACTGGCACAAAGCCTGCAAAGCTGCTCATACAAAGCCAGAGAGAAGCAACTACAGGAAAAACAAAACGTGCTTTGGGGAGAAAGTCCATCAAAAGAGCTTTTTTGGTAAAGTGCTGTCAAAAAAATAGGCTTGAAATTGCAAGCAAAGAAACTGCCTTCAAGTGTTTCATGCCTGCTTGGTTAGAAGAGCCGTAAACCAGACAATTCTGAAAGCTCAACTGGTTTGCGTTCAGCAGCCTCCAGCTTCAAGAAGAGACGGGGCCAAGGAAGGGCTGAGATCAGTCCCTGCCCCGCTCCCTCCCCCAAAGCCGCCTAAAGCATCAGCCGGTAATTAAGGATCTTCACTTAGCAAGAGCCTTGGAGCAGGATAGTGACCTACGTCTGGGAAGAAAAGGTTGGGCTTCAAGTCAGCGTTAGCAGCTTGAGAACCCTTGAGTTAGGTTCTGTATCGGTTTGGTTTGGAGACTTTTGGAGGTTTGTTTCTGTTTGGTTTTGTGTGTGTGTGTTTTCTTTTCTCTCACATTTTAAATATCCTTACTTTATATCCCTATGTAGTTTTGGAATTAAGTGCTCCAAAATTAGGAGTGCAACGATAGGAGGAAGGGTAACGAAAAAAAAAAAGAAAGAAAAGCTTTAAAAAGCTGACAGATAATAGTTTTAGGTTACATATTAGTAGCTATTAGGAAGATTTTTTTTTTTTATGTTGAGGGTGGAGAGGCACTGGAACAGGTTGCCTGGAGAAGTCATGGATGCCCCATCCCTGGAGGTGTTCAGGGACAGGTTGGGTGAGATTCTGAATGACCTGATCCAATGGGAGGTGCCCTTGCCCATGGCAGGGGGTTGGAACTGAATGATCCCTTTCAATCCAAACCATTCAACAATTCTATGGTTCTATTATTCTATAAATAGTGATGAACAAATAAAGAACAAGGCGGTTTCCAATCATCTCTGGAATTTTGAGTATGATTTTTTGACACACAGTGTTACAAAAAATAACAGAGCTACTTGTAGTGGGACATCAGGGACAACTTTCAGAAAACTCTGAAAATGAGTAGTGTCTTGAATCTATCAAGTAAAGGTCCAATGGAGTATGATTTTCATTTTCTGGTACAAACTGCCTTGCTTTCAGACAATTTTTTACGCTTATAGATGTAAGTAATCTCCCCTGGATGGTGATTCCAGTATTGCTGCAGAAACCATCCCACTGCATATTCTGTAATAAAAAATACACCACAGCAGGTTATATTTAACAAGGAAAAGAGGAATAGAAAGTGGTACATCTGCGCAATGAATATAATATTACATTGACTTGGAATTTCCTGACTTCAGCAGTCCCTCCAATATAATAACGCATTAACAGAATTACACTTAGCTTTCTGCTTTTAAAACAAAAATATTTGAAAGCAAAAGTCTTTTCATCTTCCAAGTTCTTCTGGCTCTGCGTGTGAGATAGTGGAAATAACACAGGACTGTGTAACCACAGCAAACAAGTCGGGTGGGAATTCTGCAGCAGCTTGGCTGGCCCAAAGCAGAGTGGTAGCGAAGGAGAAGCCTGGATTTTGGATTTAATAGATGGGTTTTTTTTCCTCCCTAAACTCCATTCATTTCTATATATGAAACTAAAATTAGTCTGTTGTAGGCAGAACTGGTAGTAACCTATAATTAACTATGTCTGACATTTCCATTATAAAAGGTGGCTATAATTTCAGGTGTTGGTTGGTTTAAATTTTAACTGATTAGGCAGGAGTTTCCCTTTCTGTATATCTCCTGCAATCTGACTTTTCTGAGAGGGTTGCAGCAGAGAGTGAACAAGAAATTCAGTAAATTGTTCATCAGTATCTATAAAGCAATTAAGAAATATACATTGTTTTGACCATACAGAGAACCTTTAAATATCTTACTTAAAATTTAACAAAGATATCACCCTTTTGTTAGGATGGTTTTTTCTGCTTTCTGTGGAAAATCTCAGTATATTTAGCACATGTGCTGCTTAAAGCATGCTCCAAAGCAAGGACAGAATTAGCCCACTGAGGAAGTCCTGATGGATCCACCAGTAAAAATGCTGAAAGGCAGCAGAAACTATGTACATATTTAACCTCCCAGCAATTTTAACATTAGTGGGCTTAGCTGGCGGAATGTATAAAGTTATTTTGCATCCCTATTACACTGTTTAAATTCCCTAATATAGACAAAACTTCAGAAGTGTAGACTTTATTCTCTGTCTTATAAATTATTTTTGCCTTTAACATTGCCTTAAAACCAAACATATGACACTGACTCAGTGACTTCTTCCTGGGTGTTTTCCTAGAAGGCATTACCAAATCATCTTTGGGAACTGCTATTTTCAACCATGTCAATAAAAATATCAGTGATTTGTAGAGTTGTGTAAAATTTTGGGATCTTGGTCAGTGACATACTCTGTAGATAGCTCTACATCTTAGCTCCATTCTTCATTAAATATAGCTTTAATGTCCAGCCCATTGCTACCAAACAGAGGTAACATTGATGTGTCATAGTCACAGGCTCTGGTTCTGAATCTTCCTCAGTACTCTACCGAAGTAAAAATCTCTTCTGCTCTTTATTGTCTGCTTATCATTCTCCTATTAGTTTTTTTTTCTGTCATCAATAAAATCTTCTAAGAAATAAAAAAACCCGTAGAAATGGCATTACCACTGGTAAAAAATCAGCCTTACTATTGTTTATAGAAGCAGTGCCAATCTTTTGTTTTCTTGATAAGACAGCAAATGTGTTTGTTCTCCTTCAGAGGTTACTCCGTATGTCAATAAATTAGGATATTGGAGTTTGACACCTTTGGAGATAAGGTGTATTGCTCCTGATTTGGAAACAGCTCTTGGAGCTGGGTGTGCTGTACACTGAATGCCAAGGGGCCTGACCAACAGACTAGTGCCACCATTGCCGAGACTCCCCAAGATGCTGGTGGATATTGGGTCAGGCCCTAGAGGTTTTTTGTCTTCTTCCATTTAGCTGCAGGCTTAGAGCAAGCCGGAGCAGCTTTTCCTGTGGTGAGCTTAAGTGTGGGATCAAGTGCAAACACATATATTCTTGTGACTTCATTGGACTTAGAAAATCTAGTGGGAGTATATATGCAACTTAGTCGTGATTGCTGCGAGCTGTGAGCGTGTCCCTGCATGTCAGGGACACTGGAGAGCTTCAAAACCTTGTTGAAGACTATATTACGGTTAATAACATTTGCTATGCAACTGATTTACAGTATGCAGAAAGCATTCCTTCTATATAAAACAGAGAAGAATAAACAATGTCAACTGAGACTTTTTTTGATGTGCGAGTTTAACACATTTCTGAATCTAAAAATGATCTAGGAAGTTGTGTTTGGTATTTTTTCAGACCAAAGATGTTACTGATTTTCAGTAATTAAAAATCACAATGTGTATGGTGCTTACAAGTTCTAAAAGCTAAATCAAGGTTTGTCTGCCACCTAGGTGGTATCTGACTACTGCATGTCCTATTATTTAAATTGAGGGAAAAAACCGTGCTGGCAGTATTTTTTTCCATCTGTTCCATAACCTCTGATATTGATCTTCTAAAAAGCTTAAAGTAGACTAAACAGATCACAGTCTAAACAGTGAGGCTGTTTTTCACGCATTCTTTAAATCAGATGTTTTAATTACAGTTTTTAGTTTGCTTTCTAATTAGAAAACGGGTCCACAATGCGGTATCTATCTTCTTCCATTTGAATCAATAAACACAGAAGTCCTGAGAAAGGGACCTCTTCCCTCCAGGGAGTCTTTTCTTGTTAATGTTGACTCAGGCTGTTAGTGCTTATTCTTGTCTCCTTTCTTCTGCTTATTTCCCAGTCTTTTCTCTTTCAGTTCCCCGTTTTGTTTCCCAATGTGAGATCTGTTGCCTTACACATGGCATATATGCATGTATATATTTGTGCTTTGTATTTACCTGCTGTGTTGTGACTGCACTGTATTTCTCAGTGCACATTGTGAAAGTAAGCTTTTTAACCAGGCTGAATGATGCTTTTTAAGCCTATAAAAATTTCAAATATAAGCTTCATTGAAAAAGAAACAAGAGAAATACTTCCTCTATAAATAATGTGTATGCACTTCTAAATAACTTGTGAGACCTGTTTGGAATGATCATGAAGGTTTACCTTCCCACTGAAGATCACAGTGCTGGCTAAGAAATTAGTGCTTTATGTGCTTGCAACTTGACTAAATTGAATAAGTTAGTAAATGGTCTCAAGTTTTTGCTTTGCTCTGAGCTTTGGATGGCATAGTGAAATTTTCTAACTTCTCTTTTATGGTTAGCTGAGTCTGATTCCTGCAAAGACTTAACTTGTATATTTAACTTTATTTTGGTTAACTGTCTGTGTAAAGGCTTTTTAGATTTGGGACCCTGATTAGTTTCTTCCTTGCTGAAAAGACCACTGTAAATTTCAATAGGGAAACAGAAAAGTCCCTTAATTTTAAAGGAAGCGTTTAGAACAATAATTTGAGGATGTACTATTGAAATTGAGTTGCATCAGATACTGAGTTATTTTGAAATAAGATATGTCAGAATAACAGTGGCCTGGATTTTGTGTGTTCAGGCTTGCTGCTGCACACTAGGATATTCAAAAACTATTTGTAAGGGAGCAAGTCATCAGAAATTCAAATGTAACCAAATGCTGTGGGGTCTCAGGCCTGCAATTCCCACTAATTTAAGCACGAGTGCAGTGTATATTTGGTCCCTGCAGACTTTAGACACATCTTGCTTGTAGTCCGTGTTACCCCTCTGTGTCAGCTCTGAAGGACTTCTCCTGTGATGTGAAAATAAAGCAAGCTCAGTTAAAACAAATACCATAAAAGGACACAGTAGAACATTTCAAATTTTAGAGACATTATCTGTCTTCAAATATCCTCACTAGAACTACATTAAAATAATGATCGCAACCCAGATAGAGAACATTTGAACTGTCCTTTTCCAGGCCAGATGTGCTGTGTTACGTAATGCCATTTTAGGAGGATTGCTGTAGCTTGGAGTAAAAGGAAAATGAACATATTGTAGATACTGTTCCAAAGAGCAAACGTCAGAAAAACTGTTATAAAACTCAAGGCCTTCAGCAAAAAATTTTAGCAAATGCAAGTTGTACACAGAGTCTTTACAACATACAGGCTCAACTCTCCAGCAAGGTATAATCCAGCCACAGGCCCAGAGGTTACAACAAAACAAGAGCCAAGTACACATCCCCCCAGCACTTTGCACAGATACAAAAGCATTGTAACTCCTAAGAGCTTATTCCTCCAAGCATGGCACATTTCTAGGTTAAATGCACCACAACAGAAATTTTCTCCATATGCTTTTGAAAACCCTACTAAATAAAAACCATCGAAGCAAATAGTTGTTGGTACGTATGTGCAACAGGCTTCCCAGAAATTCTTTGTAAATAGAGCGTCAATGTTTTCCACTGTTCACGGGGAGAAAATCTGCTGAGTTCAGGCTGCTGTAATCAAATCCACATTGCACAGTCACAAATAGGGAAACAAAGGACAATCACTGTCTATTTTTTACACTGCGGATGCATTAATCAGACTCCATTTTCTTCACTGCTTTGGATTGCGTTCTCACAGTGACGTGCGGGCCTCCTGCCTCCACTGGTTACTTAGCTGGCCTCTCTGTCACTGCAGCCACAGCCGAGGACAGCACAATTGCCACCTGGAGAATTGCATGGTTGTGATTCCAAGCAGAAGGCTGTCTTCACAGAGCATTGGAGAGGCAGATGATATACTAGAAGCAAAGCTTGGAGCATCCACGTTAAGTGTCTAAACACATATAGGGAGGATACCACAAGAGTCACCAGGTTTACTTGACTCAGGGGTCATTTCTTTTCTTTCAAATCTCTTTTCACTGTGAAGAAAACTCTCTTCCCTTTCAGACATTCTGTAGAAAGAGCAAAAATAGGAACTCAGCTATGCCTGGCCTTTCTGCAGGGAGGGAAGAGAAGGCAAGGACAGAGGGGGCTGTGCTGTGGTTATGCCTAGGGCACAACCTGTGCAGGAACTCCCTGTCCCCAGTGACAAATGTGATGTTTAGCAACTCATTTGTTGTCAGAGGAGATGGCAGAGCAGACACGGTCTGCAGGAACAGCAGGGGAAGCTGTATGGGAGCTCTGTACCCTGAAGGCCTAAGCCTCAGTGTGTTTATATTTAGGCACCCTTTGCCTCCACCTCATAGACTTGTGATGCAAGCGGGGATAAACAGTCTTTCCCAGCATACCAAAAAGAAACCTACTTCCCCCGCGGGGGAGAAGAACTCCACAGTAAATGGGCAGCATTTGTAGGCTCTTAAAGCACCCCTGTGGCTCCAGACTCTTTATAAGGCTGATTAAGGGGTAGGAATGGACAGGATTAGGTAAGTAGTTCGGGCACAGCAGATACTGGTGATCTGCCAGCACTTTTGCCATACGCTCTGTCTCTGGACCCATTTAACTGGGCCTGTCTTTGCCCGGTCACAGATCTCTGACTTGGCTCTGGGAAGACTAGTGTGCCTGCACAGCCCTCAAGCATTGTTCAGAAAAGCCAGTGTGGGTTTTCAAATGTGTTTCATTGCTACAGCATTCCTAAACCTGTGCCCTTTCTTTTCCTTTAGCATCAATTAACTTTTCCTTTTCTGATTGAAAGGAGAGGTTTAAATAGAGAAATTATATCTCTTCCCTGGCTTGATTTAGCAAGTTTTTTATTCTCATATGGTAGTTTACTCATAAAATAAACTGCTAAACCTTGTTGCCTTCCTCTAGACCTATCCCAATTTGACTTTGTCTTTTCTGAATCTAAGCAACTCAGTTATTCAAAAGGTGTCAGGAAAGGTGTCACCAATGCCTTGGACAACAGCCTGGATTTTCCTGTATTCCACCAGCACTTTTTTGCATCCTATGATCAGCTTGTCATTTCTCAGAACCATACTGGCTGGTAGGCTAGGGTAATCCTGTGATCAACCAGCATGTTCATATTTATCTCCCTCCTTTGTCATTTCCACTTCATTCTTGTTGTTACTTCAAGTTCATGATGTCACACTTTCTGCTTTAAAGTTCCTACTCATTGCTATTTGTAGTGAGGTGGGCGTCAGTTTCTTTCCCAAGTAACAAGTAATAGAACAAGAGGAAATGAGAGGAAATGGCTTCAAGTTGCACCAGGGGAGGTTTAGATTGGATACTAGGAAAAATTTCTTCACCAAAAAGCTTGTGAAGCACTGGAACAGTTGTCCAGGGAAATGGTTAAGTCACCATCCCTAGAGATGACTGTAGATGCAGTAGTTAGGGACATGGTTTACTGGTGGACTTGGCAGGCTTAGGTTAACAGTTGGACTTGATGATATTAAAGATCTTCCCCAGACTAAATGATTCTATAAGTTTATAATTCTATTCTACTTTTTTTTTTTTTTTGCTATGTCACTCTCCCTTTCTGTTTATATCTGAGAAAAACATGCTGTATTAATGAAGCCCCCTTTTCCTCATTATTACCTATTCATTTTCTTCAAGGCATTAGTATTTCATGCAAAACAATAATGTAATTCTCCAAGTAGGAGATTAGGAGGCCTTCCTCTTTTCTGATTTGCATCAGTTCAGATGATCTTATGCAACATGTGTCTGCCCATTGCACCAGGCCTGGTAGCTTGTGGAAAGTAAGTGTTTAAGTGCCTGGCAATACTTAGTGTCTGTAGCTCACATGGAATCACCATACAGCTTTTATGCAATTGAATAACTGATATTGTGCGCAATCATAGGAAATGGAGCTTCATAATTTATGTAACGATGTGCTCTGTTCTAAACTTTGCTGCATAATTTCAGACACACATTTATTTCCAGATAAAGTAAATGTAAATGGATATAACTTAGACTTGACAAAGTTAGGAGACTTCCCAATTGCTGGAGGTAAGCTGAGAGAATATAATATCCCCATACTGTACTCAACAAAATATTTTAAAAGCTCCCAGATGGAGGATTTTTCTGCTTTAGGGGGCTGGTACATCACGTCTCTGAGTGGTCATGCAGCAGAAATAGCAGTCATCTACGTATCCTGCAAAGGTGGGGTTGATGAAGATTTTATAGCAGCTGAAACAGAAATAGAGGAGAAAGGCAAATGTCTGAGGATGAGTCAGCCAAGAGGTGAAAGCATTTTCTCATAACTGGGCTGTTTTGTACATCACATTGAGACTTAGAAGCCAAGATAAGGCAGCAGAGTCTGCACATGAACTTTTCAGAAATCTTTGATTAATTGCTAGAGGATGGCATCTAAAATGTCCCTGCTCCTTTCCTTCTTTCAGCTCTTATTTCTTTAGCGTTCTATTCTCTTGCCTTCTCCTTTTTTTCTTTATTTTTTTCTCTAATTAAATATAAATAAAAAGGACTGCATGTTCTCTGCTGTCACTTATGATATATAACTTCTTACCAGCAATCTCAGATTCACTTGTGACTTTAACTGACAGTTTGTAATTAAATAAAGATAGAAGGTTTAGGGGTTTCAACTGCATATCTGAATATCTTGTCTTCTGTGTGGGTTTTGCAAAAATAACCATGTGTAAATCATGACTTTTTAACATGTTTACAAGTATAAATATTTCTTCTTTTATATCTGATCAGATTAGTATTATGTAGGTCACCTCTAGTCAAGAAAGCTGTGCTGGCATAGTAATATAGGGGAGCGACTGGGGTTTTTTTTCATCATGACTGGGGAAAATCAGAGTTTAATGCGCAATGAAAGTAGAAGAATCCCCACAAGTAAGTAACAGAAACTCATGTTTTTTCTGAGAGACCTTATTTTCTTTTGAGTAAAGCTCTACAAGTAAGATTACTCTTTTCTTTTTCCTCTTTCCAGTGGTCCATACACTGCTCCCAAATGACACAAGGCTGCCAGCATGGCTGCGGCAGCATGGCTCTGTGCAGCACTGCCATGGGTTGGACCTTGGCTGTGAACCAGATCCTTCCACCACCACTCCGGCTGGGAGCAGTGGGTCAGTCGGGGATGAGAGGAGTGGCAGCAGCCGCCATCCGTGCCTGGGGAGGCTCAGCCACCCCCAGCAGCATTCCCGCTCCCTGGCAGGAGCTGGCCCTTGGCGGCCGCCAAGCTGATGTATTTCCCCACGTCCTGCCAGCTCCAGGCAGACAGGCCGGCTGAGAGAGCAGCCGCAGAGCAGAAAGTAAACTCAGAAAGACCTGAGAACTAATTTTGAGCAGCAGTGGTTGGAATGGAGGGTGCCCGATGCAGTCTGCTCCTGCAAGGACCAGTTGTCTTCCCTTCTTTGGCAGCAGTAGCCCTTTGTGAGGCACTTGTCTTGAGGCTTCCCTCAACTGTGTGACAGATTCCCAGCAGGATGGTGCGTGCACTGTGACAGCAGCCTATAGCCCTCCTGCAGGAACGCTTCTGTGCGAAGCATCAGGAAGCAAACCTGAGTGCATTCTCCGACACTCAAACAGGTGAAAAACATCTGGGCACCTTGCATCATTTCAAGAAAAATAATACTATAATTTTCACAGTGTAATGTCCTTTGCTTAGAAGGTAAAAGTATTTTCTTCTTCAGCCTTGTAGCGTGTTGGCTTTCAGAGGAGAGGCCTCCCTTTTTTATCATTCTTCAGTGAGATAGCTGCCTTTGCTTCACAGAAGCGATCTGCATTGCCTCCCCTAGAAGTAGCCCCCTGTTCCACTAGGAAAGCTGTGCCACAAGGCAATCTCAGCTCCAGGTACTCTTTCCATAGAAGAGGATCCTGTGAAACAGGAAAACTGATTCCATCTTGGGTCCTATTCACATCAAACTTGGCAATCCCAGTTCATGTTAGTGGAAGTACCAAAGACTGGGAAAACTTAGTTTATGCTATCCTGCCACAGAGCTCCCTGCAGCTTTCCTCTTTTGTTTGTATTTACTCCCTTTTAGTATCAGTACGGCTCACTGGGAACTTGTTATGAAGTAAAAGCTTTAAATGCAAACTACTTCCCAGGCCAGTAAGAAATATTTAAACACTTCAGGCATTCAGTCTGTGATTCAGAGATTTATTTATAAAACTGTTGATTTTGGGATGCTAAACCAGTGCATTTAAACTGCAGAAGTGAGTCATATTTGTGGGAGGTAATTGCTACCAGAAAGTACAACTAGCTTTTGTAGGTTTCTCTGTAAAATGTCCACTTCTGATCTGCAACTACTAAAAAGAACATGCTTTGTTGTATTTCAGCACAAGTTATCTTTACAGAATTATGTGGCTTTACACATCTATTCTGTTTCCCTGACATATGATAAAATAAATTACTTACATGCCTGAAAATTTATTTGGGTGTTTTATGTGGACTGTGTTGACCAGGTAACTTATTTAGCTTATATACTTTTCATGAAAACTGAAGACTTAAAGGTCACTACTACAGAAAGCCATTTAACATGGAAACAATGATCGTAGCTAGCACTTACAAAGAGTGTTTGTTCCTCAGCAAGGCCTCTGATTTCTTGTATCACAATAATCACAATAATCTACTCAATCTCTTCACTGTGGTTAATAGATCTCGGGAGCTGAGGGAATTCCAGATGTCCAACACCTGCAGAAGCTACTTGCAGAGCAGGAGGGAACTTTCCTCATTATGCCTCAGTCATGGCCAAGGAATTCAAGTTTATTTAACTTGTGGTCACTTAGCAGCACTCCCTACCAGCAGATGAGTCAGATGCTATGCCACCTATCCCAAGAGAATATCCTGCAACTGAGTTCAGAAAAATAATGTCATCCATCCTGGCATACTAGGCTTTGAAGAGTTGTTCCCATGTCAATCAGACAGAATGTAGGGTCCACCAAAAACCAAAGTGGCCTTTCATTCCCCGCAGACCAGGAATCATTGCTAGCAGACCAAAAATGGAGTTGCTATCCAGAATTTAAACCACAGTCCTCTGAATATCTCCTTTCCTACAAAATGGGCAGTTATAGAACAGGCTTTCCTTAAAAACTGCAATTACTTGTGTGTGCAGTTTGCCAGGAATCAGGTAGTCTCTGCTGCATTTCCCAGGAATCTTGTGACCAGACTATGGTCAGGTGGTCTTTCCCCTGTTCTTCCTACTCCTCCAAAGTGAATCTGGCTCCCACTAACTGCATAGCCTGTTAGCTGGTGGGGGTCAGAGTTGGGGAGGATGGGACTTGCACTTGCCTTTCCACGGCTTTCTGAGAAAGAGAACCAAATGTTATCAACCTTAGCTATGCATCTTTGGACAGCTCCACCCTATTCTACCCATGGTTCTCAGACAAATAAACTTATTTTTTTAAAAAAATTTATGACTAGATTTTAATTACCAGTTGGCTTTAGGCCAACGTGCTGCAGTTGGCCATGGCAACAGGGCAGCCTGGCAGAGAGCTTCCTCACCTTAAGGGATCTCCCCAGGCGGCTGGGATGTCACTCTGATGTGCCCACTCAGAGGAGGACTGGTGAGGGCAACCTATGCTTTGAGATACCACACACTTG
Source organism: Clamator glandarius (assembly GCA_033459285.1). Classification (NCBI taxonomy): domain Eukaryota; kingdom Metazoa; phylum Chordata; class Aves; order Cuculiformes; family Cuculidae; genus Clamator; species Clamator glandarius. Next base: position 2,827,948 of record JAUNZM010000559.1, read on the forward strand.
AGTGGTGTACCCTGCACGTGAAGTAGGTACACTTTACACTAATTTAAAAATTGCATCTTTGAGCTGTTCTATCAGTACTACCTTCTATAGCAGTGTAGGTTTGGGGGGTAAATTGCCTTTTCCCTTTAATTCACTCTACAAGAACATAAGTATTATTATTTCAGTCTGATTAATGGCCTACTCGCTATAGTGTCTTCAGCCGAGGAGCAAGAGTCACCAAAGCTTCAGAGAAAAATAAAACCTGGCAATAAACATTTGTATAGTGATATGGTTTTAAGGCAAAATTCTTTCTAATATCAAAGTTATTTTTGCGTGAAATGTTCATGAAAATTGAATGCAAATCTCTTTTGATGGCTTCCTTGGTGGCTTTAAAAAAGGAAGCAGTTGCATCTAAACAAAATACAACAATAGCATTGTAAGCAGAAAAATATTTTACTAGACAGCAATATGTTATGGCTATTATTGCATAGGATGGAGACTATCAAAATGGGGGAAAGACAGGGTTAAGCACAGGTTTTCCTGTTTCCAGAGACATTTTAGAGTTTTCAGTGTTCATATTGCATGGGGAACCAGGTGAACCTTACCATACAATTGGCAAAGCGGTTTAATGCCTGTAAGCCTATAGCAGTCAATATATTAGGGATTCAATGGTCATGGGTAATAAAGTTAAACATGTTTGCACCAAGATTAAGTGTTTCTTATATGTAACTTAATTTCATAATCTCACTATATGCAACTTAGTTTTGTAATCTCAAATCAGAAAATTTTTGTCAGCGATTTTTAGACATCCTGATTTTAGAACTGAAACACAACTGTACATTTTGCATATGCTTAGGAGGGGGTCTCTCTTAATTCCTTGGCACCCCTCGAGTCTTTCAGAAACCCTCCAAATAGCTGTGGGCTTTTAGGATAGTTTTGGGCTGTGCTGTAAACCGAATGCTTTGAGGTAGGCTTTGTGTTTGTTAAAGTGGGTCTTCTTATATGACTCATAATTTTTCCTGCAGCAGTGGAAGAGCAGTATATCTGCTTCACTTACACATTTAGATCTGCCCAGCAATTGCCTGGAGCTGAGTTCACATACTTGCAAAATACCATTCTCCCTGCATAGGATCCTGATGGGTGTTTGCCTGGAAGAGCTGTGTCCCAGTCATATCTCCTATCATGCTTTTGTAAATGTTGTCAAGGTCTCTTTGCTGTTGTTTCACAGGAAGGAGAAATATGAGGGAAGAGAATCATATTACAATTGTTTGTACTTCCTGCAACTGATGCATGTCCCATTGAAATACATTTCTGTATTATAGTTATTGTGTCTTCTTCATGTTGTCACTGCTGCTTCAAAACAAATAAGTGAGGGACAGAAATACTGCTGCGACTGTGCTGCTGGCCCTTGATCACTCATAGTGAGGCCAAATAGGGTTTCTGGGGCATGTTTGCTAATATGCCAGATTCAAATCCCACCTCAAACAGGGGGATGCTAAGCCAGCCTGGCAAAGCTCCTGCTGCTTCAGACAGAAGAGGAAAATCAAAAGCACAATCCTTCTGGGAGGACTTGATTAGCAGTACCAACAGCTTGGCTAAAGGTTTTAAAGGGATAGCCAGTAAAATCATGCCCCAGCCCTGCCACTTGCAGTGGGCAGGACAGGAGTGACATGGGGCTGGCTCTGCCCAGCCCAGAGACATCTCCCACTGACAGCCCCTGTGCTCTTCACAGGCAGCAGTAAAGGACTTTTCCCACTTCCAGTACCCCTGGCCCTACAACGTAGCCCCTTTCTCTTGTTCCTTCCTCTTGCTGCAAACTATTGCTTGGGTTAGGGTGAGCAGCCTGCTGGGCTTTGCTTCTGGGGTGTTTGCGCTAGGCTTCCCATCACTGCAGTCCCACTATTTTTGGGCATAGTTAGTCGGTACAGCCTCCTGTAAACTACTGCAAGCAGAAACTCCTTTATGGTATTTCTTCTTTTCTAACATGGAATGCCTTGCCAGAGCACTGAGGTGACCAAGCCCAGACCTTGCATCAGGAGAGATTTACTGCATCCCTTCTTGCTTCTCCACCCTTCTGATTTTTTTAAGGACTCTCTACCTTGTAGCTCCTGCTAAGAGACTTTTGCCTGATATGGAGAAGCTTATGAAAGTCTGCCTGCACACAGTCAGACAGACAGACAGACAGAATGATTTTTTGTATTTTGGTACAGAGCTTGGGCTCTGCAGTCTCTGGTTTGTAAGGGGAGTCAGGAGTATTTTCAAGCCAGTTGATTCACCTTCAGGGGACGTAAAAGTGTAGTGGAGATTGCAGGGATAAAGACTGGTCATAGATTAGTCATAAAAAGAAAGAAATTTTAGTAGAGCAATTTAAATGCTATCTAACAATTTGTTTGCCAAGGTTTAGTTCAGTAGAGTTGAAATGGCCAAGTTTTTAATGCCAATAATTGAGGTTTGTAAAGGAAATACCAAACCAACCTTAGCGGAAAAAGAGGCGGACATTAAATTACAGGGCAAAGATTGCATTTGCTTTGTGGGTGGAGAAATGAACAAGTTACAAAAAAGAAAGTAGTTTGAGTATTTCAGCAAGCTGTACAGCGTTGTTGGCGACGAGCAGGGGAGGAGACCGATACGGGAAAGTGCTGCAAAAATGCTCAGAAACTGTTGCTTGATCTCATAATATGAAGATTTTAAAAAAGCCCAGACCACAAATTCTTGACTGTTCTTATTTCAGCAAGTGCCAAACCCCCACATTCTTTAATGTATACAATGGTTTTTCTTGGATACAGTGTTGACAATATACACTTGTCATTGGACATTTGTATAATTTCCCCGTATAACGTGTAGCAGTGTGCCCTTGAATTCCTGAAGCAGCAGCAAGCCAGCTAAATTCACCGTGAGCCCTATCTTCTGTCCAAGAGGCATTCCACTGAAGCTGGAGAAACTATTCACAGTGTGGGGACTGCCAAGGCACACTGGAGCAAGGATAGCAAAATCTTCCCTTGAAATATTATTTCAGTCCTTTCAGTTCCATAAAGGACAAAAGAAAACACTACATACTGTATGAGTAGACTTATTTGTCTGCTTTACAAGGTTGAATGTATTTCACCCAGAAGTGGCAGCAGAGCCTGAAAAACCACTTCTCAAAATTAGTAGGCTTATTTTGTAGTGCAGCTTGCCAAGCCCAGGTTTCCAGACCCGGTAGTGGACATCAGAGAGGTCACAGTACAGAAGTGCCAAAGCATAGTCAATGGTTTTTGTACAGGATCAATCTAGAGAGAGGTTGATCAAGCAAATTCTGTACCACAGACATCCCTAACCGACATGCTGTATGTATATTAGTGGCAGAGACTGGCGGGCAGTGGCCATAATTCTCAGACCGTGTTCTTCAGATTACCTATGAATGACTTTCCTCCTGTTTTCAGCTTGCTAGCTTAATGCAATGCACTTGTGTTCAATTAAGCAGATGTCATGCTACAGCAGAGTATTTCTGGGGGTTCTGCTGTAAATTATTCATACCTGGAAAAAAAGCAGCATCAGTTCATATTTGGGTACTCAATCACATACAGCAGTCACCTACATGTCCCTTTTTAAATGGTTGTAGTCATTTGCAATGAGCTGCAGTAGTTTTGCTTACTCTGTGCTATGCTTTTCTGTTCTTTCTCAATTGTTATTTTCTGTAAAAGAGTGTGTAATAAATTTTAAGTCAGTATAGGAACGCTTTATCAAGTGTGAATATGTGAATCTTGTGATGCATAGGAATATACGAACTGTTGCTACTCTTCCATAATCAATGCAGGAACCTTGTAGTTTTAACCTATCAAATAAAAGCAGAGATAAGTTTTCCTCATGAAATGATCTGTAGCAGCAGGAATACATTATTTAATTTTCCTTAGATGCTCCTTGCCAGAGGTAAATAAGATATCATTGCAATACCGTTCACTCTGTTATAGCTTTGGCTGTGTCAGCATTTATGTTACAAACCTTTTCTTCCAGGGCTTTACAACTCAGCCATAAAGTGCACTCCAGCCAGAAACTTGGCATGCAAGGTCTCAGTCTGGCAATGTATTTATTTTACAAAAAGTGACAACAATACAATATCTGTTTGGCCATATCCAAGTTAAAATTGTTTAGGATCTTGGTGAAGTATCCACCTGCCCAACACATTGCTCCAGCCTTGCGTTTTAAGATGTCACCATAAAATCCAAGTGTATCAAAGCCAATATTTCATTAACTTTTGCACGCTACAGCGAGTTTAATTCAAAAGGTGAGGTTTCAGAAGTGTTGGGCTTCCTGCAGCCCAGAGCTGTGCAGAAAGCCAGGCTTCCTTCCACTCACGGGGCCCCCATGGCCTGCCTTTGATTTCCTATCAGTCACTTAGGAAAAGGTCCCATAAACAGTGGAGCTGTTAAAGTCATCAGGTTTCACATATAGAGACTAAATCTGCCATGCCCTCCCTTTGGGCTTGTTGAGAGTTTATAGTGTTGCAGATCACAAGGTCAGGTGTCCTTCCTCCGCTGCAGCCCTTGGTGGGCAATGGGGAAGCAGTGCCTCCACCACACAGCCACAAACCTCTGCAGCAGCAGCAGTCACCTACCCACAGTCCCCGCCCAAAGTTTCCATGAGACCTCTGGGAGTTATCACAAGGCTTTCTGCTCCTACTCATACTAGAACATAACTTGGGTAAGTTTGCACCCTTGGATTTGCCACTGACTTACCACTTCCAAAGATGTTTGTGTGTTAATAGGCGAATGCTATTAGAAAGGCAGGCAAAGCACCTTTTAGTGGAGCACATCTACTCCCAGCTCTTGATCTGTGCCACACCTCAGGTTTTCTCCCCTGGTTTCAAGTACGTGTTTTGGCTCTCGTTTCATTCCCAGTGGAACTGAGGAACTGAGTGAGCACCAGATGAATTTGCCAGGTTAGATATACACTCACCAACCAGGAAATATAAAAAATACTTGGAGCATATAACATATAATAATATATAGATTCAGAGTGTTGCTGTTATTAGCCATTGAAAAGCATGATTTATTTGAATAAAAATGGAAAGACTGGTGCGATTTTATCTAGAATCTGTCTTTAAGACAAAGATATGAGATGTAGTTTCCAAAGATTAATTCACTCTTATCTTATGATATTTATTTTTGGAAAGCCTCAGCCCTCCAGGTTCTCTCCATTTCTGCATTGCAGAAAGAAGATCGTGATATTGATTGCATATGTTTAAAAATGAGCTGTTTACTCTGTATCTTTACTCTAAGTAATGTAAGACTATGCTTAGGAAAAAGAATCATTAATATGATTTTGAGCATATGCATGCAAAAGCATGGCACTACTGCTGCCATTGTCTTAAAGTATAACACAAATAGGCACCTAGTGTTCTATAGAAATCAATTTAAAGAAAAACAGACATGATTTTTTGACTTGCTTAAGCCAAAGTTTGTGTTGGATGTACATTCAGGGCATATTTTGCCAGTATTGTTCAACTATTTATGTCATTTGGAAAGAGATTATTTCCATCCTCCAGCAATGTAACTGATCTTCCAAACTCAGATAATCTGTATCACAGAAATAAAATTCCAGCAATTAGGTGATTAAGTCACTGACACAACCAATTCAATTAAATATTTACACTCCATTTTAAAATTTATGTTAACAGATAGTCAAGCTGGTTTGCCGTCTCTGGGGAACATTAAGTAATAAGAAGGAAATAAATCTTAATAATAAAATATGCAAGCTGTCATAACAAGGATTTGGGGAGAAAAATATGCAAATAAAATGTGATTAATTTTTTTCAAAATGGAGACAAAACTGTACATTGCACACTTACAGAACTCAGCAGAGTTACAGTGATATACAACCTCCCTACTGAGCGCAGAATAAGGCTTTGTTTCATTATAGATTTCTGGCCAAGGAAGGCACATACGTTTTGGGAGCACACTAAAGGCATACATTAAGCACATATGTTTATTCTCACATTAGAAAAGCAGGACAAATTTTTCTAAAGTGGTCACTAAAAAAATCCCACAAATAACTAAAGTGCCTACTGTTACCACCTTCCATTCCTAAAGCAAAAAGGCAGCAGAAGCATCCACCTTGCGCATTGTGTCTGAAACACAACATTAGCAGAAATGCTGAACTTGGGAATCTGAATAAGAAATTATTTCAATGGCAGCAAAATGAAATCACTCAGAAATCTTATAAAAGATTTTCTGTCATAAATTGTTAGATTGAGTCTGAAATTGGAAGAGGTATCTTCTTTGTTGTGTTGTTATTTGTGTTTATGGAGACAAGATGTTTTTCTCTGTTCTAAAATCCTTGAAATGACTGATAAAATTCAAAACATGAAAATAACTGGTCTCAAGTGACAAAGTATAAACCAAAAATCTTATCAGCTTTCTTGGAAAATTTTCTTTGAATGTACAAGTGCAGGAAATAACATGCAATGTAAAAGAAAGCAAGCAGTATTTATTTTTCTAACTAAGGCTCTCCCTTCACTGGGCTTAGAGGTCATGTAAAACTGAGCAGAAAGAAGCGTGTGGAGAGACAAATTTTTCTGCCTATCCACTGAGCAGCTGCAGTGGGGACCCAGACTTTTCCTCCGCAGACTCAGCTAGACTGCCTTGTGGCAGTTCTCTTTGAAACAAACTTAAACCAATGTTTTGTGGTATGAATCATGGAAATCATTGGCACGCTCTATGGGTCACCAGCTAGGAGAAGGCAATAAGTACCTACCAAAAAGATAGCAGCATCACAGTTCACTCCTTGGTAGATAAATTAAGCTGAGTTTGAATGCAAATCCCACATGGAGGGTAGCGTTCACATCCCCAGCAACAAGAGCCTGTTTTTTTTCTAGATGGCAGAGTGTTTTCTGTTTGTAGAGCTGCACTTAAACTTACCATGATTGACAAATTCAACCAAAAATCATGAGGCCAATGTATGGCTGCAGACAGAGCTCTCCTTTGTCATGTTGAGAATAGAGCAGGCTTCTTGCTAAGGTAACTGTAGGTGAAATACACAGCTGTGAAATGCAATCCCTGTGCACTAGCAGATAGCTCTGACCTACCTGGGATGGGAAGATGTATGGGAGAGAAGGATGCCAAAGGTTTGAAGGAATTGTCTGTTTAATATTTTTATTTCAGTTGGCACTGTAAAACAAGTGTGTTCTTTGTTGCTTTAACAAGTAAATATTTTTTTAGGAGAATTGCATCAGATTACAAGGAGAATTTGATCCTATGAGAACATTTTATTATTTTTATTTGTTCATGGAACTTTGGAAGGGTGATGGAGCCCATATTCTTGACCAAGTCAGGCTGTCGTTAACTATATTTAATCCTTCACCCCAGTAAAAAAGAAAGTTAATATAAATATATCTTAGTCTAATTTTCCATATTCCCAGTGTTGTTGTTTCAGTGTCATATGGACCCTCCACATATATTTAAAGAGCATATACTCAGAGGAGCCCTTTGACTATGTCTTTTTTGTTATTTCAATGTCCAGGAATGAATAACACTGTTTATGTGACTCCAGGCTTTGCACTTGTTCATGTGCTGCGTATACTGTTCCTAAGCTGGGTTTATAAAATGGAACGACCTGAGCCACCTAGTTTTCAAGCCCTCGGTCCAGATGTTGACACAAATCCTTCAACTGCAACCTCATTTAGTTCTTTATGTTATTGATGGTTTTTATTGTAATTTTGTGGTTTCTTTCTTGCTAATTAGAAAAATGTGTAATTAATATTAAAGAATCATAGTATCCAGCCTTCTTTTCCACTGAAACTTTAAAAGTCCCTTAAAGGCTATAATTCCTTCCTTCTTATTTATTTACTTTTCCAAAATACACTTCTGAACCTGTGGTTTCTCCTCATTGTAGAAGACAGATAGAATTCTATTAGTTCAAGATACTAGCCAGATACTGCTCTAATACAACATATACAATACATTTGGAATGGGAACTGCAAGCACCTGTATTGTGTAGATGAAACAAACTGAAAAGCCTAGTGGACTAACTTTTTTACTCTATAAAATGCTTTATATTTATAAAGTCCAAATTTCATGATATCCTAGAACTCCTTTCCTACTCTCCTCCCAAATAAGGAAATGTAGTTATCCTTGTTTTACATAAAACCAATTATGTTATTAAATTTGCTCTTAGTTTGGGAAGAATTTAGAAGTGTCTGACTTTCTAATCTGCCATTGCATCAGGCCATCTAAAGCTTTCTCTTCTCTGCTCTTATATCATTATAGTGGAGTAAAATAGTGTTCCTGCCTTCTTTCCTCCTCCCTTCCCCCCCCCCCCCCCCCCAGCAGAAAAGAATTTTTGGTTCCCTATTTGTCAAATGGGCCCAGGCTACCTTGGAGGAATGTTTTAATAAAATGGGTGCTTTCAAGGTAGAAGGTCATGCTGGTAGGAGGTCTCAAGCTATACTCTGGGTATATGAACCTGCAGAGAAGCTGGGGGAGGAAAACAGCCTGCAAGGCAGAGTACTTTGGAGAAGGCAGTAAAAGGTCGATCTGTGTGCGCATGGCTCGGTGTTTGCCACAGGTGAAATGTATTTGTATATCATCATCCTCTGTATTTTCCCAGCTTTGGCCCCTGTAGTTGAATGTGCTGTTAGGAGGTTGTGGGGTTAACAAACAGAATCTAGTAGGTAAAGCAGGTAGAGTCAAGACCAGCACTGAATTTCCAGGGAAAAGATACTTTGAGCAAGGTGCAAGCAGGAACAAAATTTGAATGCTTGTACAGAGCCACGGCTGTACTCATGAAAAGAAGAAACTGAAGGTAACACTTTTTTTTTTACTTGTCTTTCTCTTGCTCTCAATACACAGATGAAATGACAAGGAGTGAGACTTCAGCAAAGAATAACACCCAAATTATAGAAACAGTGGATAACAGTGTCAGATGAATAGCCTGTTCCAGGCAGATGAGACGGCCTAAGAGGAAAACAGAGATTTATACCACATAGATGAGAAATTTGGAATCCTTTATGAATTTGGAGACATTAAAAATTACCCAGTTAATGACAAGTTTATTTGTGAGATGTGCTTCCATCTTGCAGGAGTGATGGGTAAAAGAAACAGTTCTAAACTGTAGACAAATGCCTCAAAATAGTGAGGGCCACTGAACTGTTTTGGGAAAAAATGGACACAAAGGCAGAACAGATACGGGACAACAGTGAAAGTTGTCTGTCCTCTCTTGCACTGTCAAAATAACCATTGATTCTGGTTGTGAGTGCAGCTGGGTGAATGGAGCACTGCTGAGCAGCAGGATTAGATGGAGAAAAGCCCTCAAGAGCTGGGTCATACCATAAACCCATTCTGTGTCCAGTAAGGCCACACAGGCAACTGTTGAGTCTTCTAAAGCCAGAGATGATGTTACCAGTAACACCCACTGCTTCTGCTGGAGGAGAGAGGCTAGGTAGATCCCTGGGCAGAATCAAAATGATCCTCCAGGGAGTAGGCTGCCTCTGAGAGCCTGAGCTGAAGCTACAAATAGTCTCCCTTGCTCCACTTCACAGGGTTCACCCATGACTGCCAAGCTTTGAACCATTTGTTTTTGCGAGACAGTGATAAAGGACAGGCAGGCTTGCAAAACCAGGCATCATTCATCCTCTAATCCCAGCAGAGCAGGTCTGTCTGTGGCTGGGAGAAAACCATCAGGTAACCAAAGCATCTGCACTGGCCGAAAGCAGTTAAAGTGAATATTGAAAAGCACTATTAATGGCTGAGTAAATGCTATCTAATAGTGTATGGAATAGCGTGTACCACTTGCAGCACAGTAACGGGCCCTGGCTTTCCAAGACAGATGAGCCATTCAGCCACCTACCAATGCCAGACGTGGATCCTGGCAAGTAAAGCTTGGCAGAAATGCCCCTGGGCATCAGGCCAGGTGGAGAGGCACTGCAGCACAAACTGACCTGCACCGGCAACTCCCAGCCCTTGCGGGGGCATCGTAGATGGAGCTGCGTGCCAGGGGAAGCAGGCAGGAATGCGTGGCTGTGCTCTGCAACCTCAGCATAAAGGTCAGAAGGAGAATATTAGGGCAAAATTAGCCCAATGCTAATCCTCAACATCTGACATCTGTTGATTACTGAAGGACGTTGATTGACAAGCTCCAACCAAAAGAAGAAATCTAGCTGTTTGTGCAGACAGGCAGCTGTCTTTCCTCAGTCTGAAAAGCCCAGGAACAAGCACAAAGAGACCTCAGGAGCCTTCTCAGTGAACCACCAGCCTCAGTCCCTATGGGACAGCCAGTGCTGCAGCCTGCTGCTCAGGAGGATGGCTGTGAGTAAGGTCAAGCAAAATCCATCAGCCCTGGACATTTGCTAGCAGAGTCCCAGCATACCTAACAAGAGAGCAGGACCAAGAGAAGAGTTTCTCTCCTCTGTTTTCTTTGGGTCCATTAGTTCAGCTTTGAGTTTTTGAGCATCACTGGTATCCCAGAGAGGCCCTAATGACACATGTAATTACATCAAGAAACTACTTAATTTTTTTTTTTTTTATTTCAGTGGAAAATAAGCTACTGCCCTTAAAACAACATCCAAACTGATGAAAATAAGCGGTATTTAATACATTATAACAGTGTGTTGGGAATGTGGAGACATCTAACAAATCACTGAAAAACTCTGGGTGCTATAGAGGGTAAAGCAGCTCATTGCCACTTGTAAAGGGACGGTGCCAAAGAAACCACCCCTACTGCTTGCTAGGAGACTGCCCATGATCATGGCAATCGGCAGAGCAGTAATCCCAGCAGACTGTCATCTGGAGATGGACTTGCAGGCAAGCCAGCGAGTGCCCCTGCCAGCCAGAATGGGATGCTCAGCTGATGTACATCAAACATTGTGAGCATTCAGTGACCAGGCCAGGAAAATACCAACCCTAAAATGCAGTCAGAACTTAAAGATAGGAATTGCATGGCCATATTAAATTGTTACTTCTCTTTCTAAAAAATAGGCTATATGAAGGGCATTCAAGCAAGAACTAAGATCATGAAACACAAGGTACATTTTCTCAGACAGGAGGTTGTAATTCAGTGCAGCAAAATTCAAATGACTCACTACCATGGGAATCTGAGCATAAGACTTCTTTCCCTGGGTACCTACAAAACAGGTGAATGGCAGAAATAACAGTAAAAAGAGCCAGGAGCAAAAACTGCACAGACAAGAAGAGATGTCTACTTGGAAATGCTGTGCTCTTGTAGCAGCTCCCCCAGGGGCTAAACACCGGCTCAGCAAGAGACCAGTGAGTAGCAAAAATCAAGACCCCAGGGTAAGCTAACAGACAGGCTGTCAGCAGCCACAAGCATGATGACACTAGGATAGAACAGCAGCTTGCAACAATAAAGGAAGCTGAGGATAAAGCCACTACAGGACAGTGACTGAGTGGAAGACCAACCATCGGACAAGAGGCAACAGTGTGACCCCAGCTGGTCCTGCCTTCAGCAGTGGAGATAAAACTGAAGACAGATCAGCAGAAGGCAGCTGGCAAGCACACAGGAGAACAAGGAAAGCATTGCAATATCTCAGGAATTAACTGATTCGACATAGAAGTGCTGGGGAAATGTGTCCCAGGAAATCAGAGGAGCAGCAGGGCACCAGCCAGCAGGACTCAGGCAGCCAAAGAGGCTTGTAAAGCCTCATCAGTAGCAATAACACAAACAAGATGTGGAAGGCTGGACTGAAGAGGAGCATACTTGAAAGACGAGAAAGTTTGTGGTACTGCTGGGTGGGAGCAGTAGAAGTCAGAGCCCAGTTCAGACTATGCAGAGGTACCTACACACTCAGCAATAGCTGCCAACATGGCAACAATAAACAGCTAAGAGGGCAGATTAACGACCTTCACAGCTCTTGGAAGGAGCATGCGTGGCCAAGGCGAGGGGCTTGGAGGGGGCAACAGGAACTGCATCTGTGTCTGTTTGGCTCGAATGGCTGTGGCGGTTCAGGTTTTACAAGTGTGGAGTCCTTTCATGTTGTTGTCCAGTGCCCAGAACATGAAACACTTGAGGTGAAATCCTGCCCCCGCTGAAGTTAATGGGAATTTTGCCTTGAGTCTGGTTTGTCTCTTTTCACACTATCTGCTATAAGGAAAGACAGATCCCCCCTCAAGAGAGAGGGAGGGGGGAAAAAGGAGGCAAAGAAAAATTAGTGCAACTTCACTGGTGAGCGCGTGCCAGGGTGAGGGGACAGGGCAGGTGTCCCTTACCGCTGGGGACTGAGGCAGTCCCAAGGCTTGCAGAGCTGGACGGAGACAGGGAGCAGGGCAGGAAAACCTCAGCACAGAAGGAAAGAGATGAGGGGAGGAGTTAGCATGAGAACTAGGGAGCAGACTCAATTAAAAGCTGCAGCAAAGATCTCCCAAATGGCAAGAGGGGACCATTCCCATAGGGCAGGAGTAGGCCGCAAAAAGCACCTCAACAGCACCAGCAAAGACACAATAGAACTGAGAAAATCATGGGGACAGGTCTCCTGCAATGCCTTGCTCGTGTCTTAGTTTTGCTGCTGTGTCAGCAAGGCAAAACGCTCTCCTGCTGGGGAAGGTAACTCCACGGCTTTGAAAAATGAGAAATGGGTAAGTTTATTAATTCATGGTCATCTCTGGAGGAAGGCAACAACATTACCATCAGTTCTCTGTGTATTTCAGCAGGAGAACTGATTCCTGTGGGTTAGTAAAAAGCAAGTGGCAGAAGCAAGGAGCTAAGAAGATCACATGGAAAAGGTAGTTCAGTATCTGAAAGTTGTATAAGATCATAGAATCACAGAATCATAGAATAACCAGGTTGGAAGAGACCCACTGGATCATTGAGTCCAACCATTCCTACCAATCCCTAAACCATGCCCCTTAGCACCTCGTCCACCCATGCCTTAAACAGCTCCAGGGAAGGTGACTCAACCACCTCCCTGGGCAGCTTGTTCCAGTGCCCAATGACCCTTTCTGTGAAAAATTTTTTCCTAATGTCCAGCCTAAACCACCCCTGGCAGAGCTTAAGGCCGTTCCCTCTCCTCCTGTCCCCTGTCACTTGGCAGAAGAGCCCAGCACCCTCCTCTCTACAACCTCCCCTCAGGTAGTTGTAGAGAGTAATAAGGTCTCCCCTCATCCTCCTCCAGGCTGAACAACCCCAGCTCTCTCAGTCGCTCCTCATAAGTCCTGTTCTCCAGCCCCTTCACCTGCTTTGTCGCTCTTCTCTGGACTCGCTCCAGAGCCACAACATCCTTCTTGTGGTGAGGGGCCCAGAACTGAACACAGGATTCGAGGTGCGGTCTCACCAGTGCCGAGTACAGGGGGAGAATAACCTCCCTGGACCTGCTGGTCACGCTGTTTCTGATACAGGCCAGGATGCCATTGGCCTTCTTGGCCACCTGGGCACACTGCTGGCTCATGTTCAGTTGGTTGTCAACCAACACCCCCAGCTCCTTCTCCTCCAGGCAGCTTTCCAGCCAGGCTTCTCCTAGTCTGTACCTCTGCTTAGGGTTGTTGTGCCCCAAGTGCAGGACCTGGCATTTGGCCTTGTTAAATCTCATGCCGTTGGTCTCAGCCCAGCAGTCCAGCCTGTTCAGGTCCCTTTGCAGAGCCTCCCGACCCTCCAGCAGATCCACACTTCCACCCAGCTTAGTGTCGTCTGCAAACTTGCTAAGGGAGGACTCAATGCCTTCATCCAGGTCATTGATAAAGACATTGAACAGGGCTGGACCCAGCACTGAGCCCTGGAGGACACTACTTGTAACTGGCCTCCAGCTGGATTTAACACCATTTCCCACCACTTTTTGGGCCCAGACATCCAACCAGTTTTTCACCCAGGAGAGTGTGCGCCTGGTCAGGCCAGAGGCCGACAGTTTCCATAGCAGAATGCTGTGAGAAATTGTGTCAAAGGATTTACTGAAGTCCAGGAAGATACATCCACAGCCTTTCCCTCGTCCAGCAGCCAAGTCATTTTATCATAGAAGGTGATCAGGTTAGTTTGGGAAGACCTGCATTTTGTGAAGATGCCAGTAAAGGAAAAGTAGCAGCTGCATGCATCTAAGCTGTGCCAATTCCTCTGACTCAAGCAAGTAGTTCTCATTATATCTTTAGAAAAGGGATTATGGAAGACACACTAAAAAACCTTGCAGAAGAGGTCCTTCCCTTTAGTTGAAAGCTACAATTGTGATATATACAATTCCTGACTGTCACAGTACTGAAAAATCAGAGAGAAAAAAAATTCCTACAGAAGAGCTGCCAGTGACAGATGACAGCAGTGCTGAGAAAGATAGAAAAAGAGCCAGAGCAAGAGAAATCTGCAGGCAGACCAGCTTAGAGCCTTTTTCCTCCCTTTGCCTGGAAAGTTTTCTGATATGAAGTGCCTGCTCAATTATATTGACATCTCTCTTTTTTAATTTCCTTCAAATGCACGTCTGAAGCTGATTGCTTTCCTAAAACCCTCTTGTCCCTCTTGTGCCAAAATGGACACGAATTTCCCAGGAGGCTGCAAGGACTGAGTTCAGGGTCTTTGCCCCACAGGACGTGGCAGTGGTGCCAGGGGCCCCGTCCCACCAGCCACAGTACCAGTGCTGGGGCAAGGAGCTGGGCTAGGTCACCATGAGCTCTTCGCAGGAGTGGGCTGGCACTCAGGAAGCAGAAACCTTTCAATATTTGCTCTCCTTGTTCATGTGGAAAGTAATCTGTGGGAAAAATATTGTGGTTTCTATGCTCTTTCCCTCCTGGGCGTGAAGGAGACCATCCTCAGGACACAGCAAACTCCCACTACCTTGTGGCCACTGGGCTATTGTGTGTCCAGCTGGCAGGCTGTACCCTGCTTGTCTCCATGCAGCCTCAACTCATCCCTCTGCAGCACCGCAAAGAGTTATTCCCAGCTCATCGGGCTATTGTGAAGCCTAATTTCTGAAGAACCTCATTCATTAGAGGAGCTTGAGCTATATAAGTGCGTATTATCATTTAGGATACTTCAAGATGAAAGGCACTTAAGTGCCTGACAAACTGAGAAAGCAAATATATCCAGGAATCATGTAATTTGCCTCTGAAATGAATCATCTGAGCTGAGATGTAAAAACTGTTTCAGGCAGCAGCATGAGGTGAGAATGGGAAACCCCCCGAGATTCAGCAAAATGTCCTAGAGCAGCAGCAATGCCACTGCTCGGGGAGCTGGCTGGAGCAGGGGGCTGCCAGGGGGGGCCTTGGCACTGGGGCTGGTGGCCCCATGCAGGGAGTCTGTGCTGAGGAACAGGGTGGCTCCAGCTGGCCATAGCTGGCCCAGACGCTTGCATGTCTCAAAGGATACAGTCAGTGGGTTTGCAGCTGCAACCTGGTGGTTCTTTCCTGAGAAAAAGAGGAAAAAGGAGGAGGATAGGGATGGAAGAGGTTGTGCACCATGTGTCTGTGCCAGAGCAGGTCACCTAGGAGGGGCACTGCACGTTCAGGGCAGGAAAGATTCATTGAGCCACCCTTTTTATGGTTATATTGCATGCATAACTTTGAGCTGAAATAAATACCAGTGGATGATTTAAGTCCCCTCCAACAGGCCCTGTAGCCTCTCAGAGGTATTAGCTTTGTGCTTTCAATAAGGAGTGCTCTGTTTTCCCATGATAAATCCGTGCTACACCATGCCTCCCACATACACAACTTCTCAATTTCTGCAGCAAGCGGAGATAGCAATGAAGAGGCCTGGAAGGAAACCAGAAAGTAGATTACTGAGTACTATAGACCATTTTAAACACATGCTGTAATGAGAATGAAGCTTTTAAGAGTATCTTTATGAGCTACATCCTTGATTTTGCTTAGCCTAAGCTAGGATCTGGAAAAGTGTATATTCAACAGTATTTTTGCCAAGCTCCTAAACAGCATGGGATTCATATGTATTACTAAATTTCTTTTTTTTTTTGATCAGTTTCTTAAATTGTGTACAACACCCTGATATCAAAGCACTGAGTGAAAAATATACTGGACCATATTTTGAAGACTGTTAAAGGAAAAAAAAGCTGAGGGAATAATTCTTAGGTACTTTCTAAGTTGCTGAACACTGAAGTATGTGACATTACATAAAGCCTGAACCAAAGGATTTCACTCAGCTGACTTGAATACAGTTTCTTAAGATGTGGAACGAACTATTCCATGATTGCAACATAATAATCCTGGAGGTCTTTGTTTGCCATATTTCAGTGCTCCAATTTATATTTTAATTCTGAAATAATCCATTTTTCTCTCACTAATGGCACTCCTGGAGGAGATCATAGCATTTGCACTGCTCACCTGTGCACAGCTGCTCATTTCTTGCATCTTCTGCTCTGCTTTTCTCTCCCTCTCCCCGTCTATCGACCTCTTGGCCTGAGTTACATTATTACTGTAACTGCTAAGAACATGTATGGTCAAATTCAAAAACCTTCACTGGCCATTTTAGCCAGGCTACAATGTATTTTGGGCTGTGTCTTGGATTATTTTTCACTAAATATTTTATCTCAAAACAAGAGCAAATGTAAGTTATTCAAAACATTTGATAGGGACCAATTCCTTTCTGTTCAGGAATTATAAATAATCATATCTGGCTGACAACTTTGTAAGTTAGTAGAGCTTCAGGATGAGGAGGGCTTTTCTTTTCTAACAAATCCCGAGGAGTGTGTGTGCCACCTGGGACAACCCATGCTGAGCTGAGCCTAGGGTTAGGCAGGAGAGAGTGCAGGGATGAAACCTGCCATGCAAGACAGCCAGGGGTCTCCTCCCAGCTTCTGCCTTGCACCCATGGGCTTTGGACACTGGCTTTTGTGTCCCTTACTTTTATCACCCCTGTGGCATACTCAACTGCCTCTGATATGCTCTCAGCAGCAATTGCTGTTATCTTCCTCTATAGTTGTAGCACGAAGGGGCTGTGTTTCTGCTTTGTGCACACAGAGGCTGTTAGTTGTCTAGAGGACCATACATGAGCATGACAACAGTCACCTTGCAGAGCACCAGCCAAACAGAACTTAAACCTAAAACAATAGCTAACATTTGCTGGCATCTACAGTCTACTTATATCAATCTGTCTTGAAGGAAACTCTCAATTGGGAGTTTGAAGAGTCTTAAAACTTCCTGAGTCCTTGTACTGCTGGTTATCTCTGTTCCAGACAACTCCCAGCAGAGGCATTTTGCTCCCTGCACCTTTAAAAGTGGAAATAGTTTTACTTGTATTGCTATGTTTAGAACTAAAATTGTTGACTTGGGCTGATAAAGACACTCTGAGCTATTCTGATACTGAAATGACAATATATATAAAAGTAAGAAATCAATTATACTGAATGCCACTTTTGTGTGAATTTAAGGCTGCAGGAAAAGTAAATCAGCCTTACTCCATGCTGTATAAAACCAGACTGCTGTTTTATAATGGAAGAATGTGGCACAACATATGGAGGCAGAGTATTGTCTAATTTGTGTAAGCATAGGAATGTACCTTTTATTGGTATTTGCTTACTAAAAACCCAGTGATGTAGAGGATCTATAATAAAAAGAGTCTTGTGATGCAGCTGCTGCTTTCTGTTCTTGCAGCACCTCTCCCAGCAATGCCCTACACACACAGGGACCTCTTCTGAAGACCAAGCTCCCTCCAGCATCACTGACATTGAGCTTAATTCAGTTATATTAACTGATAAAGTTATATTTCTACAATATAGTATTACTTACAGCCTGAGATTGAGGCTTTTGAGAACTTCAGCATCATGTTCAACACTTCCTGAATACATACAAGGTGTGCATACAGGAAAGATTATGCCCCCCTCAAATATGTAGACACTAGCAAGCAAGTAATAAAGTGAAGGAAGGAAGGAAGGATAGAATGAAAAATCAGACAAAAGGCAAAACCCGGGTTTTGGCTAAGGCAAATGTACAATTAGTGTATGATGCAGTGTTGATCCCCTAACGTTCTATAAAGTCCTGAGAGTCTGCAAGTATATAGCTGAAGGCACAAGCTGAGTGGACTCTTGTTAGCACTGCTGAATCTGAAAGATATCTAACTCTGCCTTTAAATGTTGACTGTTCTGAATGGATATACAAGAAACACTTTATCTAACACAGAGCTTGATCCGGTGTGCCACCTTCAAAAGAACAGCTGCTGCGAAGTGCATTTCCCAAGGGTGGGTTGAACATTTGAAGGAAATGTCCAAAGTCAGAATTTACATTGTGGAGAAGTATCTTTAAAAATAAGACACAGCCTAAGTTTAACAGAATGTTTTTGTATCAGCTGGTTCTGGAAATAGTCACTGCAATGCAGAAAATATTTCTTAATATGCTATGCTATTGCATAAAAACAGGAGAGGGGTATTTTGTAGGCAGAAAGTCAAAATGAAGCAGACTCATTTTCTGTATCCAGCTTCACAGATAAGCAGGAAGGAAACTTGTACCAAAATTTGCTACCGAATGAATGAAATGTTAAAAGTTTTTCTTAAGTGGTAATAAAAGAACGCTTATTCCTTGCTTGTCATAGGGGTAGAAGTAAGGAAGGATGAAGAAGGGAGCTAGGGAATTTAAAAGACATGCCACACTCCCACCAAAGAAACCCAGGGATGACAATGGGGCTCGATCAGCTAGAGAGGGCAGGGAGGTGTCATATCATAGTGAGGGGAGGGATGGAGAAAGGCCTTCATCCTGCTGTGCCCTTTAGGGCTTCCCACCTTTGCTAGGGCTGAAACTAGTAAGACAAAATCATGTACAAGTTGGTCGAAGTGGCTTTTTGTGCTTCCTTCAATCAGCCTTAATTTACTTTATTTTACATGGATTTAAATGTGTGTCCATCAAGAGGCGCAAAGATAGTACAAGCCAAAGCAGCACGTAAATCATAGCAATTCGTTTTCTTTTTTGTCAGGTGAGCCCAAGAAGTAAGACGAGTCTAATTTAATTTAATGGGGAGTCTAATTTAATGCATTCTAAGCTATGATGCTATCATATATCCATGGTCTAATCCTGTCCAGTATTTCTCCAGTCACTGCTCGTACAAGTCCTCCTTGGGCACCTCCCCTCAGTGTGGCAAAGGCTGATAGGTCTGAAAGGTAACAAAAAGGGACAATTTTTCAAAAGAAAAGGATTTTTGACCTTTACTGAAAAATCTGCTCCAGTATTTTGGATTAGAAAATTTATGAAAATATTCAGTGAAAACATGAGCTAGAAATAAAGCTCCTTTTGACATGAATGAGACCCTTTTCTAATAGATTAACAAAGGAGATTGCCTTTCTACCACAGGGTCAGAGCCTGTCAACTAATTTATAGAGCGACTCAAGGTAAGCAGACCTTCCTGCCTTACACACACAGAGTTTTGGGAGACAAAAATAAAAAGGGAAAAGAGAAAAATAGAAGGCATTTGTCAGGCTCTGGTTAGGGCAGACATTTTCTGCGCTGTAGCTTCCTTCTGCTTGGCGAGTACATGGAGGATTCACTCGCGACAGAGAAGTTGGAGGCTCATGATAGCAGGAGAGGGACAAACAGGGCTTGCTCTTCCCCTCCCAGGGAGAAAGGCAGGCTTTCAGGGGATGCTCTGAGGGCAGGGTGAGCCACACGGACTTGCTAGAAAGCAGTCGGTGCTGCGTTTCCATTCAAGGTGGCTCCACCTTCCACCACGTACCCACATAGCTCCAGTGCCCTGCTCCTGCCACTGCTGAGCCCTCTGGATGGTTCCTACCACGGGCAGCCAGCGTGGGCCACATGTAGGAGGTGGAAGCACTTTAGGAGCTGCTCCTGAGGCAGGCAGCAAATTTTAATTGTCTGGAGTCCACTGGCAGAGCTCCTTGCATGGTACATGGGAAGCAGCCAAAAAGGAAAGTGTTTGCAAAGCCTACTTTGCAGAACAGTGGGTTCATCCTTGGTTAGTATGGCTGGGCAAATGAGTGGGATTTTTCTGTGTAGCTGGGAGAAGCCCAGCCATATAAGATGCAAAGCAGGGTTGTTTCCCAACTTTTCTTGAAATTCACACAGCAAATAAAGTCATTATGTTGATGGAAAGGGTTATAGTCGCAATATAAATCACTCCTTCAGGAAAAAAGTGGGAAATTTGCTGTGCATTTATGGGAAGAACTTTATGGCCTCCGTTGAGATCCTCATCTATCAAATCCATCCCTTTAGTTTTACCACAAAGCTAAAAATCTTTCTGAGTCCATATCTGCAGTTGAAGGGCACTAGGAAAATTTAGCACATGAGATACTCTTGGCATCATGAGTGACTAGGTTCAAATACTGCAAATCTCTCAAAGATTAATAAAAAGCTTTGCACTCTATTCTTTTCCCACTTATTTTGAGTGTGAATAGAAAGTAACTTCTTTAAAGCCAGTGAATGACACTGATAACAATTACTATTATGGGAGGAGAATGGGTTCCCTGGATATACTCCAGGGTTTCATCACATCAGTTTGCAGTCTGTTTTCTCACTATGAGCCCTTTTCTGTTATTTTGTCAAGTCAGGCTGAAAGAGATTAAATCCCAGCTCCAATAACTGTTCAATAGTTTAAGGCCTGTAAAATATTTACGCACTCAGCAGTTTGCTTCTGCATAATAACTTTCAAAGATTGATAATGTTCCATATGTGAGGTTTTTGACTGATGGTGTTAACTTTTAACATGCACTCATTTACTGGCCCTATTTCTTTCCTCCTCTTTGGTCTCCTCCAGCCCAGAGCCTGTACCACTGGTGCCTTGCAAGGAGAAGTGGAAAGTGTGGTGAGGAAAGGGCTCAGGGGGGCTGTACAGTCAAAGGAAACATTTCTTGCTGCTGTCATTTGGGTTACTTAGAAGCTGGATCCCAGGACTGGCCCAGCCCAAGACACCATGGATAAGGGTTCTGCTCCCAGGAGGGTGGCAATCCACCTGCTGCCAGAGACAGTTGTCAGCTCTGGCAAGGCTGGGAAAGCAAACGTGAGATTTTCCTTTTGTTTGACAAACCTCCTGCCCCTGCAGCTTCAGAGCCTCCCCCCGCCCGGGTCTTGTTTCACATTTGGGAATCAGCACTGCATACGGGTACAAAATATGGTCAGAAAAAGAAGAGAACCCCTATTTTGAGGGAAACAAACCAACAAAGGCTCAGCAAGTCATTTGTGGGCTGCTTGGCAGGATCCAGTTTGCTTTTCTTCCCCAGCTCTTGTGCAGCGATAGACGCAGGGCTGCAGCACTTAAGGCCTTGGCACTGTCATCTCAGTTGGGATTTGGAGTTACTCCAGGAGGCTCAAGAAACCCACATCTCAGGCCAAAAGCTGGAGGCTGGGAGTACACAAGACTGTCCTAGAGGCTGGATGATTTAAGGTAGATAGCAACAATTTGAAAATGCCTATTGCCTGGATACTCCTTCAGCCTGTGAAAATGTGGAAGGCTCCATGATTTCAGCTGCTGCAACAATGAGGTTACTTCTCTTTGGGAGCTTTATTTTTCCCAGGAAACGTTTCCACCTGCAAAAAGCTCAAAGGAAAATACAGTAAATTCTAAGAAAAATCTACAGAGACATCAGCTAAGAAGAAGCATGAGAGCTCCTCACTAAGATCATTTAGTCTGAGAAATTTATGGTACTAGTTATTTCCCAATTCCACATGGGGATAATGACAAGAAGGACAGGAAAATCTTTGACCCATTTCCAGGAACAAAATGTGTAAAGCTCAGCTATGTCCTTGGACTGACAGTATCGTCTCTCCTTTGCCACGATTGTTTCACAGTCACGACAGGGTTGCCTGGATAAGATTTAAAGATAGTGTTTATCCTAGATGGCTACTAGCAAAACTGCTTTGCTTAAGATATTTATCCATTCTTATCACTCAGTCTTGGGTTTCTTATTCCCATCAAAAACTGTGGATCATTATGGGTCAATTTGTATTTTGCACATTCACTTTAAGAAAAGACCACTGGGTTTTTAAGAGTGGGAGGTGTAGAGCAGCATTCTTCTGGTGGGTTCTATGGGAAAACAGCCACACTAACAGATGTGTTCCTCAAGCAGAAGAGTATATCACCTGCCTAGATATTTCTGGATATTTTCCCACAGAAAGTTCCCACTGCTCCTGTAGTTTCCAAGTAACCACCAGCATTTAGAAGACTATGGGAAAATCTTCAGGATTAAGGGAGTCATTACTTTGCATATTAAGCTGAAACTCTGAAAACTACAGAGTTGTTCTTGCAAAACATGGAGTCACAGTGTCTTGAATACACATCTTTCCCACATATATGGGAAGAGCAGTGCAGGTATCCTAAGATATGCCCTGCCTTATCCGGGTGGATACTGCTGATTCTGATTCTGAAAAGCTCAAATCTAGTGTCTGCTGTATAACTGGATTGGTCTTAAATGAAATACTTAAGAAAATATGTTATGAAGAAATGCATTTGTATTCCCCTGATGGACAATGGAGGAACTACAAGAACAGTTTAAAACCACCCCATGCCCTTGCGATGTTGATCTTTGAAGACAGAAAAAGAGTGGTAATGAAAGCAAGACATAGTGCAAAGGGAAGATGTGGGACATGTGGGCGCTGTGGCATCTAGGCTGCAGTGCTGTAATGCTTACAGTGGAGATCTTGATGTCTAGATCTGCCTGTTTAGTCTCCAGCATTTAACATTGGCTCTTCTGACTGCAATCATACATTCTAGGTAAATCCTGGATTGCCAGTCCTCTGAAAACATTACACTGGGGCCTTTAACTGTTAAATAAAAGGGATCTTCAGAGAGGAAATATGGCATTATACTAACAGAGCTGCCTAGAAGGGAAAGAATTAAGCATTATGGCTAATAGCGCTAACACTGACACTGAAATGTGCAGAAGTCCAACTCTGGAGCTAGAAGGAGATCTATGTCTCCATCAAAATGGCTTTGGGTATATCTGTTATGTGGGTTATTTTCAGTTACAGTGAGTGAGAGTTCACTAAATAGACTGCCAGTGTCTTACTGCAATCCATCTTTTTCCACTGTGGCACTTATGGTCAGTGCTCAGCAAATCAGAAGCTTTTCCTGCCTGTTTTCAGTCCAACATTTTTATAGCTGTGGACAATTTCTAAACTTTCAGTTTTGACACTCTAATTTTCTTGACGTGCACTATAGATGTGTGTGCTTGAGAGAGAAATGGAAGAACAGGGAATATTTATCTACTGGCAATACTGCTCTTCCACTCCCCATCAAGAAAGGGGAACTACTCGATGTTCATGTATTATAGCTATTTAAAATGTCTTATTTTCTGTAAAAAATCATAATTCATATTATTTCAATAAAAACATTTCCACTAAATTCAAAGGTGTCAACTTGTGTCCTAAATAGGTAAATCTTTTGCAGGTTTTGTGGACAAATGAAAAGAAAAACAGTGTTCAGCATAAAGCTCTAACATGTATTCGGAAAAATCAGAGTCTTTAGAGAATTGCTTTAATAATTTCAGGATTAGCATTTAGACAAGCTGCTGATGTTCAGAAAATCCCTCTTTAGAATAAGACTCTGTGTTGGTGGGGAATGTGCTCCACTCCTATGGGGACAAGGCAAATATGTTCATCCAGCACAGTGACTGTACCAACTTCAGAGGTTTGCTTCCAATAACTCTCATGACTCTCAGTGAATTGTGCTTTTCAAATCCTACCAGATTCTCCTACCGGCTTTAATGTCAGCCACTGCTTCTATAAGGATTTCATAAAATATTTGAAGGTACAGCAAACTTCAGCAGAGAGCTGTTTTGAGGATTTCTGTACAGCAGCAACATTGCCAGAGTCTGAAATGTCTCTTGGTCGAATGGCTATGGTGATGGCATTATCATCTCAGTATATGCCTCTCATGGTCAAAGAGAGCATTACCTGAAGTCCAAGGAAGAGATACCAGCTCTTCCACAAAAGCTAATTATTTTGAACACAAACTTTTGAACACAAATTGCTTTAAGAGATGACTATAGTTGCAACTAAAAAACATAACTCTGGTTCAAATAGTCCTTAAAAGTAGATATAGGAACTGAGTTCAGTTCTTACTGAACTATTCATGGACAACAAGCTCAATAGAAGCAAACATTGTGCTGCTGCTGCAGCAAAGGAAACCAACAGGATGCTGGGTTGCATGAACAAAAGCATCACCAGCAGAGATAAAGAAGTCATTATCCCACTGTACTCAGCGCTTCTTGGGCCACACCTGGAATACTGTGTTCAGTTTTGGTCCCTACTATGCAAAAAAAGATGTGGACAATCTGGAGAGGGTCCAGAGAAGGGGTACAAAGATAATCAAAGGACTGGGAAACTGGCCAAATGTGGAAAGGCTGAGATAACTGAGTTGCTTCAGCTCTGAGAGAAGAAGGCTTAGGGAAAACCTTATCACCGTGTTCCAGTATTTAAAGGGTGGCTACAAAGAAGATGGAGACTTCCTTTTTAGAAAAAGCCACATAGAAAAGTCTAGGGCTAATGGGAACAAGTTACTACTAGGAAAATTCTGACTGGACACAAGAGGAAAATCTTTCACAATGGTAACAATCAGCCGTTGGAATAATCTCACCAGGGAAGTGATGGATTCCCCAACACTGGACATTTTAAAGATTCAGCCAGACAGGGTGCTGGGCTGTCTTGTCTAGACTGTGCTTTTGCCAAGAAAGGTTGGACAAGATGATCCTTGAAGTCCCTTCCAACCTTGTAGTCTATGATTCTTAGAAGGCAGATGAAACACCAGCAGATGCTATGGGACTCCGGGATGTGTGATGGTGCCACCAAGAAAAAATCCTTTTAGGTGGCTCCAGTCCAGGCAATATTTTACAATATGGTGTTCGGGACTTGGATGCAGTAGCAAGAGTTCAGTCTAGCTTGCAGGAGTTAGATCTAGCCTGCTCATGCATACAGAGTGACTGAGAGGGTTAGGTCCTCAGAAAACCCTGGCTACTGCTGAGGAAGCTACCTAGAAGAAGGGAATAGAAAACAGCAGAGGTACCACTGCTCTCTAGGATTTAGAGCTGACTCAGAGCTTCATGTCGCTTGGCTCTGCTCAGGCATGGCCCAGAGGTGGAAGTCTTCTACTGACGTTCAGCACCCAGCTGCACAGAGTTTGAGAACCAGGTGGCCATGTTGCTTCATGATTCAACATTCCAGGAAGGAGAACATTCCAGGAAGGAGAAATCCAGTTTCAGATGCTGACATGGCCTGAAGAGTTTCTGGCCATCATCTCCTCCTTTGGAGTGTACCCAGCTGACTGATGTAGGGTGATGGGTTAAGGGAATATCAGGGAGACTGCAGAGCAGAAGTGGGATGCAAAGCATTCCAGTGGCCACACTTCACTGTGAATTTGCCCTTCAATCACAAGGGACATAAGGGATCAGAGCCTTGGTTTGGGCAAGTTTATTGAAAATGTACTTCTCTCAAACCTGTCAGAAGTTAGCAGAATTATTCCTCTTGTTGTATGGTTTTGAACAACATGGGAATCTGGCCTTGGCAGTGAGAGATTGTTCCCTACAGGGTACATTCTAGAACTAATGTAATTTTACTGCATGTTTGAATGAGATGCTAGTAATATGTATTGACTGCTCACTCAGCAATAATTGTATCTACTTCATTAGTCATGAAAGTAATGTTGCCGTTTAGAAATGTTATTAAAAATTTGCAGCTAAGAGGGGATCCTGGTTTAAATACTGGATTCCTATTAACAGAGCATGGATTAGATACAGCCTCTTTAATGACTGATCCATCCAACAGTGAAAAAAGCTATAGTTAATGTGAAACTCTTTTAGTAATCCTCTGCTTTGGCTTTGCTGCTCCACAGAGCTCCATCTAAACTGCAGGATCAAGAGTACTTCCTACCTCTCATGTCTAGCTGCACAGCCTCTTGAAATCCTAAAACCATACGGGGTAAGACCTGTATCCATCCATTATCTGCTGTGATTTCCAAAGAAAGGAAAAGGTAAAAGAAAACTGTTTCTCATTGGTCTGGATGATAGATGATGATGAGTTGCCCAAGGAGTATGTCTGCCTAGTCTAGATGGAGACAGCCAAGCCTGCAGCTTCTGAGCTCCTCAGGTGTGGGTCCAGCCTTGTAAGTGAGAGATCAAACTGTTAGTCTGCTACTTCTCATGCTTCTCCAGAGCTATATGGTGAAGCATGTCTTGCAGGTGTGATCACAAGAAGTAAGTTAACTCAAACCCTGCTAGATATTCTTTAAATTGAGGTATCTTCTTTCATCCAGTTCTTTTTTTGATGAGTCTTGCTACAGAGTAGTTGGCCAAAGCAGCAGGAACATACTGCCCACTGTTTGCATGGCCCTTTTCACAAAAGGGGGCCAGTCCCACCTCATGTTTTGTGGCCTTCCACCCTTCAAAAAGAATCTATGCTCCCACTGATAATAGCCTTCCTCTAGCTGACAGAGCCTCACAATGTGCTGTGAAATTTTAACTAACTTCTCACATGCCTATTAATCTCTTGACAAATCAAATAAATTAATGGTGACATGAAATCTTGTGCCATAAGTGGATGGGCCTTGTTAGGCTTAACTCAGCAAAAATACATTGAGATGTCACTCAGGCAGGCATTGCCAGGATAACAGGGGACTTTCTAATAGGATTTCTCTCTCTTTTAAGAGCTTCATCCAACACTGGAGTAAGCAGTTTGTTGATCTTGCTGACTCACACCTTTAATTAGGAAAGAGTAATGTTTTCTGTTCTCTGAATAATATGCTTAAATAAAATGTTACAAGTACTCAAACATATTAAAATATTTAACAAAATATTCCATAATTTAATGTCATATATATTTCTTGGCAGCAATAAACTCCAAGACCCTGAAGCTGTAATGGAACAATAAATTTAAACCAGTATTTCAGCCCATGTTTTATAGATGCATTTGGGGTCTTTAGCAAGCTCCTTGCTGATACCATATCATCAGAATTCCTGCTCTCCAGACAAATTCTTTCTGTGCATTTTTTATAGACAAGTCCCGGAAAGTCATATTTGACTGCAATTTTGAGGTCTTAACATGTGGAAATTGGATAAAGCTATGATGCCCTTTCCTTCAAAAGTAGAAAAATAGCCACTAAAATTGTTTTTCTGACCTGAGAGATTTTTGTGCAAGTTATTTTCTGGCTTTTTACAGATACCTTAAGAGTTTGTTCACATAGAGAACTAGCCCTCTGCACACCTTGCTTGGACTTGATATTTAGAACATTTATGTTTTCAAATCTCAGAGGTCTTTATCCACTGCTTATAGAATCAGGTTTAGTTATCACAGATGCTCTGTAAGGATTATTGAAAATACTATACAGTAGCTATTCAGCGAGCTGAAAGGTGGCTCATTTTCCTCTAGCCTACTGTGTGTGAAGACCCAAATTATGGCTCTGTGCTCTGTCTATAGTCAAGTTAATCCTAAATGCCTCCATTCAATTCACACAAAGTATCTCTAGCTCTGGGAAATGCATTTGTTATTCTGCAGACGTACTCTAAGCCCTGGATTCAACTGCTTGCCTCTGTGATGGCAAAGCAGTATGGCAAAGGAACAAGTTCAGAGTCTGCTTCTGCTTGTGTTTTGACTGGTGATTCTCTGTGAGGCATTGCAGGGCCTCAAGAGAAACTGCTCTTTGAAACATCATTTGTGCCTATGCCCTCTGTAGCACATGAAAACTGACCAAAAAAAGTGCCAATCAATGAAGGTTGCCATGTCCACATTAGGGGAAAAAAGTAGCTACTGTTATTTCTTACTGAGGGATTTGGGAGAGCTCTGCTCCAAAACGTGTCCCTTGAGGCTGACCATCTGTTGTTAACTGAACCTGCTCCAAACCCCCTGTTCCTGAGCATGATTGTTGAGAAGCTTGTGGTAAGACAGTCCTTGCAGTCTGGACAACCTCAAGTCTCCTGTGACCCCATGCTGCCTGGTGCCCAGCCAGCAAGTGGTGACAGACTGTCTCATTTGGGTAGTATGGTGCCTGCCAGCACTGTGAGCTCCAGTGACTGTACTAGTCCTGTGTTTGAGGCTGTGATTCACAGGAGGGTTTTATGAAGGTGCTGCTAATGGGACACCCGGGACCAGAGTGTCAAATATTACCTCTTCTTGCTTTGGCCGTGCAACATGAATTCTGCCCAGAAAAATGACTGATATTTAATGTCCATCATCTTCTTTATGTTGTATAATTTAGGGGTACATTCCCACTCCAGCCAATGAGAATTACATAACTGTTGTGTTAGGCTGGTGTGACTGAGTAAATTCCTAGGTTTGAAGCTTGCACTGGGTCTGTATGTTCCCAAGTGCATGAGCTCATTTATGGTACTATAAGATTTCATCCCTTTCCTTTACTCCAGCCCTGTGCGCCATTTACCTCTTTTTGTATCATATTCTGCTGTTCCTCTGTGTTCATGATGTTCCTCAACATTAGGTCACCAGCTAATTTATCAGCACAGTTCTAACGGTTTTGACAAGGTCATTATCAAAATATTAAGACTTTGGAGTATTGCCTAGTAACCTCTCTCCAGCTACATACTTCTTGAAGGATTACTCATTGCCTCCTTTTTCTTCCACGTTCCCATCTCTAAGCCAGCTTCTTACTCACCTTTCACTTTCCCAATTGACCCCAGCTTTTCCATTTTAAAGAAAAGATTTCCATATGACCTATAGCAAAATATCCTACTGAAGTCCAGAGAGTTCGACTCGAATATTTTCTTTATTAGATGAATTTATTGTCTCATGAAAGACAATCTGGCAGAAACTGCTTTAACATCATCTCTGTTGCATTTTATCACATTTTCCCCTCACATTCATGTCTTTAAATATGATTTTCTTCAGAATCTGTTTTAAATCCTGAATACCACTGAGAAAGACTAATGAGTCTAGATTTGATCTGAGCACTTTGTTTTCCTTCTGAAGCACCCATCTCACCATGTTTTTCTGTTATTTTTTTTCCATCGCATGGGGATGAGATCGTCCAGTTTCTCCTAACCAAGTGCATTGAACTCCTTGAATTTTGTTTCCATGATTTCCAGCTCTTGTTCCCACCATCTGTATTTTGCTTTCATGATTGGGCTCATCATCCTTGTGGGAAACTGAGGCAAAGTCTAGATCCATAGTGCCTCACTTCTGTTTTCCTTTGTGCTGATGAAGGATAGTTGCCCTTCGGTTTCAAGCTTTGTGAGATCAATCTCAATTTTGCTTTGGCAGTGCTAATATTGGCTGTGTTCCTCTCTTTTTGAATATAGGTCCTTTTTCCAATATTTGTACAAATCCCTGGTCTAGTCCAGAGTGGAAATCTCTCCTCTTGCATTTCAACCTGTTTGGGATTACAGATTTCTGGTTTAATCTTATGACATGCTTGTCATGTCCTGTGTATTCAGGAATCAGCCTTAAAGCCCAGCCCAGTGGACTGCTAGAGGATGTGGGATGAAGACGCAGCAGACAGTGGTGAGTGTTTCAGCTTTGCTGAGCACCCCAGTTTCTCTCAGGGTTGCATGCTGCAGAATCATGGGCAATAGCTGGAGAACGAGGCAATTGCTGCAGGTGCCTCCTGGAGGAATGAGTCCTTGCCTTGATTTGGCTGTGCTCCTGGGTGCACATGCACTATTCCAGTCAGTCCTTTGCTTTGAAGTTAAGGCAGAAGCTCTGGCAGAACATTTTCTCAGCCATTGTTGCTCTGTGGGCACGGCAGAAAGTGAGAACTGGGCAGAGAACACAAGGTTCACCTAGCAGTGGCGTGGGCACGAGACACAAAACAGTCGTGAATCAGGCTTTTAACCACAGTGTCCACAAGGATTATTGCAGATAATCATCTCAAACTTCCCAAAAGGAAAACGCAGCAGGATGTCATGCTGAAACAGTGATTCGTAGGCCTCAGGCCAAATCTCAGCAATGGTGAAGATGCATCCAGTGTAGCTTAGGATGAGGAGGAAAATAATGGGCTTGTGCAATTGTTGATGCATATAAATGTAATCCTAAGACTACCTTGCTGCTGTTTTGAATGTCCCGAGACCTGTGGTAGGAGCAGGACATTGGAGGGGCATTCAATATAAATACATGCTCAAGTCCTCTTTTCCTTAATCATCATCCTTGTTTTGGGACTGGGAGTGGAGGTGGTAAAGAAGCAGCTGTTACTACTAAATGATTCCCCTACTGAAGGGAATCCTGGGGATGTTAAAGAAAGATTTCCCCCAGTAAAACAACATAAAGTATCCCAGCAGTGTGATGGATCTGATTGTTTCCTGTTTTTTTGTTCCAGCATTTGAGTCATTTATACCACAGCTGAGGGCTGGAATGGCTTTAGTTCTGGGGTTTTGGTTTGTCTAGCAGTGTATGGGAAATGAATGAGGCAGGAGGCAGGCTCTGCTGCAGCGGTGGCTCAGGCGCTGCAGTCAGCAGCTGCCATTCGCTCAATGCAGCCCTTGTTAGTTTAGAACTGAAAAATAGTTTCCCATTGAAGAAGTGACACTTGAGCTCTCAGGAGCTTCTGCAAAATTGCTGGTTGTGTCATTTGGTGTAGGCAGCTTTACTAGGTCTTACATGTGTCTTCAGAGGGTTTGCTGTAGGTGCTGGTCTGTGTGCTCTGTTCCTGTGCTGTAGGTTCCAGCTGGTGTGCCCTGGTCCTGCACAGTCACAGTGACACCTGAGTGAGCACGGGGAAAATGTGTATGCAGGGAGCAAGGCAGGCAACACCCAGTCCCCAGGTATCAAGCATCAACACTCTCAGACAGGCAAGTCTTGATAAAGCAAAACTACTGTACCTGTGCAGCCCTGCAGGGGTGTTTCTGTCAGTGGTCACCACAGTGGACAAATGGGGGGAAACATCTTGTAGACAGCACACTTGTGTTTCAACATCAGGCATTTTTGAAACATGCATGTACTCAATAAAACTATTTCTCACCTGTAGCCCCACTGTATAGTACAGAGGTTTCACTAAAGTCATGAAAGCTGAAAGCTGCTATGATCTGGCACTGAATTCAGCGGGGCCACGCTGACCTGGCCTGGGTAAGGGTCTGACCCAAAAGCAACAAAGCTGGTGAAGGGGCTGGAGAACAAATCTTATGAGGAGCGGCTGAGAGAGCTGGGGTTGTTCAGCCTGGAGAAGAGGAGGCTGAGGGGAGACCTTATTACTCTCTACAACTACCTGAAGAGAGGTTGTGGAGAGGAGGGTGCTGGGCTCTTCTGTCAAGTGACAGGGGACAGGACAAGAGGGAATGGCCTCAAGCTCCGCCAGGGGAGATTTAGGCTTGAGATTAGGAAAAAATTCTTCACGGAGAGGGTGGTTAGGCATTGGAAGGGTCTGCCCAGGGAGGTGATTGAGTCACCGTCCCTGGAGGTGTTTAAGGTTAGGGTAGATGAGGTACTTAGAAGCATGATTTAGGGATTGGTGGGAATGGTTGGACTCGACGATCCAGTGGGTCTCTTCCAACCTGGTTATTCTGTGATTCTGTGACCCCAACGCTTTTAAAACATGTGACAATATCTACGTCTAGGAGCTGTGCAGCACAGAGTGCTTCCTGGTTTTTTTTGGAAAAAGGCATCTTTCTACCAAGCCAGTATTACCAAAAGGAATAAAAATGTACAGCTTGCCATTCTTCAGTAGGAAAATCTTACACTGAGCCCTTCGAATGTTGCTGTATCTTCTGTGATCTTTGGATGCACATTTACTGACAGGGCAATTCCCAGACCATTGTTGCTCTGATGGAAAGCAGATTTTCTAATTAAGATATCCATGTTTTTATTTCAGCAAATGAAACTTCATGCATGCCATTGGTATGTTTTGATTACAGGATCATTTCTGTAACACAGTGAAAATTCTGTGATTTTTTAATGTGAAAAATAAATCTCAAAGAAGATGATAAAATTATTTTTAAAAGTTATATAAGAGACTAAACAAACCCTACAGCAGTGTCTTATATAAAGTAGCAGCAGGAAATTCTACAACAGTTTCCCTGGTAGGGAGGAGTAAAAAAAAATCCAGTTGCATAAAAAAATCCAGTTTTGCCATTTATTAGGTAATTATTTCTCTGTCTAGTGCAATATCAAGCTCTGTTTGATGACTAACAGAGACTGAAAGCTGTGAAGATGAAAGAGTTTAAATTTTCTGAAATAAAAAACAAACAAAATTCTTTGGTTATTCAGAGACATTGAACTAGAACATCATAGTACAGAATATTACATTCTATCATAATTTATCTGCCTCTTAAGCAAATTTATTGTTCTGTTTATAAAGAAACCCTAAGTCCTCTACTTGTCATATGTGATCATACGCTGTATTCTTTAATGCCAAGTGCATTGCTGTAAGTGCCTGTAATTTGCCATCATCCCTGAAGATGTTACTGAAAATGAGATATTTCAGCTCAGTGGTCATACCCTGCTGACATTTCTAAAATAAATAATCAGTTCTGTAGAATTGTTGTCAAGGTTTAAGAGGAATTTACATAGAATGCAGTGCTTCTGTGGGAATTGTCAAAACTTAATCTTCCAGTAAGCTACAAAACTATTATTAACGTATCTCTCAGTAATGTTGTTTAGTGTTAATACTCAGTGGAATATACTTTTCATTAAAATATGAAAGCAGTCCAAATATGTTTTACCCTCGGGCATAATATTAGCTATGTTGTTTCGTGGAATGACTGCAATACAGAAATTAATCTAGTCTTACTTCAAATCACTTTTGTGTAACTGTACAAACTCTGGATTATTTTCTAGGTGACAGGTGAGAGAAAAAAACCTGGCAAGCGAAACCAACGAAATGTGAATTAAAGTCAGAAGTTTCAAAGCAATGAGCTCTTCTCAGTGATGCGCAGTGAAGCTCCTCTTCTCTCCGTGGCACATTTCATCTAATCTAGAGTTGCTCTCCAACGCGTTCTGTTTGGTGAATGTTTAGCTCAGACTGATCACATGAATGAGCTATAAGAGTATATATATGAAGTTCAAGGGACATGGCAGAGTGATTCCCACTGAGAGAAGAGCAGGCACTGTATCTGGCAGAGTATGAACACACAGGCCAGGCCTGGGTCCCTGCAGCTCCCTCTGCCAGATGGCTAGGCAGAGAGATTGAACAGGTTGTTGGAGCCATCCAGCTGTCCTTTAGAAAACAGAAATCCTTCCTCCATGCATTCTCAAGAAGAAACAGTCTCAGATTTAAAAAAATACAGTACATATGAAATGTTTGCAGGGTGTGTTTACAGCAAAAATAGCCCTAGAGATAATAATAATAAAAAATATAGAAAAGGGAAGAGCAGCCTGATCTAGTGGGACGTGTCCCTGCCCGTGGCAGAGGGGTTGGAACTAGATGATCTTTAAGGTCCCTTCCAGCCCTAATTATTCTATTAGTCTGTGATTCTATGATCACTCTGAAGAAAGTTCAACCAGAAGTGACTGGATATAACCTGGAGGCTTGGGGTCAGGATCATTTTGGATCCTCTGCATCAATTGCTCTGCCCAGAGCCAGCTAGGGCACTGCAGTTCTTGAATTTCTGATGCTCTGGTGCTGTTGGGCATCTTTCTAGGCAGTGGGAACTCAGAGCCTGTCTGGAGGTGAGGACTGCCCAGTGATTGCCTCGGCACAGGGCATTTGAGCAAAAATTGCTTTGTGGTGCGTAGGATAAAAGCAAGGAAAAGGGTCCATTTCTGCAGTGAAGAAAAAATCAGGACTTTTGTCTCTGGGGACCAACTTCTATCCCAGCCTCTCAAAGGTGCAGTTTCTCATGCAGACTGGTTTTCATCATGGTCTTTGGGAAGAACATCATAGTCTTCAGATGTTGATCAACACCTATCTAAAACTCACCTGAAATACAAATGAAATATTTGACAAAAGAAAATGGCACACTTCCTTTTCCCGTATTTTTCCTCCACTTCACAGAGTGAACACTTTCAGCTTTTCTTTTTAAATCTCAGAGCCTACAGCATGCAACAATAGCTCATTCATTATTCACGTAACTTTTTCTGTAACTGGGTTAATAATAGTTCTCATAGCTAAGTACGGTAGTCTAGCTGGTAGAGTTAAAGTTCCCACAGAGCTTCTGTTTTCCTCAGATTGCAATAATATCCCCAGTAAAGCCATTCATGAAACCGACAGTGCCACAGTAGCTTGTGCATTATGCCAAATGAATTATTACAACAAGATTTGTTAAAGCTATAGAGAACATTTGCAGTAAGACAGTTATCCATAAATGATCTCTACAAAAAATATTGAAACTTCTTGTTTCAAGCTATGCTGCTTTCTTTACCACAGTCAAGCCCGAGAGTTGACCGGGTTACTGTAAAATCTGAAGGTAGCACGTAGTTAACAAGCTGAGAGAGTTTTCCCTCACATGAAGCAGAGGCTGCGGCACTGATCCAGATAGAACCACTCAAAATGGAGCCCACATGTAAAAGAGGAACAAAGGATAATTTTTTAATCAAATACTTCAGTGTAGAATACTGAGAAAATCATTAGGGTAATAAAGCACAAAAACCTTCATAATTTGATAAGGAGACATTCATGTGACATACATGAAAGTAAATTACACTTCTCCTAAACTCCTGGAATTCTCTGAGTTAAAAACAGTACAATAAGGCAAGATGATGGATATAATTTATTTAGAGTGTTGAAAAGCTTTCAATAGGATTCTGCCCATGAGACTATGAAAGAAGCCCAGTAACAAGAAGGTGAGGTAAAATCTTGTCCTGGATTAACAACTGCAGAAGAGACAAGGTGGCAGTGGGAATAAATGTCTGAAGCCTGAGGTGGAAAAATATTAAGAGTGGAGTGCCCTAAGGATGTCTATAAGAACTATTTTTTATCTATCCATGTACAGGGGAGTATGTTGTACATATATTACACTGTTTTTCTTAAGTTCCTATGAGGATCTGTTTACAATAGATAGGAGGCAAGAACAGACTTGCAGGTAAGAAATGTACCTGTTAGGTGTTCTAGAGATTTTTTGGAATTATTTCCTATGTCTTAAGACTGTGATCACAGTTTCGATGATTTTGCTAAGTACTGCATTTCCTAATAACACCAAGAATGAGAAGAATGAAATGTGAAAATATGCTGCTGCTGAAAACTTGATCAGAAAAGAGAAGCTGCAATGGATTGTTTGAAACACCAGGCAACTCTGATATCACTGGTGGTTGTCCTAACATGAGGGCAGATGAACTTGAACTAAAAGGTAATGCATTTGAAAGAAATAATTTAAACTACTCTGACACACTGAATTAACTATAATCTCTGGAGAAAAGAACAGAGCATTATTGTGAACAGCTCAGTAAA
Source organism: Clamator glandarius (assembly GCA_033459285.1). Lineage (NCBI taxonomy): Eukaryota > Metazoa > Chordata > Aves > Cuculiformes > Cuculidae > Clamator > Clamator glandarius. The sequence goes on from JAUNZM010000559.1 coordinate 2,863,027, forward strand.
GATACTAAGCAGCAGTAGCAGAAAAATGTGCCTGAGATGCTGAAGTGGGGAGATGCATTAAGAAGAGGATAAGAACATACCTACCTTGGTGTGCAGATGTGGCTGCACATGTAGCCACATGTGCACACAGAGGGGTGGCCCATCAGACTCATTACTGCATTTGACTTTAGATACTGCAGGTAAAATGTGAGCTCGGCAAAGAAGATCTGAATAATTCATGCTTCCCAAGTGAGTAGATGGGCTGAGCATGATGAAGTTGGTCACTTGATCTAGGAGCCAGCCAATCTCTCTGGCAGTGCACCAATGGGAGTCTGGAAAGATTTGCATTGGCATTAGGGGTGTCTGAGAACTCAGACTCCTAGCTAGGATTTGCCCTGCTGCTCCTTTTCAAGATATTTCCATTTGTTTCTGTCAAGGTTCACCCCTCTGTCATTTTCCAGTCAGGAGCGTGACCTACCTTGCCTCTTATATTTTTTAATTATTGACATACTTACAGTCTGGGTTTATAAACCTGTATGGGAAAGTAAAACTGTGTCAGCCAGGGCCCATGAAGGAACCATACAAGGAAGGGTTGAAGCATGAAGCTGCAGGAGAGTGATGCCAGTAAAGAATAAGGATCAGAGAGGAGGCAGGAGACAGGAGTAACTCACAGAAACCCCCATCCAGGCCAGACTGACTTCTCAGATATTCTCACTTCTCTTTCCCCAGGTCTGTGCTGCACCAACATCCCTGATGCATCATTTTACAGTTAGCCTTAGAATCACAGAATAACCAGATTGGAAGAGACCCACTGGATCGTCGAATCCAACCATTCCCACCAATCCCTAAATCATGCCCCTAAGTACCTCATCCACCCTAACCTTAAACACCTCCAGGGACGGTGACTCAACCACCTCCCTTGGCAGACCGTTCCAATGCCTAACCACCCTCTCCGTGAAGAATTTTTTCCTAATCTCAAGCCTAAATCTCCCCTGGTGGAGCTTGAGGCCATTCCTTCTCATCCTGTCCCCTGTCACTTGGCAGAAGAGCCCAGCACCCTCCTCTCCACAACCTCCCTTCAGGTAGTTGTAGAGAGCAATGAGGTCTCCCCTCAGCCTCCTCTTCTCCAGGCTAAACAGCCCCAGCTCTCCCAGTTGCTCCTCATAAGATTTGTTCTCCAGCCCCTTCACCAGCTTTGTTGCTCTTCTCTGGACTCGCTCCAGAGCCTCAACATCCCTCTTGTGGTGAGGGGCCCAGAATTGAACACAGGATTCAAGGAGCGGTCTCACCAGTGCTGAGTACAGAGGGAGAATAACCTCCCTGGACCTGCTGGTCACACCATTTCTGATACAAGCCAAGATGCCATTGGCCTTTTTGGCCACCTGGGCACACTGCTGGCTCATGTTCAGTCGGCTGTCAACCAACACCCCCAGCTCCTTCTCCTCCAGGCAGCTTTCCAGCCAGGCTTCTCCTAGTCTGTACCTCTGCTTAGGGTTGTTGTGCCCCAAGTGCAGGACCCGGCATTTGGCCTTGTTAAACCTCATGCCGTTGGACTCAGCCCAGCAGTCCAGCCTGTTCAGGTCCCTTTGCAGAGCCTCCCTACCCTCCAGCAGATCCACACTTCCACCCAGCTTGGTGTCATCTGCAAACTTGCTAAGGGAGGACTCAATGCCTTCATCCAGGTCATTGATAAAGACATTAAACAGGACTGGACCCAGCACTGAGCCCTGGGGAACCCCACTTGTCACTGGCCTCCAGCTGGATTTAACTCCATTTACCACCACCCTCTGGGCCCGGTCATTCAACCAGATTTCCACCCAGGAGAGTGTGCACCCGTCCAGGCCAGAGGCCGACAGTTTCCGAAGCAGAATGCTATGAGAAACTGTATCAAAGGCTTTACTGAAGTCCAGGAAGATACATCCACAGCCTTTCCCTTGTCCAAGAGTTTAGTTACTCGGTCATAGAAGGTGATCAGATTACTCTGGCAAGACCTGCCTTTCATGAACCCGTGTTGACTGGGCCTGATCACCCGGTTCTCTTGCAAGTGCTTCTTGATAGCACTCAAGATCACCCGCTCCATGACTTTCCCCGGTACCGAGGTCAGGCTGACAGGCCTGTAGTTTCCCGGATCCTCCCTGCGCCCCTTCTTATAGATGGGCACGACATCAGCCAGCCTCCAGTCCAGCGGAACCTCCCCAGTCATCCAGGACTGCTGGAAGATGATGGAAAGGGGTTTGGCCAGCACATCCACCAGTTCCTTCAAAACTCTTGGGTGGACTCCATCTGGCCCCATAGACTTGTGAGTGTCTAGCTGGGCAAGCAAGTCTCTGCCTCCTTTTAAGACAAACAGAGGAAGCTCATAACTCCATGGCTTAGCTGCAGTTTCTCTGGCTTTGACGCAACAAGATAACCTCTGCAAAATGCAAACTGAAGCATGGTTATCTTCACAACCAGAAGGGCTAAACACTTCATTAGCTTTTTAAATGAAAGCTTAGGTTCTGGAGAACGCAGTCAAATCTGCAGCAAGGACCTAATTCCTCCCACATTTTCATGAGCGCAGAGGATCAACATCTTTGCCAGTCAGACAGTCTTGTTCTGTCTTACCCAGAAAACAAGGAAAGGAGGATGCTCACATTTACAAGGTGACACTTTTAAAGAAGATAAGGAGAACTATGAATAAGTGTGGTAAAGCAAACCTGTAGAATTCACTGATGAAAGTTTTTACTGGATTCTACAGGATTAGAAAGACACCAGTCATTTATACAAATTACATTTGCAGCTGCACTAGTTTCAGTGGCTGCAAATGATATAAAGAGCAAAAATGTTTTCTCTTGGAGGCAGCACAGACCTGGCCTGGCATGGTGGGCTAAGTTCAATACAAGCCAGGGTGGAACTAGGAGGCATACTCTGCTGTTCATTCTTTATTACAGAGCTCATCCCAGTGTTGTTTGTTGTGGCCTTTCCCAGTGGCAGTAATACTGTGTGAAAAATCAAAGTTTTCATTAAAAGAAGGAAGCTAATTGCTTGCTTTAATATTTGTAGAAACAAGCTTTAAAATTTGACTCATGACATCTCAGAAAAGCAACAAAAAACCCCTAATGAAGTCTGCATGTATTTGGTTTTGACAGGTCACAAAGGTCACAATATGTGAGCGATTTGTGTTGACAATACTCAGAATAGCTCCTCAGAATGGCAACGGGAGTTGCAAGGAACATTTCAATAGGCATGAGGTGGTACAAACAGCTACACCATCGAGAAACTGAGAAAAAGGAGGAAAGAGCTAGGAAAGAGAAAGTGGCTCAGTATCTCCCTATTTAGCCTGAAAAGGCTCTGGAAGAAGCTTAAATAATCCAGCAGACAAGGAAGGCTGGATTTCAAAGGACTGCTGAGAATGAAGATCAATAGTCCCAAGAAGGAGGGCTCAGACCTGCAGAAGAGCAGGCAAGGGCTTCAGCATGATTTCAAGTTTTGAATGTGTTTTCATTTAAAGGGTATGAGTTTTTAATTAAGCGGGACAGCTAAAACATCCAAAGTGGGAAAAAAAATAGTCATTGGCTAAACTATCACGGTAAGAGAATTCTTGTGTAAAGTTTATGAGCTCTTCTCTTCCATAATTGACACAACCAGCAAAATGTGTTTTTTCATTACTGGTAAAAGTGGCAGGAGACTGCTGGAGACAGTGTGATAGATTAGAGGGCTCCATATTCTCACAGATCATCGACAAGGATATCTGAGACCTTTGAAATCTGAAATATCACAACTCAGGAGCTGGATGTGTCCTTTCCCATTAAAGCAAGTGAGGACCAAGGGGATAATGCTTGCTTTCTCCTTCAAGTTCTTCAGCAAAAACCTAATGAGGAATTGACATAGGACCCCATTTTGAAGCATAACACAGATAAAACCCTGTAATTGAAGTTGAGTCAATGGGAAGTGTCATGCTGGCTTTCATAATGCAAACCATACACCTGTCTCTACAATGCCATATCCCCTCAGAAGATACAGTGGTGGAGTCTGATAATGAGCCAACATCACACAACCACATTGCTGCTGGATGTAATGCAAAGGTGTCAGCATCCTGCCAGACTTATTCCCTGAACAGGCATGGCTGATGTTTCCAGGAGCTGTAAGACATGTAGGAGAAAAGCCAACAGGGAGCAAAACCAGTGCTGCCAGCAGCAGGATGGGATAGTGCCAAATTAGTACAGAGGTTCCTGTATGTGCCAAATAGCTTTCTAATTACATTGCGATCAGCAAGACAAAATTGTGTATTTTAAAAAACATATGTCTGTATTCACAGCAGGTCTTCAACGCAGAAGGGGAATTTAAAAGCAAAATGGTAGACGAGAAAGGCTTATGTGTTTTCAGATGAGTCCAGGCTTCCAGGATCCCAGTCCATAGGTCTAAGCGCCTCCACTCCAGGGAAGGGAAATGAGAGGTCATAGAGGAGGTGGCATCTAACAGGTTAGAAAATGGTAGGATAAATTCAGTGTATGGGCACACATTGAAACATAAGCGACTCTAGCAGGTACCTTCTCACTTCATATGGAAGACAAGTATTTAGGGTTCTGCTCAAGTACTTTTAGGTCGAATAGCATCTCATTCCAAATACAGCCGTGGACCACCAGGCCCAGTTCTTCTTGTGGTTTTGATTTCAGTGCCATTTTTCTTCCCATATGAATGTAGAATTTATTTCTAAGAGTTGGGTTCCAGCAGACCAACTTGAACGAACTGGTCTAAATTATGAGGATGCCTCTGATAATCATTAAAAAGAGGATACAACAGCTTTTGGAACAGATAGTGGGCTCCTAGGAGCACATCATGGAGGAATTTACAAAGGATGAAAAGAGAATCATGTTATTGTAGAAATAATTATTCGGATATGTGGTGAGTAAAATTTAATCTGGATCTTTTGCACACCCTCAAACCTTTCTTGAGATCTTCTAACTAGTTATATAGCCACCATACAACAGAGTGATGATGGGGATGACAAGCACATGGGCTTAGGCATCTGCTCTCTTCTTCAGACCATTACCCTGGGGGTCAAGTGCATTTTGCATCTAGCATAAAAATATTGAAAGAAGAGAAAATGTAAAAGTATTGACTGATCTGTTGATTTGATGAGTGGCTATACTGTTTTTGACTTGCAGAGACACAGGCTCAGTGAGCTATGGCATAGATCTTTGCTACAGCAGCTACACCAGCTCCTTTTCCACACTCCAGGAAGTTGTACTAAGGCAGAACAGCTTTCTTCACTTTCAGTGCCCCGTAAATTCATATGGACAGGCCTTAGTAGAGCTGTGGCATGGTCAGGGATGTACAGCTAGGAGTTGCTCCAGCCCCACCCACTTCTGTGGCTTTTGGGGCAGTCCTGACCAGCCTGGCTATAGCACATGGGCACTCCCTTGAGATGATCAAGGTTCTTTCAAGACGAGGTTCTCTCTATGAATACTGAGTCCTTTGAGAATCAGTGGTACTTAACTGTGCTGCAGCTTCAGTCCTTTCCCCCTTCTCTCCACATCCTTGGCTGAAGTGGCCTGTCCCCCCTTATCATGTGAAAAGGCTACACTACTGCCTCCTCAAAACCTCGTTAGGACCGGGCTGTGTTTGCCCTGAAACGTAGCGACACAGTCCTTATGGGCAGAAGTATCAAACACTTAAGTATGGAATGCACAATAGTGAGATTTGTTAAGATGAAACAATAACTGTGCTCTAAGAAATAGCACTAATAAATGTATTCCGTATGGTCATCGCTGTCTTTGGGCACACAGAGTTTGCACAGGACTGCTTGGATGTAGGTATCATTTGCCACACCCAAGGCAGCAGTTCTCCAGTTCCCAGCATGCCTTTATTCTGCAAGGCATCTATGTGGATACAGCACCTTTCAGAAGATCCATGCATACAAAAGAGCAGATAGTTTAGTTTATTTTGTTTACTTTTTGTGGGTTTCATCAAATTTGTCACTAACAGTATGACCCTGCACTACAAGTTCTGGATCTCTCATAATCGGAGAAGGTCAATTCAGCAGGCCACCACTCCCCAGACCCAGCATGTAGCGCTCTGAAAATCTGTTTTCTTGAAGATTTCAGGCATTCCAATATTTTGGGCCATTTATTGTAGAAGTCTCCTGGCTTCTGTTCTAGAAAAAAAAAAAAACAATTTACTTCAACAGGAGGTAGTCCCTTATGAGATACATTCAGCTGGCCTCATCGTCTGCACAAGCAGGATGTGTTCACATGCCAAAGTCAGCAGAAACAAAACAGATGACACATCCACAGTCTGAAGGATTGTATTCCCAACAAACCCGAGCAGAAAGAACACAGGATGGAGAGCCAGGTCCAAATCAAGCATTTAGTTCAAACATTTTCATGCTTGATATCAAATTCTTAGATTATGGATTAAATCTATATAATATGCAGGAAGGTGTGAGCTGCCTGTAAATTGTCTCTTAGACATGTCTGAGGACTTTTTATGACATCTGTTGTACAGGCTTGGTTTTGTAAAACCCACATACAAAACAGTGGGTTTAGACCAAACTGCTGATATCTGAATTTTTCACTCTGCTTGATATGAGGCGCTGCCAAATCTCCAGTGGTATTTTTGTCTGAGGTTCTTTTTCCTGTCATCCTACACACCTTCGGCTAATTGTTACTTGTGGAACTTCTTGCTCTTGATTCTTTGAGAGCTATATATCAAGGAGAGACCTGTTTGGGAGGAGAGAGCAGGGATTCTGTCTGTTCTCTAATCCTTAATGCAATTTTCAGCTTGAGGTGTGTTAGGTCTTCCTATTCAAAAAATCTGACATCAGTTACCCGATTTCAGACATGCGAGATTACTCAAGATTTATAGCTCTCTCTGTGTGACCATTTAGTTTGGAGCTGTTTAGTTAGGGTCATTACTGTTGTGGTTTGAGGACACTTTTGGTTCACTCTGGTTCTTGGGATTTGGTGTCCCCCACCTTCACAAAAAAGGCAGAAGAGCAATGTAGCTCGATAGCACTGTGCAGAACATGCTCCCAGGATCTGCTGGTGAAATTGCTGCAGTGCCTCCTTCTCTGTCTTCTCCTGGGGTTTTGCCATCAGCAACACACTCCTGGAAAGTAATTTCGGAATTTCCACTGAAATTTCCTGCAAATTTGTGGAGTGAAGCCTGGAACACTGACCAGAGAAGGCCCTCATGAGGTTCACCCCTACCAATGGGTGCTTGACTGTAGACCATGTCCCAGCCCTTCCTCTGGCCCCCACACAGCTCAAGAGAGACAGCTCAAAACCACGCAGTGCTGGAAGGAAAGAGTTGCTTTCAGTGGCACCTGGAGAAGCTAAAGTTACCTGCAAATCACTGCTAAGTGCACTCTCATTCTTTCTGTTATGAAATAACTGGAGCGAACTTTCTCTTTCACTACACAGTTTGGTTTGAGGAGGAGCTGGTGTCAGCAACTCTCCATCACTGAAAGGCAGAAAGTGCCAAATCAGGACCTAAAATGGACCTTTGTGTCGACCTGGCACTTCAGCTCTGAAATAGGAATAATTCAGGGCTTCTGTATCTTCAGTGAAATACAGCACCAGAGAAGGTGTCCTAGTGCTGGCTCACCACACAAACTCACTGAAAACATGGAGACCTGAGGTGCAGAGCTCCATGAACAACAATTTCATTGGTTGGAAATAAAAAGGCTGTTGATTAAAGGGACCTATCATATATGTTTTTGATCAGTTGAGCTCCTGTTTTTTTCCATGCTTACTCATTTTTTAACCTTTATCACATACACTCCAAGTATTTGTTAGCACTCTTTCATTTGGATTATCTAGCAATAAAAGCTCTTCCCTGAGTTGCCCCAAAACCTATGTACTTGCATTCCTCCTTGACTTAATAAAGCTCCAAGACACCACCCCACAGATAAGTTGCCATGCAACTGTAACATGTGGCTCTGTGTATATAAATGTATATATGTAGTGTATGTGGCATCCTCTATAAAGGCAGGACTGTATATATTTCCACTGTTTAGCATCAGCATAAACTTAGGCAATAGGAGTTTTTTCCATTTCATTTTCCTCCTTTCCTCTTCATCAGAAAGAGACTAAGTAGAAAATACTCATTTGAGAATGGTTTGTCTCTGTTGGAGCAGTTCTTTACACTGAGGGTGCCTGATCTGCAATTGAGATCTTGGGTCTGAGGCTGCTGCATTTGTGTAAGTCAGGCAACACGAGCAAGACGGCCAAAGTCCTGGGTCAGCAGATCTGGGTGGTGAGCTCGAGTACAAGTAGAGTAAGTTGGCCAAGGCCTCACACGGAGCTGTGCTGGCACCATTAGTGGCTCAATGTTGCCTGGAACAGTGGCCCACAGGCAAGGACCACACAGGAGTGAAGTCTGTGGTTGCTCCCCGCCAACATCCAGCAATGGATGGAGAGCTGTGCAATGTCTGCCTATGGGCATGAGAGCAGGCAGCACCCTCCCTCAGGCAGGATGAGGCTGGCTGGTGCCCACAGGGAGGTACAGCTCTGTAATACCTCTCCTGTGCCTTGGGGCTCACAAGCACCAAGAAGAATTTGCATCTAAGAGATCCTTTTCTTCCAGCTGAAAAAATGCAGCCAATAGTGAATTCGGTGAAGAGTGAATTCTCAAGGTACACATCTCATTGTTCTCCAAACGCTTAGAACTATTTATTCCCAGCCCTGTTACTGCTTTCAGTCACCGTCCCTTCCTCCTTCCCAGTCCTCTGAAAGTTTCTCCTGACTTCAGAGTAGATCAAAGCAGCCAGCTCCAGCATCTGCTCTCTGGTCACCCAGAGGTGTGTGGGGACAGGTCTGAGCTAAGAGTCCTGGCTCAGCTGAGCTGCACCGAGCTGGCTCAGCTGGCTTGGGCCTGGGATGCAGCTTATCTGCCAATGGAGAAGCCACCCGCGGATAATGGAAAGTGACTGCAGCAATGGAACGTGTTACAAAACTCCTCTTGACTTCATGGGAGCCGGCTGGCAGAAATCATTGTGTACTTACACCAGGGAAGTAATCTGGGACAGTAAATTAATCTCAGCAGTCCTAGCTTCAGGGGTTCTTGATGCTATTTTATGCAGTTTGGGTTTGCAGGGATTTATTTCCTATTACATTCATAAGGACAGAGCCAAACTTCTCTCAAGCTGCTGAGCTGTGCTTTGTTTTCAGATTTTCAGAGAAACAGACAAAGCCAGAGCTTTGCCTGACTCCCACCTGGAAGAAGAAAGTGGTCCATGTCTGCTGAAAGGTTTGTGACTCTGCAAACTTGAACCAAACTTGGCCTGGGATCCATATCTATGTCCACCTGGCTTCCTGTCTTATTACAGAAGATCCACTCAGCTGTAGCTCCGGGGTAGTACAAGTCATGCTTCATTTATGAGATGGATCACCTGTGATATCTGTGGGATGATGTCTCGGAGCTCTATTAAGTTAAGGAGGACTATCACATAGTGTTGCAGAGAGAGTGTTGGAAAAGATGGTAATCTCAGAACTTTAATACGAAATTCAGAATGAAGATATCAGTTCAGTCAAAATGCAAAAACAACAGCCATAAGCACAGCAAACAGTGGAGATTCTGTTTTCCTGTTTAATAGGAGATGTGTAAAATTCAGAAGGGAAAGAGTAGTCTGTCCATATGAATTAGGGAACACTCATTCACTCATTTTACTTTATGCAGTTAAAAATGGGCCCAGTGCAAGCATCCCCAGGGAACGTCAAATTTGTGTCCAGACCCATTTTGGTATTTCAGTTTTGAATGTCAGTGGAACAGAAAGCAATGATTTCCCTTTAAAGCTGAATTTCCAGCTTGATGCTGGAGAAGCAACTCTCATGGCAAGCAAGAGAATAGAAAGGAGGTCTCTTGAGTTGCTATGGATTATCATGCAGTGCAGGGAGGACGCAGATGAATGTTCTCTTTATGAATGTGTCTGGGCATATTGGAAACGGCTTCCATTCCATGGGTGCAGGAGCTGTCTCGACTGCAGCATTAGCTGGGCTGCATCTTAAGAGTTGCCCTTCACCTCTTTCCTGCCTACCAACACAAACTTCTAACCTGGCAGGGAATATGGACTAGAGAAAAGATGCTGCTCTCCCTCTACATTGCCTACTGCAGGGAGTAGCACAGCCCCTTACAGCTCAGTAACTGGTAGAAGATGGTCCTAGAAATGCCAGTGGCACATATGGGGACCATGGCCACAGCAGGAGCACCGTCACCTAGGTGAGATGTTGCTGGGGCTGCCCCAGGTCACTTGAGATAATTCTACTCTGGAGCTGCATCTTGGTGGACACAGCCCTACCTGTGTGAGCCCCCAAAGCTGGTGGCACCACTGCCTTGGGGAATGGTACCATTGCCACTTGTGTGAACACTAGGGGAGCGAGCCCACGCAGTCAGGGGTCTCTTCCTCTGCTGCCTGACTCCCTTGAGGTCACTGAGAACCATGCAGCTTTCAGGAGCACAGCTGTTGAGTGACCTGACAAAGAAATAACAATTTGTTACACCTGTTTTATATTTTTATTGGCAATAGAACGTCTGAGACAGGTGGAAGCGAAGGTCATACCTTCTAAGAGACTGAGATGTGAAGGACATACTCATATATCATCACCAGTAATGGTGGCAGATGACAACAAGAAGGGTCCTCACTTGCTACATAGCAGCCCCCTAACTGGTAGAGGAAACAACCTGTCTTCTGCCTGTCTTCTGCTGAAACCCTTGTTTGCATTTGCTTGAGAACTAACAGCAAGGCAAAGATCACACTCTGCCAGGTCTTCTCCTGCCTCAGTACAGGCAAAAGCTTTATTGCTTGTAGAATTAAGTATAGATTTTTGATTGCTTTTCTTATAGTAGTTTTTTTCCCTCCTGCTTTCTCAGTTGCTCTTAGAATGTTGCTGCCAATTGGCTGTTCATACTGGAACAAGCACGAAGGTTTGTAACCTTTTGTGATGTGAGACACTTTCAATTTTCCTTCAAAGGTTCCCACAGCTTGTGCTCAGTGGCTTCCTCTATGTATTTCAGTGCCAGTGAGTCATTTCCCTGTCTACCTTCTGCCTACACAAAGTCCAGGTGCTGATGGCTTCACTGGGATGTTAAGTATGAAACCAAAGTGATTTGCTAAATCACAACTACATTGAACTAATGCCTTTTTGTTGACTTTTTCAAAGATTTCCCATATCTTTTTTCCCCCTGTCTTCCTGAGGGACTTATCAGTAAATAAAGAGACATCTAAATGTCTACATTTATTGCATATGTAGACATGTATTGCATATGGAGTTGTCTTACATATTATAGAACCTTTTTAGTCTTCCTAAAAACACACATATTAATATCTATGTCATATATAGATCATAAGTATTTATATATATATATACATACACATACACATACAAAATAGTCTCTCTGTGTCTTTTGTGATTTTCAAGACAATGAATCTATTCTTTACTCATGCTGATCTCTGTAACGGAATACTTAGATTCTTTAACATGTTGTTTTGTCCCAGCCCTTCCTTTGCATACAGAACTGTTAAATTACTGATGTATAATCTGAAAACAAATAAATCTTAATATCTTAATCATAAACTTTGCCACTGCTGCTCTATCATGCTCTGCAGGATACAAGAATCATGTAAAGCAGTTATAGTAGTGAAAGCTTAATTATTCTTTACTAATTACTAGCTGAAATAAATTAAATGTCAAGGGCATTTGTAGTAAATGACATCATGCATGATATAATTAAATGAACAAAACTATGTTTAAATAGCTGTAAATGTCTGGCTAAACCAAATCGACAAAAAAATTCAAAGAAAATGTTGACAGAGGCTCTTACATCACACTGTTGTGAATAAAAGTTTGTCACAGAAATTGTATTAGTTTTAATAATGAATTTTATTATAGGTTAAGGTTTATTTTGTATTGTGATGATTATTCATTTTTATTTCTCTAGTAATAAAAGCCAATGAGAATGTTATATTGATTAAGTGGCATATTTGGGAAGTTGATAAAAATGACTCAATCAATGTATAATATCACCTTGTTAGATAGACACAGATATAGATACAGACACAGACATAAAGTTACCTAAAGGTTCTGAGAAGAGCTATCTAAATCTGTAGTGTGACTGCTACCAAGTTTTGTGTCTTCAGCAAGTTTGACCTCTTGTGATCACAACGAAGTGTCTTAAATTGGTGTCCTGATGTCAGCATGACTTGAAAATGTTCCTGCAGTCTGACCAATGCATACAAAACCCTGCAGCAGAGCAGTATTTTGCAGTGGCTCCAGTCTGATGATCTGCTGGATCTTTTCCCTACCTATGGCTCTAGAGAATCTCAGTGTTGCTCTTTCTGACAACTTTCGCCCTAGGTTTCAGGATGAAGAATGTTACTGACATTTGAAAAGGAACGTCTATAGTGTAAATGCTGACTAAGACCAAAGAGGAGCAGCACAAGTGGTTATTGTAATGTAAATCCTTAAAAGAGGCGTTACAACTCAACATTAAATCCACAAATCTTGATTAACTTATACTACCCATTGACACATTTAACTTTTGCTGTCAAGTGCTTTTAGCTGATGTGAGGTGAAGAAGCTCAGCCACTCCAGCTCTCTGGCTGAGGTTGCTGTGGCAGAGAGGCAGTGGTGCTGCCACGTTCAGCAGCGCTGGGACAGCAGGCTGGCTGACAGCAATCTTTGTTCCTTTGTTTCCCCTGACTCTGCTTCCCAACCTCCACGCAGCCTGGTCAAGGATTTGCGTTTTTTATTTTCCCCCCGCCTTGCTCACCTGCAGTCTCTGTTCATATTGTTTTATGGTACTTTAGACAACGAGTTTTAACAGCTAAACATAAAAGCCACTGAGAGCATAAACAGGAAACTTGTGTTTAGGTGGGAGTGCCTAGGAATTTTATACTGCTGACCACAGAGGCCATGGGAGAAAGGAAATAGGAAAAACACTGTAAATACCTGGGTGACTAATGACTTATGCTGCTCATCTGGCTTTTCAGAACATGAAAAGTTCAGCCTCTTCCAGGCAAAACGCAGGGCAGACGCAGTTTCCCAGGGTGATATTCTCCATGCCCCTCCTCTGCCCGTTTCCCTGCTCCGCTCCCACCATAGAAAGCACCTTGTTCCCGTAAAGTCAAAAAAGCCCACAATAAATCATTGCCTGGCCCTCGAGGCTGCGTGCATTGATGGCGCTGGGAGGGAGCGTGACACGCGAGGGTGCACGCCTGCTCTCTGCATTTGCACCACCCTGGATTTAGAAAAAAATCCAAGAGGATTTAGATGAAAGAAACCAAATTTGCACCCCCCTGTTTTGTGCTGAGGCAGCAGCTGGAGTTTGGGGGCAGCGAGTGCCTTTGTCTGGCCTTCAGTCGCTGGCTCCCAAAAGGATTGCCATTGTTCCTGAGGGGCCTCTGCAGGGCTGCTCCTGTGCCTGCTCCCTTTTATCATCGGCCACATGGCTTGTGAGAGGTTTTGCCTTTTGCTGAAGGCAGCAGATCTGTCTGATCGACATCTCCCATGCAATGGCGCTTGGGGCGGGATTTCCAAGTTGGCATCTGCACTGTGGGGAGTGGAAGAGCAGGGCAGTTTGGTGACCCAACGGTTCCCCTCACAGTGCTGGTACTGCAGATGAACCCATGACATCTGGTCACCTTCACCAGGAGCGAGGGGTCTGATTTCACCTGAAAGCCAGGAAGGTTTCTCACACTGAGATTGTGACCCAGCACGCATGGGATAAAAGCAGATGAGGATGCCTCCTGCATGTCATGTTTCTTTGAGGGGGAACACAAGGAAAGCAGCAAAGCCAGGAGTGAGCTGTGAATGCCCCTCGTGAACCACAGGCACCCACCTGTAGCTCTGGCTGAAGCACATCCCAGCTCCAGAGGCAGTGTGGTCCACTGGTTAGTGCTGCAGGCAGGGCAGAGCACTGCTGGCTCCAATGGCAGGATGGAGGGAACCCCTCTGGGGGTTCAGTGCTTGCTCCCTCTATTTCCCACAGCACAGAATTCAACATAGAATAACTAGCCTGCTTTTCATCAAGCTGCTGTAAAAAAACATGATAATCTGCAACTAATATTGATGTGCCCAGGCTGCTTTAGAGAAGGACCAGCATGTCCTGGCATGGGAGTCTGAGTTCAGCAGCTGGGTCATACCAAAATCAAGTGTGTTACAGAATAGGGGTGGAATTTCACTTCTGGAAAGTTAAGCACATCTGTAAGCATTTCTCTGAATACAGACTGGGGTTTCATCCACAATGAATTTGTTGTTTGATTACTGAAGTGATACAATAAGTGCTCTGGCTATGTTTGGCAGGGAGCTGGGGAGGATGGCTTTGTTACTAGCCAGGCGTGATCACTTCCACACTGTGCAAACACCAAAGTTCTGTTGATACATGTGTATGTATACACTTCTATGTATGTATGCTAGTCATATATATAATTTTATCTATAGGGTATATAGATACAGGTGTAGATATAAATTGATTTAGTCTATGATAACATAGATATCTTTTCCTAGCCAGTCATAAAAATATGTAGGAAAGGTTGCTGTGGAGGAGGCCAAATATCTACAATTAGATTCCTTCCTTTTTCTATTACTATTGTAGCAATGGAAGATACTGGGATCTCTGAAGTCTCCTCTTTTCCTACGGACAGGCACAGACCAAGAATTTAGCAATACAAGCTGACCAGCACTATGTTCCCATCCCAGCCTGCAAGGACCCACTCAGACTGTCTTCTCAGCAGGCAGAGGCTCACCCACAGCAAGTGTGCAACCTCATCACTGTCCAAGGAAACAGCTGGACACTTGTTGGGCGGGTGAAAAATGACACCGCTAAGTGGCAGCCCCAGTGCAAACGTTACAGATGGACTGAGCGGTAGCTATATTGCAATGATGAAGTTTTAGCTGCCCTCCACAGCCTGTGCAATGTGGATGCCTTACTTTCCAGCAAAAGGCAGCGGAGCACGTACAGCACTGACTGTACCGCGAGGCTGGAGGCATTTTGCGTGGTTAATTCAGGGTGGGAAGGACATTGCTCCTTCCACTCAGCTGAGTACCTGAGCCAGCTCTCACACACTGACCCTGAAGCTGCATTCCAAAGAACGCAGTGGCCGAAGCACTTCTCAGGTTTTCACTTCTAAATGCCTTCTGAAAAGGGGCTCCAACCTGAGACTCTCCTCGGTGAGACAGCTGAGCTGCCAAGCTACAGATTTCAGGGATTCCTTTTGAAACTCTTCCACTTTGTACAAAGCGATTAAATATTCATTGGCACGGGGACTAGGAGCCAGCCTCCTGGCTGAGCACCCCCAGCCCAAGCTGCAGAGCCCTTTTCACTCCCGTCCTCTGAATATTTAATCAGCTCATACAAAGCAGAGCAGCTTCAGCAGGGGAGCCTGGGCAGCAAGACCCGCTGATCACAGTACACAACAGAAGGACCTGATCCCAGGTCCCTGCTCCAAAGCAGTCAGATGAAGAGTTTAAGCATTCTGCTCAGTGTGGCTGTGAGCATGACAGCTATTCACAACAGCGGACGTGACACTTCCTTTCCCTTCTCTCTGCCACCCTGTCTTTCATGCCAGTTAGATGCGCTGTAACCACCTCAGAGTCCAGCAGAAAGACAGGATGAGGAATGCTTCATTTGTGTCCTGAAAACTGTACAAAATGAACGGATGAAAATTTGATGAGAAGTTTTTCAGCCATTCAAGCATCTCTCTTAATAATTGAGATGTTTGGTTTTCTTCTTCAGTAAGGATTAATGCACTTTGAGGTGACATAGAAACTTTAGTTTTCAGAAAAGAAATAAAAGCCTTGGATTTTGAAAGACAAATCCCACATAGGAATATGCACTATTATATGAGCTTCTATTCTCCTAATTCGCTTAAGTGGTGACTGGCACAGGCTTTGCCCTGAAATTTCAGCATAAAGAAATCTTTTGCAGCCAACGTCTAATAAACAAAGTTCACAGTGGAAATGCTGACAGGCTGTGATCAAAGCAGCACCCTCAGGTGTTGCTGTGATATACTGCTTGCTTACTAAAATACAGCAGTTCAAACAGCCTGGCTGTATTTAATTGGGATATACAGTATTTCCGACACAGCGAGCTCAACACCAAAGAGGTTTTCTTTTACATCTTTCACTCTGCCATTGTTCTGCTATTTGCTCAGAAAGAAAGAACCATTTAGGCCACCAAGTTTTGGTGGAACAAGGACTCTAGTACTGTCCTTGACCTTTGTGGGAGGCTAACCTATAAGTACTCATCTGCTCTTTCCAGTCAGAAGACTATCCTCTCCTCTTCACAGCTGCATGGAGCAGCTCTTCCCCAGTGGTGGATGAGCACAGAATCATGGAATCATTTATGTTGGAAAAGATCCTTAAGAACGTCAAGTCCAATCATTAACCTAATGTTGCCGAGTCCCTAAGCAACACCTCTAGATGTCTTTTAAATACCTCCAGGGATGGTGACTCAACCACTTCCCTGGGCAGCTTGTTCCAGTGCTGGACAACTCTTTTGGTGACAAAATTTTTCCTAATATCCAATCTAAACCTCCCCTGGAGCAACTTTAGGACATTTCCCCTCATCCTATCACTAACATTTTTACTTCAGTTACATCACTTGGCTACGTAAAGAAGTGACAATAACCGTACACCATAATATAGTCTTGATGTCTTTACAGTATTACCACAGAGAAGGAGAAAACCATCCAGGTCATGAATTATTGGAATTACTGACACAGGCTCTACAGGCCACCATTCAGGACTTGTCAGAGTCTAGAGCTGTACTTGGCTCGATACTCTAAGTCCACAATTCTTTCTCTGAAATTCAGCTGTGTGTCTAAAACTCTGGCCTTGCCTGACCATTTGATATATATCCTGTGTCTCAAGGATGACAGCTGGATTTCAACTTCTCTAACCCTTAACCTGGGATTTGAGCTGAGAGATCTCTTTAGGGACATTTCTTTCAAGAGACCTCCGCAGCAGTTAGAGAGAATGGAAAGGAAGCTTTTCAGGAAGTAGGATCTGTTCCCATCTCAGGGAAAGCAATGGAAAACCTGCCTGCTAATTGCTACATATCAAAAATGGTGTATCCAGGCTTGGGTTGAAGCCAACTCATTTGGAGTACTGTTGTCTCTAAATACCATGCCCTTAGATGCTGCACATGGTGCAGGATTTGTAACATGCATAAGACACAAGCCAAATGCAGCAAAAAATGTCCTTTCAGCTTGGACTGAAGATGGTGCACACATTAGCTTGGTCCCAGGCAGGAGCTGCAAGAGGACAGAACATGTACAGTCACTGCGTGGACAAACATCATCTTCTCTGCTCCACTCCAGGAGCCCTGAGAAATCTGTATGTGTGCCTTAAAGATGGGATGTATGGAGATATTAGTTCCTAAAATAAAAATGTCTATTCAGCATGGACAAAGTAGACATTATTTTCAAAGTTTCTAACCAGGCACAAATGAGACAATTCTATAAAAACAGCAATAGGCATTTCACAACTGAAAATACCATTTTGCCTCCACTCCTGCATTTCACGTCACTGCTGCAAGCCCCCTCAAAATTATACCTTTTGAAAGCAGTTTATTAACACTTTTTGTAGCATGAACAAAACAGAATGTTTTCTTAATTCCTGTTCCCAGAATCTGCTAACCTGTTTTGACAAAATTTTTCCCAAAACTTCAGCCTTGGGCATATACCTGGAATATAAAATATCAGCCCAAATGGCTGAAGTTTCACAAAGTCTCAAAATGTGGTTTTATAATACCAAATATTGGGCAAACGTCATATTCTGCACTATTAGCCCTGCCAATTAAAAATATTTCCTTATGTGTAGCAAAGAGCTTTATACAAACTAGCATTTGCAGATGTGGTCACTATTTCCTAGCATGCAATAGCTTGAAAAGTCAAAATCACCAAGTGCAATGGGACAACATTAATGGAATATCTCTCGATTAATTTATTTTTTAAAACTAAAGTTTGCTTTGAAGAATACTGAATAAAAGTGTATCTTTACATCAACTAATTTACATTTAATTACATGGATATTAGTTTAAAAACAGCTGAACGGACTTTCTATTTTTAATTGTGAAAATTCTCTCCCAGGCTAAATTCTTCTATGCCAAGTTTCTGTGCTGATCACATTTTTACAGTCTAGTTATAAACCCTAGAAAAACAACGTTTATAGGAAATGTTGACACAACCTTAACTAAAGTGGTGCTAGCTGACACCTCTATATTTTCAATTTGGGGATTTCTACTGGGAAAATATAAACGCTAATGCAGTAAAGGAAGCCAACTACAATAAAACCCTCATAGTCTTCCTGTTCACCCCATGAAGACCTACTTCAAAAAGCACCAACTCAGGCTGGAGATGAGTTGAAGTTAACTGCATTCCTCTGAGGGTACTAAAAATTACCTGCAGGTAGTTCAGCCTTACAGTTACTTGCAAGACTTCAGTTTGGTCAATGCTACGTGAATATCCATTAAAAATATTGCAAAGAAAGTGAGAATGCGCATAAGCTTAAAAAAGGGTGTTAGTCCATTTATTTCCTTCCTAGCACAACATAAAAAGAGGAAAACAGACTTCATAGATTCTAGTGAAACAAATATAAGTACACACAAGGGAAAAATACAAAGATTGAAAGTGCAAAGTGAAGTTAACTTTCCTACCTGTATTTTTTAAGTATGGCTTGCCTAAAATTAATTCATGAAGGGAGGGCTGGGGCCTCTGCTTAGCCTTGTTTTGTAAGATGTTTGCATGGATTCATGAGCCAAGAAAGACCAGGATGATTGTCAGGACATCTTCTGGGTTTTGATGAAAGAAATCTGAAAGTCTTGGGTAGCTGATCCTGCTTCAAGAATGAAAACTAATCATGTCAGTGAAGTACTGAAAGTGATACATAGTGAGACAGTGTTGGAGGGATAGTGTTGGAAAAGGTGGTAATTTCAGAACTTAAATATGAAACTCAGAATGAAGAAGAGATTACATTTTTTAAGGGCAAATTGTGCTGAACCAGCCTGATTACTTTCTGTGATGACTAACTCTGTTCAAGAGGGGAGTACAATGGATGGCATTAGTAAGATTTTGAAGCATCTTTGTAGCCAAATTAGAGAGATAAGGACTGGACAGCTGGACTGGCAGAACCATCAGGTTCAGAGGATAACAGGCAACAGTTCACAGTCTAAATGGCAACCATTTGAGTGGTTTTTATGGATTTAAAAGTGGGACTGACACTGTTTAATGTCTTCCCTAGTTACTTGGACAATAATCTATAATGCATTTACAGCAAATTTGCCAACGACATCAATGCCCAGGGAAGTTGTGGCTGCCCCATCCCTGGAGGTGTTTAAGGCCAGGTTGGATGGGGGCTTGGGTTACCTGATCTAGTGGAATGTCCCTGCCCATGGCGGGGACATTGGAACTAGATGATCTTTGAGGTCCCTTCCAACCCCAACTATTCTATGAATCTATAATTCTAAACTGGGGAGAGTGGTCAATAAGCTGGAGGGCAGAGCTACCATTCAGAAGGACCTTGGCAAGCTGGAGAAACAGGCCACAAGAAATCTTCTGAAGTTCAACAAAGGGAAACACCAGTCCTGCATCTGGGCTGAATTAACCCCATACAGCAGAACAGGCTGGGTAGCCTTCACCAGGAAAGGAGCTGGCAGTCCTGATGAACAATATGTTGAACACGTCAGTAGACAACATGGTATAAGTGAGACATTAATAAGTGGTAAAGAGCCCATAAGAAGCCCAGTTCAAGGGACAGGAGCACAAGGCACCTAAGGTGAGGCTGAGAGAACTGGCTTTACTGAGCCTAGGGAAGAGGATAGGAGAAATCTTATTGTTGTCTTCAATAACCTAAGGAGTGGTTGTAGAGAAGATAGGGTTGACTCTTCTTGAAGCTGCACAGCAGAAAGATAAGAGGTAAGACAAACAACAGAATGGGAAATTCCAGACGGGCATAGGGGAGAAAAAATCCTAGTGAAAACAGTTGAGCAGTGGCCAGGCTGCCTAGAGAGGTTGTGATAACTCTATCCTCAGAGATATTCAAAATTCAGCTGGACAAATTGACTGCTTTGAAAAGCAGGTTGGAAAAAGTGACTTCCAGAAGATCTTTTAAACCTGAATAATTCTATTTCTTTTTGCTGTTTAGAAACTATCCTCACTTGCCAGTTCAAGAACTGAGTGGGGAAACCAGGACTTTTCAACATAACTTCTGGCCTTTACTTGCTTAGTGGATAAGGAGCAAGAGGGACAGTTGCACTCTGAGCCGCTGCCTGCAGGGTTGCAGATGCCATTCAGATTCTTCCTCTAGACAAATTGATTGCTGATGGAGCTGGATACTCGACTGCTTCTGAGAGTCCAGCCTTTTCTGTTTTGTTTTGGTTTTGTTGTTTTTTTTTAAAGGCATACAGAACTCTCTAGCAACATCAGGAAGTATTGGCCTGACTCTTCGTTAGCCGTTATCATACATAACCTTCACCTCTTCAGAGGCAACCACTAGAAAGTTACGTAAAAAGCCAAACTGAATCAACCTAGTGAACAAATGCAAAACATATTGTCCTTGTCTTAGACCTGCAATGACCCATCTTCATACGGCTGTAACCCACTTCATTGCATGCAGTTAACAAACTGTAGTCCTTCGATTCAGTGAGACGCTGCTTTTACCATTACTTTTGTGTTAAGTCTAACTGTCTATTAAGAAGGTAATTTGGCTTACACCCCAATTAAAGTCAGATAAACCTAACCTTCCGCAGCTCCCAAGGGACTATTCACTGATGTATCTCTATGAGCAGAAAACCTTTGGATGATTTTTTTTTAACCTTGCTAACATTTCAGATGTGCTGGCAGCAATTCATAGAGTTTCTGCCCACTGCCTCCTTCTTCTGTTTTCCTCAAAAGGTTTCACAAGATACCACACTAACCTTGGCAAAAATGCAAAGTCTGCTTTAAGGTTAATGCTAAACTTCTGTAGTACATTATTTTAAGGTTTAAAAGAAAGATAGTAAGTTCCAGTATGTACCTGTCAGTACTAAATGATTGTTCATTTCCTGTGAATTGAGGATAAAGTAATAGCATACATCTGGTGGGCTAAGACATGTTGCTTATTTCTTTTTCTTCTCTGAGCGATATTCATTACCAGCTGTGAGACATCACCATGCAGAATCTCCAAATACCTTTGAGGAAAATTAAAACAAAGGAACAGAGGGCTAGAAAGGACCCCCTGTGACTCAGAGCCCAGTGTCCTGCTAGCCCCAGGCACATCACGCAATGTCTTTCATCAGCTGTTCACACTCCATCTAACAACCCCTTTTGTGCCCCCATACTTGCACTGGAAGTCTGCTCTCTCCAGTGTTCAACTGGCTGGATAACGTCGTTTAGTTTCCAGCTAAAATGCATTCACGGGCAGTTTGTGCCCATTTGTTCTAGTGCCAGCACTGTACTTCATCTTCAAAGATCTTTTCCTTTCTTGATGTTTAACTTCTTGGTGTATTTATAGTGAGCAATAATGTTTCATATCAGGTTTTGTTTTGCTACACTAAATAAGTCAAGCTCTTTTGACCTCTGTGTGCAAAGTAGGCTTTCCATTTCCCATCGTCACAGTACCTCTTTGCTGCCCTTGTTCTCATGTCAACTTTGACCCAGGAGCCTATTGCTGAACACAGGGTTCCAGATAAGGTCTCACCAACTTATTTTATTAGTTGCTAACCATTTTCTTATGTGAATCACGCCAGAAGATGACATTCTAAAAGGATATACATCACCAAACAAACTAGAGACATTGAGAAAAATTCAATTATAAACCTCTTTCCCTTCTGTAATGTAATAGTTCTAAATGTTAGGTGCTTGCTGGCTTTGCAAGGCAGTGGTGTTTTGATGATGGGTCCTGAAGCATACATTAGAGCCTAAAAAAGGAGGCTGAGGTATGTAAACAACAACCATGGAAACACAGTGACCAGAATGAAAAGAGTCCAAGAAAGAAGTGAAGTAGGATTTATTACTGCACCACAATGGATGATAAAGGAGGTGATTAGAAATTAACTGTCAAATTCAATTCTTTGCATTCACCTGGCATGAAAACTGTGTGAAACAGAACGATATATATTTACATGAATAAAAATCTCAGTGGCATTTTCACACCTTCCATTTGAAAGCATTAAGTATGGCAAGTGAAATTGACTTCACGCTATAAATACTGTTTGCTTCCTACATATCTCCAAGTCAGAACAACAGAAGAATATAACCAACATGATTAAGTGGAGAAAAGAAAATAGTTTGCAATTTTCTCCATATGCACTCAGTCTACTCAGCTCTTGAGTAACTTAATGTGAAAGTTTAAATTTAATGTTCTCATTGTTCATTTCTGAGGTGTGACCTGAATAAAATGCTTGAGGGGAAATAACTTGAAACAAAAGGTCTTATTATTTGAATGTTAGTATATGGTCTTATATGGAATAAAATTTAAATGTATACATTTTTATTATGATACCAAAATAGCAAATTTTTACAGTCTTTCATGGGCAGTTCCAGAAATTTTGTCTCTTTCATGATTCCTGCCAGCACTGAGCTATGCCCCAGTACAGTAATTTTCTTCAGTATCATACCCCACATAAATATCATAGTTTTATCTGATGGTAATGAATCTTAGAGGCAAATAGTTTTTTTCCAGCCATTTCATATTACATTCATAAAGGTATGAGGGCAACTTGAATCGTTAAATATTAAATTGAAGGCAGCATACGGAAAAAACCTAAAAGGGGAATGCCCCACTGGATTAAATAAAACAATCTCCTTGCAGAAAATGCTCAGCTGCACGCCGGAGGCAAGCTCAACTGCTCTATTAGTTCCCAGAGAGAAGAAATTGTGGTTTGTGCCATTTTGCTTTATGTAAGAAACAGATTCCCAGTCACTGCTCAGATGCAGTTGCATTAGACAAAGTCATTGTACCTTTTCTGCCCTTTGTGGTTCTTTAGGCACAGGAGGATTGCCTTTCTGTATGTAAATCTCTGTATGTTTTGAAGATATTTTTCCTCCGTGACCTGCCTACTGGACTGAGTACAGCTCAGATTACAGAGGTTTTCAATGGACATTAAGCACATGCTGGTACATTTTAGGGCAAGGAATGACCTCTTGAATTCGGAGCTGTAAAATGCAGCTACTCTGTTTACACAGTTGACGGATAAACTTTGTTCCACAGGTCTCGTATTCTCAGACTGGTTGTAAAGACTTTTGTTTTGCTTATACTATGTTCTGGAACTCAAATTTCTCACCCTCCTGGGATCACTGCGTGTACAAGACTCTCTTGAAAAACGTGACTATGTCAGTCCTAGTTCTGCATCTGTGAGACATTCAAATCTCTGTGTCAGCTTAAGGATAGACGAGAGAAAAGTTGCTGCCCTGAGAAAAAGTTGCTACAGGGGATCAACATTTTCTTCCTCTAATATCTTCAAATGAGGCTATTTCAGGAATTGAGAATAATTCTCTTGGATCAACGAAGTTTATATAGCCAACATAAACAAACCTATGCCTGCTTCATGCCAAGGAAGGAGAGAAAGGGGTGATATTTCTTTTGCTACCAACACAGGCTCTTTCGCTTGAATAGTATTTTTGGCAAATGCTACCGTATTTAACTTCCTACAACGGCACTGTTTATTTAAGGGCAATATAAAACATCTCTGGCCCTTCTCTTAGATTTTTCAGTTTGTTGGTTGACTTTCATGTATCCTTTTAAGCACATTTTTTTTGTGGTAACTTTGGAATCACTACTCAGTGCCTTTAAATGAAGTATTTCCAAGCAACAAGAAATCTGTTTCAGCAGGACAAGGAAATAAGCTGTACCAGCTACACTATTGCTCACGGATTTCACTGTTTTCTGTACACCCTGTTCTCATGAGTAGTTCAGAGGAACAAAATGACTGCTAGACTAGAGGTCTACCTAGCCAAATACCTTGTCACCAACAAAGATCAGTTTTGATTACTTAGAGAAGAATGTAAAAAAAGTATAGTTGTGCCTTGCCTAATATGTACTTGAACTTCTGGCAATCATTTTGCCCCAAGCTGCACTGCATTGTTTTATCAGACTGAGCTGGGAGAAATTTACTTCAATAGTAGTTTTTGCTCTCTGCATTTTTGTGGTATAGAAAATGTACTTGCAGCTATAAAACTTTCCCAACTTTCTATCTGATTTTAAATCAGAGACCTGTAAAAATGTTTCAAATCCTGACAGAAAGTTTACCAGCTCCACACATTATGGCTTACTGTCAGCTGACATCATCCCAGCTTTCTACAGAATACAGTTCTTTTCCATCCATGATTTCAGGTTGGAGCCTCCTCCTCTATGTCAGAGCAGTGACAGTTTCTATTTGTACCCGTTACGTGCAAGCTGTTGGTCTCTGGCTTTGCGTGTGATGTAGCAGAACTGTGCTCCAGACAAAGCCACTGCCTAATAGCATCCAGCTGATCTCCACACTACCACAGCTGCTGACAAGCCACCACAAGCTGGTGCCACAAGTCCCTGTGGCCACAGACAGAAGACATGTTCATCCAGGAGCACCCTGAGGGTTTGGGGTTGGACGGCTTGAGCAGCCAGTGCTTCCCCTGCCTGCCAGGGGCAGCTGGATAGTTTAATCTTTACCTTTCCTGTCTTCTGAAGCAAATGTGCTTGCGATGGACATAATGGTCTATCTGCACCCTGCTTAATGTTTCCCCCAGATGTATTGTTTCTGCTAAACAGTATTTACTATTGGTATTTAGGTAAAGCTCTGGCTCTGGATGACCAGAGTTCCTGGTCATGCTCTTCAAAAGTTTTTCCCATGTGAAAATATCACCAGCTACTTTAGCCCCCTCACCACCACCACTGCCTTTTTCATGTACTTTCCTGTGAAATTCTGTGGATGCCAAACATAACCCGAACATCCACCTGCAGAAACGGGGTCTCCCAGAGGAGGTGCAGAATGTGCACAAACTTGTACTCTGTTTTCCTAAGGACACCTGCCAGAATCCTGCTGATGCATCAAGCATAGGAAAATACTTGGCACAAGCCATGTCTCCAAAGATTTCTCTCCTTGTAGGTAGTGGAAAATATTCCCTCTTTAACATACTTATTTAATTTTGGTCCTCTCTATAGAAGTGAATACTTCTGCCTTTCCCTGCTGCAGTGTCCAATAAGCGCAGTCACTCGTGGTTTCTCACATCTCTCAGAGCACTTATTTTGTCCCATTTTAGCTCCTGCCTCAAGGAGAATGGTGTGAGCTGTTGTCATGCTACGCTCTCTCTGCTCTGTCCTGTGCTTCTGAGAGATTCCCTTTTCTCCTCAAGACTTTCCATAATTCTTCTGCAGTTTTTAAAGCCCATGGACTTTCCAGCAAATGCATCTTCTTAATGGCACTAAGATTTTTTAACCCATTAGTGGGTACTGCTTTCACTGGTACATTCAAAAATTGTGCTGAGGTGGTGGCATGACTAAAATATTAATAAACAAAGCATTAGCTTTCTCAAGAAAGACAGGCAAGATTAGATTAAAAAAGATATATTGCTTTGCATTCAAGATACATATGTGTGCTGGGAGATCCAGAATGAGGAGCAAGTTATAATCTGAGAAGGTAAAAGGGGAAAAGAACATGAGAGTTTTGATTATTGAAATTGCAAAATACCAAATAAGGAAAGCCTGAGGCTTTCTGTGTCCAAAAAGCAGAATCGGGAACAGAACAGAGTTTTATATAAATGAGGGATTTTAACAATCAGATATTCATTGATGAAGGAACGCAACAGAATGCTGATGTCCAATGAGTTCCTGAAATTACTGGCAATGTTGTTTAAAAAAGTGGAAGAAGTATTCAGAAAGCAGGCCCTTCTAGATTTTATGCTGAGCAGTAAAGAATTCTGTGCGAGTGCGAAGGTAAAAGACAAGGTGTGTAAGTAACGTTGGAGTCACTGGATATAAGATCCTTGGAAATGAGATGAAAAAGAGCAAAAAATGTAGATGGACTAGAAGTGCAGAGGCTTCGATAAATTACTAGTTAGCTGGTAGCTATGGGAATATGAGCATTAAAGACAGTTAAGGACATTAAGGACAGTAGTATACATTATTCCACATCAGAGAAACTACAGACAGTGTAAAAATAGACCAAACTGGTTAAGCTATGATCATTCATAATATATGTCCAAAGGAACTAAAACGAAACCAAGTTAGATCACTCAGGGCACTAAAAAATAGTAGCCTGATCATGTAGGACCAAAATCTGTGCTTTGCCTTTTCTGATTCATTTTTTTCTGATCCAAAATTAGATGCAAAGAGCAAGAGATGTGAGGCTGACAAGTTCACCAGTAATGAGGATGAATCCAAGGAAACTAATGGTTTCTGCTTTAAAATGAAGGAAAACTAAAAGCCAAGAAAGCTGAAGTATATAATTTTGCTTTAGTTTTCACTCAAATGATTGGTTCTAACCAGCTGTCTAGCATAATTAAGACTAATGATTGCAGGGCTTAGAACAAAGAATAGCTAAAGGAATTCTTAGACAAGGTTAGGTGCTTTCAGATCAGTTGCGCTTGCTTGATAAACTCCATCTGCAGATGTCACAAAACCTTCATAAGAGAACTGCATCATGAAAAGAAATCTGTCAGCAATTCTCTGTTGCAGCACAGGTATATTTCTGCAGGGCTTCCACAGAAATCTGTTCTGGATAATTTTCTGGTTGATGTCTTTCCTGAGGACCAGGATAATGCAATATATTTCATAAGTTTGCAGATGGCATGGAGCTGTAGGGACTGCAGGCAGACTGCACAATGGGATTAAAACTCAAAATAATCTTGAAGAAATTTATAGAAGAAAATACCTGCAAAACCAGAATGAAAATTAACAGTGACAAGTTTAAAGTTCTATACTTGTGCAAGAATGATCACCTGAACAATTATGGGGTGTGGAGACACCTGGCTACCTGTCAGCTCTACAAAAATTAGTCTGGAGTTGTAGTGGGCCATGAGCTGAGCAGGACACAACACAGTCATGCTGCTTCAAAAAGGCAGCTCAATACTGGACTGGAGCCAATACTTACACAGGAGCGTAAGTTAGAAGTTTCACCTGCTCTAAGGAGAAATTCTAGGGCATCGGCTGGAGCATCATATGCAGGCTTACCCAATGCCTTTCAAAAAGCACGGAAACTAGTTCAGAAAAATCCAGTAGAGACCAACATGAGTGATTAGCAGTAGGAAACACAACTTGGGAGGAAACCTGAGAGAAACACACTTGCACAGCCTAAAGAACACAGAGAGAAGATAGAGGGAAAAGGAACTATACAGGACAATGATTTTCAAACAGATGAAAGGACCCATGAAAAAAGAAGTAATTTTTTTTTTTTTTTTTTTTTGCAAAATCACAGGATTAGATTATAGCAAAATTTTTATTTTAAGCATCAGGTAAAACTGTCTAGTGGTAAAGCAGCAGAGAGGTAGATGAGGTAGATGAGATTATTTGTGATTAGGGAAGTCACAGAATTTCCATCACTGGGAGTTTTTTAGGAACAGGTGAGACAACTGTCAAAATTCACCTGGAAGCAGTTTTCCCTAAGAGTGGGTAAAGCAGTGGGCTGTATGATCTCTTGATTATCTTTCTAGTCATATATTCACTTTTGTGGAGCTATGCTCCATTTATCAGTCAATTTTGTGATTTGTTCACATGGCCACTTTGCAGTGATTTCTTTACATAGAGAAATAAATCTTAACTGTTTATCACTTCCTTTTTTGTGGATTTTCAGTGTAAGAATTAATGATGGTCCTGCTTTGGCTAATATAACTCTGTCTGCCTAAAACTGCCCTGTTGCTTTCAGGTTTATAGTTCCTGCATTTATGATGACAAGATTTTCCAGTGATCTTACAAAAAAATGCTCTGAACTGCAAGTTCTTTTATTGCCCTTTTCAGTCCTGCTGGGCAAACTTCCCTGCCACTCAGAAACTCTTACACAATGATGCTGTCCTTTAGGTCTTGCATCTTATTCCATGGATCAGCATTATTTTCCCCATGTTGTCTGCAAAGAATACAGCTCTTTAGACTGTTTTGAGAGACACTAATTCTTGGCATCAGTCGAGACTTTGTATCTGTGATAAATTAAACACCAACAGGATTACTGGTTCTATCCCCATTTATGCTATTGTTCCAAGATAGACTATATTGAACAGGTACCTGATGGGGGGGAAGAGTATTTTGAGACTAGATTAATGGTAAGCACAGTCAGAATTTTAAGATAATGGGTGTTTGCCCTTCAAAATGCAAAGAGGAGAATGATTAGAAGAATGAAGGGTGGCAGCACGAGCACATGGCTTGAATACAAAATCACTGTAAAGGGGCAAATTTTGTTCATCTTTAAGATTTTCACTGAATTTGCAAGGTAAGAAAGAGAATCAGAGGATCTGGCCAGCTCCTCCTCTCTTCCTTAACCCTACTCCTCTTAGCAATTCATTCTTAGGGATTTGGACTTGTGCTCAATTTCCCTAGCAGCAGAGTTCATATGTACTTGATTACTCACGCAGGAGACAATTTAACCATGAAAACCTCATATGTGAAGGATTAGCTGAGGGCAAAGTAGGGCTCTTAAACTCTTAAAGTAAGTATAGTCATGACAGCACAGTTTGATTAAGTTGAAACATTTCACTTAGCAAAGTATAGATTTAATTCTAATACTTTTAAAGGCAACAAAAAAGAAAGGGCACTCATTTCACCCAGCGCATCATACTGTCTGCACATCTGTTTCCCTGAGGGGAACAGCAAGCAAACTCTACATAGAAAAAAATAAATTATTACCTTTCCTGAACATCATTCATCTTCTGGTACTTGTAATTGTTATGGTCACATTTCATGATTTCTACAAATCCTATTAAACCTTATAAAGAGAAATGAGGTTAGTGTTACAAAGTTGTATTTGAGAAGCAGTGTACGGTTTGTCTGTATTAAGATAAAATAGAGTCATAAAAGTGTTAGAAGTTCTCTTTTATTTCCTGCAGATATAAAAAAAATAACTTATTCGTAGTGTCATGCAAATACTGAAGATGCTACTGCCATCTTTTTCACATTGTAACACCTTCTCCACTGGCCATAGTTTTCATGCTTAATTTTCATGTTTATCATCACTCATGCAATTCCAATTGATGTCTGATTCAATTTTCTTGCTACATAAACCAATTTTACATCAGTGTAATTCCAGTAAACAGGGCTACTCATGTCATAAGAAGAGAGCGAAGCCCTTTTTTATTTCCTTTAGCTCTTCTTTTCTGAATTTCTTGGGCCAGATTCTTGGCTGATTTAATTTTTCTCTGTTGCCTTTAGTGCAACTACATTACCTTACTGTATTTGCCTGTGACAGTTACAAGTTAGCTTTCAATTGAGTCAGTTAAAACTTCTGCTGCTGTGTTTTACTGAAATCTTTCCTCTGGGTCGAACACTTGAGCTGTCTTTCTGCCTTCATGTGCACCCATGTGCTTTGCTAAAATAATTTGTATGAAATTGCAGGCCCAACTTACACGGTAACTGCCTAAAAATAATCTCCTTGAAATCAATGGCCAGTCTTAAGAAACCTGGTTAATACATTTTATGTGATGTGATAAATTACTGTTGCAATGTATTAAGAGTTTATACCAAGAGTAACTCAGGTGGATGGTATGAACTGTTTTATCCACTTGCTAAAAATCTGTTTTCTTCTGCTTCACTTCTGCCTTGTAGAGAGAGGAAAAAGCAAGTAGATTCCTGACTGGTTCTGACTTCAGTAACCCAGGGAACAGCCCTGCAGGCATGTGCAGAGACTGAGAAAGTGTGCAATCATCACCCTTTTGCTATTGCTCACAATTTAAAAGCCAATCAGCAGCAGGAACAGGAAGAGAAAAGGTCACAAGAGGACAGTGTCCATGGCCAGCATCAGGTTTCAGAATAGAGACCATAAGGGAGAAAATGAAAAACATTCGGATTTAATTAAGGTAGTAATCTGGAAAAACGAGGAACAGTTGAAAGTTATAGAGTTGGGGCATCCTACAAACTTCTTTTCTTGATCGCAAAGTAACCTTGCAGTAGCCTCTGCTACTGAGAATAAGGAAGGAAGAGGTTGGTAGAAACTCTGGCTCTAAGGTCTGCCCTAGAGCTGGGTTTTTTTTGTAGTGCAGCAGCATTAATAGAGGCAAAGGAACGAGTACAATAGGAAAGGGGTCTGGGAGAAAATGACATATGTTGCTTAGAGCTTTGCTCCTCAGCGGATAGCGCTTTCACATCTATGAATATATGTATTTCTCCCAGAAGTAGCTTTTCAGTTGTCATCTTTAATTTTCTGCTAGAAAATTCTCCTTGAGCTTATATATAGTATATAAATAGCAGGTAAATCTTGAGTTATATAAAATAACAATGTGGGTAATATATACATATATTTGCTTGTATTTATCTCAAAAAAAAAAAGTGGTGAAGACAGCTGCACAAATTGAGATGAAAGAAGACAAGATGCTTGAGTCTCTTCTACTCTTTGGAAGGCCTATCTATACTACAGCACTAATTAGCTAAAGGCAGGGGTATCTGACTCAGTTCCAGTCCTCTGTGTTTTATCACTAGTTTGTTTTGTCACACAGCAGTGGTGAAGAAGAAAATTAAATGACTTTATTCCACTCAGTAATCTGCCCAGACTTCAACATAAAAAACGCATTAGAATAAACCATAGTTCTGGGCATCCCAGACCGGCAGACGCTGAAAACGCTAAACCTCAAAGGCTATCCCTTCAACGACAGATAGAACAATGTTGGCATAAATCAAACAAGGGCACAGCCCTCAGTCTACACGTGCCTTCAGTTGAGTGTGGGGCCCTGATTCTCCAATGCACTGCTTTGTATTTAGCTGTCTGGGCAAACCAGTTATAAACTGTGCATAGAAAGATGCTCAAGTACCTGGTGGTAGCCTACATTTATTTTGCATTATAAGTATAACACATAAAGACAACGTAGTGCAGAATCAAAGCAACCTCTTGTTCCCTCCCATAACATACAAGAAAAGGATGGAGTATTCATGTCTACTGAGGAAAAGAATTATGTAAAAATTTGATACTACTTATTGAGAAAAATGTAGCATAGCTTATTTTTTGGTAAAAATACATAATATTCAGAAAGAAGACCTAGAAGTTTGTAGGTTTCACATGAAAGGCCTTTTAAAATCACATGTTTGTGGCAATTCATTCTAAAACTGGCTGTGGTGTGCAGTAAATAGTACAGTTTTTGCTTTGAAAACGTCTGTCTGCAGTGGTATGAAAATAAAATCCCACATCGAAGAGTACAGCACAAGTTAGCCCTGACCCACAGACAAAGGATATTTATGCAAGGATATGTGCAGAGTTTTATCTAAGCAATGCTTTTCCATTTTCTTCTTTTTGAATTGTAAATATTTTTCTCTTGTCTTGTTTTCCCATCACTGGTGAAATGTGTTCCACTTCAACTTCAGCAGAATACTGGACAGCTGTACTGAAAGCCCCAAACTTGCACTTGAAGGGATGCTTGGAAGATTCACTGGAAGCTGGTAGAGGGTATTCTGGTATTGTTTAAGCCAGATTTATGCTGATGGAACACCTCTGGGTGAAATCCAGATCTTTTTGAACTCAAGGCAAAGAATGACTCCAAGGACAGCCAAATGAAATCACCTTACAGAGAAAACATTGGAAAAGCCTTTGTTATTTATACATTTGACTTAAGCCAAGTGATCTAATTGTTGCTGAATTTCAGTAAAGTATGTCCCAGTCAGTGCCACTGAGTTAATCTTGTTTTACATCTGTGGGATCGGGATCAGGATCAGGATTTGTCTAAAGATTTTTTTTTCAACAAATCAGGTGGAAGTGAAACTAAAGGCTTTTTTTACAGCTGAATAAAGATGTAAAAGTAAGGGTAGACCTGTGGAAAAGGGAGAACTATGCTGAAATTCTCTAAGGTGTCCAGTCTACTAGGGAACAGCTTCTGTTGCCACTGCCTCTGCCAGCCTGTATAGTTACATGCCAACCTTATGTTTCTTTTCCAAAAGCCTAATCAAGGAAGTTTCTGCCTTTTCTTATGTTACCTTGCTCATTTAGAATATCACCAAGTTGATTTTCTATTCCTTTTTAGCTCTTGCAAGAGTTGGCAGAATTTTAATGTTTGTAAGTGGCATCAGTGCCAGTTAGATGGGAAATTATTTTCTTTTATTTTTTTTAACCTCTACTGCTGTCTGAGCCAAATTTAGCTATAGGTGCCAGGTGGTAATCATTAATGCCCTACCATGCATGTGTGTGGACTGCTGCAGAGGTCTTGGGCTCAGTCCTGCCCTTCAGAAGTGGTACATTTAGTTCCGCCTAAGAGTCACTGAACATGAACATCTAGAAGGCACTGTCAGAGCAAATGAAGCAGAAAAGGTGATCCCAAAAATCAGTGAACACAAATATCTCCCCTCTGCTTTCTGAAGAGATGCCAGTTCCTCCTGTGTATACACCTGGTGGAGTAGTACTGCCCCAAGAAACATCTCAATCCTCCACGGCAGCAAGCCCAGAAGCTGATCTGCCAGACCCAACCTGGTTAACCACTAGCAGGCAGTAAGTGGGGTAGTCAGCTTCCCAAATAACAAGAGCAACTTCTTTCTCATGCATTGTGGACAACTTTCACACCTCTGCTCTAGTGCTGCAACTCATAGGTGACTTCTAGGGCACAGATGAGGAAGTGTCCTTTGCCTTTCTGACAGTCTGCTAGGATGCCAAGTCATCTGAGTCTGGCTTCACCATCTATCGCAGGAGCCCTGCTAGCTGGCTGAGTCCACTAGCATGTCTCATATCATGCGCAGTGACGTCAGAAAAATAGCTCTGCAGACTTCATCCTCCTGCTCCTTCTCCATTAAGCATATTCCCATATCCTTAGAAGCCCTATGAAGCTACACTGCCAAATCTGTCTGCCTACATGCCTGCCAATGCACATATACTCTGATAGACACACTTGTGGCACTCAGCGGCAACCCCTATGCTGCCTGTCAGCAGGGGGATAGTGGCACTGGCAAAATCATTAGATGCCAGCAGAAGAATCATGGGACTTGCTAGTTTTAAGTGCAGTCTCCAAAGTCCTGGAAGTTCTGGTGGGCATCCTAGAATTTACCATTAGATAAAACACTATGGAATAGCTTCACAGAATACTGAAGGATTTATTCATAGAGAGGCAGAGTAGTGGAGATTCTATGATAAACAAGAAAAGCACCTTCACTGAGGGGAAGAAAGGGTCCTAAGGGTGTGCTTCTATTTCATGCACTTTACTCACTGCCCTTTCAGTGAATGAATAAACTAAACCAATGGAACAAACCCAAGCAGACATTTCTGTGAATTTCCCACTAATGCCCTCCATGGCGTACCCACTCTTTGCATCTTTCCTGATTACTGTTTATTAAAAAGATTTCTAGTTTCATATACTTTCTTCATCAGCCTGTTCCAATTAAGAGTAGCACTACAAATACTTTGTTTCATTCTCTCATCTATAGAAAGAAAAACTTTTATGTTAAAAATCAAAACAGCCCTGCTCCCATATTCTGGTTTTGTATTGTGTATATTTTGGCAGTTAGAATTTTACCAATGCAAATACAGAGACATGATTACTCTGCATGAGGGAAAGACATAGTTATTTATACATAACATAGAACATGCTTTGGTATGTGTTCCTAGCTAAATATTTTTAAAAAGACAACTAGCAACTCAGCAACATCTCCTGAAAAATTAACATTCTCAATTCAGTGACATTTTTCATAATACACCTTCAGTTGATTTAGTACACTATGCATGAAAGCATCAGATCTAGAATCATTAGTGACAGTTACTAAACTTCAGCTTTTACCTCCCATTCCTAGGAGTTTCTTTTATTTCAGCATAATCCTGACTGCATTTTCAAGTCTAAAGCATATCATTCATAGAAATATTAAATAGACATTGACATACATTAGAACCTTTGGGTTTTTCTCTCAGATGCACGTATTTAATCTATCTAGGACTACACTTATGACTTAAAGGCTGGAAAATCTTGTACTGGGTGTCAATGTAAATTAATTAGTGATGTTTTAAATAAACTTTTCATGTGACATATGGGAAAAACCTGGTGATGGCAAAACTAATACTTTTCCCTTGTTCCTTCCAGGTATAAATCAAAATTTGACTCCCTCATATTCAATTTTTCAGATGTATAATCTACATCTATTATATTTAATCTCGAGGTATAATGCTCTGACTCTCAATTTCATGTAACTTAAATTATATAATATGCATGCTCATGAGTTAAAAGATAGTTGTTGCTTTTTTTAAGGAAAATAAACAGCAGGGTATACATTATCATTGTTATGAAACAGATTCACTGAGTTATTTCTTTGACTATAGCATGAAACACTCAACTTTGAATTTCAGTAACTGAGGTAGGAACAAATGGACTAATAAAATGCTTTTCTGACCAAAGTTTCATCTGTCCCAGTGTCCTATCTCCTAGCAGATATGTAGGGAAGAGTATTAAAAGAAAAGCATATATTAGTACTTTTTCTACTTTTCATAATTTGTGGTCCTGGGGCTACCTTTCTTTTAATCTAAATTGTATACACTGATATGACATTTTTACTAAAATACAATAGCATATGTTCTCTCTGTATATTATTAAATACACTTTTTTCATTATTAGGCTAATATCTATCTTCAGCTTTACCCCATGAGCTGGAAATTCTTGCTAGATTGTGCTAAACAAAAGTGTCCTCCATACTTTTGTCCTGACAGTCCCTGCCGCTCTGGAACCCAGCGTGGAGGAAGCAGCTGTGGGAGACTTCATGGAAACAAACTCTTAGTATGAAAACAATCCCAACAGCTTCAAACTGAATGGATCCTCCTGCACCTTGGGCACATCTGTCATGTAATGAAAAGTACCTGTCTTACTCCTTTGCTGTTCTCTACAGCAGAGATGTCACAAGACTCCTGAGACCAGGCATCTTCTTTCTGCTCTTACATCTGCTAAGCAATTCAGTGAGTATATTAAGCCTCCCTTCATCTGTGTTCTCATTACTACGTGGACTATAATTGGTAGGAATTCCCTCGGATATCCTGCATCCTTCTTGTGACATATTTTGCCCTCAACCCAGGAGACATTACCAAAATGGTTCTACTTCTTTCTATTCAGGACACAGATGTCTTGGCACAGGATTTGCACTGAAGAATCACAGCTCAGTATTACTGGTCTTTTCCTTCCTCTTACTGCAAAGAGCTGGATTGTCACTGGCCTCCCAAGCTTCTTTTCTTAACCTGTCTGCCTAAGGAAATAAGATGTTTACAACACTGCTTTTGATCTGTTTGTTTTTTTTTTTTTCTGTCTAGTGCCCTGGTAGCAACATAGGAATCCACCGAGAAACTTCATGTGCATCTGAAAGAGGTAAAGCCTCAAAGAGAATTACATTCTTCCTGGTTTTGCAGCAATAAGCAGGTAGGGAAGAACAGTGAGCTAAAATAAACTGATGTGGGGGATTATCAGACAGAAATTATCACTTGTTTTAGGTGTCAGTGACTGATAAGTCAGCAAGCTCATAGCGTGCTCGCCATAGAACTGATGCTTCCTGCAAAACTGGGAGCATCAGGATATTCCTGAATGAGACTGAGGTGGAGAAATGTATAGGAAATCAAGGTTCAGGAATCTTAAGGCTACTGGAACAAGTACTTTTATTGCATAACGCTGTCCTTTTAAGAACATACTGTTTATGATTTCAAAGCTAAAACTGAGGTTTGTGTTTGTATAACTTTTGTATTTGAGGATCACAATGAAGTATATAAGCATTAGACTATTTACACACACCTTCTGAAACTACGCACTTGATGTATTAGTAAGTGAAACATGTCAAGTGGCTTTGTTCACTTAAACTACAGCTCAAGTTTTTCTTGGTTTATCTTGTTAACATTTTAATATACCTATGTACAAATAATACAGATGAAAAATAAAATAACAGTAAATGTGTCAACAATGTAATTTGTTGACAATGAAAATTATTAGGCTTCTTCACCATTGATTAAAAATGTCACTAGTTGTTTTCATATATATATTATATATATACAATATATATATATATTCATATATATATTCATATATATACAATATTAATCCTGAAAAGAGCAAGTATAAAGAACAAATAATAATTAACATAATAAGAATAAAAAAATTTGGAATGCTTCTAAACATACTGATTTTCTGGGGGTTTCCAAGGACAGTCTTTTGTTTAATTGTATTTCTGGGCTGTTGCCAGGCTGCCACTATTCCCTACAGCTGAATCTCTGGACATCAGAGGTTGTCTCCTGGAGCTGCATCTATAGACATTAAATATTCAGAGTTGTTAAATACATTAAGGTAGAAGAGACAGGAGACCTGGGCCTAATTACAGCTTATGCCCATTTAAGGTTCTTCAAGCTTAATGCAGAAGCCTTGATGCAAATGAAAATCAGGTCCTCAGTCACTTCAAATGTACTCACAAAAAGGTTAAAATTCTGTTTAACTGCCTCTTCTTATCAAAGTCTTGGAAAAAGAAAGCCTTTTTACAACCAGCAAGGCACTGCGTGTTTTATCTGAAGTCTAACATTTAAAAAGGGTGATTGATTTTTCCACATTAAGGGCAAAATAGCAGGAGATCTGTGCCTCGGTAACTCTTACACACATACCTGCTAACAACAGAGAAGCTCGCTATTCAAATCAAAACAGGATTTCAGGGTTTTAACTGTAGGACTTGTTGAGCTCAATTCCTTTGACCTTGTCTCAAATTAAGAGCCAGAAATTATTTCCCCATGAGACTTCAAGTGAGATCTTTGCCAATGCCATGGGTCACTTGATCGCATCCAGAAGTTTACTCTAAACTTAGCTGGTGATGCATTGATATGATGAGGTTTCAGCACATGATACTTCATGGTGACCGAGGCTGGTTCCCATGATTTTTTAATTCTATTGGAGAATAAGAGTACATAAAATCTGAATATAATTTTGGGGGTTTAATTCCATGTTAAATTTTTCAAGAAACACAAGCATTTATGAGTACCTTGGCTTTCTCACTTCTATCTGTAGGCCACAGAGTTATTAATGGAAACAAAAAATAAAACTGCCATGTAAATGCACTGCTGTGAAAAAAATATTACTAATTAAATGTGGAGTAAATGACCATGATAAAACCTCTTGGTAATATGCCTTACCAGTGTGGAACAAGAGGTCACACTTCATGTGCCAAGAATGACAGTGTAATGCTACAGGGGTTTGAGAACCAGTCGGAGAATCAGTTCTCTAGTGCAGTGACCTCACCTCAGTTGGAACTGTATAAACACAGAAGCTGACCAAATAAATTTAGATGTATTTATAGCTCCCTTGCGTAGTAAAGTACAGTGAAGACAAGGGATGTAGAAGTTGCAAATTGCCAGTAATGGTAAAAGAAAAAAAACAACAAACATGACTTTAAATATCTATTATATAGAACAGACAAGGAAAAAAAAACCCAAAACTTTCCATAGAAGACTGCCAATAGCTCGATGACACTCAGCTTTTCTATACTGAGATCCTCTACCTGTCTGGTTTGCCTCTAAGAGGAGCCGCCATTTCATTTAACAGTCTGAGCAGAGCAGATTGGCTGGGGTCCTCCAAGAAACCTTGCAATCACATTAAGGCTTCATCATCTCACTACCTAACTGGAAAAGGAGAATACAATTTTCTTCCTTACTGGGTATTGTACAGAGAAAGTATATGAATTATTTCTTTAAAATGAAAGAAAGGAAATACGAGGTAACAACTGCTTTAGCAAGCATTGAAGAACTATTTTAAATTTCTTGAGGTTAAAACAAAGAAAGATCTTCACAGCCCAGACTCCCACACAACTTATTCCCATACATTTTGCAGAGACCTACAGAATGTAAAACAAGTCCCGAAGCAACATAAGAGACTGTAATTTTCAGTAAAACAATTGGTTGATTTTGTGATCCAAGAGCAATTCTGCCATCCTCCACTCCACAGCTTTGCTAGACAGTTCTGCATCTGTGCCGCCTTCGCACTCTAGTATGTCCTGTGCAAATGGTATCATGGGACAACCATCCCTAGGGAGTGAAGACTCAGTGAGTAAGTTTTCTGCATTATGAAACTGAAACACAGATATGGATCCTTGTATCACAGCACAGATGTATTGCAAAAGCATACGCAAATGAAGATTTTTATAGGAACATGTAATAAACCATCTAGAAAGCTAGCAGTGTATCCTTGACATGGATGATGAGGATTAAAAGAAGGGCTATGCATGCAGGATTTCTGCTCTAGTCACTGTCTTGAAAGGTCTCTTAGCTGTAAACTTCACGGAAAGGTTTATTTTTATGAAGCATGTAACAGCTTCATCAACCAACTCAAAATTCTAAGCAAAAATAATCAATCCTTCAGTCTCCAAAGCACAGCATCCTCTACTGTATGCAGCATCTAGAATAAGATAGATAGTGGTAAAGTATTATTTCCTTGATTGTGGTTACAAAGGACATTCTATGCTTCCTTTGGAAAAGAGCCCATATTTGAATTTTTTCAGTCTCCATGCCTTTGTCCCTCTTTTCAGGCTTCACTGACAATGCCACAGAAAGCTTTGCAGCAAATACCTTTTATCCCTTAGGATGAGTAGCGGCTGGGCTGAATGACGGACTTACAACTGCACGTTTTTCAAATGTTTCCTTAGAGGCTTTTTAGGAACACCTATTTTTATAAACCTTTTGTTATTTCCTAGTTGTCCAACCTTTATAGAAATTTCATCCCAAATAAATACAAAACAACCTCTTCACTCCTGAATAATTTGTTCCTATCTTCCCCTTTTAATCTTGTGCCTTTTTTTTTCAGTTTCCCTTTCCTCCTCTTTATTCTGCTCACAAATGCTTATTTTCCCATATATTTAATTTCATTTTTACTATCATCCCATTTTTACAATATTTTTATTTATGTACTTACATCTCTTATCTTTCAGTTTCCAAAATGTACTGCTTTCTCTCTGCTTCCCATTATTAGAGTTCTTTGTAGAGTCAGTAGTAAAAAATGTTTTGCGATGGTGGGAGAAGTGAGTTTACTTCTTCCTGCTTGTAAGCCTGCAGGTTTCCTCACAGTCATGCATGTTTCTTTGACTTCTCACAAAGAACAACAAAAAACCAGACAAAACCTGCACGTTCTTGGCTTGTCACAGTACTTTATTACCTTGAAGGACAGAGATCAACTTGCAGGGCACAAATTGAAAACTTTACAACAAGCAGCTTGTTGCTTTATTAAAATAATTTTATTTGGCATCACCAGTCAAGCCTTTCATGTTGCTGAAATCTATTGCTGTCTTTGAAAACAAGCATCCTAAGCTGGTACAACATCAGTTCAAAGAGATATTTTTCTTACTTTACGATTTCTTAGAAGCTTTTCAAAGTGTCATCTCAAAAGAAGGATAATAAATACTAAAAAT
This sequence comes from Clamator glandarius, assembly GCA_033459285.1. Taxonomy (NCBI): domain Eukaryota; kingdom Metazoa; phylum Chordata; class Aves; order Cuculiformes; family Cuculidae; genus Clamator; species Clamator glandarius. The sequence goes on from JAUNZM010000559.1 coordinate 2,902,443, forward strand.
TACGTTCCTACTCTCTTCCATGAAGCAATAATAATGGATATAAATTCTAGCCTTCCACATATCACAACACAAAAGCTATGTTGAAAGAATATTAGGAGGTTGAGAAATCACATCACTAGAAGTCAGGAAATGCCAACCAGCATTATTTTGGCTTTCATGCACTTATACATGATGATACAGTTCTTAGTTATGAGTATTCACTTTTTTAAAAAAAAAAAGAAAGAGCAAGACTGCTCTAGGTGAGCAGTTACTGTGTATCTGCTTTCTCTTTATGGCTAGGTAGGTGATTCACCATACAGACCTCTTTTTCAGCTACTGGGCTAATCACCCACTGTGATGGACTCTCATCTCCTGTGCAAATGAAGTTATATGGTTTCAACCTTTAGTCTGCAAATATGTTATTGTAAGGGTAAATATGAAAATTAAGCATCTTGGATCCATTCCAGGATTTGGATTGGGATATACTCTTGCATACAACAGTATTCTGATTGTTGTCTCTAAATTTGATCCTTCCTCCTTCTACCTACTCTTGCAAGTCTATTTTCTCCCACTTCAGCAGACTGAAGTCTATCATCCATCTCACTTACGGACCTCTGCCCAGTCTCAGTCTTCTTGTACAGTTGGTTTTTAAGATTAGATTAAAATTGTTACCTGAAAACATCCACCCAGACATCCTCTAACACTGGAGGTAACCTAACTCTAAAAATCTAGGATTCATGGATGTGAGGTAATTGCCATACACTCCTCTTATAGCCAGAGGAGAAGAAAGAAGAACTTTCAGGGCACCGCTGATCCATTTGAGACTTTAGGAGATAAATTGCTACCTGGAATTCTCTGACACATTAACACTCATGGACTCTGAACTTTATGCAGAGGTGACATACTGACTGCCCTTCCATTTGTTGGCAGCATTTATTTCAGATACTCTTATCATTTTTCTGATCTTCATCTTTTTAGATCTGCTCTGCTCCTTGGATTTTTCCCCCCATATTTATTCTACTGGATTGTTCCACTTAGTTGATCTGGATCTTGGCTTTATTATCTTAACTGGCATTTCTGCCCTTTTTTTTTTCCTTCCCCAAGAACAGTGTTTCAGCATTTAAAGGTTTGACAGGTTAATGATGACAAAAAGGAATATGCTTAAACCTCATTATATTTTTCAACTTCAAAGAGTTTTCCTCATATTTATTAATGTATGTTCACAATATTTAAGTCAGAATTATCACTGCTGTTTCAAAGCTGGGGGAACTGAGGTGCAGACATTAAAGCCTAACCATCTTATATACTTAACAGGTACAAATAGCCAGCAGGAGGTCTAATCTGTGGGAAGCAGAAGTCTGGTACTTAGAGGTTTTACAAAGCTTGTGTTTGGTGTTGCCCAGTTTCCCCAAACTCTTTGAGTCTGTGCTTTAATGCAGTGAATTTAAATACCTTACCCATCTTATAAAAACCATATTAATCTCAAAGGTTGCCATAGTAGTCCCGATTTAACTATCTATACCCAAACTAACCTTAGTCATTCCCTACCAGTGTCTAAACCAAACTGGTACTATGCAATACCCTACTCCATGTGCGTGGATTTTCTCTAAATGTGATGTAAAATTACTCCGTGTATATAGAGTGCAAGAGAGAACAGCAGACTAACAATTAATGCACTAAAACTTCACAGATTATGTGGGGGAGGGAAGTATTGTCATTGTCGGTTCAAGCTGCTCTCCCCAGAAAGACTTTAGTGCAAAGCACTGCAGAGACAGTGGTTCACCCCTTTATCACAACAGACTGGTGCTTCCACTTGCATTGATATATGGTAAATGCAGTGATTGATTCAATTCTAAAACTATACTACATTGCTAAATATGAAAAAATTAATGTGGGCTTTAATAACGTGAATTCGTTTTATCCAGTTTATTACCCTAAACTATTATTACTGATTCTAAGTAGTGCATATTAATACTGTACAACATAAAATTCCTAATTGTGCAGGTATACTCCTCAGTTTATTCTATGTGATTGTCCATTACCACTCTTAAAATTTGTAGATGATGGAGGAGGAATGTTCTAAAATATTACGAATGCAATCTTTAAAACAGTATCTCTTTGTCCATTGTAGGTTGTAAAATGAGAATGTAATACCTTCATCTGGTATCACAGCTTTCTTTTTTTTCATTGTATTAATTGTTCATTGGTTACCAAGTTCTATTTACTTTTAATTTTCTTTTAACAAAAACTCATTCACAAGAGCCTGTAAAACAGAATTCAGGTCACTGATATACCGTTCCATAAAATAATTCAAGAAACACTACTTCAGAATATCATAACCAAGGATACTGAGGCGCTACTCCACACAAAATACCATCTTCAACAAGTCACAATTAATTATTTTTCCTAGTATTGTTTTAAAAATGGATATTCTAGATTGACATTAATCTTCAAAGTTTCTATAGTTTATCATGAAGTGAGGTTTCAGGAAAATTAATATACTCTCTATTATAAATAACTGATCTTTCCTATGAATATTGAAAACTGTCTATAATGTAAGTTTATATTGTCATCAGATCCCTTTTCTTTTTCACCAGCAACAGATAAATCCACCACAGTAAGTATTTTATATATTTGTAAATGAAAACTAATAGGTAAAGGCACAAACACATTTGCACATCAGAATGAATATTCTGTGTCTCTCCAAGTGGCATGTAATATATCAAGAACCATTTTATGCTAATTATGCCTCATTTGTGGTTCAGAAAGGCAGTACACTTACTGAATACAGCAATGGTTTTCCTTAACCAACAACTAAGATTTGCATGACTTCAAAAGAAATTATAATTATTTAAGACTGTTTAGAGGATTAACCTTCAAGCTAATTGTATTTTATAGGTTTTGCCGCTGCAAAACACTACAGCTTTCATAGGCACAAAAAGGTGAACAAAAGTATGTTTGATTTTTAAACTTCAGATCCTGTTGAAATTGTAAATGACTTTTAAATGAAGTATTCTGAGCACAGGGACAGTTATTTCTGATACAGAGCCTCCAAGAGGCACACACAACTGAAGGACAGTATTGTATCATAAATGTATATTGATTCTAAAATGACTCTGAGCCAGTCTGCCTGTTTTACCACATTTAATTTGCCAAGATAAAGTAACTGTACTCATAAAATCATGTTTATGTTCGAAATAACTAATTCTAATTCTTATATATTTTCATGAAATCTGAGTTTAAAAAGAACCTGAATTTTTTATTTTTTATTGTTTGGCTACACTGGAACATCAGTTTTCAGGGACAAAGACTCAGGATACCTGCTTCCTCCTTAGCTGAGACTTTGCAATGAGCTGCAGAAACAGATTTTCAGAAAACTGTATATGTATTTTTAAAATATTTCTAATTGCTAGCATACCATGTAAACCTGCACTCTTCTAATTTCAGCCCTAGGTTCATGTAAAGAAATACGGATATTTGGAAGGTATGCCATATTCCTTATGTCTTCTCTCACACTGATTTTTTTTTTTTGTCATTTTTAGTACTTTTGGACTTAATACCACAGCAGCATCATGATTCTAAGCACATGACAGCAAAAAATAAAGGAATTAAACACTTAGCCTAACCCCTTAGTCCCCCTTTCCCTTGCTTCCACTTCCTAGGAGCCGTGCCAAAGCTACTTCACAGATTCTTTGTTCCAGCAGCAGCTGGGGGTTCCCTGCTGTCCCCTTTTTCCAGCAAAGTGCTATGGCATAACCAAACAGCTGTGCTGAGTGTGAGCTTACAGAAGATGGGGGTGTACTGGCAGAGCACTTGCAAGAGAGATTGTGAAGATGGAGACAGTCCTGCATCATAGAATGATACTGGAAAAGAAGATGTCTCCAATGTGCATTAATCTTTGAAGTCCCGCAAGAGGAAGTCTATTCCTTCCCCACAAGGACGACCTTTGCTGGAGAACAGATGGTTAGAAGGAAAACCAGAAAAGGTTCCTGTTTTTCCCCTCAAACATTATGATTCCAGGGAAGAGCAACGAAGCTGGTGAAGGGGCTGGAGAACAGGCCTTACGAGAAGCGGCTGAGAGAGCTGGAGTTGTTTAGCCTGGAGAAGAGGAGGCTGAGGGGAGACCTCATTGCTCTCTACAACTACCTGAAAGGAGGTTGTAGAGAGGAGGGTAATGGCCTGTTCTCCCAGGTGACATGGGACAAGACGAGAGGGAATGGCCACAAGCTCCGCCAGGGGAGATTTTGGCTGGACATTAGCAAAAAAATTTTCACAGAAAGGGTCACTGGGCACTGGAACAGGCTGCCCAGAGAGGTGGTCGGGTCACCTTCCCTGGAGGTGTTTAAAGCACAGGTGGATGAGGTGCTTAGGGGCATGGTTTACTGTTTGATAGGAATGGTTGTACTTGATGATCCGGTGGGTCTCTTCCAACCTGGTTATTCTATGATTCTTTCCTCACCTACTTATTTTACACTTTCTTTCTTCTGCACCTTCTCAACTTCCTCCCTCCCAATTCACTTCTCCCTTCAGCCTCCTCTTAAATCTCGTATTATCCTATTTTTGTCACATTTTCAGTTTTACCTCTTTTGTGGCATCATAGAAACATTTATAGGTTGGAAAAGACATTTAAAAGCATCAAGTCCAACTGTTAACATATGCTGCCAAGCCTGACACTTAACTGCATCCCTAAGCACTGACACGTAGCAGCCTTTTCCAGTACCTGACAACTTTTCTGGTGAAGAATTTTTTCCTAATGTCCAACTTAAACCTCCCCTGGAGCAACTTGAGGCCATTTCCTCTTGTCCTATTACTTGTTACTTGGGAGAAGAAACCAGCACTCGCCTTGCTACCACCTCTTTGAGGCAGTTGAGAAAGCGATCAGGTCTCCCCCCTCAGCTTCCTTTTTCTAGACTAAGTAGCCTCAGTTCCCTCAGCTGCTCCTCACAGCACTTGTGCTTTAGACCCTTCACCAGCTTTGCTGCCCTTCTCAATGTCAAGTGAGGGGCCCAAACATGAACACAGGATTCGAGATGCAGCCTCACCGGGGCCAAGTAGAGGGGCCCAATCATTTCCCCACACCTGCTGGCCAAACCATCTCTGACACAGGCCAGGATGTTGTTAGCTGCCTCAGCGACCTGCTGTGCTTCCCTCTGACCTGGTGCTTGCTGGTCCATCACGCCCATTTGTCAGAACAACTCCTGTCCCTTCCTGAAACTCATTTTCCCAGTGTGCCTCCCTGACATCCCCCATCACTTCCCCTAACCTGCAGGATGGTGACAGCCTGTTTTGTGGCTGGCTGGGTGCCTGGCTAACAACCCACAAGGGGAAGGAAGGGGGGAAAGGAAGGGGGCAAGGAAGGGGGGCAAGGAAGGGGGGCAAGGAAGGGGGGCAAGGAAGGGGGCAAGGAAGGGGGCAAGGAAGGGGGGCAAGGAAGGGGGGAAAGGAAGGGGGGCAAGGAAGGGGGGCAAGGAAGGGGGGCAAGGAAGGGGGGCAAGGAAGGGGGGCAAGGAAGGGGGGAAAGGAAGGGGGGAAAGGAAGGGGGAAAGGAAGGGGGAAAGGAAGGGGGGAAAGGAAGGGGGGAAAGGAAGGGGGAAAGGAAGGGGGGAAAGGAAGGGGGGAAAGGAAGGGGGGAAAGGAAGGGGGAAAGGAAGGGGGGAAAGGAAGGGGGGAAAGGAAGGGGGAAGGAAGGGGGAAGGAAGGGGGAAGGAAGGGGGAAGGAAGGGGGGAAAGGAAGGGGGAAAGGAAGGGGGAAAGGAAGGGGGGAAAGGAAGGGGGGAAAGGAAGGGGGGAAAGGAAGGGGGGAAAGGAAGGGGGGAAAGGAAGGGGGGAAAGGAAGGGGGGAAAGGAAGGGGGGAAAGAAAGGGGGGAAAGAAAGGGGGAAAGGAAGGGGGGAAAGGAAAGGGGGAAAGGAAGGGGAAAGGAAGGGGGAAAGGAAGGGGGAAAGGAAGGGGGGAAAGGAAGGGGGGAAAGGAAGGGGGGAAAGGAAGGGGGGAAAGGAAGGGGGGAAAGGAAGGGGGGAAAGGAAGGGGGGAAAGGAAGGGGGAAAGGAAGGGGGAAAGGAAGGGGGAAAGGAAGGGGAAAGGAAGGGGGAAAGGAAGGGGGGAAGGAAGGGGGGAAAGGAAGGGGGGAAAGGAAGGGGGGAAAGGAAGGGGGGAAAGGAAGGGGGGAAAGGAAGGGGGAAAGGAAGGGGGAAGGAACGGGGAAAGGGGGGAAGGAAAGGGGAAAGGGGGGAAGGAAAGGGGAAAAGGGGGGAAGGAAAGGGGAAAAGGGGGGAAGGAAAGGGGAAAAGGGGGGAAGGGGAAAGGGGAAAAGGGGGGAAGGAAAGGGGAAAAGGGGGGAAGGAAAGGGGAAAGGGGGGAAGGGGAAAGGGGGGAAAGGAGGGGTAAGGGAGGGGGAAGAGGGGAAGAGAGGGAGGAAGAAGGGAAGGGAAGGAGGAAGAGGGGAAAGGAGGGAGGAAGGGGAGACGGGATGAAGGAAGGGGATAAAGGGAAGGAAAAGGAGAAGGGAGGGAGGAAAAGGAGGGGGAAGGAAGGGAGGAAGGAAAGAAAGGAAGGGAGGGGAAAGGGGGAGGAAAGAGGAAGAGGAAAGGAAAAGGTAAAAGAAGGGAAAAGGTAAAAGAAGGCTGCCCGGTACGGCTCCCCGCGCCCCTGCCCGCCGCTCTCCGCCGGCCGCGGCTCCGCGCCTGCGCCGGGGCGGCCTCTGCGGGCCGTGACGTCAGACGCCGCGTGCCCGTGACGCAGGGCCGCCGTGACGGAGCACGCCGAGGGGCGCGCGTGTGAGTTCCCTTCCCCCCGTGGCGGCGGGGGCCGCGGCCCAGGGAGGGGACGGGCGGCTGCACCCGCTCCCTCCGCCCCCCCCCCCGCGCCGGGGGGGCTGGGCTGGGCTGAGGGGGGCGGCGGGGCAGGAGGAACGGGAGCGGGTGGGGGGCAGGAACGGCGGCGGGGCGGCCTAGGGAGCGCTCGAGCCGCGGAGCCGCCCTGGGAGCGGGGTCGGTACCCGCAGGCTCTGCAGGATTTGGGAGGGACCCTCGAACCGAAGGGGTTTCGTGTCTTGTGGGTCGTGGGTGTGTGTTGGCTGCCCCTAAAGGTCCTTCCCGACCTGGGCGGTTCTGTGGGTGGCAGATGCTGAGGGCTTGACGGCTGAGGAATCCGTTAGAAGTTTTTGTAGTGGTAATAATGAAATAAAGAGCTCATCCCGGGTTCTGAGTGATCTGATGGAGCAAAACAAGGAGGGAAGTGTTTGTAAACAGCCTAAGAGTTTTGGAAGGCCGGCGGCAGTGAAGCAAGGGGAGGGAGGCCCTCGTTGGGATTCACGCGGTCCAAAGTCAGCTTTATCCAAAGACTTGCCTACTTCCATGCCCGAGTTTAATTAGATGCGATACCTCCTACCTTTAAGTGGCAGCCCTCTGCTCTTCAGTTCGTACTGCCGTGTGCTCAGTTCCTTTCTTCACGTTAACTATGTCTTGAAGCTTTCAAATGTGTGTTGAAGTCTCAGTCAACAGTCGAGCCATTAAACACTGTGTAAGTCAGAACGCTTAGTTTAGGAATTGTAGTTCTGAATTTGCTTGAACCAATTTAGTGGAACCTGTAATATGCCATTAAAAGTGGTCTGTCATTTATAATTCTATAATAAAAAGAAAAGGGGAGGGTAACATAAGGTAAATGCACAGTTCCCTTTGTTCACAGTACTTTCTGTGTGCAGTATTTTGGTTTTTGGTTTTTTTTTTCAGAGGACCATTTGGCAATGAAAATACTGAGCTGCCCTTTTTTTTGCCTTTTGTTTAAAAAAAAAAAACCCTTATTGTAGCTAGTTATTTCGAGCACTAGTTAATTTTTTGAAGTTATTTCTGTGCAAATCAAAATACATGTTTCAGGGTTGAGTGCATATTTTTTCTGCTTCAGGCACTAGAGGAATTACGTTTTTTTTAAAGTTTGTCAAAAAACAGAAAGATGCTTTTTTTTTTTGTGATGATGTGATAGCGTGTTACGAAATCACAAAATCATCAGGGTTGGGAAGGACCTCTGGAGATCATCCAGTCCAACTTGTTACTAAAGTGGGTTCACCTACAGCAGGTGACAGGAACACATCCAGGTGGGTTTTGAATATCTCCAGAGAAGGAGACTCCACAACTCCCCCGAGGCAGTGTATTCCAGTGCTCTGTCACCCTCACTGTAAAGAAGTTCTCCCTCACATTCAAATGTCCTTAGTCTTTAATTAAAAAATATTAATGGGTAGCGATAACTGGATGATCAGAAGAAAGATAGCATTATGGTATGGTTCAGATGGTTTTAACTTTTGGGCGAGTTATTAATATAGTAAGACTGTGGGGTAACTAAAATTCTGTAATTAAATTTTTTTCAAAGCATTCATGAAGGAAATACTGGTTTCACGTGTCACATGTTTTGTTTGTACATATGCTTTATATCTTGTTCATGATAATATCAGAACTAGCAAAGACGGTGACAGCATATGATTGGGTATTTCTTGGTTTCTCACATGAAGCTTTAGAGATATGTAGTAATTGCCATACTTACATGTTTTTGATGTACAGGTTCTATGATTATGCTTCGTTAGATGGAAGGACCATGCTTCACTCTGTGACTTGAGGTGTTTCAAGGATTTTTATGTTCAGAGGTAATATGTTATTTATGGGAATGGTTTAATGTTTTAAATGTCTGTGTGGAAGTGGTGATGGTTTCCTGTGTTTATTTGCACCTAGTGGAGTAGAACATGTCAGGTCAAAGTGAAATAGTCAAATGGTGAAGGTACTGCTTTTATCTGAAATTAGCTGAAAATATTACTGCAGTTACAGTTGTAGCAACTTAGAGTCTTAAAAATATGTGGCTGAACTAGGAAAGTGTGAACTTCATAACTTATTTTATCAATATTTATTCAAATATTTATTACTGCAATTTCTAATCTGAAGTACTGTTAATGTATGGTAAACCTCAGTGGAGATACCATTGTAGTCAGGGTAAATATGTTCTAGTGGAGTTCTTCTTTATTTAACACTTTCTAAAGCTCATGCTTCACTTTTTTATTTAAATTATTTTCTATCCTTTGCTAAATATGTTTCCTGAGATGTTGGGACTTTGTTTTTGGTTTTCGTTGAAATAGAAATTAAGATATTTTATATCTTAATTTTATATTATAAAATTTTATATTATTTTATATTTAATCTTATATTTTAAAAAATATTTTATTTGCTGCAGCAGAACCAGGATGCATAAGGCAGATATCTTGAAAGAATATAGTTAAAATCCTTGTGGTATATTTTAATTTTTGATTCTGACATGTGGTAAGCTAGGCTTCTTTGTGGCAGGTAGTTGTAGGTAGCTTACCTGCTTTCAGTAGTGGTAAACTGCTGTGTGTCTAGTTCAGGTTACCTGAGTAGATGCAGACAGTCTTAGGTTGCTGATGCATTTTAATTTTGAGTCCTTTATTGGAAATTTTTCTATGTGTCCTTTCCGTAAGTTATCTTTGCTTTTTCTTTCTTAAAGATGGACTGAAAAAAATACCACAACGTGTTTCAGAATCTCATTTTCAGTGTTATACTTAAATATGGCCAAGGAAGAAAAAGACTCAGTTGCCGTCTATGTACATTCCATCTTACATAAAGAGTTTTTGTCTGTGTTTGACTTGCTGTTTGTTGTTACATTTGCTTGGGTTTGTTTTTAATTCTTTAACATCATTGAGTGTGTACTCCCGTGGGAGTGTACTTCAATAAAACTAATTGTGTTTAGAATTTCCATAAAAGATATTGGTGGTTCAGCAGCAGTAAAAGATACTTTGATGCTCATCCTTGCCTGCAGTCAAGTTAAGACTTTGTCCTTATTTGCTTAGACTTAATTCTTCTCTTTTAGAATTATAATCTACTTACAGAGATCCAGAACATTTTTTTTATTGGGAAAGATTTTATTTTTAAACAAATTGAAAACGTGAACACACATCTTTGAAACTACCATTGGCAAATAAGAGAACAACAGTGTTTGAATAATAGTTGAGTGCTTTCTCATGAAGTGTATTTACATGTTGTTATCCAAGTTTGAATAAAATGCAAGCTTCTTCACAGTGTAATGATTAAAAATAATTTTTATGGTGTAGATTTTTTTTTTCTTTTTAAATTTGAAAATAAAGAGTGGTCATAATTTTTTGATTCCATGCTTACTCTTTCTGGTTCTTGCTGTCAGCTTAAAATGGCATTTAGAGGACGTTGTCTTCTTTGTATTGTATTTGCTCTGTATTACTATTGGTCTTGTCACCCTTTGTGAAAACACAAAGAACAGCTGGATAGAAACTATCTTATTCTTCATGTGATATTTGCTAATTAAGTGTGTATTTGACTCATTAAAGTACTACATTTGTAGGTATTGGTTTGTCTTTAATAAGCTGATTAAACCTAGTGTAAGTAGTATTCAGGCATTATTTTTTTAAGAACTGATTTCATGGGTATTTATAGCATAATTAAATATAGGAAATGTCATCACAGTTTGGAGCAATACATCTTAATCTGATAATTCTTCCTAATTAGTATCAAAAATGTAATCAAAACACTGTAAATCTAACTGTGGTGGAACTGTACTGTGTAGTAAACAAGGCTACGAATGTGCATAAATTAAGGAAAGAGACTCTTTGGTTTGTCACTTCAGTCTTACCTGTTTTAAGAAAGAACTATTTCTTCACCTGGACTATGAACTATTCTTTGTATTACTGGTTCTGGCTTGCATCTTTTTGAAGTGCATACAGTACTGAAAGCCTTGTCTGAAAGGACGCCAGCCGGTGCCTCAGTACCAGAATGGGTTTAGTATTGAGCTGTCAGTATACTTTCAACTATTGTACAAATGGAAGGGAAAGAATAAAACAGGTAGCTCAGTGCATCTTGTTGTAATGCATTTTAGTCATTTCATTCGTGGTTAAGCTTTTTTTTGTTAAAAAAAAAGGCTTTTTTATCGGAAGCTTGAGTTGATATTTTTTATCAACCATATAAAGGTAAAATTCTGCAGTACTGTGTAGTGAACTTGCATATTTTTTCAAGACGGACTTTCAGAGGCTGCTATAGAGTATTAATTTCTGAGCATGCATCCTGTAGTTTCATTCTGTGGCTTAGCCCTTTATTGTTCATAAAACCTAAGCCCCGGATTGTTAGTTTAGAAAAGGCACCATGGTTAATACCAAGAAGGGGTCATGGGCTGAGATGAGCCTCAGAGCTGGACTATCCCAGCCCTGCTGAGATGCCCCTGTCACAGCAGGTCAGTGGGAGGCAGGGAGGTAGTTGTTGAAGCTGGTGAAGAGGCTGAAGAACAAATCTTAGGAGGAGCGGCTGAGGGAAGTGGGGCTGTTTAGCCTTGAGAAGAGGAGGCTGAGGGGAGGCCTTATTGCTCTTTACAACTACCTGCAAGGAGGTTGTAGAGAGGAAGGAGCTGGCCTCTCCTCCCAAGTGAACGGGGACAGGACAAGGGGGAATGGCCTCAAGCTCCACCAGGGGAGGTTCAGGCTGGACATCAGAAAAAAAAAATCACAGAAAGGGTCATTTGGCACTGGAACAGTCTGCCCAGGGAGGTGGTTGAGTCACCTTCCCTGGAGGTATTTAGAAGATGGGTAGACGAGGTGCCTGGAGACATGGCTTAGGGGCAGGTAGGAATGGTCGGGCTCGATGATCCAAGAGGTCTTTTCCAACCTGGTGATTCCATGATTCTTGTGTCTTGCTTGGTATTTGCTAGGAGCAACAGATCCAAAAGAGATGGTAAAGCAGCCTGGATAATTTGTTTGATTTAATAAGGTATAGGAGTTGTGGGTGAAAGAAACCTGACAGACTTACTGGGTCCTATCAATGAAGTTGGCTTGGGACATTAGGTGGTTTCTAGGTTCTAGTTTTGTGGAGATTTTTTGCTGTTTGTTTAGAGTTTGGCTGGGAGATCAGTCAGAGCAGTGTTTCCATACTTAGCCTTCCACATGAAGCCCTACATTATCAGCAACTGAAGATTGAAATGTGTGTAGGAAGTACTTAACAGTTTTACCTGACCCCAAAGCAGAAACCAAACCAAATACACCCTTACAGGTTTGTCTATTTACTTTTTGGTGCATTATTGATTTGTTGCAAGGGACTCTTCTCTTTTGAAGACCTTTCCCTAAGGACATGTTCTGAAATGGTTACATGGCAACAAATTATGGCTTAGACCAATGTGACTTCTGTTGTAGCCGTGCTTCTTTGCTGCTTCAGTTTTCTTATATATCAATGTTTGTAGTTGTTTTGGATGAACCATAGAAATAGAGATGTTCCCACTACTAATTTGTGTAGTTTTGAGCACATGGCAGTCTTCTGCATGTCATTGATTTTAAACAGTGATGATACAAAACTTAATTTTGGTGTTCTTTTTGGCTGTCCTTGCTTGGTTAGCTTCCTTAAGTGAAGTTACAGTCAGCCAATTTTCTGTGAGTGGCTTTGACTTCAATATATCTTCTCAGGCTGCTTTTTCAATGAAGTAGTGCTACATACACCAAGACGTGAGCTTGTGACAGGTCTTGCTTAGTTCAGTAAAATCAGAACTGGTTTTTAAGAAATGAGGTAGATCCATGGTTTTACGAAGCAAGGCAGTGAAGTTTAATTATTCGCATTCAGTCCAACATCAGTCACTGCTAATGATATGCATTGCCCTAAAGATAAAGAGTACATGAACTCCCACTATACCGTTAGGGAATCAGAAAGGGTCAATCTGTAAAAACCTACATAGTTCTGTTTTGCATACAAGCGTGCTCTGTGTATGGCGATTCAAGCACTCTGAAGTTATTGTTCTGTTACTGAAATGTCCTAAGTTAGTAATATGTTCAGTGGGTTTAATTCTTGTTGTCATCAACGCATTTTGAGGCTTTACAGAAGAAGGAAAACAAATTGGTATTGAATTTAGAAGGAAGGGACTGTTCTGCATTACAGAACTGAAACAGAGACCACCCAAATGCCTTCAGATGTTCTTTGTTATTTTCACAAATAGTTTGGTCTTCTAGCAGAGCGTTTAAGAACAGCAAGTTCGGTCAGTCACTCTACTATATTTTTTCCCCTAAATGGCAGTATTAAACAAACTTTACAATACTGTTAATGTTTGAGACAAAAAACAACATTAGACTTTTGATTCTCTTGTTTTTTTAGCTTCTAGAGAAAATTAGCGATAGACAGTTGTGATTTCAGACGTTCAAATCCACCTTTTTCTTGGGAACTTTTGTTTAGTTTTGGCTGGATTTGCCCTTTAAGGTCAATATAGTATCTGTCATATTTTATGAATGATATTTTAGTTAGGTAATTCAGAGATGTTATGTCTTCTATAGTTCTTGCAGGGTAAGTGGATGTCAGATGTTCTTACCTTCATATATACTTGCTGCATTTTTGTTAAAGCCTTTATTTTTCAAAGGGCAGGTCTGTCGTGTTACATCACAGACTTGTTCTTAGGCTAAAACATACTTGGTGCCTCGTTGAAGACCTAAAGTTGCAAAGTCCATGCACCTGCAGTTTAAGGCAGTTAGTTTGTGTTTAGTTTGTGTTTATGCTCTCTTATAAACCAATGATTTTCTTTCTGGGAAAATGTTCTGATGGGCGTATGCCAAAGATTTGCAGCCTGTAATGGCTGGGCAGTGATGGAGCGATTATGCTGAAGGATAGGAGAGGCTACCTGACCCGAAATGATAAGTCTTCACATGTTCACTGTGTCACATATTCAAAGCAGTGGTCTGTGTGTTAAGAATCTTGCTTTGGAGAGCTCTGTTAACTTCCGAGATCTGTGTTTGTAGTTGCAGTCACAGTGAAGTGTGATGGAGAATAGCATGGGAAATAAAATGCCATGTTAAAAGTCAATATCTTACTGTTGCATAGCATGCCATCACAGTGTACGTGGTGCTGGGAGGCACCTCTAAAAAGGAACATGTACAGAAGAGGAGATTCAGAGAAAATGCTCAATGAGTGATCTGTGGGAATGGAAATTTGCTTGTATAAAGAGAAGCTTAAAAAAAAAGTTAGATTGTTTAGCCTTTGAAAGGCAGTGAATATGATGAAGTGTAACATGACTACACAGAATGATGAATGGGTTGGGAAAAGTAATTTAAGAGCTTTTTGTTGGTTCATGCTATAAGAGTAAGGGGACATTCTATGAAATTATGGTGGCAAATGGAGAAAGGAAACTTGAGAAAGGATATATTTCTTAATAAATTGATATGACAGTGAATCCCACAGCCTAAGGATAATTTTAATTTAGGAAAATTCTAATAGAAATCAGATAATTTGGTGTGCAAGAATATTCACACTGTCAGGTTACCTCTTTTCCTGAAAGAATATAACCCCTTGGCTTTTTGTCATTTATAAGATTATTTTTTTCTAAAGCAAATATTAAAACTATATATTAATAGTGGGAGTAAAGGAATTAAGTTTGCTCCTAATATTTTTACAGGATACATGGTTATAGCATCTCACTAACTTGTTTATTCTCTATCCCTGTGTTAGGTTATATCTATGTGAAATACCCACTGGGCGCTATGTCTGTTCTTTTAGGAGTACCCACTGATTTACTTTGTTTTCCTCATAAGTAGGGACGTTGAGGAAGATATTTTGGGGAATAACACTGGGATCCTCATCAACCTGAAAAGAATTTATATAGGGCAGTTGTTTTTGTGACTTGCCACTAGCAAGACACTGTTCTCTTCAGCTTCAGTTTTTCTGTTGCTTGGGCTCATGGGTTAAATAGTTGTTCCTGCAGTAGTTTAGTCCAAGTCAGTACTCAAGTTTATTCTGTACCTATACTCATGGAATATTTAGGGAAGGTTAAATGAGCTAACACTGGCTTTGTGTGTCATCTAGCCAACTTCCAGCAAGTATGTAAAAAGTCACAAAAAAACAACCGTGAATTAAATGAGCGTGCTTGTCGCTCTGCCAGTCTTTTCTCTTGGCACGGTTCAATCCCTAGAAACACCGTTTGCTTTCAGTCTCTATCAAACTCAAATACAAAACTCTGTGATAAAAGCATCAAAAGCTGTGTTCAGCAGGAAGAGGCTACACAATCAGCTTTTGCTCACTCCCACTGAAATGTCCTTTTCAACTCCATTTAACGGAGGATACAGTTTTTACTTTTGGTGTGTTTAAGAGATTGACTTAAATTTGTTGTATTTGGCTCTAGAGCAGCAAAGAGCAGATGTCAGGGAGGTGCCGTGACAGGAATAAAAAGATGCAGAAGGCTTGTGGGAATTTAGAGGGGTGAGGGGGAAATCTTCCTCCTATTTTTTCCTTGCAAGAATCCAAATTATAACATTTAGAATTGGCATTCAGTACAAAACTTGCTGTGCTGCAAGAGTTGGTGCATTGACGCAGATGTTCTTTCCCACAGCTTAAATTGTGGAGACAGTTTATTTATAAACTAAAATATGCCTGTAAAATTATAATTGATACCTTAATTATGGAGAACTTGCCTAAAAGATGGTAGCTTAGTGACCTGCGGGACATTTTCCTGGCTTGGTATAGCCATGATTTATGCTGAAACATTTTCTCTTTATGAATCTGTGTGAAAGTGGAATTCCCCCGTCAAGGCAGAAAAAATTCAGTGACTGAGGAGCACTCTGTCAGGGCTGATAAGCTTAAAATAATGGTCAAATTTTAAACATATCTGCGGTTGAAACATATAAATAGTAAGCTTTGCTTTTCGGAGATTGTCACTGTTTCAAAAATAGGCATTTTAAAGCCACCACTTCTTGTTGCCAGTCTTTGCATAAGCAGGTGGGTGCCAGATACATGTGGGAACCTGGAGAAGTTTGTTGCTTTTGTTTATTTCTTTTCACTTTTGTAATGAGCAGAATGCTTGGAAAGTTAGTGGCTGTTGTGTTGGAGGGGGTTTTTTTGAGTCTGGAAGTATTTTACCTCTGCCTTGATTAAGGGGCCTTTTCTGAAAACACCTTGTGTCGTTTTTTACTTAGTAGAATAATTACTTGTTTTTTCATCTTTCTGACAAATTTTTTCATTCATCATCTGCCTGCAGTTCAAGAGTGTATGTTGCCACAGCTGAATTTATAGATTATAAAGACATAAATGCCATATAATTTGCAGTAATTTTGATTGCAGGTTACCATATTTGAAAGTTGTCGGTTCTCTGTTGTCTTATGTGGTTAATGATGTATTTAATACTTTGTGGAGTCCAAGGATTTTTTTTTTCTGTGATGAAAAGCTATTACTTATGCAGTAATCTGGACAGGAAGATAATTATAATTCTTATGATTTTCCTTGAGAAGATGCTCCTTGATCTTGTTTTAGCTTTTTGGAAAACCATCTTGCCTTCTGCTATGGGTCTTCATATTCTAGTGATGATTGTAGTACCTCTTATAATTTTCTGGAGAGCTGATGAAGGTTCTGGAGCACAAGTGTTATGAGGATCAGTTGAGGAAACTGGGGTTGTTCAGTCTGGAGTAAAGGAGGCTGAGAAGAAACCTGAGAGCTCTGTACAACTACCCAAAAGGAGGTTGACTTAGGTGAATGCTGGCCACTTTTCCCAAGTAAGAAAGGATAAGATATGAAGAGATGGCCTCAGGTTATGCTGGGGAAGTTTAGACTGGACATTAGGAAAAATTTCTTCATCAAAAGGGTTGTCAAGCATTGGAACAGTCTGCCTGGGGAAGCAGTTTAATCACCATCCCTGGAGGTATTTAAAAGATGCATACGTGTCATGGTTAGGGACATGGTTTAGTGGTGGACTTGGCAGTGTTAGGTGTACAGTTGGACTTAATGATCTTAATGGTCTTATCTAATGTACATGTTTCTGTGATTCTGAGATAGAAGGAATGTGTCTTATTTTGCACTTAATAGGAATGTAATGGGGTCTATCTTTTTTTAGAAAAGCAGTTAGTATAGTGGGCAGAGTTATCAAAAGCATCGTGTGTGTAAGATATGTAATGTCCATGATTTGTTCTCAGGGCTTAAAAAGTCATGACAGGAGTATGCTGTTCCTATTTGGAAACAATTCTTGCCGTATTTTTTGTTGATGAACAATGTAAATGCACTGCTAAAAGAAAATGGGACAAACTAGCTGACTGGTTATCTCTAGTATGTTGAGTTTCTTGGTTAGGGAGCTAAATTCAATGGCTTGAAAGTGACGAGCATGGAAATAATTGTGGGCATAGCTGCTCCAAGAGGATTAAGTGAAGCATTTTTGATTTCCTAAATGTAAAGAAACCCAGTTTTCATCAGCCACAGCCGTGAGAGTTATCCAGACAGTAAGTTTGGTCCCATGCAGGATTTTGCACTTCTGGCCAGTTTAGGGCGTATTCTTTTTCTTAGGGTGAGGTGCTGAAACTGTAGCAGTTTTTTGTATGTTTTATTAGCATAATCTGTCTTATTAGCATAATTTCTGTACTTAATTTCTTCCAGGTGTTTTTCATCTGTCAAATTACTTTGTTTATTGCAGTGTCTAGAACACTTTGTGACTACATTAGAAAAATGGATAAAATATGTGCCTAAAGGGTTTATATAGTTTTATCACAAATATTTGTAAGGTTTCTTTTACATGGTAAGATTTCATTTTAAAAGAAGCATGAAACTGAAGATTCCATTTAGGCTAGGTCTAGATCTGCAAGGATCATACCTGGTTTCTTTCTTTCATCATTTCATGCAAGTATTAAACCTACATTTATGTAATAGCACGCTATATATTGCGAGGGGAGCTGATTGCTGTATCTCGTCTGTCAGCTAGCGCTGAATAGAGGGGAGGTAAGTTTCTTGCTCTGGGTTGTTAGGCCGCTGTCCCAAGCCCGGAGCTGCTGTCGTACTTCTGAAAGTGGGTTCTGCAGACCAGATTGCCCTAATTCTACCCCTACAAAGTGTTGTACCTCTTGGGTACCTCCAATAGTGTGTCCTGAAGTTACCACTCAGCTATGAGCAGTGTGGTTTCTATCCTGGAGGGTCGACTAGCTGTTTGTTGAAAAACAGTTCAGTATCCTTGCACTGCAGAGACAAATTTGGGAAAACTTAGATAATGCCTGTTGGACTTTGTAATTTGATGTGAATATATCAGCTGCATCCGGCGACAGGACGGTGAATTCTGTGGTGGGGTGTCCATTAAAGGCGCTGGGGCGCTTCCCTGAGCGGGGAACAGCCTAAAAAACTCTATCGGGAGGTCGGCGCTGGGCTCCTGGCTCAGGGGCCGCTCCCGCGCGGTGCCTGACGGGAGGGGCGGTCCCGGGAGCTCCCGCGGGGGGTTTAAACGGCCCTTAAGGGAGCACAGGCGAAGAGGAGCGGGGTACGTTGAACAGGGCACGTTAAAACAAGGCAGTTTGAGTGGCAATTTGAGCAGGGAGGGCGCAGAGAGGGGCTGGAGCACGGCCAGAAGAGACTGAGAACCATGGTGGCTACCCATCAGAAGATTAAGACTGTACCAAGCATGATGGAAGCTGCCATGCAGATGGAGCCCCAGTGGGCACATGCAGCTACCCAGACCCTGGGCTGCAGACAGTGCCCCCCTCCTACACCAGCTTGTGCCTCTGTTACTGGCTCCACTTGTCAAAGCTGCACTTGAGTGGGGGAACTCCATCGTATGGTGGAGGAGTTAAGGGAGGAGGTGAAGAGGCTGAGAACCATGAGGGAGTGTGAGAGGGAGATAGACCAGTGGAGTAGTGTCCTCTCACTAACTCAGCAGCCTGCTGGAGCTGGTATGTCCAAACACCACCCACCTGCTAACCGCAAGATTGGGGGAACAAGAGATGGGGAATGGCAGCAAGTTCCTGCCAGACGAAGGAAACCTGCTCCCCTCAACCAGACAGCAAAACCCCATATCCCCCTGGTGAACAAGTACCATGTGCTGCAGGTGGAATCCTGTCCTGAGGATGAAGATCACAGAATCACAGAATAACCAGGTTGGAAGAGACCCACCAGATCGTCTAGTCCAACCATTCCCACCAATCCCTAAATCACGCCCCTAAGTACCTCATCCACCCTAACCTTAAACACCTTCAGGGACGGTGACTCAACCACCTCCCTGGGCAGACTGTTCCAATGCCTAACCACCCTCTCCGTGAAGAATTTTTTCCTAATCTCAAGCCTAAATCTCCCCTGGCAGAGCTTGAGGCCATTCCCTCTCATCCTGCCCCCTGTCACCTGGGAGAAGAGGCCAGCACCCTCCTCTCCACAACCTCCCCTCAGGCAGTTGTAGAGAGTAATAAGGTCTCCCCTCAGCCTCCTCTTCTCCAGGCTAATTACAACCCCAGCTCCCTCAGTTGCTCCTCATAAGATTTGTTCTCCAGCCCCTTTACCAGCTTTGTTGCTCTTCTCTGGACTCGCTCCAGAGCCACAACATCCTTCTTGTGGTGAGGGGCCCAGAACTGTACACAGTACTCGAGGTGCGATCTCACTAGTGCCAAGTACAGAGGGAGAATAACCTCCCTGGACCTGCTGGTCATGCCATTTCTGATACAAGCCAAGATGCCATTGGCCTTCTTGGCCACCTGGGCACACTGCTGGCTCATGTTCAGTCAGTTGTCAACCAACACCCCCAGCTCCTTCTCCTCTAGGCAGCTTTCCAGCCAGGCTTCTCCTAGTCTGTACCTCTGCTTAGGGTTGTTGTGCCCCAAGTGCAGGACCCGGCATTTGGCCTTGTTAAACCTCATGCCGTTGGTCTCAGCCCAGCAATCCAGCTTGTTCAGGTCCCTTTGCAGAGCCTCCCGACCCTCCAGCAGATCCACACTTCCACCCAGCTTGGTGTCATCTGCAAACTTGCTAAGGGAGGACTCAATGCCTTCATCCAGGTCGTTGATAAAGACATTAAACAGGACTGGACCCAGGACTGAGCCCTGGGGAACCCCACTTGTAACTGGCCTCCAACTGGATTTAACTCCATTTCCTACCACCCTCTGGGCCCGGTCATTCAACCAGTTTCTCACCCAGGAGAGTGTGTGCCCATCCAGGCTAGAGGCCAACAGTTTCCATAGCAGAATGCTGTGAGAAACTGTATCAAAAGCTTTACTGAAGTCCAGGAAGACCACATCCACAGCCTTTCCCTCGTCCAGCAGCTGAGTCACTTTGTCATAGAAGGTGATCAGATTACTCTGGCAAGACCTGCCTTTCATGAACCCGTGTTGGCTGGGCCTGATCACCCGGTTCTCTTGCAAGTGCTTCTTGATAGCACTCAAGATCACCCGCTCCATGACTTTCCCTGGTACCGAGGTCAGACTGACAGGCCTGTAGTTCCCCGGATACTCCCTGTGACCTTTCCTGTAGATGGGCACGACATCAGCCAGCCTCCAGTCCAGTGGAACCTCCCAGTCATCCAGGACTGTTGGAAGATGATGGAAAGGGGTTTGGCCAGCACATCCGCCAGTTCCCTCAAAACTCTTGGGTGAACTCCATCCAGCCCCATAGACTTGTGGGCGGCTAGCTGGGCAAGCAAGTCTCTTACCACCTCCTCTTGGACCTTGGGAATCTCATACTTCTCTTCCAACCCCTGGGGTTGTGCACCGAGGGAACAATTTGAACAAGATGATGGCTCCCACAGCCTAGAATCTTTCCCTAGACCTGGTAGTCATGCCAACATGCCATTGGCCTTCTTGGCCACCTGGGCACACTTTTGGCTCACATTCAGTCGGCTGTCAACCAACACCCCCAGGCAGCTTTCTAGACAGACTTCTCTTAGTCTGTAGCATTGCATAGGGTTGTTGTGCCGCAAGTGTAGGACTTGGCATTTGGCCTTGTTAAACCTCATGCCGTTGGTCTCAGCCCAGCAGTCCAGCCTGTTCAGATCCCTTTGCAGAGCCTCCCAACCCTCCAGCAGATCGACACTTCCACCCAGCTTAGTGTCATCCACAAACTTGCTAAGGGATTCAAAGAATGGAATACTACTGGAATACTACTGGAATAAATAGCTTTTTTTTTTTTTAAATTTTTCACTCTTTAACATACTTGTACCTCTGATGCAATGATGGTTGTTAGCTTTTGAAACACACTAGATTTCAGTACGGTACCAGAAAAGAAAATAGGTCAAAGTAATGTTTGGTTTTGAATCTGATTTGTGTTTAGCAGTAAATGTAAGTAAGAACTGACCAGATCTTTATACAACTAGCTATACAATTGACAGTAGGTTAAAGTGTAAAGATAAACGTGTTTTCAGACACACCATATTTGCCATAAAACTCCTGGTTAGGGATATTATTAAGATGTAATTGATCTAATTCACTGTAAAAGTTTTGAAATTTTGTGAATGTGTTTGTACCTTTGAAGATCTTCAAAAACTTTGTATATAATAATGATGTTAATTGGATTTTTTTTTTGATTTTGAGATGCAAAAGCTTACTTTCATGTTCAATATTCAAGTAGAGCAAACTTGTGTTTTTTTTAATCATTTTAAAATCAAGCTGCATTTACAGAAATGCACATATCTTTGTAAGATTTAGCTAATCAGTTTTTGAGAAGCTGAAAATGATTTTGAATAAGAATACTGCTAACTAAATTGATGGAAACTCTTGACTGTAAAATTGGTTTGCACTGCATAAGTCGCTTCCTATCTCAGGAAGCTATTCAATTCCGAACAACCCCCTGGCAAAAAAAAAAAAAAAAAAAAAAGGAACTGTAAGATGTTGATGACAGAAGTTGTGAAGTTGTGGAGTAATGGGTGTTAATTGGACCATCAAAAATGCTAGCCAAGGAAACCGAGTGAAGTCTTGATGGTGGCATGTAGTAATTTGCAAGGCACCTTCCCCCTAGAAAAAAATTAATAAAGAAAAAAATCACTATTTGGATAGTGGACTGTACCCACATACTATTGGAACTGCCCTTTTTATCAGGTAAATAAGGCAAGCCAAGTATCCTAGGTCTTATTTAATCCTGGGAGATTTTGGTGATGGGAGAAGTAATAATCTCAGACAGTACAAGCCTTCTTTCATCTAAATGGAATTATGTTTTATAGTGTGTGCTGTTCAATAATGAAAACAGTTTACTTGAATTGTCAATTTACAGTATTTCATGCATGAAACACTAGAAAGACCTTTTCCAAAATGTTTATTAATAATTAAAAGTTTAAGGATAAACATCAGAAATGTGTATATGGGTTAGTACTGATTGGCACAGAATAAGCATGCATGCTTTCTTGGTGAGCTGCAACAGTTTTAACATAGCATATTTACAAAGAAGAGCTTCAGGTTTTCTTTAGCCTTTCTCTTTAATACTCACCTGTGAATGGTTATCTGATAATTCAGTCTTTGGCAGTTATATTTAGAAAGCTGCTTTATGTTGGGAAGAGGAAATGTTTAGTGTATATACCTGCAGTTACGAAGAAACTGGGTAGGAATATTAATTATTAGATACCTTTGGAATTCATTTTTTCATTATAAAGTGGGTTCACAGGCCCAGAATATGACATTCTTTACTTTCAGGTTTTTAAAGTTAATTGTATTCCTTTCATGAATTCTAGTAACCTCTCTATAACAAACCATAACTAGTACATTACTGGTTTTCAGATATAAATTTTAGGAGTTTTTGTAAAGAGCAAATATGGTCAAGCAGAAAATTTTGTTGATTTACAAAGGAATCTCGTATTTGTTGTGTACACTGTAGTGAGTCACAGCACTCTATCAGAGTCCAGCAGATGAATCTGTTACAAATTTACATATTGGAAGGAATGCTCAGCTTCTGACCTGTTGCCTAGAGTTGGGTGGTATAGGGGGTACTTCCTAGTGCTGTTGCCATCAATTAATTTGCATGGTAAGAATCCTTGGTTTTAGCTCAGGGCTTCTAACAAGCTTCCGACTGGTCAGTTCACCTTCCTGAAATGCTGAAAAAGTGGCTATGGCTTTATGCACATTGGAACTGTTGTAGCACACTGAAAAAACAATAGCAGTATCACTGGAAGTATTTTTGTGTTATATGTGCAAGTGCTTTGAAGACAGAGTATTGTGCAACAATATGGAAAAAGTTTTCTGACCAGTCAAAAAATGATGTTAGGTGCTGTGGATGGATTTGTCGAGGTTATAGCCGTTGAAAATTTAACGTCTCACCTACTATTGCAGTTTTTTTGACTTATCTTTTGTACTGCTGAATATTTAATCTGCCATGGAGACAGACAGATTTAGTAGAAGTGGCTTTAATCACTGAAGAACATATGTTGACTGGGAGAGTTACTTCAGGTTGTTTTTGCAAATCACCAACACTTAGAAGTGGAATTAAGTGTAGGTAAACTTCCCTTTGTTTCCAGAAAGATATTGCGGTGGATGTCTCTTTTCAGCCGCCATGTCAGTACAATAATAGCAAATATAATTGTTTCATATTTTGGTTTTATGCCCTGAAGAATGGAAGTTATAGATACTGGGGCAAGCCATAGTGTCAGCAATGACTTTTTGCCTTTCTTAATTGTATTTCTTCACCGCACCATATCTACCCTGTTTGCATAGATCATAGAATAACCAGGTTGGAAGAGACCCACTGGATCATCGAGTCCAACCATTCCTATCAAACACTAAACTCTTAGCACCTCGTCCACCTGTGCCTTAAACGCCTCCAGGGAAGGTGATTCAACCACCTCCGCGGGCAGCCTGTTCCAGTGCCCAATGACCCTTTCTGTGAAAATTATTTTCCTAATGTCCAGCCTAAACCTCTCCTGGCAGAGCTTGTGGCCATTCCCTCTTGTCCTGTCACTTGGGAGAAGAGGCCAGCACCCTCCTCTCTACAACCTCCTTTCAGGTAGTTATAGAGAGCAATGAGGTCTCCTCTCAGCTTTCTCTTTTCCAGGCTAAACAACCCCAGCTCTCTCAGCCGCTCCTCATAAGACTTGTTATCCAGCCCCCTCACCAGCTTTGTTGCTCTTCTCTGGACTCACTCCAGAGCCACAACATCCTTCTTGTGGTGAGGGGCCCAGAACTGAACACAGGATTCAAGGAGCGGTCTCACCAGTGCCGAGTACAGAGAGAGAATAACCTCCCTGGACCTGCTGGTCACGCCGTTTCTGATACAAGCCAACACGCCATTGGCCCACCCAGCTTAGTGTCGTCTGCAAACAAAATCCTCACATGCTTCTTTTTTATTTTCTGGGGAGTTTTTTTGACTTTTGTTTAGTTAGTGATTCCACTGAGCAAGTAAGCTGAGTAGAATTCAGTCATGCTGGAGCTGGTTGTGCGTGCGGCACTAGTGATGGCAAATGCCTGCCTTAAGTGTGAATGCAAGGAAAAGAAAACAAAATAGAATCCAGTAGAACAGATGAGAAAAGGAAGACTTTCATTGTAAAGGAAGGCGGGGAGGAACACTTGAGTGACAAGGTGGAAGAAGAGAAGCTACAGGGCTGTTATGGAGATGCACTGCAAGTGTAATGTGTGATGATGCTGTTCTGATTTGTAATTTTAAGAAAAAGTAAAGCAGCATGTTGTTTAAATAAAAGAAGATATACTTTTTAAATTATGTAAAGTTATTAAATTATTGGGTAGATCAGATAGACAGTAATGCTCATTGTAGGGGACTTTATTTTTGTGTGCTATAATGAGAATATATTCATCATTTTAATCAACAAATCAACAAAAACAACTAATCTTTGGTTGCCGTATTGCTCATCTCTTATCTAATCAGGGCTATGTGGTAATACTTTGCAGCATTATCTGTTGGTAGATATAAAAGAATACATTTTTTCTTAGTGAGGAGCTTAAAAAAATGCCTCTTGCTTCATCAGAATGATTCTCCAGACTGTGTGAAGAGCATACGTGTATGATCAGTGTTCACTATCCCAAGTGGCACTTGAGGGCTTTGCAACTAGATTGAACCACAGTCAAATTACTCAAATTCTCTCATGTCCCTAGAGAATAGAAGTTACTTAACCATCAAAACCACAAATTGCTTAAGCCCATGCAGTGAGCTGTGGGGTTTATTTCAGAATTTGGGAGATGCGTTTTTGTCGAAGACATAACAGAGACATAGAGTTAGCATTCTTTCTTGGATAATGTCCTGTTTATTTTGGAAAGAAGTTTCCCATGACTAAATAAGAACAAGATGTTTGACCACCTTATAGGGAGGAGGCTCTTTGGTCAGCATACAATTAAAAGAAAAAATTCAGGAGAGGCAGCTGACCATTCTCACGTGGTGTTGAAATGCTTTTCTCTTTCTCCTGGGCTTTCATTATAGTGTACATACATGGCAAGAAGAAAGACCAGAGTTTTTGTACTTTTTCTTGGAAGTGGAGCTTTATCACATTGTTGGGAATTTATGGCCTACTAATAAATAGTGTTTTTTCCATTCCTGCATTTTGCAGTTGGTTTGTACAGCCTCATAGCTTGGCATCCGAAGGCTCACTTTTCATTATTATTTTGGCATGAAAGGGTTACTGTTCACATTTCCTGTGTAATTCCTTCTGATCTTGCTGGGCTGTAATTACTTTCTTGATGTTAAACATTCCCAGGCTCTTATAACCTTCTAGCCTGCTTGCACTGGCCAAGTTTGTCCCAGGTGATCATGTGGGCGAACCTCCTGTTTTTAAGGATAAAAATCTCTCCTTCCTGTGTAAGATAGGCTACATACTCATTCTTTGCTGTACAATCCCAATATAAATCTTTTGAAAGCATATTAAGGTAACACATCACTCTCAATTTCAGAGTCGGATTTAGCAGCCAAATGGATGACAAATCAAGTGTGTGGGTTTAGAATGCGCTGAATCTTGGTTGAATGACTGCAAGTTCATACTAAAGATTATTTTTTCTTAATTCATTTGGAAAATAGGTTATAATATTAAAAAGAGAGATTTTTGACTGTAGCTTTTTACTTTTGACCATATAATTGACAATCATTTTAAGGGTGCTTGAATGTAGAACTATTTGGTTGATGCTTGAAGGTTTTTTTTCTTTTGAATTCTTTGTAGTAGCTGTATATCCTAGAAAAATACCGAGAGGCTATTACTCAGTTCTGCCTTTCTCATGTAGTTTAGTTATCCTGTCTTTCTTCTGATTTTGAGTTTGTGGTAGGTGAGTGGTACACACAAGGTATAATTTTGTTTTTAAATAGGAGTGAATTCATACTGCTGAAAAATGTTGGCCTCAGAGGTGTGGGAACTGAAGTGTTCTGTTCCACAAAGGCACTGAAAGGTCCTACATGCCACCGCTCAGCTGCTTCTCAGCCACCTGTAAGAATGCAAGTGAAATTTGTTTTCCATGACCTTTATTCCATTTTCTCACAGTGCCAAAAAAGATGCAAGATAGTGGTGGCAGGGTTTTTTTTTAGGGTGTGAGGAGCAGCAAATATTGACCTTGGTAGGTAGGATTTTTTGTTACTGACTGTCAGAGGAAGTAGCTGGAGGTTCTGTGCACTGCTGGATAAAGAAGTAGCCAAAGTTTTGATACCTCATTCAAGAACTGTATCATTAGTTTATTATCTTGTTACAGACAATTATTTTGTTATCATCCTCATCTTCTTACTTCAGGCATGTTATTGGCTCCTGTGTGAAATTCTCAGGCTGTGAATAGTTCTGTTTTGTTTAGCTGTAGTATTGTGCTTGCAGCTCAGATACTCAGAAGTCTTCCAGTAACTGACTGACTGATGTCTTGTGAATGCATAACTGTGTGTGAGCTCGGTGGGATTATACTTAGAAGAAAACGTTAATGTAGGTAGTAAAGTGTAGCAGTTCAAGCACTTTTCTTAGTTTAGTTCTCATGCATACCAATGCCTGTACTTTACTGTATAAATAGAAGTTAGAGCATTTGGTGTGTGTGTTAACTGTGCTGCTATGCTGATGAAGGATAGGAAAAATGTATTTTAATGAAAATATCAAGAAATCTTTTTGAATTTGATGGCTTTTTTATATTAGTAATTAGAATGCAGTCAGTATGATGCCCAGTACTTAATTGCGTACTCTCTCATATAATTAGGAGCACGACTGTCAGATATGCCTTTTTTTTTGTTGAACCCAGAGGTTATCACTGGCATATTATCCAACATATAGAAAACTGGCCGTGGCGTAAGGTATTTATATAGTAGTCATGTGAAAATACTGTGAAGTACCAAGTCAGCATAACTGGATAGATGGAAAAAGATACTGCTGATATCTTGAAATTAGGCTGTTCTTCTCCCATTTTCATTGTGGCATGAACATCATCTCCAGGCACCTGAGATTATAGGAAACCTCATATGAATAGGGCTTACCTTGGGTATCTCTTAAACATGTTGCAAGGATTCTAGGTTTCCTGTACAACAAAGTGCAGCCAGGTACTGCTTTGGTTAAAGCTTTTTGCAGAACAGCTTACTTTTGACTTTAAACTCATCAATGTTTTCATAATCTAGAGTTAGCTGAAAGGGAGTACAATTGTACTGGAGTTTGCTTTCCATCTGATAGGGGTTATAGAACATCTTTCTTTTCCTTTTTCCTGTTTAATTTTGCTTCTGCTTAGATGGGCATAGGGAAGAATTACACATTATATTGTAATTAAAGGCAACTTGTTTTTAATTTACTTTGTAAAGAGCTTAGAATGTAACTGAACTTGTGATTAAAAATTTCATCTTTGCAGTGGTAAGTACCTTGAGTGGCAATGACTTTTCTTTTGTTAAAAATATGCTCTGAGAGTCATATACCAATTACCTTGTGCTTTTTGTGCAGAAGGCATGTTATAGCATGTAAACTAGTGCTGTTTATCTTGTGTGTGTGTTGATATTCTAGTGGTTTAACTTAAAAGCCTTTTGGAGTTAGATGTCTCCAATGTACTGATGGCAGTGTGATGCCTGTAACTGTGATGCAGGGACAAACTGGACGTAATCGTAGTGCAGTTAAAGAAGCTGTTTGGTTTTAACAAGCTACTATAAAATTAGGGAATAACATGAATTAGGTGAGTTTTTAAGCTTTAAGCTTTCAGACAATGAAGTCAACTGTATTTTTATATTTGGAGTTCTACAAGTTCTCTTCTTGAGAAGACATGTAAATTACTGTTATGACAAAAATGCATAAATATGTCTAGGATTTGATAGTAATTAATTCATTTCACTTATCTGAGGCAAGATTAAGTGCCTCAATTTGAAAATGGCTATAAAAAGTAACATGTAAACACATTTAACACACATCAAATGTAATAGCACATTTCGTAGAAGTGCAGACACTTTTTTTAAATGCAGTGGTTTCCCACTTTCAGTGTTCACAAACTAAAGTTTAGTCATAGAGTGCCTCTTGACTAGATTTTAAAGGCAATTTTAATGTCCCTGACTTTTTTGAGTGCCTTGAACTATTTATAACAAGTATTAAGTACTGCAAAAGTGTTGATTGGCACTCTAATAGAATTACATTATTTACCACTGATGCACAATAATAATGATTGACTCTTTGAATTTTCTTGGATTTGTCCTGCTTCAGAAGATGCCATGTGTATCCACTGATGGGGTAATTGCAGAAAACATCCTCTTCATGCAGCTGCCTTTAGGGATTTTTTTTCTATGCACTGGATTTGATGGGCTACTTATGGGAGTTCCACAACATTGACTTCAAAAGAGATTTGTGTTGCGTGTCAGCTTTTTTGTGGCCTATATTTCATCCTTGGTTCTTTGTATTTACATGTACATTACATAGATATATATTTATATGTGACTGTATTAGCACTGATGTGTTTTTAGGAATTGGCTATAGTCTTCATTCATTTATTAAGCATGCATAAGATCTTTATGCATCTCTGTGGCAGTCCTTTGTGCAGTATGTACTGCATTTTATTTCCAGCTAGCCTGCTTCATGTGTATTGAGTAATGCTTATTGCCTTGATGGACTTGTGTTTGCTATCATTTATTCTTTACTTTGTTTACATATTTTCTTTCCTAGAGTTCTGTATCAATGCTTTAGGGAGAAAGAGAGGCAAAGTGTGAAGCAGAGATCTCAGTGATAAAAGCCATGAGGGTGTTGTGGTAGCACAGTAAGAGTTAGAAATCAGTAATACCAAAGTTAATTTGAATGATCATTTATTTTGAAAGGTTCCTTATTTAACAGCAAAATTAGTAAGCTGAAGAAGGACATGCCAAAAGTAATGTGCTTTTGTGGGTAAACATGATAGAATCATTAAAAAATGTATTTTGGAAAGGACCTTTGGAGGTAATCTGCTCTAATGATCAGTTCAGAACAGGGCTACCTGCGTAGTTAGATGAGATTGTCCAAGGTCTTGTTTAGTTGAGTCTTGATCATCTTCATGCATGGATGCTACACAGCCTGTGGGCACCCTTTTCCAGTGTTTAACCACTTTTAACGTGTTGGGGTTTTTTAATTCTAATATCTTGCATGGCAACTTCTTTGTAGCCTCCCATCCTTCTCTTGTGCAGCTTGAAGGACAATCTGCCCCCGTCTTCCATACACCCTCCTATTTTGAGTAGGTGGAGAGAGCAGTAGGATTCCCACCTTAGCTTTCTCTTCTTGCAGCTGAACTCAGGCATGTCTTTGCAGAACCAAAAAATGAGCACAGTCCTGTAAGTGCAGAACGTACAGAAGCATTCAGTTTCCTCAGCTTTCTCTTGTCTGTATCTATGGAAGCTTTTTTTGTCTTTCACGTCCTTTGCTAGGTGCAATTCCAAATGATCTTTGGTTTGCTGGTTCTGTGTACATGCCCCCAGGCAATGTCTCTGTGTTCTTCCTGTGAGCTTCTTCCTCTTCTGCCTTGTGTATGCGGCTTATATCTTGGAGCTCAGGTACGGAGTACCTGTTCATCTGTGTTGGCTTCCTGCACACCTGCTGCAAGCCGGGCCATTCTTTTATGTTGAAGAGGTTGACCTTGAACCAGTTCTCCAGGGCTCCCTTATATTTCAGGGTGGCCCTTTTAAAGGGGTCATAACAACTACAGTTCTGAACAAACGCAAATGTTTTATGAGTCCACAATGGGAGTTTTGCCATTAATCTTGATCTTAATGTTCATCAGGATCTTAATGTTCACCGTCTCTTGCAGTGTAAACTGCCACCAGCTTTCATGTTTCTGACCAGTTCTTTCTTTAGCTTCTCCCTGCCACTTTGGCTGTGTTAAATCATCACCATATTTTCCCTCTGAAAACTCTTAAGCCTTAATATAAAATAATGGTAACATACAGTAAGATAGAATATTGAAAATATAGGCAATGCCACCAGTTTCCTGTGCTTGGTAAGAGGTAAGTTTTTATGACCCAAATGTTAGAAGAATTAAAAACTCTCCTGCCTGTTATTGCTTGAAAATGAAAATGTTTGGTGTAAAAGGTTGAAAGTACTCTTGAAATGTTAATGGAAACAAATTTCTTACGTTGTTGAAAATGTGTGTGAGGAAGAAAAAGAGACATAGAGCAATTTGTCAGACGGTGTAGTTGCTACTTGAAACAAAAATGTCTCTTCTGTTATGCTGCTCACTCAGAATTTCTTGGTTTGAACACTGCTTGTGAAGGGGAAAAACAGGTATCCTGGGTAGAACTGCTGTCATGTGTTTAAAAAACTGAAATGTAGATGTTTGTTGAAGCTTAAAATTAGATAATACTTGCTGACAAAAACAACTGTGCATTAAAGTCTTCACTCTGAAAATAGTGATTTCAGCTTAGATGAAAATCTCTAATACTCTGATAAGTCAGTTTGTGGGCTGTTGTCTTGCATCTGGTGATCTGCACAAACTCTTGGTTCTTGAATCATACCCATTGAGAAAAATAAATTGTTGACAGTGATTTTTGAAGGTAAAAACCCCTGTGAACAGTCCTGCTGTCTGCATTTTCTAATTCATATTGAATCTTGGTGTAACTACCAAGATCCCAGATGGCTGTTATTTCTGATCATTTACAGAACGCATACAAGTTCAGTGATGGAAATTACTTTTTTGCAGCTCTTATTAACTAGTCAAAACATTTTCAGTCACCCCTAGATAAATATAGGAACAAAAGATGCCTGATGGGCTTCACTAATGTTAAGTTTTACTGCCCAGTTTACCACGTTTAGGAGAATACTATTTAGTAAATGAAGAAAAGTGATTTAAGTATAGTGATAGACATGCTGGCTTTTTTTTCTGGGGCAAGAGAAAATGAAGCATCGTGACATTTTTAATGTTTCAGATGAAGTATCTCCAGAATTTTTTGAACTTCTGTCTATATTTTAAAGGCTTTTTGATTGTATGTTTTTTAGATGAACAATCATGAGAGTAAGGAACTTTAAAAGGTATTTACAGTTTGAAAGGGGTTAGAAAATGGGAATACACTGCGTCTTTGTTATATGTGTGTTTCTCCTATTCCTCTCAGCTGCTCTGATACTCAAAAGTAGTTTTGTGCTTTCTATGTTATCTGCTAAATGTATGTATGTTGTCTAAATCTGTTAATTATTGGAGGCTTCTTTTAAAAATCCTGTCCAAAACTTTGCATTGCAGAAACTTAAAGCTCATTCTTCCATCTGCATAAAACAAATTTGGTTTCTAGCCTGTGGATTTACATCATCTTTAAATACAGTAGATGTTAATACCTGGTGCAGTGGACAGTTTTGCAAATACTTATAAATTATCTATTTACATTGCCTAAAATATTGAAGAAATGAGTTAGCTATTTATTGTTAAAGATAAGTCATGAATGGAAATACCTATTTATTTTAGATTAATCAAAGGACTGTGTTTGAGTGGAATTTAACAGGCTGCCCAGGGAGGTGGTTGATTCTCCTTCCCTGGAGGTGTTTAAGGCGGGGGTGGACAAGGTGCTGGGGTGCATGGTTTAGTGTTTGATGGGAATAGTTGGACTCGATGATCCGGTGGGTCTCTTCCAACTTGATTATTCTATGATTCTATGAACTCTTCGTCATTGCCATTGCACATTTCCTTTTTAAGGTTAATTCAGACTTGTAGCATGGTCATTGACATTTACATGCTATGGATCACAACCCCTGCATGCAGCAAGTGAATTCACACAAATTAGAAATACTTGTAGAAGAAAGGTAGAAAATAACTTTAGCAGTTATCACCGTTATGTAGTTTTTCTTTCCTCCTCTCTTCTGCTGCTCTAGAAAAGTTGGGCTGGATTTTTGAATGTTAGATGCAGAAGAAGATGCAGTTTGTTGTAATGTGCCTAGTGAGCACCTAAAAAATAGAAAGTTTACAACACATATCTTAAGTCCATGCACCCTTCACCGACAGTGAAGTAACTTAACAGAGGGAAAGTGAATGTGATAGCAATAACAGCAGGGTTTTCTGCTTTGCTGCAAGGGAAGAATTGATTTTTATTTTTACAGAAATACATTTGCTAATGTTCTCTCCTTTTAACAAAACTCTTCTCTAAATGTATACAAGATATCGTGTTCTTTGTCTGGGCTTGTGTACTTGTACTGTTTAATACTAATTTTTTTGGGTAAAGCAAAATGATAAATTCAAAAAAAACAAATCACAACTTTGTAATGACAATGACAGTGGACCTAAGTAACTTGTATTTTTAAACATTTTTAATGAGCGTTTCACAGAATCACAGAATGACCAGGTTGGAAGAGACCCACTGGATCGTCAAGTCCAACCATTCCCACCATTCCCTAAATCATGCTCCTAAGCACCTCATCTACCCTAACCTTAAACACCCCCAGGGACGGTGAATCAACCACCTCCCTGGGCAGACCCTTCCAATGCCTAACCACCCTCTCTGTGAAGAATTTCTTCCTAATCTCAAGCCTAAATCTCCCCTGGCGGAGGTTGAGGCCATTCCCTCTCGTCCTGTCCCCTGTCACTTGGGAGAAGAGGCCAGCTCCCTCCTCTCCACAACCTCCCTTCAGGTAGTTGTAGAGAGTAATAAGGTCTCCCCTCAGCCTCCTCTTCTCCAGGCTGAACAACCCCAGCTCTCTCATCTGCTCCTCGTAAGATTTGTTCTCCAGCCCCTTCACCAGCTTTGTTGCCCTTCTCTGGACTCGCTCCAGAGCCACAACATCCTTCTTGTGGTGAGGGGCCCAGAACTGAACACAGTACTCGAGGTGCGGTCTCACCAGTGCCGAGTACAGGGGGAGAATAACCTCCCTGGACCTGCTGGTCACGCCGTTCCTGATACAAGCCAGGATGCCATTGGCCTTTTTGGCCACCTGGGCACACTGCTGGCTCATGTTCAGTCAGCTGTCAACCAGCACCCCCAGGTCCTTCTCCTCCTGGCATCTTTCCAGCCAGGCTTCTCCTAGTCTGTACCTCTGCTTAGGGTTGTTGTGCCCCAAGTGCAGGACCCGGCATTTGGCCTTGTTAAACCTCATGCTGTTGGTCTCAGCCCAGCAGTCCAGCCTGTTCAGGTCCCTTTGCAGAGCCTCCCAACCCTCCAGGAGATCAACACTTCCTCCCAGCTTGGTGTCATCTGCAAACTTGCTAAGGGAGGACTCAATGCCTTCATCCAGGTCGTTGATAAAGACATTAAACAGGACTGGACCCAGGACTGAGCCCTGGGGAACCCCACTTGTAACTGGCCTCCAGCTGGATTTAACTCCAGCTGGATTTAACTTTGCTGGAGAGCCTCTGTGAGAACTAAAATGTCACAACAAAAGCTTACAGACTTTCTGTGGTCTTGTGCGTTAAGGATTCTGCTGGCTGCTTTAATAGTTCTCACAATTCAAAGACAAGTAGAAAGGGTACTGTGCTAGTGTTTTAAGTGACAAAGTAAACTGGAGGCTTTTTACGTATGTAATTCCGATCCTCGAAACATGAGTAATTCCTTAAAAATCTTAGTCTTGAATGAAAGAAAATCAGGAGAATTCAGCCTTGTTGCCTGTACAGGGAGTTTATGCTGATGAATCAAGTGGCCAGGGACCAGTTTCTGAAAGTTCTGAAAAATCCGTTCATCCATATATGTGATACAATTTTCTGAGAAATAAAAGCCCAGTTATTCTGGTTAATTCTATGCAGGTTTTCTGTCTGATGCATGTGGAATAAATAGTGCAGATGTGGTAGGAACTTTGACCTAACTTTGCATGTCGGGAGCCAAGAACAGGTTCTGCATGCATGTTATCTACTGTGTGAATCTTTGAAACATGAGTGAACTTTAAAAGTAAGGAATAGTTGGGCATAAGAATCTGATTAGCTTCGCAATTGCTTACTTGTTTAGGTACTCCCAGAGCACTTCTTCTCTTAGGAAATATGATTTGTTTGGTTAATACAAGGTAAGAAGACGGGTGAAGTTAGTAGTACATCCTAACAGATGGGTAGCTGATGATGGCAAGTACTACATGGCTTGAATGCAGTTGGTTAAGGAGGTAAAGGTATTAATAAAAATATGTGGGCAGGAGAGTAGAATAGCGCTCTTTAAGTATGGAGTATGTTCTTGAAGGATACAAAAGCTTAGTAATGATAGAAGTCCAAAAATGGGCAAGGATGATAGATTTCTGCTGTGCAGAAAAAGGCATAAATATTCAATAAATATTATGTTCTGTATTCAGAAGGAGGCTGGATTATGCTTTTACATTTCACCTCCTCCATCATTAGTGATGGAAAGAATGTATTATCACTGTACCAGCAACTATTAATGTTAAATGTTTTTAAATCTGCTGCACTGACACCTACAGATACTAAAAAAAAATCTTAGAAGCTATATGAATTATTAATTTTGAATTTTAACAAATCATGGAATAGTGGAGAAATTCTAGAACGCTGGAGGAGAAGGGGAACTAATGTGCCCAAATTTAGAAAGTGTAATGTGAGCATGTTGAAAAGGGAGATAGTAGTATGACGTCAGTGGAGATTCAAAGACTTGCATAATTAATGCTGATCAGAATGGGCATATCAGCCCTTACCTTGTACTGCTGCATGGTGTTACTCCATGGGAAGGTGTTTGCATTTGCCTTTGCCCTTGTTGAATTTCACAGATGCCTGATAGCTCTTCCCTCTAACCTGTCTAGGTTCTTTGGAATAGAGGCCCTGCTTGCCAGCTCCCAATTTCATACTGGATGCCCCCATGCTAGGAACCTATTGCATTATCCAGATCATTATTAAAGATGTTTAATAGTGTTGGCCCCAGGATTGATCCAGAGGTATAGCGCGGTAACTGGTTACCAATTGAACTTTATATTCCTGTTCACTGCCATGCTTTAGCGTGACAGTCCAGCTGATTTTAACATGTCCCTGAGCATCCACTTTCCAATACACATCTCGCCTGTTAGGCCACAAAGGTACTGTGGGAGACCATGTTGAAGACCTTCATAAAGTTGAGATGAACAACACTCTTAGCCCCCACTTTATCCGCAGGACTAATCGGCTCATCACAAAAAGTAGTTTGGTTAGTTGAGTGTGATTTACCCTTGGTAAATCTGTACTGGCTGTTCCTAGCCTCCTTCCTTTCCCTTCCTATCCCTCACGTGGCTGGTAATGACTTCTAAGAGGCTTTGCTCCATAAACTTTGTGTGGACTAAGATTAGGCTGACTGACCTGTAGTTCCCAGATTGTCTTTCTTGCCTGTCTTGAAGATGGGTCTGCTGTGTGCTGTTTTCCAGTCTTTGGGAATCTCCTTTGGTGCAGTGAGTTTGAAAAGATGGTAGAGTGCATCTTTGTAGTAACTCAAGCCAGCTCCCTCTGCGCTCTTGAATTCATACTCCAGATCCTATGGATTTCTGTGTCCAGATGTCTTACGCGTTCTCTTAATGAATCACATCTTCATTTACTATTGGTAATGTTATGTTAATGCCTCAGCCTTTTCTGCTCCTTCTGTCACCTGGCCTCCTTCTCCATGATGCATTAGGTCCACATTTTCCTTAGCCTTTATGTTGCCAGTATACTTGCAGAAATCTTGTCACCTCTCCTATCCTTTGCTAGTTGGAACTCCAGGTGAGTTCTGCCTTTTCTAACTCTCTCTGTGCATGTTTGAGCAGTGTCTCAAATAGTTAAAATTTTGTACTGAAATTTAGAGACACTGAATGTGACTACTGAAGTTTGAATTTGGCTATAATGTAGGAATTAGTGCCACTATTAAAAAAATAGCTGGTTATTTAACTGCCCTAAGTGAGCAGAACTTCAGTATTAGAAAGTGAAGACTTGACTCTAGCAGTAGAGGTGTTCCCCCAGCATGGTTTTTATGGGAAATTAATGAAAAGGTACTGTGTGTCAAACCAGAAAAGCCTAGTTGCTCTAAAAGCTCGGTCATACTTAATTGTTTTTTCTCTTGAAGTACTAATTCAATTTAGTCTTGCTTAGTTTGAGATTTAACTGAATGAGTTAGGAATACAAATATCTTTAGGAACAGAAGGCAAAGCTGGAGTCCCATAGAGAACGAAGAATGTTCCCAGGGTTAGCATAGTCTGCACACCACAGCTGGTAGCTGGACAGTGGCCAGGAGTAATTCTGACATGTTTATTTCACATTTTTTCCTCCGTGAACATGTTATGATGATACTTCATTATGTCCAGTAGTCTTTGAAGCTCTGTGCCTTCAACATTTTTCCAAAAACAAACAGGGTGGTGGATACAAAAATGAAAGTTATATTTACAAGGACTATTTGCATAATGAAAACAACACAAGATAAGTGAATGAAGGCAGTGAAGTAGGACAGGTTAGACTTTGATTTATTCTTTTGTGTGCGTTTATCTGTATGAAGCTTTTTGTAATGAGAAGGTATGTTTCATCAGTAACATTGTGCTGAACAAACAGTAATAAATCCTGCAAATAGGATATCATTTAAGTAAATCATAGAATGTGGATACACGCTTTGTCTTGCAAATATTGTCCTGTATGCTGCATGGTAAATGGATTACCAGTTGGAACAGCAGCCACTATTTTATGTTGCTCCTGGATACTAATCAGTCAATGTCACTAAATGTAGATAAGTCTGTGGAATATTTTTGTCTATCTGTGTTTTACAATAGATATTAAGAAATGTGTTTATACCAGAATGAGGAGAAAATACACTGTTGACGTCAGTTTGTCCTGGCAGTTGCTTTGCAATGTGGGGCAGACCTCCAGGAGCTCCTAACCAGGAAAATGCGGCTTTCTGTGCAGGAGAATCCATTGAAACAGTGACAGTCCTTTCCCAGAAAATGAGAGGGATATGACTGTTTAAGCAAAGAATGTGGAAAAGCAATTGAACTCTGCTGAGGTCTGTATGGAATAGTTTGAGTGCAGCAGCAGCAGGGAGAGAGGATGCTGCATCCTCTACATGTGCACAGCTGGGCGGATGCTTCTCTTGCTGCAGTTTTCACAGGGTTTCTCCAGCTGTAGTCCACTTCTTCAGCTGTGGAAGTTGAACTGCTCTTAATTTTGCAAGATAGTTTTGACCTACATTGCTTGTGTGCTGTGAATTCTTTTTATCTACAAGTATGAAATTTATGCAATATTCTTTAACACTTAAGGTGCTTACTGTCACAGAACTTACATAAAATGTGACTTTTTAATTTTTGCACTAAACCTAGAGCTGAGTTTTATGAGGGTGTTTCAGTAAGAAATTTCTAATTTGTAACCTTAATATTTAGTGTTTCTTCCAATGTAGGACAGTTTGCCATGTGCTTAGGAGGCAGTAAAGCTGGCATTCATGTAGGATTTAAGTTGCTTACCTTAGTCATTAGATTCTTATGTTTTTTTAAAGTGTGATCTCTTAAGTACATATTCCTTTCTGGTGAGTAGGATCATGTTTGGGAAACATAATTCACAGTTTTCTGACTGAAAGCTGTCTAGCTGACTTTTTAAGAAACTCTGTAATGGAAATTCTTTCAGATGCAACTGTAAGTACCATGGCAAAATTTAGTACTCTGCTCGAGTTTGCAGCTGTAAAGTCAGAAATCGTTCCATTAATTGAGTCAGGATTGTGAGGGTAATTCACCTTGTAAAGTTGGGAGGGTTTTTTTTTGCTTTTTGTCAACTTTTGGTTACCTTTCTTCTAAGCAGAACATTGACAACATACCCAGACTTTATTAAAATAATTAAAACCCTGTACAAAATTCTTCCTGAAGAACACAGTAAGTTTTATTCTAACTTTTTCATACCCTGAGGGATTCAGCTTAGTGTCCAAATACCCAAAACCTCCTCAGTCAAAATGGAAGAAATTATTAGGAATCGATTGTTTCTTTTTTAGCCTTCAGATAATTTAAGGGCCAGCTGTGATTCTATGAAGACTTTAGTGCCACATTTCAAACTTAAGTCAGTCGGATCCTTTCAGGATTGCAGTCCTGGCTGAGTATTTCCATAGGCTTAATTAATGATTAACAGAATCCTGAAACTTCGTTTTCACCAGAAAATTGTTCTTGCGCTTCCAGTAATAGCTTGTTCCTGAAATGCCAGTTGAAGAAGATGAAAAGAGCAAGTAATACACAAGTAATGTTTTTTTTACTTGACTTTAGTCATCTTAATTATTTTGGTTGCTACCTTTGTCATATATTAGCTTTATTCTACTCTTAGAAATAGCCTGTTTATCTGTAGTGTAAGACCAAGTAGATAAAAGTATATATATGAATTTATTAAAATATATATTTGTTCTCTGCCACTCACTCAAATTGTCTTTAATCCTTCAGTATAGCATGAAATATGGGAAGGTTTTTTCAGTATCTTTTTAACTACTTCTGAAGCATGGTAAGAGCATTGCAGCAGGAATTGCTGAGACAACCTGTCATATGTACATACACCCAATGTTACTATGATTTTCAGCTATCCTTTGTTATCAAATAGTAAATATAATTTGATTTCTAAAAGGCATTTGTTGAGGTTGGAGGTTTTTAAGACCCATCTGGACAAAGCCATAAGCTTGGTGTTCCTGCTTTAAGCAGGGAAGCTGGATGAGGTGACCTAGCATGGTCCCTGTCGACCTCAATGTTTGTGGGTACCAGTATACACAATTGCAGATTTGTCCAGAGTTACCTAAGTTTTATTGTAACTGCAATGAAATCGCTGTTTAGCATTTGTGATATTGTTTATCTGAAAAGAAAGCTAACGTACTGCAGCAGATACATGGTGAAAGATAAATTACGTATTTGGTCCTGATTAGACCAAAACAATCATTAATTATGAACAACAGCAAAATCAAAGTCTTACAATTTAATGAAGCATTGCAAACTGAAAACTGTAATGATGTCCTGCAGTTCCACTATGTATGACAGTATATGTTGCTAACAGAATTGTAAGATCTATAGATTCTGTCTTGTGAAACTATGTTACTGAGAATCCTGGCAAATCCTATCATTTGGGTCCAAACTGCTAAACTAGTGCTTAGCTGAGGACTAGGTTAACAAGGTCAAGAGGGGACAGGGACAGAGGAGTAGAAGGAACTGCACAATTTGAATTTTGAAGTAAATTCTAGAGTAGTCTTTACCAAGTAGGAGTACTAGATGTTTCTGTTGCTTGATTTTTGAAATGCTAAATTAATTATTATTTAAATTGTAAGAACTATTGACAGCGTATATTTCATGTATCTTATAAACATGAAATCTTATCCCAGAAGTGTTGTTTCCAGCCACTCCATAGAATCAAGAACAAAGTGTAGCAATTTGTACTAATTCGTCATTTCACAGTTACTTTCACAACAGTAAGATCCAAAGCTATTGTAAAATCAGAAGCTTTGACCTTTTAATACAGAATAATGGCAAAGGTGTCTAATACATATGGGAATTTGTGCAGGACTCCAGTTCACAATGTTCAAAGCAGTACTAAGGAAAGCATAAAATGATAACCTTTTTCAACTGAAAATGTGGAAAAAAGGTATTATTTTCTGGCATTTTATGAATTGTATAATGTTAGGAATAATAGCAACTGTGCTGTTCCTTGCTCCTCCTCTTTAGTTTTTCAGAATGGGGTTGTTTTCTCAAATGGAAAATAGTTGGCATTATTTAGTCATAAAAACTGTTCAACTATAGTTTATTTAAAATATACACATCTCATAAAATGAAGAATCAATATTACTCCTTCTTTAGACTTCTTATCTTCCAGGTGACCTTGTGAGAAATTTAGCTTTTATAAATTTTTTCTCGGGTCCTTGAATTAACTCTCTTGGTGATAGTTGTAGTTGTAAAATAAGATTTATTGGAACTTTATGCTGGGCTGTCTGCAAGAACAGAAAACATGTGGAACATCCTCATTTCTTGCAGTGTATCTGCTAGGTTTTTTTCCATACAATTGAGAGGCCTGAGAAGCTGAATTCAAAAGATTTATATCCTCAAGGAAAGCAATCACTTTTCATTTGTTTTTTATTTTAAGCCAAATGTTGAAGTTGCCCTATGTTGTTTCATAAATAAGCTTTTTTATCAGCAACGTATTATTGAAAGTAGCTTAGAACCTGTCGTGTAGGCACAGTTCCACTCTGACAGATGGATGTAGTGTAGGCATGCCAGCCAACCATCCAATACATCACCTGAGAGACTATGAAGGGAAGAATTTTTGTTCAGGATTACCAGTGTGGCATTCAGTGTCTGTGAGGTTTGAAGTTCAGGAAATGTGCTCGGTCTGGTCCATCTCATAAGATGACCAAAAATTTAAAAATAGCCTGGGTTTTCAGTTCTGC
This sequence comes from Clamator glandarius, assembly GCA_033459285.1. Lineage (NCBI taxonomy): Eukaryota > Metazoa > Chordata > Aves > Cuculiformes > Cuculidae > Clamator > Clamator glandarius. The sequence goes on from JAUNZM010000559.1 coordinate 2,942,758, forward strand.
TGGGTTTGTTCTGGTAAAAGCGACCAGTTGCAATGAGCTTCTGTTTCTTTTTTGGAGACCTGCTGAAGTCATCTAATGGTCTCAGCCAAAACAATTCTGCCAGGGACACACATTTCTTCCTGATTAATTACCTGAGTATGGAAGCATAAGCAGTGTGTGATTTGTCTTGTAAGAAAGCTGTTGTTTGTGACTACTTGGACGTCTCTTTGGATACTGAGTAGGAGGATGATCTACTAATGCAGGACAAAATCCTACTGTAAAAATATGATTTTTAAATGAAAAGAAATTAATAAGTCAGACTTCTGCAACTGAAGATTTGCATAGTGAAATGCAGAATATTTTTGCAGGCTTTCAGAAATGCAAATCAGCTATTGCCTAAGCCTATTGGGGCTTGGGGTTTTGGAAGGGTGTTTATTTTTTTAAACAAACTGGCTTAATGCCTTTTACTTGATTTTATAAAGTGGCCAAGCACTGCAGGCTTTTGGCAAATATACCTGCTCAAACAAATGCTTTTGTGTGGTCTTGTAGTCCATCCTTTGTCTGTCATTTTTACCCTCCTTAGCATTTTTGCATAGCTTCAATGTTTTCATCTTTTATTTCAAGTCTAACCTGGCCTTTAAATGTGAGTGGATTTTGCTAACTTTCCAGGAACTTGGTTTCAGTTGAAAAGTTTCTAAATATTGGGAAATCATGGCACAGTATGTGAAGGAAAAGGTGTGAAAAGTGGTAAATAAAATTGATTTTGAAATAAAAATGGGCCTTTCATGGGCTTCTGTTAGAAGCACATCTTTTTTGTACTGTAGTAAGTATTTAATTTTTCTTTTTAGCTGGGTATTTTCCATCTGAAATGAAATTACATGATATTTCAGTAACATTTCCTTACATGCCCGGTTTTAAATTAAAATTAATAATTAAGCTTAATATGAAATCATAAGATTTTGATCTAATGCTTTCTTCTAGCACCTGAACTAATGTTCACTGCATTAGAAGGTGCAGTCATCATTGAGAAGCTTTGTTCTTTTAACAAAAGGTACTAAAAATAAATTCGGTTAGGGTCACAGTGGTTTAGTTTAATACTGTTATGATAATAAGTACTGTAATTACTTTTGGGTAGTTCTTCCTTCCCAGAGGATGAGATTTTTAGTTTTGATGCCTGTTTAAAGCATGAGAATGACAGTAAAATTAATGTCATAACCTTTACAGGCTATTTATCGTTTTCTGTGTAATATCCCAAAGGATTTTGCGTAGCATCTGAAGTAACTGTCTTAGTATGGACAAGCATCAAATTAGGTTAATTGGGTTCACCTGATATTCAGATTCAGTCCGTCTATCACAATGCCAGTTTTACATAAAAGATCTGTGGTTATCTTTCTGTGAAAATTGCTTTTAAATTGTTACTTGTATATGCTTTGATGCCTTTGACTGTTAAAGACCAATGTACAGTGTAAGTTTTTTCTAGTTTGTTTGATATTTTTGCTTCTTCCGGTTGAAAAGTAATTTGTCCTTTCATTCTGTGGTAGCATAAGGAGTAGTATAGGCATGATAGAGCTTATTTTTTTGGCATGAATATAAATTCTACTTTTTAATTCTGTCCAACTTCACTTCACTTGAAATTCTTGTAATAGATTTCTTTTAATCTCTGATCCGTCAGCAGCAGATTTCAAGAGAACTACTTTGAGTTCGAGAGTACTGTGACTTGGATGGTTTTATTTGTTGTCTTATGATAGAGTTCCAAACTGAGCAAAACAGATTTTAAGATTATATAAAATTTTAAAGTTTTCTCATTGGGATATGCTCTCAGATGGAGAATAAATGTTAATAATGCCAGATGGAAATAATCAGTATCTGTTGTATCTGGAAAGAACCAGTATTGGACTCAAATGTATCCAAGGAATAATGCCTCCTCAGTATTCACTAAGAACAGTGGGACATCCTGAATGGTTAGTGATGTCCAACATAAAATTTGTTCTGAGCCTAAGAATGCAAAGCAGGTACAAATTTTAGTTAATAATCTGGTTTCTGGGATTGGCACTTTTTTGAAGATGAGCATGTTTTTTATTGGATTCATGCCAAGCCAGTTTTGTAGTCAAAAAAAAAAAAAAAATCAATTCTGCTGTGGACAGATATAGGTATCTGTAGAGATGTTATATCTTTCAACTTCTGTACTGTCATTATTTCAGAATTTCAGGACTTAATAAGACTGCAATTTGGTGCATGTCCTAATATATGTAGATATTAAGTATCTGTTAAACATATTACAAGTTTGCTGAAAAAATGTCAGAAACTGTCAGTGAGAAAGGAACATGAACCATTACGTGTATTGTAAAGTTGTGGTAGGCCTGGTTCCAAAACTAACACCAGACAGTGATCAAGAAGAGAGTATCACTTGATAGATGTGAAAATAGTATAAAATGCAGACAAGACAGCCACACAAAGTTATATGGTCTGCTTTGTAAACTATATTTGTATTCAAAGAAAACATGCTTTAGTGCAGTCATACATATAACAATGCTTAGAAGAAAAATGGAGGAATGATAAGTAGCTTTTCGTGACTTCTGTAAAGATTTAGAAAGAAAGGCTGCTTGATTAAATATCTACAAAAAAAATTTTAAAAAGGGCAATAAAATTTGCTTCAGTGTAACAACAACAACAACAAAATCTTCATGCATGACTAGAAAAGCTAATTTAATAAATTATGGTTTTGCTTTGTTTTTTTTTTAATTGAAAGTAGTTGATCAGTGTTATAATCATAGAATAGTTTGAGTTGGAAGTGACCTTAAGAGATCATCTAGTTCCAACCCCCTTGCCATGGGCGGGGACGTCCCACTAAATCAGGCTGCCCAAGGCCCCATCCAACCTGGTCTTGGACACCTCCAGGGATGGGGCAGCCATAACTTCTCTGGGCAGCCTGTGCCAGAGCCTCACCACTCTCATGTGAAGAAATTCTTTTTTATGTCTAGTCTAAATCTGCCCCTGTCCAGTTTATACCCATAACCTGGAAGAGTTAGGGCTGAATTCAAATCAGAGATACTTGTACAAAACATCTGGATTTGTATGGTCCAGTTTTCTGCCCTAGTGTTAGGGTTTGTGAATGCTGAGAAGAAAATGTGGAGCTTATGTTCCCACATGGTTTCCTAAGAATTATTGATCTGTATCCTGAAGCCTTGTTCATTTGCTGCAATTCCAAGAGGAAGTAGTAACTATAAGTGGGGCGCTGTTTTAAATGATTTAATACTCCCTACAACTGGAAGAGACTGTGAAAACCTGTAAGAATGTTACTTCACAGTAATAATTTTGAGAACCTTCATTTGAACATAATTTCATACATTGTTTTTTACAAGAACATGTGTTACTGTAACTACTTTTTGTGTTTTCAAGTGGTGGAAATTCTGAAGTGGAATTAAGTGAAGTGAAATCTTGAAGTGGAATTCCCTGAGGATGAGGGAACTGGGATTGTTTAGCCTAGAGAAGATAAAGCTGAGGGGAGACCTTATTGCTTTCTACAACTACCTGAAAGGAGGTTGTAGGGAGGAGGGAGCTGACCTCTTCTCCCAAGTGACAGGACAAGGGGGAATGGCCTCAAGCTCCACCAGGGGAGGTTCAGGCTGGACATCAGAAAAAAAGATTTCATGGAAAGGGTCATTGGGCACTGGCACAGGCTGCCCAGGAAGGTGGTTGAGGCACCATCCCTGGAGGTGTTTAAAAGATGAGTGGATGAGGTGCTGAGGGGCGTGATTTAGTGGCTGATGGGAATGGTTGGACTTGATGATCCAGTGGTTCTTTTCCAAACTAGTGATTATGTGATTCTGTAAAACTAATGACCTTTTTTCTTCAAAAATATCTTGTTGACCAATATGGCCTTGTAGAGGATGTTTTACACTGTGGGTGACAAGTTGAGAATCTGCGCTGGTTCTGAAGTGTGTTTTGCTATTCCAAAATTACATTGGTGTGGCCTATTCCATTCTTGTAGTTTAAGAGGGAATTGTCTAAATGTTACCACAGCGTGAAAGTACACGTTGGATGAGCCAACATGCTTGTACACTGGGTCTGACAGACTGGAGGTTGATTGCTTAAGTACCAAGGACAGAGGCTCTTTGAGGCAGCCTGGGATCTGCTGATACATGTCAGCAAACCTGTGCCAGGAGATGCTGCTGGCTGACACAGAAGAGCTTGTTATTATGTATGGCTCAGCACAGAAGATAAAAGTACCAAAGAGCCTCACCTGTTGGCTGCGTGAGAGGTCTCCTCACAGCAGCCATATTCAATTTTTTTTTATGCTTTGGTATTGAACTTTCTGGAAATGGAATCAATTTTGCCTCTTTTATACCTTACTGCTGCCAACAGAACCATTTCCCTCCTGGAACCTCTCCATTACTTTTTGAGAGTCAATTGCATGATAGTCAAGAAACATATTGAAACAAACTTGGTTTTGTGTTTGGTGATAGTGTCAGAATTTGACCTAATGTTTATTTGTTTGTTTTTGTGTTTTTCTGTTCTTCATGTGCTCTGAAGGGGGCTCTTGAGTGCTTGTCTGGAATGTTCTTTATGTGAGATTTTACCAGCTGTTAAATTGTCCGTGAAAGTAAGCATATTCCACATCCACACAGCTGACTCTGCTCATGGGAAATATTATAGATATGCACTAGTATGAAAGCCTAGGTCCAAATAAACCCCCAAGTAGTTGGACTTTCGTCTGTGTCAGTTAATGGTCTTGTCTGTTACCTTTCCAAAGCTTCCATCTGCCTGAGCATAATAAGACTCTTATACCTTGTGTGTAGTGTTTAGCCAAACCAAACTGTTATGCGGACATTCCAAAAGCTAGAGCATTTTATGATAAAGAGACTCTAAGTGTAATAACACAATTTTATATTGTTGTTATATTGTATTATGTCTTATTACTTGACTGTTGAATCACATATGGCCAAAGCTTAGGCTCTGGAAAGAAATAGATGACTCTTAAGTGGGTGGCCACTTAAGGCAATAAATACTATTTGACATCAAACATTATTTCTTCAGAATGCATTGTCACATTGGAATTCTTTCCTGGTTTTAATGGGGATTTTCAATTACAAGAAGCCTAAGTTAGTTATACCCAGTGTTGAAATGTGGAGACTTCATTTTAAGGGAATGTGTGATTGAGAAAAACACTTGGTTTAGAACTCTGGTGGTGTTTTGCATGAGATATGGGCGTTCTGAGATCAATTCTGACATATAATTTTGAAAAACTATTGCCAGTGTCCTATTTTTATTTATCAGAACTTCTAAAAGTATCTGTATTTCTTCTTTGCAGGAACGTTGTTATAACTATTAAAGGGCATAATGCAGAATCCTTTAACTGTTTCTGCAGGTATAGTATACTTTCTATACTCTTTTTTTTTTTGAGAAATTAGATGCCTGTGATTCAAAAATGTAGAAGAAATATTATAATCATTAATAAGTCACTACATAACTTGTGTCTACTATTCTACTGTAATATGGTTAAAAAAAGAGAAGCAGTTATAGTGCAGCATTTATGACATTAAACAACTGCAATAGCAAAGAACTTTTTCTTCTTTAGGACACTGCTAATTACTGTTACCACCTCTACTTGAAACTTGAAATATATAAATCTACTTATTGTTTGATTCAACACAATTAAGTGCTCAAGATTTATTACATTTTTTTTATCCTTATATATTTGAAAATCGTTGACATATTCAACACCCGTATACTTTAGGGTCAAACCTATTTGTGAGTTACCCTACAAGACTAGCACAAACAATAAAATAAATATTTTATAAATATAAACTTAAATTTCTAGATTTTTTTCCAAAATTCCTATCCTAAGTAATGCTTTTTTTGTGTTTAACTATATTTGATTCTATATTTTGTCTCTTTAGGACTTGCTTTTGTTAGTTTAGTTTTCACTAGGATTATTGTCTTGAATTTTTCCCTCTATTATTAGCAAGGGTATTTATGCTGCAACTATGTATTCCCAAGCCCTTAAATGTTGCAGACATAACTATAAATTCCCATTTGATCTGTGTCACGATGCTAATGTTTAAATATAATTTTAAACTTGAATGTCATTTTTCATGATACTTCTTAAACGTGAGTAAATGTTTGATGAATATGACATTAGCTCTAGTGGACATTTCAGGTTGTCAGTTAAGTTTTCATTGTTAGCACTTGTGTTAATTAAAAATAGCACTATATATTACTTAACTTGAAGCCTTGAGCTTTTACTGTCGTGTAAGTTTATACTTTACCTGTTTTGTGAAGACAGAGTAGTTTTTTCTTACTGTAATATACTGAGGAAGCTGTTCCAGAAGGATGTCATGCAAATTGATCTACTAATTGATGAGTTCTCTGTCTAATGGGACTGTTCTTCCAAGAGAGACAGTACTTACTGTTGTGTAAAGCTATCCACCTTGCAGTATGTTTTACATCTGTATACTTGTGACTGAAATACTGAATTCTAATACTTAAAAGCCATTATTTAATTTTTCCTTTAAATGACAGGAATTTGACCACTGTTCTGGACAAATTCAATGTGTTATCTTTTTATGTCAAAGCCATTTCTGAGTAACAGGAAGACAATATAGTCTATGAAGCTGTTTGCAAACTTGAAACTGATAAATCATTTGTCTTAAGATTTTTTTTAAGATTTTTTTTTCTCCCCATAAACAAAAATCCATTCCAGTCAGTATCCTGTTATCACATTGCACCCAGAGTGAATTATAAGAGCCGTGTTGTAAACTATGGCAGTGAGGGTACACGTTAGAAATCATAACCAGATCCTGACCAGAAGATACATGTGTGAAATCATGATATTCTACAAATACACTACTCAGTGGGTTTTTTTTCGGCGTTCTTTTACTATATCTTCTGTCCTTGTGTCAAGCATTGCTTTTGTTTCTTAAACATATTATGACACTTTGAAAATGTTGAGGCTGTTAGCAATTTACAACGATTTATGTACAACTGTACCATTGGTACAAATAAAAGGTTTGAAAATAAATGGTATTAGAAGTAGAACCTATCCATCAATTACATTGAGTATAGCATTTTTATTAGTCTATCTATACTTTGAAAGTGCTTGTACTTTTTCAGTTAAGTATGGAAGTAATGGCGAGTACAAATTCTTTGAGTGACAACATAAGCCCTTCACTGCTACCATTTGTCATGTAATAGCAGAAGTTCCATAATTTTATACGTACTCCTTCAAGGTATCTGTATTTTTCTCAATTTAAGATATTTTATAGGAAAGGTGTTTATAATATAACAAGCAATTTGTAGCTCCGTGTTCAAACAGATGCACTTCTCAGAATAATGAAAAATATTTAACTTCTAACATTTTTTTTCTTAGGAATTATGAAATTGTCGTTGAGATATTTTATTCTGTCATTCTCACTCATGTCGATATTTTCTGTTGAGCAACTTCTGGGTTTTTTATAGTGCTCCATAATGGCATAAAATACCAGGGTTCCTTAGAGAACTGAAACACCTTTGGCACTCTCAGATTTATAAAGTGTTTTTGTTAATGACTCTAACATGAAATAATTCTGTATCTTACACAATTATTGTGCAAAATGTAAGGCCTTCCTAGTTTATCTAGGAATTTATTTAATACTTTGTCTTTTAAAAATAGACATTGGGAAAGTATATCATAGGCTGAAATCGTAACTTTCCTCCTCGAATATCTTTAATTCTTTAAAAATCATGATTTTTTAAAAAGTCATTACGTAGTTTAGCACATTTTGTATCCATGATAGTATGATCATTTGGTGCTGGGGGAACTCAAACTTCAATTAGCCATGTAAATATGATTCTTAGCATCAACTCTCACTTTGCTGGAACCCCTGCTGCCTTTATATCATTAACATAAATGCAGGTGCAAATAGCGTTTATGTACTTCGATAGAAAGCAGTTGGAGACATTTCACTGTGGGACACGACACTTTCAGATTGTGTACATCTGTTCAAATAATGTCTCCAAGCCAGTGACATGAATGCAAGGATAAAAACATCTGCCCCTGAGACCATTTGCCATACAGCAGATGCTCGCATCTTTATTTATGCAGATGGTTTGTGTGATGAGCTGGGCAATGATGAAAGCAGGAAAGTTTCAGGGTATTGCTTGGGATAGGGAAAATATGTTGGCAACAGTGCTTTGTTTTCAGATGTCTACCAAAAGAAGAACATCTGTTGTAAATACTGATGGTTTTAGTAACATGGATGTGCTGTTTGTGACATTAAGTAGATTAACGCAAAAACTGTAGTGGAGGTTTATTTTTTAAAAAAGTCTTGCACAAAAATTATACCACAGGTATAAAAGATACTGAATGATTGAATAGTTAACAGGAAGGTTCAGCTACTTTGCTCTGAGATATTTTTCAAGTTTATAGAAAATAATGAATCGATTGAAAAGTTTACAAAGGTAGAATATTTTGAAATAAGAACATGGCTCATCATGAAGTTGTCTGGAGGTTGTGTGCGGTACTGTGGAGGATTTTGTGACTTTGGGAATTTTTTGATAGAAGCTGTATTTAGTGTTCCAAAATTGTTAGATGAGTAGTTTAGCCTTTCTGTTGTCTGAAAACTACTGTAAGTGGTCAGTGTTAGTCACAGATCTGGATGGAACTGACACATAAAAGAGGGAACTGAGAGTATCCAGAGCAGCTGCCCCTGTTGGCCTCAACAAGATCTTCCTGGCCCCAGCAGCCGCAGTGATGGGCACCCACTCCCCATGCTGGGCTCCATACACAGGGGCTCCTTTGTCTGCCGGCATACCTAGGTGCACCTGAGTTAATTAGAAATACACTGATATTTTGGCACACTGCAAGTTAAGAATATCATCTTTGGCTTGTACTCCTGTTGACTGCATTCCTCTTCTCATTCCCTCCTGTGCTGGCACCATTACCAGTGTTTGCTGAGATACTATCACTGAGCAGCAGTATATTCAATCAGTTCCATTACAGGACATCCAGTACCTTCTTTTGCAAACTGGAGCTGCCAATTAATAACGCAGATGCTAGCATAGGCAAGCTTAGCAAAGCCAATAAGCTTTGCAAATAATTGTAATTATGCACAGGGGGAGGGAAAAATTTGAAATATTGTCATTTAAATTGTTTTCTACTGCATCCTATTGCCAGAAGGGCCTAGCTATGCTCAGGTTCAGCAGCAAGTGATAATTTTGTATGTTCTGAAAACTAATGTCTTCCTTGCTGGGACCATGTTTTTTTTAAAAAAAAGTTTTAGTTTTCCTATGCCATACAGGGCTGTGCCTGTCTTTGAAAAAATATACATATTTATTTGAAGTAATATAGAGATCCTCTAAGCAATTTTTTTTTTCATATTCTTCCTTGGTGGAATTGACTACAGGTGGCAATGTTTTGCATGTCTCAGCCAGAGCTGTAAAGTCTTTCCCTGAAGAAATTTGGGTCATGAAGACAGAAAAATGGGGATAGGTAGAGAGACAAAATGCCTGGGTAGAGATTCCCTATTCATAAGTTAGATCACTTGGGTAGTTTTCAAAAGAAATTAGCGATTTACGAAATGCATTGAGAAGTACTCTTCAACTATAATATAACAATGTGTTATGGTCCTTTCTTTGGGGAATTATAAAAGCTTTGTGTAGTTCATATTGGAAGACTCAAAATATGCCAGGCCAAGACTGTATTCTGATGAAGTGTACACAGTCTTCTGTTCCTCTGCTTATCTTTAATGAGGGAGCACTTTCAGAGTTTTGTACTACGGAAGTCACCATACAGATGCTTTTAATGCCTCAAGTAAATACATTTGCTGTATTGCAGCAAGTGGTGTATTGATTGTTTTTCTCTTGCATACAGGCTCTCTTCAGAAAGAAGTGCTCTGATTTTCACCAAAAAAGTGATACCCTATAGAAGGGATAAGAATTTTGCTCTTCTTTTTTGCTCTCTACTGGCACATCAGTATTAGCGAAAAAATAAGTTTGGGGAATTAGAGGTGTAATTCACTTAATGCAATCAAACATTCGTGTTTTGTGGTTCGTGGAGGAAAGAAAGGGAGGGGAGTTGAACTCTCGGTAAGATGAAAATGGATTCTATTCTTAGCTTGTTTGAAAGGGGAGCAAGAGTCAAGTCAGAAAATATTTTGTGATTTGTTCATAAAATGGTTCTATTTGACCTTTTTGTGCTGCATAATTTCTGAAGAATTCTGCCTTCATGTCATAGCAGATCTGGTCATTAGTGCTTCCTGCACTTATGGAAAAATAAGCATTAATTACCACTTGTATTAAGCATATTAAGATTTTGTACAGGTTGATATGATCTTGATAGACCTTTTAAAAAGGACTTTACATTGACGTTGACTTCACAGCGCATTAATTATTGTTCAGGTCCATATCTTTCTTGAAGCTCACTAAAAGAAATTTCAACTGGCAGTTCTCCCAGAAAACAGTATTTAAAAATCCAATTACAACCTTTTGTTTATCCCTGCCTTCTAAGGTTCCTAATTTATATGTGCAATGCCATTGAAGATTTATGAATTATGAATTTATGACCAGTGCTTCCATCACTTCCCTTCAGCTATTTCTGAACAATTAGTTCCCCCAAGTGGCTGCATCACTGAAGCCTTGCTTTGCAGATCGCCAGGGTTGGTAGCCTCTGTGGAGATGACAGGGCAAACCAGACAGAGATAAAGCAGCGGATTTGCAGTGATACCAAAATAATTTCCATTCTACTCAGCTGAGTCCTCTTGGAGCAGCATGATTTCTAGATAATGCCCACCTGAAGTTTGACATGGTTGGTTATTGAAACTAGTAAATGCATACAAAAGCTGAAACAGTCTTTGATGCATCTAAAAGGCTCTCTCAGAAATTCCCTGCTTAACAAAGAACCAGTGTTCTCATCTTTTAATAGTGATTTGTGTGGCTGCAGAGGCCATGCACCATCTTCAGCCCATAGATTAATCTGTGTAAACCTTATTCCTGAGTTCTTTTATTACCATAGTGAGAAATGTGTGTGATTTCTTCAGCTGTAAAGATGGAAAAGTTGTTAATAATTACAGGTACTTTATGTCTAGCTCTCTATGTCAGTTTTCATTTTGTGATAGGAAAATATTTTGATCTGCTTAAAACCTATTAATTATGTTAGCCTTAGTATGAAATCAGTAGCTTGTAACCTGAGAGACTGTCTTCAAAGAAAAGCAAAGCTTTTAAAGTTCACAAACACTGCAGGAGAGGTGTTAAGAGAACATGTGGATCTGCTTATAAATATATTTTAAATTCATTGCAAAGGAGTGTTTAAAAAACTCTTCATGTATGTATGTTCTGACTTTTAGGACAGGCTTCCAAGACTTACTTTCTTTATACAGAGCACAGAAATGGCTTTTTTTTAATAGGCGATTGTATTAAGCTTTGCATTGCCTGCATTTTATATAAGATGCTGCATTTTGAATATTGATTTATCCACATGTAACTAATACAATTTACGTTATGACTCAAAAAGGCTACCTCAAAAGCTGTTGGCCACTTTGTTACTCCCTATAGAAGTAGGTATTTTAAAAGTTTTTTTATGTTGGGACAATACAGAGATACGTGAAATCTAAACCTATGAGACATCCAAAGTTGTCTTGCATTATTGTTGTTGCTAATGCTGGTAAAGTAATTTCTAGAGACATTGATTTCTTGATTTATTAACTTCTGTTAAACAGATCTGCTTTTGCCGTCGGTATTTTATGTTGCACTTTAAGGACAGAGATAGTGGAACCAAGATGTTGATGAGGTTGTGTTGACAGAAAGAAGCCTTAATTGCAGAAAGAAACCTTAAATAGAATCATATAATGGTTTGGGTTGGAAGGGGCCATTAAAGGTCTTCTATTCCAACCCTCCTGCAGTGAGCAAGGACATATTCAGCTCAGTTAGATTGCTTAGGGCCTGATTTAACCTGACCCTGAATATTTCCAGGGAGAGGATAAACAAACAAACAACAAAAAAACCCCCATGAAACAAACAAACCAAAAACCAAAGTCTTCCTTATATCTAGTCTGAATCTCCCCGCCCTCAGTTTAAAGTCATTACCACTTGTCCTGTTGCAGTAGACCCTGTTAGAGAGTTTGTCCCTGTCTTTCTTACAAGCCCCCTTTAAGTATAGAGAGGCTGCAGTAAGGTTTTCCCAGAGCCTTCTCTTCTCCAGGCTGAACAACCCCAGCTCTCTCTGCCCATCCTCTTAGCAGAGGTGTTCCATCCCTCTAATCATTTTCTGTGGCCTTCCTCTGGACCTGCTCCAAGAGGTCTGTGTCTTTCCTGTGCTGAGGTTTCCAGAGCTGGATGCAGTATCTGTATCTCTCCAATTTAGAGAGAAGGATGTTGTGGGGGGCTGCGTCAAAAGCCTTACAGACATTCATATAGATGACAGCATCATAATGAAGCAACTCCTAAGTATACTTTAAAACAAGAGAGGAAAGCAGTTCTGGAAATTGAGAAAGTGTAGTTGCATAATAGTAGAGATTATTAATTTTTTTCTCCATTTTGGGATTTTTTTTTGGCATAAGTTACGTTAGATAGTGATTTTCTGGAAGTAGATCTGTATAAGCATTGGCATATATCAATGCTTGGTTGACAGTGCAATAAGCATGTTTCGAGATGGGGAAAAAAGACATTTAACTAGGAAGCTGAAGAACTTCCGTTAATATGAACTATATACCCATGATCTTGGATTACTGTGTGAGCTATCTCTGCAAAATGACTGTTTATGACAAAAATAGTTTTAACTTATTCCCATACTAAAAATGTTGCTAGAAAATATAAGGTTGAAGGTCTGCTTTAATGGAGTCCAATGAATGTCAAAAAAACATTTATATTGTGTGATTTTGTCATTGTAGTGCTTTCTTCTGCTAAGAATAGTCTTTTGGAGACTATTTAAGGAATCCAAGGAGTGTTGCACTGCTCACAGATTTTCTTGAAGTGCACAATAATACTAATCCCTTAAAATAATAAACTTGCACTGACTTTAAAGCAAAGATGACCTTCTAAATTATAAAATGCTTACTGCACAACTAGTGAATCACATTGATGCTAAAATCAGAATTAATTATATATAGTTTAAAACAGACCTAGTATTCTAATATTTAACAAACTATTTTGGTCTCATTCCTTCTGTGGTATACCAGAACATACACTTTTCTAAGCATGTGTGTACATTCTGTACTTTAGTGTTGATGTGAACGATGTACTGTGATTTTCCCAACCTTGCATTAGACTTCTTCGATATTGTTTATTTTTCTAATCTATTCTAAATTGCTTAGAAGGACTCCTATGTAGATTTAATTTTGTTACTTTTTAAAAAAAAAAACAAGTACTAGAAGAGTAAGAAACACAAGATAAGAGGTTATCCCTGTGGCTTACATGCTTTTCTTTTCCAAATCACAGATGAAACTGATGTTCATTGCCCATCTAAGTCTGTGTTTAATTCCCATATCCCACCATAACTCTTTGGCCTGGACATTTTCCAAGTCTCATTTCTAGTGCTTTTCCTGCTTGCTCTATGTATATTCTTGTTTCTCTTCCACGTTGTCAGCTCAGCAGTTGAGAGAGACCGTTGCCTTGTTCCAGCTTGGGTGTTTGGACCTAAAGCTGGAGTTTTATGAAAAATCCAGCCCAGCCTGAAGGAGGAGCACAGTCAATAGAATGTAATAATTGGAAAAATTAGCTGCTTAAAGTATCTGTTGCACACATGCCAAGAGCTTACAACTTTGCCAAATTTGGGCAGCTTTTTAGAGGCAAAAGAGACATTGCTGTGTTAAATTGCAATGTCTTCATCTAATACACTAGGTTGTGGTTTTATTTTAATGTAGGCATACCTGGGAACGGATGGCATTTTTTGCTGAAATTAATTTTAGAAAATTATCTGAGGCAAATACCTAGAACAGAACATTCCACCCAGATAGTTGTTCTTAGACAAAACCAGAAAAACCTGCAAATTAATTGTTAGAAGGCGTAGAGTTGGACACTCCTGATTTGTTGGCTTTTTTACCAATCTCACATTGCATAGGTGTGTGGAAAAGTAGTTTTGAACATAGGAGGTCAAATTCTGTTTTCTAGAATATAGGCAGTTCCATTGATTTACGTGGGATTATGGAAAGTGTAAATCACCATAGAATTTTGCCCCAGAATTTAAAAGTCTCACTAGCGCTACTGAACCTTCATTTTTCTGTGCTTTTTGTTTTGATGCTGTTGACTGTCTGCCATGACACTGCAGCTAAAGCATCCCATCTGTTTACCACATTAACCAGCTTTACTCAATTATTAAGCTATCACCTTGCACTTGGCATGCAATATATTAGATTTTAAAACATGGAAAATGGCAAGAAGCAGTGGCTTTCTTAATAGATTAATTGGAAGTTAATGTTTTATATTGTTGTTTAAATTGTCTTTTTCTGCATTTTGTTGGGTTTGGGGGATGTTTGACTGGTTTTTGGAGTTTTTTTTGTCCTAGTGTCTATAACTGACTGAAGCACTTTTGCAGGTGGTGGTTTTTTGCATGCTAATTCTGCAGAGAAACATTGTGTCCAACAAAGTATGCTGGGTCAGCAAAAACAAGAAACTTGTGCTGGAAAGGCAGTATCCACAGGTATTTAGTGTGCATGGAGATTTGGCAAAATGAATGATTAACTATTACTAATGGAAATAAATCTAGTGTTGTCTGTAAGAAGGTTGGGCTTTTTCTTCTTTCCCATAGAACAGATATTTTTCCTTTCAAAGTCAGCAAAACACTCAGCAATGTAAACACTCGTTTAATCAAATATTACATTAATATTTTCAATCTGTATTCTGCCCTTCCCTTCAAAGCAAGATGATCCCTTTTTTTTTTCTTTCTCCTGTCACTTGTCCAGTCATACACAAGTTAAATACCTGCCTCCACAAGTAATGTAGTCCTACAAGGGTTGACTAAAGAATTAACTCTATTACACAGTAGTTTCTGGCATTTTGGTTTATTTTTAATGTTCAAAGTAGACCTGATTAGTGGGGGAAATTATGTTTCTTCTGATGCTTTGTACAGTGTCTGAGTTGAACAATGGAGAAAGAAGTATAAAAAGAAGGCAAAATGGACTGGAGTAGACCAGACTTGAATGACTTAGGGTGAAATGGGAACCATGAATAAATGAAAAGGGAACAGTGAATGAGCCCTGTGGAAGACTTCCTTTCCTCCAGAGGACTCTTTGCAGTGAGGCTATATCAGAGACTTTGTTGCAACATTGTTTTTTTAATTGGTGTATCACTGTCCACTCATCTGAAATTTTAGGGTTATTTAGAAGGGTTGATAGCTTATGACAACCTGCAAATTTCTGAGTGATTTGATCCTTACAGGTACTAACATGGTAGTCATTAATCTTTTAACAAAGACTTCTGAAGTAAATGTATTGAATTACATTTGATTTAACCTTGTGCTTAATTATTTAAAAGTGTCTACCTGTTGCCCCAACGCCATGCCTATTTGAAAGACTGAGAACACAGTAGTTACAAATGAGCTTCATGCCATTCAGATATTAAATGTAACATTTTCATTCTTTTTCTTAATGAAAACGTTAGAGAAAGTGTAAAAGTTATTGCCTTACAGTGAAAGATCTGTAGACTGACTTCCAGAAAAAATATTGTCTACCTAAGAGTGATCTTCAAAATTGCCATTGCAGAGCCTCCTTTAACTGAAAATTCCCTTTCCTAGTTGCAAGAATTCATGGATTTGCATAGACGTGGAGGCATCTGTCAAGTCAAAATTACTCATTTACAACAGAGATGGAAATAATTTAGAAGATGATGTGGAATAGAAGTAAAATGTCCCTGAAAGATGCATATAAAGTTCTCAAGTGGCCTTCTGTTAGAGTGACAGCCAGACACATTAAAGTGCTTCAGTGCCAGGGTGACAAATGTATGAATTACTGTAGTGATCACTGTGTGCAAAGGAAATTGTTGATACGTTTTGCAAAGTATAAATGGGAAAAATAGTTGTGGTTACTGATGATATGGGGACACTCTGGGACTCCACTCTGTGAGTTGACTGGTTGCTTTTTCCTGATCCAGGATGCTAAAATAATTTGCCACCATTCTAACTAGCTTTCCTAGTCCACAAGCAAAGTTTCAACCATGCCTGAAAAATCATCAGACAGCTAGTCTCCATCTAGCCTGTCTCTATATTTAGATACTGGCTAAGCTGCTTAACTACAGCAGCTGTCTTGGATGGGAGGAAAATGTAGAGCTGAGTATCCTTTTCATACCAGTGAGCGTTCTGCACTAAACTGTCTAATGTAAACTTGGCAAAAAAAAATGCGAAACTTTTACTGAAAGGTAATACCAGCCATGGCTTCCCTGGAAGATGTATGTATTGTAAAGTAGTTGGAAAAAGAGTGTTTGTATAAAAATCCCTTCTCAAACAGTTACATCAATGCTTAGTTTTGTTAAATGCATAAGAAGAATATCGATCTCAGTGGGCTTTGTTTCAGAGAGCTTTTTGTGGTTGATATTCATGAAGGTCTTGGCTTCTAGAATGGTACACTCTTGTGGAATGCTGAGAAACTATGGAGAGACATTCTCTAAAGAGAAGTGATTTTACTGTCTAATTTTGCCACAGGCTATCAATGTATGAGAGAAGCATGGGCTTATTTTTAAAGCTCATGTCATGCCTTATTTCTACAAATATTTCCTCCTGACCTTAAATTAACCTTTCTTTTATGGTGTTTTGGCTGCCATTTCTGTAATTTTGTTGAGATGGCATGTCCACAGCAATGTTTCCATGTTTTCTGGAACTTGCATCATTTGCTACTGCTCGTTGGAGAGCGGCTTCCCTGTGTACAGAGTATGCTCATATATCTGTCTGAGAATTCTGGCTATGAAATGTGATAGTTCTGTAACTTACACTGCTTGTTGCAAAGTGTGTAACATCTGGGAAGAACATCCAGGATTCAGATAAACTTACTGGAGTTTCCAGTGTTGGTAGTAATTCAGTTGCCTCTTTAAATACATAACCATGTATAAATGCATTTGTAGTAGAAGGCTTTAAAATGTTAAGGAATGGAAACTTCCCTGTGGAATTACTTCATTGCAATGTTTCAGGGTCTCAGCCTTTACTTTTACATATTCTATTCAAATGTGATTTCTCTCTCAAAGTGATTTTTTTCTTGAATTTTTTTTTCTTGAATTGTTGCCTTCTTAATTTGTGTTTCTGCTTGGGAGCACTGTGGTGGAGATTGTTGTTTTGGGTTTTTTTCCAGGAAACTTATCCCAGTTTTTGAGAACTGGAAACATCAGTAGTTGAATTTGGGAGTGCGTAATGAGGCTGTTGCCTCATTGGGAGTGGTACAAGTAACTATGTATCAAACCCTTTTTTATAGAGTCTCTGAAACATCAGCATATATCTTCGCTGCTCAATGCAAATTACGTCTTACACATTTTACCTTTTTTGTTTGTTTCCTTTAATTATTCTCATATTCCTTACTATATGTATTTGCAACATTTAGCAACACAAACAGGAGAGAACTGTGAAATAACCTTGATAAATTCCATCTTTCAAGAAAATATTTAAAATAACTTACTACAGTGGCTCTATTGTGCAGTGAAAGAACATAAGCAATGTCTATGATTGAGTATTTAACAATGATACACCTTCTCTTAAGTCTTCTTTGATGTTGGTAGACATTATTTGCATGTTTTAAAGCAGCAATTTTTAAAGGCTTCGTTAAGTAAGCTCTAGTCTGTATACACAAGTTCTGAATGTTTACAGTAACTCTGAAAGATAGCATGACTGAGAGATACGATCAGAGCAGTTGCTCAGAAAAGTTTTGCATCATGGAGTTTAAATCCTCTCCGTGTTTGTTCTTCCAGGTGAATATTGCCAGCATGCTTGTGCAGCTTTTCCGGGGCAAAAGAGGCTGTATCTTTTTATTTGTTTTGAAATGCCATGTAGCTTCTAACCTAGAACGAGACGTAGACATCCATTTTAGATTGGATTGGCGGGGGGATGTTGCATATCTATAATCAAGCACGTTGCTTCAATGAGTACTTTTGTCCATGTCACTTCTGCACTTCTGAACTTAATTTAGGGGCCATTTAAATGCTTAAATGTTTTTAATAAGTTTGTATGTGATTGTATTCTTTGTAAGCAGTTTTGGGTTTGGTACAGTATTTTTTAAAAAAAATCTATATATTATGCTACATCCTTTACTTTTACAGATAAACACAAGTCCCCTTCGGATATAATACGAAGTTTACAGAAGAAAAGTCGGTTTAGGAGCATTGCACCAAAAATGGCACCAAAAGTTTTAACATCTGGAATGGTTTCTTGTCTTCAGTCACCTTTGCCTGAGCAAAATAAACCAATTTCAGCTGCAGGCTCTAAACCGCTGGTGGTACCAACTCAGAACTATGCTGTCATGCAGGTCACTGGTCACAAGGGGACTTTTTCTCTGTTGGCCTTGCCGTATGTTGCCCCTGCCGTAACGCCACAAGTCCCGCAGTCAAAAGTGTCCCCTTCTGAAAACCTAAAGCTGCCTATCCCTAGGTACCAATCTGCAAGAAATAAATCACTGACTGACAAAAAAACAGCACAAATACCTGCTTTGGGGACACATGACAGGATTCCTACCAAAGCATCGAACTCATCACAGATTTCCCCCATGACTACATTAACTGAAGACCATCCTGAAACACATTCTAATTCAGATTCAGCTGAGCAAGTCACACTAACAGACCGTGGCTCAGCTGAAATTACAGTTGCAACATCAGTAAATAAAAGCAATTCTGTGGAATCTGGATCTCCTTCACTGAACAAAACTGGAATTGCTAATGGTGATGTTTCTGGACCATCTGTAGGTAAAGACACTTTATCTAAGCCAGCAAATACAATTAGTACCATGAAACTAAGTCTGTGCTCTGTGAAGACATCTGAAACCACAAGAGAGTCATTAATAACATCTGAGAAACTAAAAGAAAAACCCACAAATTCTGTTACTGTCCTGTCACCGGCAGTTTTTGGCAGTACCATACAGATTACTCCATCAGCACCAAAAGGAAAACTTCCTATTTTGCCTTACTCAAAGATGAAAAATTCAGTGTTCTATAAATCTAAGCAGAATACTAATGTTACAGATATGTCTGGTCCTTCACCAAGATCTGAATGTGGAAAGATACCAGCTGTGGTGAAAACCTTTCATGTTCCTACTAAAGCATCTGATAAACGATTAGCTGCATCATATATGCAAGTCTCCAAACAAACCATTCGAGAAAATACCTTCTCTCCGTCCAGTAAAGTGGATGTTGACAATCTTAAAAAATTGAACAGTGCAGCCTCTAAAAGAAGAGGCAGTAAAAGAAGAGTCCCAGATGATTTATTGACTTTTCAGTCCAAGCGAAGGAAATGCATCATTAATAAGTTTAGAGAGGGAAGAGAGAGGGCAAAAGCTGGTCTTCAGCCACCTGAAGAAAAAAAAGCAGAGACAGTGAAAAAATACCGTAGTATTAGACCAAAACCAGTGGTAGTTGTGCAGGCATTTGCTCCTCTGACATCAGTGGCAATAGTAGAGACACCGTCTCCTGACCGTTTAGACAAAGATGTTTTTTTGAATAATTCAGTTCCCAACAAATATTTAAGTTATAAGCATAATGATGCTACATCAGCTAAAGCAAGTGGTTTAAGTAGAAATATATGTTCAGCTGCACCTAAGCTGTCACATAAATGTCACGTTTGTAACCGTATCTTTCAGTTTAAGCACCATCTTCAGGACCATATGAACACACATACAAACAAACGGCTTTACAGCTGTCGAATTTGCCGGAAAGCATATATTCACTCTGGAAGCCTGAGCACACATATGAAACTTCATCACAATGAAGGCAAACCCAAAAAGCTTGTGTGCTGTGAATTCTGTGCTAAAGTTTTTGGCCATGCAAAAGTGTACTTTGGCCATTTAAGAGAAGTGCACAGGGTTGTTATCAGCACAGAGCCCTCTACTACTGAGCAACAGCTGCAAGATGCTTTAAAGAAGAGAGACACCAATATAAGAGAGGCAGAAGAAGCAACAGAGAGGTCAGTGTTTTCACTATTTAAATGCTAATGAAAGCAAGAATTCAGGTTGTTGTTGGTAGTTCATAAAAATCAATATTATGAAATTTGTTGCTTTTCACTCATTCCCCACCTCCCCCCCAGATGAGATTCTTAGTGGTTTATACATTTGGTTAAGGTATCTAGTCAATCCATTAGACAATCTTGTATATTTTAGATGTTTCATTCATTATTACTGATACTTGAATATCCAGAGTAATTTTGCATATATTCTAGTAATACCCAAGGTCTTGCCAGTGGAGCTATTTTGATCAGTTGATTTCTCATGGCTAACACTTCTTCTGTTAATCTGTGCTGGCTTCTGTGTTCTACGCATTTTGAGTTTTCCCTAGAAGATAAATGAACCAACTGCAATTAATGTTTCAATATTCGCTTGTAGTTTGTTTACCCTATTAAATATCATTATCCCATTTCCTTCTCTGGAGTCCTGTGAGCGAACTTGTCTTGTGTGTTGATTACTGCTGCTCTTGTGATCACTTAGTCAAGTAGAAAAGTTAACACCATTTATTAAGGTCGATAGAGTATTCATTTATCTCTACATTATGATTTTGAAGTGAAATTTCTTACCACAGTGTAGATGTTGACTTTATTTGTTCCACTGTACGTTTACTTTCATTGAAGTACATTCAGTAAGCTTGGGATTTTAACCTGGTGCTCACTACACCACTACAGTTCAGTTTTACACATTCTGCTTTGCATTGCTCCACTGTTGGGGGGCATCAGTTAGAAATTTTTAAGGTAGTGAACCTAAGAAGCACCAGCACTTTTATTTCAGCCTTTCTGGCCTTCGTTCAACGAATCATTTAATTTTATCTATTTTGTTGGGTGATATATCTAATGTTGATAAATACACAGTGTTATGTGGTCCTTTTCGTAGATATTGTGAGAAGGTTTCCGTGGAGGTCTTCCTTTAGTTGGCTTAACTTAAACAAGGGACTTGCTGACTCTTCGTATATCTGCTTCCTTTATGCTGCAGAGCTGTCCTAAAACAGTAAGAGGGGCTGTCCAGTTGTAAATTAGGTATTTAAAATTTTTTTAGATTGCCTTACAAACATTAATGAAAAAAAAGTTTCATTGTTTCCATCTTCCATCTTGGAGTGGGAGATGGTACATGTGGTTTTGCCTTAAACTGACCTTAGATCACTCAGTGTAAACAAGTTTATTTCTGTTGGTAGCATGCCACAAGTAAGATTAATTGTCACTTTTCTAGCACAGAACTACAAGTATTTGGAATGACCTCCCTACACCGAGAACTTATAAGAGGCTAATAATGTGTTTTTTTAAAGGAGTAGTGTTGTTGGAAAATTATTTCTACTAAGGGTAATTTTTGAGGTATCTTAAACACATCAGTGTGTAATAAAATTTAGTTTTAGTTGTTTCCTAATCAGCCTTCTTATTATTGATGTAGCAGCAGTGCCTGGTTTTAGTTAAAAGAATGTTTTGTGAATGTCGTCTCTTCTTTCTTACAAGGACAGAAATTGCCACCTCTATTCTGTGCATTGCTAATACTGAAATAGTTTGTATTTCCTTTCTTTTAACAGAGGAAATAAGTGCAATTTTGAGGACCTATTCCATAACCAAGGAGAAGTGAAATTACAGATCAAATGTGGTCGCTGCCAGTTTATTGCACAGTCTTTTGGTGAAATGAAGTTTCACTTATTGTGCTCTCATGGAGAAGAGATCCAGGGAAGAGTAAAGGAAGGGGTTTTGCAAGGAAATAGAGCTAAGGGGGAACTGGTCAAACATGCAACACACTTCTGGAAACAGTGCAACGAGAGAAAACATTTAGCAAAATGTAGTACCCATGAGGAGGACTTTTATACTTTTCCAAAACTGAAAAGACAGATATACTTCCACCATCAAAGTAATGTTGATATGTTAAATAAAACTGGATTAACTCAGCCAGGAAGTGGTGAAGCAGCCAAGGAGATGCAAAATGTAGGATTTGGTATTCCAGGCAAAAAACCAGAAATCTGTTCTAAAGCGGGCTATAACTGCATTTTATGCAAACAGTTATTTGGAAGAAAAGAGGATCTTTGTAATCATTGGCAGAGTCATCATAATTGTGAAGACCCCTCCACTTTATGGACAATTTTTAGTTTGTTATCAAAACAAGGGATCATTAAACTTTCTAATAATGGTGAATATTGAAGCTCGATTCTACAGTGCTATGAAAAACATCAACTACCTTACCAAATTGTTTCTGACTTTTTTTCTGTGTTGCTAAACTAACTTAAGAGATATATAATTTCAGAAGTGTGTTGGGGCTTTTTTTGAGTTATGCTAATCTTTATTTTGTTAAACATAAAATGTATTTATCCAGTATCATTCCAGAGAGGTAAATACAAGCCAGTTATGAAACACTGTACTTTAAATTCATGCTTAAGGAAGTTAGCAGCAGCAAATACTCAATACTAATGGTTAACATCAAGGAAAAAGTTTCTAAAGTTAAATTGTACTATACACAAAGAAATTGATTTATAAGAAGTAATCTGTCTTGAATGAAATGACAGACCAGACTAAAAGTGTAATTTCTGTCCCAAATGTGCTTCCGGAGTTTATGGTAAATGTGTATTTCTGTGCAGTTCTCTGAATCATTTGAATGTGCATACATGCAGCCAGCATTCAGGAGCTTTATAATATAGATTATTTAAGAGCTTTTAATTTTTATTTTCTTGATTTCAGTGTCCTCAGATATGTTCGTTGATTGCAGGTTTGTTACTGGCAGGTCTTCTAGGTGTTATAAGCTGTCCTGGTAACAGCAACACTCTTTGGATTTTTAAAGTGAAAAATCTATGTGGTTTTTTTTGCCTGTAGGTCTTTGGGTTGAAGATGAGTTAGTTGCCACCCATGAAGATAGAACCCTCAAACCTTGACTGCTGTATGGAAAAAAAAAACAAGTTTGTTTCAAAAATAGTAATCTGACTTGGTTACTCCTAGGAAGTTTGATACACTGCAACAGACTGCATGTTTCACAATGAACTTCTAGCATATTCCTTGCACCTCCTATGACAGCAGCACTAGTGCTGCCAGCACTGTTACGATGCTGCCTTTAACACTTTTGGTATATAGCTTTTGTACCTCTGCAGTTGACCCAGTCTGTGACTCTAAAAGGAATTGTTCCTTCACTTCGGAGTCTGTGGTGCAGGTAATGAGGCTTTTGCACTTCTGTTGCTGCATTTACTGTACTAAAGGAATTTCATGCAGCACCTAAACATTCTAATGTCAGGAGCCAGTAACAGTTACCTTACTGGAATGCAAAGCTGTAGCAGCCAGTAATGCAGGAACAGTGTGTGATACATCCCCTACTGCTACCAAACAGGCACAGTAAGTAGCCATTCCAGCACATCTCAGAGGGGGCAAGTCACTTCTGGCTGTAAGATGATGGAGTTCTGGAACTCTGTTTTGATGGAAAGGTCATTGAACCATTGAATGTAGTTTAAAATTGGTGTCTAGGCTGCTGTTACCTAAAGCTTATGCATCTCAGGATTATGTTGAGAGAAATAATGGAGGCAGCTTAAGAAGTCACTGTATCACTGTTCAGCAGGAATCAGAGTACATTAAAGGGCAAAATGAAAAATATACCAATACTCTCTACAGTATGAGCCTATCCATTTCTTCTTGTGGTCAAACTACAGTTGAGGGCTTGGAATGTGGAGTCATTCCCAAAAGGTCCTGGGTGGCTTCTCACTGTTTTGCCAAAATTCTAGTGATGAGAACATGAGAAAAGATATAAAAATGTTGGGGGTTTTGGGTGGGATTCCAAATGATGTTATAATATTTTGTGTTATTTGTAAACACTGAAGGCAGTTTTGATGAGCTGATCATTTTGAATGTATTTTCTTGTTGTATGATGCTTTGCCCTGGCATTGAACTGTAAAACTGGAGCCAAGGAAAATAAAGGACAAAAGGGAAATGCTCACGGAACTGTACAGGTGCCTGGTAAGGTGGAAGAATCCCTCTGTATTTTAAAAATTTACTTCCTAATATTTGTTGCTATAAATACATATTTGTGGTTGTTTCTTCTTTGCTTTCATATATTAGTTCTCTATGCTGAACTTTAAAAATAGAGCTTGATCTTACTCTTGAGTGTGGCTCATGCATCTTTTGATGCATACAGTATATTCATTTGGAGGAGAATGTATGTGTATGTGGAAAGCAACAGCTAATGTTAAAGTCAGTGTTTCATATAAAACGGAGACAATACTTAACTTTCTAGAATGTTTTTGCATTTAGAAGCACTTCTTCCCCCCCCCCCTCCCCCATCCTTTAACTTTCAAAATCAAACTGCTTGGTGTTTTCCCTGAAACAGAAATATGAGAACAATCCCTCCTTTGCATAGTTATAATATATCAAAGGGCAATTCATTCCCAGCATAAAGCATGCATTTTAAGGGGGGGGGGGAGGGGGGTTGGGAGACCCTCACATTAGAAAGGTTTGATCATGTTCATTGTATAGAACAGATATTCGATCACTTTTCTTGCAGTATCGCCCCTTACTTGGTATAGTTTAAAATGAGCTGAAATGAGTGCAGCTTTAGCACGCAGTCCCTCTGGGTCAGGAAGAGCACCAATGATGTTGGAGTTGTTTTTCAAAAAGTATTTGTTACAACTGGTGGAGCATCAAAACCAGTGATGTCAAGGTCTACTTTGGTGGTGATTACCAGGCAAGAGTGAGTCCCTTTCACTTCATATAAAAGCAAGGGGAGTTGCAGTGCTGATGGGAGGGGTGAAGGGGTTCTGGGATGAGGGAGGGGAGTGCATTTTTTAAAAAATGGAAATATTCATGTACCATCTTTTCTTTTCATCATATTTTTCTGCTTCTCTCCCTTTTTCTAGTCCAGGCCAAATGAGTAAAGGAGTCTCAGCTTTCAGTAATTTAAAGCCTGAAAACATGCTTCAAAGTATGGGTTTAAGCCACTTCCCAGTGTCCTCATAAACGTTTAAAATTAGAAGTTTGAAGCCTTTTTTTTTTCTGAGGGTGAAAGCATTCTTATGTTTCAGGCTATTATGATTATGGTAGATTATGAAAGGTTGAGATTTTTTAAAATAGCTTTGCATGAAATACA
Source organism: Clamator glandarius (assembly GCA_033459285.1). Classification (NCBI taxonomy): domain Eukaryota; kingdom Metazoa; phylum Chordata; class Aves; order Cuculiformes; family Cuculidae; genus Clamator; species Clamator glandarius. The sequence continues at coordinate 2,967,897 of JAUNZM010000559.1, forward strand.
GATGTGTCTTTTGCTTAAAATGTGTTTGGTTTGGTAACATTTGGAGGTATGAAGGGAGCCTTATTTACAGCAACATTAAATAGTGCATGTTTACTGTTCAGTGGAAGGGTTGTTATGAATGCAGCTTGCTGTTTACCTTGAAGCTGGACAAGTTAACATCTGGTTTTGCACATAAATTATATTTTTAAATTGTTAAAACGAATGTTATTGTTTTTGTAGCTGTATTTTTGTTCCCCTCTGATTTTTCATTAAACCTCTGTTTCTGCTTCACTGTTCAACTTTAAAGCCTTTCCTCACATGGAAAGTTGTTCCTTCATCATCACACTATAAATAATCAAAGCTGGCGGAGTTCCAGCGCTTCTCTGGCTTGCAGAGTATTGCCCTTCTGTAGCTGCAGAGCTACAATTTCCTATGGCTAACGTGACATAGTTGCTGGCAGTAAATATTTTACTTCATTTATTTAGTAAAATTCAGATCCCTGCTGTTTAGCTCTATCAGTTTCTGTCATACCTCATTAGATACTTATTTTATCTACTATTCACTGAGCTCTTTACAGAAAGTGTCATAAGAAGGATGAACAGGTATTTAGAAGAGCAGATTTCAACCCTAACTTTGTGCCGATGATGCTGACATTTGAGAATCACCAGCTTATCTAGGCTCAGCTGTGTAGTATATTATGTTTCTACAACACATCCACCTACATGCGCATCTATTTTGGAAAGAAATATATGCTTCAAATTCAGCTGTCAGTTATTATTATCAAACCTGTACAATGTAGGTTTGTGATTATTGTGCATAAAGATTAAAATGCTATTAACTGTAGTAGGTTCGCTTGTCAGATTCCTTATAGCTCTGAAAAAGGAAAATCTCTGTGCTGAGCATGACACAGAAAAAGTCTTAATCTCATGAAGAGAATTCTGATGGCTTAAAAGGTTGTCCTCATTTCAGTGGGTGCTTTTGTAGCTAGTGTGTCACATTTAGGTTTTTTTCCACTTCTTATTGAATAGTTTTTCTTGGCTAGGAAAGTTGAAGAAGACCTGAGCCTACAGGCAACTTTCAGGAAAAAAACCTCCTTTCTCCATACAGGCAGATGCATCTGTGGAGTCAAAATACTCTTGATGGCCTTACATATACATGCACAGTGTGGGGGAACGTGCAAGATTGGGACTTCAGTGTATGACTCTATGTGGCTGACCATTCTGCAGTCCCAAAGTAAAAGTTATAAATTTGATGTAGTAGTACCAGAAACATTCTAAAATATGGTAGGTTTTTGTTGAGTACAAAGGAAGCTTTCTCTCTTCCTTTTTATTGGCTTTTCCATGTGAGCTTAAGAATTATGATTTCTGCTGCTGACAAATCCAGAAATGTTATTCTGATGTTATTTTGCAGGAATTTCCAATTTAATCTAGAATAACAGATGAAATCAGTGAAAAGAAAATTCTGTTGGAAAGAAATACCCAACTAAGCTCTCCCATGTGGATTTCTTTGCACAGTTACGCCACTGTAGATGAAATTTATAGATGGTAGGTCTTCTGCTGGTTGGAACAGTTTCTTATCCAGGCATATTTAGAGTGACCAAGGGAAGTAAGAATTAAAAAAATGTTCACACCTTCTCTTTGACTTGAATTTTGTTGAAATACTTCTTCTGTTGTGCCAGTGCAGATCATTGTATGTAGATACTCAGATGCTTTCTAGGGGACTTACAACATAATTCAGTGAAGGAAAGGGGAAGAAATATGCAGAGGAGGTAGTGATGATGAAGGTTGGTGCAAAGTATACTGTGTGTAAGCTCAAGCTTCAATATAATTAGTCTTTGATGATCTCTATATGTGGAAGTGCCTTGTAGCCTTAATCTGAACTGCCTTCCACCCGCCATGGTTACCTGATTCCAAAGTCTGCTTCCATTTGAGATACACCAGTCAGGAGCATCCTCAGCTTCCCTGGGAAAAGTTTTTCAAAACGGCATAGCTGATTTTGTGAATATCCTCTTATTTTGGTGTTTTTAGTTAGGTGGGCCACATCCTGGCTGTAGAAACCATTTGCTGCCAGAATTGAAACATGGTCTTTCGGCTTTCTGAGGAAAGCATCCTTTAGCTTTAGTCCATAGAAGTGAAATCGGGTGCTGCATCAGTACTTTGAAGAATCAGGAAATGGCTCACTGAGTTGCCTGCAAATGCAACACTGATAAGTAGTGGGAAAAATGTGAGTAGTTGCTATAAGAAAAATAAGCTGCTAAATGGGATTTGGGGTCTTTATGTGCCATTGGAAAAGGCTAGAATGTCCTGTCACCTAGTGAGAACTGTAGACTAGTAGGAGGGAAGTTCCACAGAAGTGTCTCGTGCAGATCTGGTGGTGTAAAGCAGCAATTTGAAGACACTGTAAATGAGATTTTCCCCCCCTTGTCTTTTTCACTTCTCTTGTTGCTTTTTCTGTTTCTGCTTTCCTAGCCGCCCTACTTTTTCTGCATCCTCTGTGAGCTGTTGTGGCTGAACACAATTTATAAATGTCTGATTCTGTGAAGTCAGTGTTGTGTCTGTCATCTTTGCTGCTAGCCAAAAGCCTGAGATTGAATAGCTGTAAACGCAGTTTCACAGAACATTTCATGAAAACCTTGGTTGCAAGGGACCCCAGAGGTCAGCTGGGCCAGCTCTGTGCCCAGAGGAGAGCTTAGCACCAGCTTGGGAGCAGTGTGGTGCTTGGTGTTTTGGGAACTCTTTCTGTTGCCATTCCCACCGGTACATGTGCCATGGTGGAGTTGCGAGCATAAACAAGGCTTCAGTACAGCAGCTGGTACTCCAAGCAATTTTGTGAAATTTGTAAAGGAAGCTCAAAACTTGGGACAAAAAATTCCCCATACCACCAAATAAAAATTACAGTTTCAGTTGATGATCTTTAGTAGTGAGACACAAACCCTGCCATTTTTGGTTTTGTAGACCATGGCCAAGCCTCCTGTCCACCTGCGCAAAGAAGCTTATGATCATTCGACTACTCTGCTTTTTCTGGGACTTAGCTTTTCACATGCAATGAAGATATTGCTTTTTTTCTACAGTTGATTTAGGACAAACGTAAAGCATTTTATTTCTTGTATGCTGATTAATGCTGTATGGCTTCAAGTTTAATCTGGCTTTTAAACATACAGCTGATCAAGGAGATCAATATACCTTTCTTTTCCTAGAAGCAACAAATGAGACTGTGAGGGAGGAAAGCAGTAAATATCCCTGTGACCATACCTTTGAAGCAAAGCATTTGCTTTCCACTGGAAGTTTAATTTCTTCATGTTTTTAGTTAAAAGCTTTTATTAATTTTAACTGAAGTAAGTACACTGCTATAGTTTGCTGTTCAAATAAATCCTTTTACAGCCCTGAGTCCTTGGAGTTTGAATCCTCTCCAGCCGTTTTCTGGTATCTGCCAATTCTTTGCTAAGTGCAAACCTGACACTCTTGCCAATAAATCCACCTTCATGCCATTTAAAGTCATCTTCCTCCTTTCCTCTGGTGCTAATCAAAGTTTGTGAGTGGACATTTTTTAAAGGAAACTGGTTCAAGAATTTGGACCGTTTAAATTACACAAGTTAATTAAAAGCAGTTGCAACAAACTGTAAAATAGAGAAGTAACATATTGTTTGAAAGCTTACTTATTTTTGTTCTCTTTTTTTGAGTAGTTGGAGAGGAGGTTCTCTAGGGATGATTTTTTTTTAATGCTATTTTATGTGCTATCCTCCTAGTACACTTTCTAACATCTCCCGAGTACAGCCCAGCCCAGCCGAGCCCAGCCATCCTTTGTAAGTCTATTGCATCCTGTTAAACTCAAAGTACCATTTTATTTTTACTTTGTAGGACAGCTGGGCTGATAAATGGAGGGGATACTGGCACTCCAGGAGACAACCTCACTGAGTGCACAAGTTAATCACCTCATGTCTTTAAAGAGCAGCATTTCGAGTGTCTTTATGTGTGCGTGCGTGTACAATCATACACAAAATTATGAAAGGATTAAGTCTGTGGAACATTTTTAACTTGTATGCTGGTGTCACACTGCATACAGTGTGTTCCCGTTATTTATCTTTCAATGAAACACTAGCAGTGTCACCGTATTACTGGTGTATCTATGGCCCATCTGAATCCTGAAATGCACAGCGGCCACCTTAGTACTTTCAGGAAATTGGATTAGTTGTTGAATTGTTGAAATTTCTTTTAAAAAATACGCTACTCTTGCTGGTTAACACCATGTGTAGGATGAAAACAATATTTCTGGGAGTGATTTATTAGTCCAGCAGAGAGGTCTGACATGAAACCTTTCCACTGGGATTTGCTTACATTAGGAAGCAATGCAGGTGGCAGTCTATTTCAACACGGAATGGATTTTCCCCCCTTTCTTTCTGATAAATGAAGTGCTTATGTGAGGTGAGAGATTGAAAAAAAATGAGAAGCCTGAAGCCCTTGGAGGATCTGTCTGAAAACTCCACATGTGGGCAGAGGAAGGTGGGGTAAATCTGATGTGGTTTCTGTAGCTGCTCACCTCAAGCACAATGGAAGCCACCTGGCTGCACCTTGGGCAGCCTTCCTGGGGATGCTGAGCAACAAAAACACCTCCCTGCAGCCAAGAGTTCACCTTTAGAAACATTTAGTATCATGTGCAGCACAAAAGGGTATTTTGGCACCAAGAATTTCTTCTGTCACATGGTAATAAAGCATCTCTGTATCTTCATGGCAGGCGCATGCTTTATTCTTTGAGCTTTTGTCTTGTGTTTTTATTATGTGCATAATAGATAGTATCTGAGTTTGGATTAGTGCTCAACAGACTGTTTGAAGCTTTATTGTATGCGAGACCACTCCCTTTTGCTGCTGTTACTATGGATCATCTTTCTCCCAAATGGTTCATTTGATGTAGTTTAATGACAAACATTTGATAGTTTCTACTGTTAATTACATGTAAATTTCCTAACGGTGTCATATTCTGAAATTATTGCAGCACTTGATTAAATTAGCCCTTTTAAAAGGGATCCAGGCTCACTAATAGTGTTCCATGCAATGCACATCTCTAGAGAAAACTGAGATCTGATTTTTTTTATAGTCAGAACCAATTAGGCTCATCCTTTTCCTTCCTCTTCTCTGCAGCGTTCAGATGAATTGCATTTTTGGGCACAGTTCAAGCAGACTGTCAGGTCTCCAGGGTGCTCTCCCTCCTGGCCTCTGCATTCCCACTGTCACCTGTGAAAAGTAATTCCTCTTTTGCAGTTGTGTCCAAGGAAAGAAAGATGATAAATCCACAAGTTAGGTTTAAAAGGGAGAAAGTGCATTCTTTACTCAGCACTGAAAAAGGTCTTGTTCTAGGAGATACGACTGCTGTGAGGCATGTGGAAGTGTTCTCATCTACTCCTGAGTAACTAAATGTAGGAAAAGAGGAAATGGACTCAAGTTGTGCCATGGGAGGTTTAGATTGGATATTGGGAAAAATCTCTTTACTGAATGTGGTGAATGTGGGACAGGCTGCCCAGAGAAGTGGCAGTCACCATCCCTGGAGGTGTTCAAGAAACATATACATGTGGCGCTTTGGGACGTGGTTTAATAGGGCTGATGTTTGGACTTTGTGATCTTAGAGGTTTTTTCCAACCTTGATAATTACATGATTCAGGTTTAAAGCTTTCTATCTCATAAAGTTGTTACGATTCTTTCCCTCTTAAAAGAAAATACTGGGTGGTGTTCTCAGTCACAGTCTTTTTGGAGCACCTAAAATGTGGCAGTGGTTTTGAAAACCACCAGGCTGGAGGTGGGAGGAGGAAAAATGAGTGAACTGTAAACACAGCATAATGAAACCTTGAGAAAAAAATCAACAAAGAATCCCCAACACACACAGGCTATCTAAGTGTAAATAACTTCTTTCAGATATAATTAATGATACAGTAAGCTTGCTGTTCAGCTGCTCTGATGAAACTGCAATATAATTAACAACTACTTTTGAACCAGAAGGAAATGATAGATCGTTTAGATTTAGAGGACTGAGAAGTTCTCCCAGTGATGGAGGAGAGATGCAGGTATGAAGTTCATCACTTGGAATCATTGCTTAGTTCTCTATGCAGCATTAGTCTGCAATATTCTTTTATTTTCCATAATGGTGTAGTAGTGCCTTGCTGTGGAGGATAGATGCTAGAACTTAAATCACTGCTACGTCTGCAAAATGATTGAGTCTTCAGTTTACAGTGACAGAAGTCTCCAGTTTAAAAAAAAATTTTTTTTTTTTTAAAATACATTATAAGGAAGCTTTAAGTCTCTCACCATTCACTTCCTTGCCTTTCGAGTTTCTTGCCCCTCTCTGTATCAGTGTTAGATTTAATACACATCAATATCAATCCAGCACAGCCATCCTGCATTCTTGCTCTGTACAGGCGAGCCCTGTCACTACTCTAATAAATCTTTAAATGTCTCCAGATCCTGCTTAGGGCTTCAGAAAACACAGCAAATAGTGCTTTGCATGCTGTCAAATTGAAACAATTAGTTTATTTCTAAATGCCAACCTTCTGAGAAATAAAGCAGCATGGTAAATGCAGTCACCTTCCTTTTTAAACTTGGTTTTAATAGCTTGCTATAGTAATGGCGAGAACTGTAATTGTGTGGGAGAACTTTGAGCTGCTCTGTATTTCAGATGGTGGAATATTAATGTTATATATTGGAAACATTTTCATAGACTGCAAAAGGCTAATGTGTCTCAGGAGCAAGATTAGTTCAGGAGGGGCCAAGGTCCCCCTGCGTCTCAGTTTGCCTGCTCGCAGGTGAGCCAAGTCCCATGCCTAGCAGTCCCCTGTCCCAGCCTCTGTTGTTTCATCCGTAACCGAGTGTGGTAGCTGCTTGGCACTCGTTTGCGCTGCCGTTCAGCCTGCACTAGGTGCCAGAGGACTCCCTGGGAGGAGCTCCCTGCTGAGGGGTGCGACCCAGCAAGGCACAGCTGGTCATCGGAGCAGGTCTTGCAAAGTCTTAATTCTTAGGCACTTTGGGTGGTTTTTTGGCAGTTGACAGTATTCTCATTGCAAGATTTTGTGGGACTGACGCCTGCAAAAAAACCCCCAAAATGGGATAATTCATTTGAATTATGAAGCAGGATGTGTTATCTCTACCAATTAATTCATGAGCAGATTGTGTGTGTAACAAGAAAAATCCTGTTCTTTGTGCTGATTACAGTGATCTGAACAACAGGTCAAGAAATCCCAGTAGAAGAACCTTCCTTGGACTTAAGTGAATGTCCTCACTGGTAGGTTATTATCCAGCAGGCGTTAGTAATTGTGGATGAAGATTGAAGTTCTGTCGAGAAGCCTGAAATAAGGCAGAGGAAAAACCAAGGAGTACTTTGATTTGCATAGTTACGGAGAAAGAGGCTAATTACTGTATGCAATTACGATACAAGTTAGAATAAATTGGTCTGAATTCACCCATCAAATTGCAGTTTGCAGAAGGTACTAAACTAAAGCAAGAAAAGCTGGAAAGGAGCTGAAGACATTAAAAAGTATTTCCAGAGCTGGATGTTTGGTAAGAACAAAAGCAAATGAAGATCACAGAAAAGTTAGATAAGTTTTTTTTTTTTTACATCTGCCAAAGTCACTGCAAAGGGCTGAAAGTAAAGTACTTGGTTCCACACTCCATGCTAAATTCATTGAGGAGCTTTTCCTCCTCTCCTCTTTGGTCTTTCACACACAATTGCATACCTTCTGCGAAGCCCCTGCCCAGGTACACGATGCACAGGCTGCTGCTTGTCCAGCTGCAGTGAGGATGGGTGGCTGCTTAGGCAGAAAGGAGAAAAAAACCCTTATTGTAATTTTCTTTACTGGAGTTTGTAAAAAAATCTCAGTCTCTGCAAAGAATAGCAGTCCCTAATGCTAAGTATAAATTAATGATTGAAGAAAGACTGGCTATGGATGGCTGCAGAGAGATTTCTTTCTTGTAGACTTAAAAAGTACATCATTTGCTTTAGATTTTTCTTCCTCGCACAGCATTTTCCTACCTGTAACACTGGTAATTGATGGATGTTTTATGAGGGATCTGGGAAAAGTAATTAAGACAAGGAAGTCTGGAAGTATTTTCAGGGATTTCAAATAGGCAAAGATTGAAATATATTTGGAGAAATAGCCTTGAAAATGTAATAGCAGCTTGGTTTTCAGCTGTGCTGTGGCAAACAGGACTTTTTGCTGTCCTTCTAGCTGTGTCCCCTCCTGTTGCATGCAGCAGTCCTTTCCAGCAAAATTCATTTTAGTCATTCAGCATATAAGAAACTTCAAAAAAATATTAGAAATGAACAAAGAGAAAACAGGTGTTGTTTTACCAGGTGGTAAAGCTGACTTCATCAAAGTTAACTGAAGTGCCCCCACGGACGTGCAGTGGAATCCCTTTTCCTTTGGGGAGACACGTGTCCAAAGAAGAGGAGAGGAATGAACACATTGAGGCTATTGCTGTTACTTCACCATTCTCCATCGCTACTGAGCCCATAAATGTGACTCACTGCTGGGAACAGAATACTTTTTATACCATGTGAAATGCTTTTGCTAATGAAATCTGATACAGGCTTCACATTAAAATAATCAATTCAAAGTTCCGTGTGCTCCTCTTTGATATCTCAGCACTCAAAGTGCTTTGGTTAATGAGGGAGCATGCAGTCCTCTCCTTCCCCCATAAGCCCTGGGGTGCTGGTTGCAAGGCAGGGAAAGGAATTTGGAGGTAGAGGCAGGCTGCAAGAAGCTGCCCATTGCTTTTAGTGCCCCATTGCAAGAATGGCTTACAGACTCAGCCAGGCTTCCAATGCAAGGGTTCACGTGGTTTAATTTTGTTGTGTCTTATTCTCTGCATTAAGTATGAGTGCCTTGACTGGGTGCTCAAGGAGGGACGGGCTCCTCCTGCAAACAGCCCCAGGAGCTCTGCGGCTGCCAGGCAGGAGGGTTCTGGCAGCTCCCAAGTGGGCCACAGGCAGCAGGGAAACATGGGGCTGTTTCAGTGCCTGAAAGAAGAAAGCCTGAGTGATTCTGGGTGAGGCTCAGAGCAATAGGAATAAACTTCTCAGGTCATAAAGTTTGATCTCTTTCCTTACTGCCGCATTGCTCTGGTAGCTCGTAATCATCTTGTGTGCTAACAGCCCTCCGCTTTCCCTGTCAAAGCCGAATAACAAGTCCCCATATGAAAGCTGCAGTTCTACTTAGGTGACCGCAGGCACATGATGTGGAGTTGGTGCAATCAAATTTAATCCATTTCTTCTATTCCAACCCACAAAATTATGTTAGTCTCATGATTAATACTCTGGTATTTCCATCCCTGTTACAATACCAGCTAAGTGCCAAATCCACAGATTTCATTAGGATTCTCCTACCTGATCAATAGAAGATGTAACTTTAAATGCTGAGCTTTCAAAAATGATGATACCCATCTTTACATGATGGTTCCCATGTCAGCAGAGCCCACAGTCATCTTCATCTTTGCCAGCTTCTGCCCACAACAAAAGTAGCTGGTTAAATCGCTGTTTTCTGTATGGCACCTCTTCACCGAGGGCCAGGCAGCTTACACCCAGCACACCCCACTGTGCAGAGGTCGCTTGTCTTTTTGAAGAACGGCATGAGATTAGGTTGAGGATAGACAACTCTAGGCAGTATATAAAGACCTTTATGTCCTTCATAAATGTTTCCAAAGCCTAGTTTAATATTGAGGATGGACTAAAGTGGCTACAAGTGAGATTGCTTGGTTTTCCCTCCTTATGATGTATTTTTGGCTCACATATTGACACTCTTTGTTTGATAAATGTTCTGCAGGGGAGATAGGCTGGGCAGTTTCTGTGCAACAAAATCTTTTTCAGGCAGGATATAGGCGCACTTCCAGTCCTACATTCCCATTTAATTTCCTTTGAAGGGTCTCATTGTATTTGTCCCTGTCCCTACAATTTCTTACATATAAGACTTAAATTTTCTTTGCTGATCAATTTTGTTTCCAATAACTCTTTGAGTGCTTACTCCTGCTACCCTCTCTGAGGTGAAAGACAAAGGCATCTTCCTTACAAGCATTTTCTGCTTGTTTGGAATCATGGTTTTTAAATAGCACTTTCATGTTTAAGGAGAAAAAATCTCATGCTTGTCTCAACACTCAGGTCTTTCAGTTCAGTTAAATGCCATCAACCTGAATCACTGATTTCTTAAAGCTTAAGATTAGAAATTGAAAATCTGACTCAAATACTTACCTTAATTGCTTATCTTCCCCCCCCTTTTAATTTAAAATAAGTCATAAGGGAGTGCCATCAATATCTTACCTAGATGGACATCAGCTAAGAAAATTTAGCTCAGTTCTGTAGTGGGTTTTGGCATATGGAGCAATATTCGGTCAGGCTCAATATCAGGTGGGTGCCGAGATCCTCACCGTGGGCAGGGAAACAGCAGAGCAGAAGGAAAACATTAAGTATTTTGAAACAGTTGTGAAAGGTTGTGCTGAATTTATAGCCTTCAGGGGCCTGTGAGAGGTTTATGAGGCCGGAAGGTTTCTGGGGAGCACTTTTGTGTGGGCTTTTGCAGGTGGCTCCCCAAGATCATATGACTCTGCTGGAATCGCCTTGTTGCTGGAACTAGTGCTGCTCTGACTTTCTGAACACCTAGTCACATCTTTCTAGGGAAACGGGCAGTTTTGCTGCAGAGCAGTGATTGCATTCTCAGATCCTCTGCGTCACCAGGAGGATGGGCAGGCTCCTGGCGTGCAGCATCAGTGTGAGTAATCAGTGAAGACTGATACACTGTTTTGGAAAACAATTGTTTGTAACATGTCTGTGCAAGACCAGAAGTAAAAAAAAGCCTCGTATTCAGGTCACCCTTAACTGAATGCATTTATTCCACCAGCTGTTTTATTTTTCAGTGAAGCCTCTTGCAACAGTACAGAAGATAGCAAGTGATGTGCTGCAAAAATCTAGTTTTGAGTATATTCTCTTTGAGTTTTCATCAGAGGCCAATAGATGTTTTCTGATGATCAATTGTTACAATCCCTTTAAATAACAACACCACCATTTTAGTGGTTTATATAGTGTAATGCACAAAGACTGTAATGAGCCAGAAACCTCTCCAGGAGTGGTGATCATGTCAATGCCTCCTTTCCCGAGATTATCTTTGGAGTTTTTAGGAGCCTGCTAAAGCTATTGAGCACAGCTGGAAACAGGAATCCTTGCCAATATTTCATATGCCTTTCATCCCCTGACCACAATGACTTCACTTGCCCATCCACCCCAGCTCACCTTGTGACTCTGGTGGGAAGTAAACACACGAGTTTGCAGTTCTATGCTTATTGTCCACAGGTGACTGCAGGGTTTCCTTCCATGGGTGACCCATGCAACGTGGGAGGAAATGCAGCCACCCAGGTAACTGGCTGGTATTATGAATTAATCACAAATTAATTCTTCTTGCAGCCTGCTGTGTCTGCACAGGATTCGAGGGAATGCTTTCTGTGACAATAAAGTCAGTGGCTTCCCCACCCAACCTGGCTTGGGAGCAGTAGGTCCCAATGCTGTGTCCCAGCCCATGCTGGAAAAGTTGAGAAGCTCCCACTCCACTCCTGGAGGGCTGAGGTTACTTTGATTTCCCCAGGTTTGCCTCAGCGGCCATCCCTGCCTCCCAGACATGGTGGTGTTCTGCTGCCTTTCTTGTCCTTATTTAACATCTTTTGGCTTAAATCCCATTTCTTGTGGCTTTCGCTGGAAAAGAAAATGATGGTGAGGGAGGCCTCTGCCACGTGCTGATACGCTAGAGACCACGTGGGTGTTCCCCAGTGCTTCCCAGGCCACAGCATGTCCTACTGCATGTCCCACCTGCAAGCCGCATGCTGGTAAGGCCAACCCAAGCATTTACTCAGCTTTCAAAACAATCCCTGCTGGGGCTGAGAGTCAGGAGTATCAATAACATTTCACTGAAGCCTTTATTTACGCAACTGGTGCAAGTATCATGGGAAGATTATTGCAGAGGAGTGGGTAGGAGTTGTTCAAAGTGGATTTCAGAAAGGATATAGGAATTGATAATTCAGTGTTATGAATCAGAAAACCAGGTAGCTAAAACACGAACAAGGAGCTATTTGGAAACTTGTAGTATAACCTGTCCACCATATAAAGGTATTATCCATCCTTGAAGATGTTGCTGTAGCTGTGTTTAAAGGGACATACCTGAATGAAGTTATTTCTCTTGGGTTTTGCTCTTCTGTAGGGCTAGCAGCTGGAAAGCTTGTTTTCTGATCATATTTTGGTCTTATTTTTAATTCATTTCCCTCACCTTAAAGTATTCATCTGCTGCTGTAACCTGTTGTTTCAGACAACTGCTAGATCCTAGCTGATGGAGTTTATTGATTTCTGACTCTAATCTTGCAAATCTTATTTCAAATTCATCACCTGCCAGGGCTGTAATGGGAGTCTGAGCTGAACCGCAGAGTATTATGGATGAGAGCTCTCTCAGGGGCTTTCTCATGTCACTAGCTGCAAAGCCCTTCTGCATCCTCTGCTCTGGAGCTGCCCATCCTGGTGCTCTGAGAGGTGTCAGAGCAAACCCAGACCCCTTGCCCTCCAGCAATCCTGTGCCTGGCTGTGCCTGACACCTCTCCATGCCAGGGCCAGCCGAGCCGTGCTGTGCTGCGCCAGTAGGAGAGGGCAGACGAGGAGCTGTGCACAGGAAACATCAGGCAGTGGCTTGCTGGCCCCAGCTCAGCAGGTGGCAAGTCCCCATCCTAGCCCATCTCCAGCCCTGCTCTCCTCAAGCACGAATTACAGTCCTGTCCTCTCCACTGCAACAGAAAGTCTGAAAACCTGAATCAGATGCAAGGTTTCACCTGAATTTACAGACAGCCTGGAAGCAATAATTCTGAGAGGTAAAAACCGCTCCTTTCATCGTAATAAGATGTTAACGGGGGAAAGCCCTGCTGCTCCAGGCGGTCCTTTATTAACGCCGCTGCGGCAGCTGGGAAAGAGGGATCTGCTGGATCAGTTTCTAAAATGCCCACCCCCATGTATCCCCATGCCCGCAGCTCAGGGTCTCCAGTTCACACGTCCTGCCTGAAACGGTCCCATTCCTGGAGGCAGAGGGTGCCTGGTCATCCCCGTGCACAGTTGAGGCTCCCCCAGGTTCCGAGGTCTTCAGTGAGGGCTGTGGGCAGCAACAAACACTGTGATACTTGGAGGGCCTGGGCTGCCACTGAACAAAACATCTGTTTGCCATCACGTTGGGTTGTTTATAGCATTTTGATGCTCTCTTCTGCAACATTCTATTTTAAGGAACCTGGTGATACTCCCATACAGAGTGCAAAAGAAGTGCAGCTTGCTACTGATTTATGTATTTCAGCTAAGGTTGCCTAATAATTTGCAAAGTTCACAGAGCACGTGCCCCTCTGATGTGAGGCCAGATAAGAAGAGCTCATTCTCAACTCTCACCTTGCCAACCTCAAGCCAAGACACTCCGACCTCCCCCTTGCTTTCTGTGGGAAGGCATGTTTGGGCAAAACCAAACTGACCCTTCTTTGACTTGAAGTAAAAAATGACATAATAACCTTGGAAGCCAGGCTGCAATTTCTCATCATACAGCATAGAACTAGTGGAGCAAAACCAGTCAGTGCCTGACTCTGCAGTGTTCTCTACCTGTCTGCTTTTCTATTGTGGATGGTCCATACACACGGTAAGTGGCTCGGGTAGTGTTAAGGTGAGGGGAGGGAATGCATTTTCTGCTGGTCAACCTTATCTGCTCTGATCGTGCTGGATTTTCAGCTAAGTGTGACTGTGAAGGATAATTACCATCATGTGTTACCTGAGATTACAGGGTTGCTTTCCAACTAATGACACTAGGAGAACCAAGCAGTTGTTAATATTTAATCAGACTCTTGGCCTAACAATTGGATAAATGAGGTGTGTAATTACACAATTATAGAAGACATTTCAGATAGGAACCATGCTGTTATTAATAGTGAAGGTGAAAGCTGGTGAACATACACTGTTCAATTCCATCAAGCACGTCATTAAAAAAGGTCTTCAGCATGAGAGCCTAACAGCATGTCCTATGAGATGGTAAACAAAGGTTTCAGCTGCTTTTGAGATAAAAATTTCTGCTTTGCCAAGAGGTTTCAATGCAAGAAAAATACCAGACCAGATGTTTTGTTGATGTGGCAAGCTATAATCAGGGGTAACTAGGGAACATTTAAATATGTACACAGATTATACCACGCGTTTATAGCCAAGCTTATACATCATTTCTCAGTAGTCAGGCAATTCTTTTCCCTAGGTTATTAATTTTAAATTTTGTAGGAAACAGAGAGGCAGCTTTTAATTCAGTGTGGTACTTACCTGCCCAGTGGAATTTTTCTTTAAAATAAATGTTTGTCATATAGCACATGTAACGTATTGTGTTAGATGACAAAATACCGGTCAGAATACAATTGAAAATGCTGCATATAATAATTTCATTATTCTGACCTTTTAATCCTATGGTCCTTACAAATTTTATTTCTTCAAGTGATCTTGATTTGAAAAGATTGCAATAGTTGCAGTCCTTCAGAGCTCCACTACAGTGAGCACTAACTGTAATTCTCTTGAGAATCAATTAGTGAGACACTGGAAAGTTAACATCAAAATCAAAAAACTTATTGACCAGCATGATTGCAGCTTAATTATATGAAACTGAATAATGCATTAAATTAAATCTTAGACATGCTTTGCACAATGCAATGAGGCAACATCCAGGTGTTAATGTGGTTTCTCAAATGAGAAGTTGTAAAAACAAGTAGCATGTTTGTTGGCAGATGCTATGGGCAGTAGTGTTTTGACTCCCTCCTCTATCATTCCTGAGAAGTTTGCAGTGAACAAGGTCTGGATGTGCAGATATTGAATTTCTCAGTGTCCAGTTCTAACTGTGACTGGATACCACCGTCTCTGGAGTGTGCATTCCTGTCAGGAGAGGAAATGTCTCGTCAAAGTCACATTAATCTTTTTCTTCTAGAGATATTTATACTAAGAAATAATGAAATCAGTGAAATGGCTTGCATGCTCGCTGCTCAGCTGAGTGCTGGTTTTGTGCCAGTGGCTGAGCTGCACCAGGAGCTGTCAGGTCCTCCTGGCGTGTGCTTGAACATTGGTTTCTCTTAAACAATTTGTACTTGATGTTGAGCTCATACTGTGAAAAGAGCAGAACCCTTCAGCTGTAGTGATGCAGAGCCAGAAGAAATAGTTAGGAAAATAAGCTCTTGGACCCAGAGAGGTTAAGAGTTACCTATATGACATGTCGGTATAGAATTTTAAAGGAGATACAGAGAAATGAACAACCAGAATAATTTCCTATGGCATGTTACCTGTGATCCAGTTTAGTGCAACCTGTTTCTTCATCCTCTTTCTCTCTGCCTCACCTTGCATCTAACAATCCTGTCTTACCCAAACTGGTCTCACTGAAATAATGTTTCTCTATTCTGTCTTTGTCATGTTCCTTCCTAAATCTGCATCTCTGTTGTTCCCAGACTCACTTCTGAGTTTTGTATAGTCATGGACTACGCCTTCCAACCTCCTTGGAAGACCTCTCTTGCTCATATGTGATACCCACCTGCCTGTGCCCCTCACTCCTTCTAGTACTTTCATTAAGTCACCACCAAGACTGTCTTTAATAAAGAAAGAGACTTGCAGTTTTTTGTCCTTTTCAAGACAAGATTCCTCTGTTTAGCTGTCCCCATGGGCTCCCGCCAAACTCCTGTATGAAATACAGTTTAGAAACCCAGGAACCTTGAAGCTGTGATATTTTAACATTGCTCAAACAAGTTAAAATATATTGAATGCGTTATGTTAAAACATGTCTTTCCTTTTCTACTGAGAACCCACCCTCGTGGCAACTCCATCCATGGATTGTCCAGGCTGTACCCGGAGCAAGCACCACCTATGGCACTTGGCTCTAAAACACTTCATGTCTTGATATCCTTGTGTAAACAGATCAGGGGTAGTGAAATAAGGAGTACACAAGGCTTTCTGCTCCCACCCTACAGACCCACTAGCCTGCCCTCCGAGGGGCGAGTGCCCAAGTGATGAAAGCTCTTTTTGCTCATCCAATGCACAGTTTTTCAGTCAGCAGCAGGGAAACTGGCATGGTAATGCATAATTTCCTGTAAGGGAGTCCAGCATCCTCTCAATGCTGTACTTTTAAGAGATGGTTTCATTATTTCTAAAGCTTTTAATTGCATCACATCCCGTTAGTCAAGACATATTTGTGCCCAGTGCTACTCCAGCACTTATGATAAAGACCTTTACTGTTGGCTTTTGAGGGAAAGTCCAAGACTGACAGGGGAACTTTTCTAGCTAAGGTGAACAAGATTTATTTGTTAATTAACATTTGTGGCACATTGAAAACTGAAAAAGCTGCATATATACTTAAGTATTTTTGTAATGCCAAAGTGGCTTTTGTTTAAACCATTTGAAACCCTAATGACTTGGTCTGTGTATTTCTGATCTATTCTATCTATAAAACAGAAAGATATAGAGTCCTGGTGTCTGAAGAAGACTACTCTTCTTCTATATGTGGGATATTCCCTTTTGTATCTCTTGGAGGTTTTAAGTCCAGAAGACTACAGAGCCAGTGACCATAAAGTACTTATGGCATGAATGCATAAAATATGCATTTAATTAAAATGTTAAAACATGTAGAATGTTTCAAGGACACTGCTTTGTAGATTTCTGCAGATTGGGCACGTCAGTAATTTATGCACTCTCTGGCTTTGCATGTTGTACTGGGCTGTTTACTCTTGTCCTCGACTGAAGCACGGACCATGGCGAAACAGGAGGCTTTGCAAAGGAAACACACAGTGGCACGTGCCATCTCGCAAACATCTGAAGAGGTGCACGCAGATACACACAGACAAGCACTTTTTTATGGAGCTTGGGAGTAAATTTTGCCTTCTGCCAAACTGATACCTCTGTTTCTGTGGTTGTGATTTGCAAAGGCAGCTTTTATAGGTTTCACAAAATCAGTTTGTTTCTGTCTTTTCCTTTGAAGAAAGTCAGTGTCACCCAGACCTCACAGAGCTCTCAGCACACTGGCTGCCCTGTTTGATCCCCACTGAGCCAAATATGTTTGTTTGCATTTAACCTCCTTTGAAGGGAGAAAAGAGTCCACCAACATATCATCTCTTTGTGCCAAGCCAGGGGCATCCTTCCATGGATTTATCCCACAGCTCCCAGAGGTGGTATTCATGGCTCTTTATGATATTTTAGAGACACCAGCTATTCCTCTATGTAATGACTCCCAAAAGAAAGAAATAAAAAGTTGTATTAAGTGTGGATGAATGTCAGAGTTCATCTTACCTTTTAATTAAAATCTAAACATCAAAAGTAAATCTGCTAATGTGGGTGATGCGAGTCAATAGAGAGTAATAAAAAGGCTTACTCAACTTGCTTTGAAGGCTGGAATAAAGAAAAGTTTGTTTCGAGGCTTCAGATTCTGGTCAGTGGGCACATGAAGTCAAACGCAGCCAATGAAGTGCACAGAGGCAGAATGGCTGGGGAAGCCCAGGGAGAGGGAAGATGAACAGCAAGCTTGTATTTTGACAGGGAGGTGACCACAAGCCTGAGCAAACTTCAGCATAAGGAGACAAGTGAAATAAGGGATATTTAGGACCCACTTATCTTTTATCTGTAGATTTTAATTTCCATTTGTAAAAGGATAGATGGATGTTAGGCAACATTTTTCTAATACTCCAGCTGTGGAAAACAAACCACATCTGGCACATAAAATAACAATGAAATTGTCTGAGAGCTGTACTGTTCTTAAAAGCAGCTACAAGTACGTGTTCAAATAACTTGCTGGAAATGACTAGAGCCAATTTGTCCGATGATAATACATAAGCTTAGAAGCAGGGAAAAAATAAGCCAAGAGAAATATTGCACTTCAGAGAGTTCAAATAAAGAGGTTCCTTTCCACTAAACTTCTGTGGGCTTGCAAGGCATAAATTACACAAACAGCATTTAAAAACAGGAATGCAAAAATCAAAGAGCAAAATTTAAAGCTCTGTTCACGTTCCAGCCATGCAACAAGTGTGCAGCAGATGTCGGAGGCCTCTGGTTAAGAAATCCCCTGGTCTGGATGTACAATTTCCAGTGTGTCCTGCCAGCACACATCTGAAGGTAGGTTGTAACAAACATGCTGTCAGCTACACAAAGAACATAGTACATGGGAAGAGGAAATACTGCAGATCTGGCAATTATGCTTTTCCTTGTTTTTCTCTAATAAAGCAGCTATTTCATAGCACTTCTGAATGAAGTGGCCCAAGAGCTGTCACACTCCATCTCAGTGGACACCCACTTCTTCTCCTGGTTCCTCTCTTGTGCTCATGCTGAGGTTTCCATTGAAGCACATTGCTGCTTCTTAAAATGGAGCAGTTCACCTTAACTGCAGCTGACGTTTGAGTTCAGAGGATGTATCCCGCTTTCATGGTTCGTTATAACCTATTAGGGTGAAAAGACCTGTGCTGCCAAAGGCAGAAACAAGTAATAAAAGTAAAAATAGCATATTGAAACAGTTTAGCTGAGGGAAATTGTCAAAAGACTAGTGATTTGTTTTTTTATTTTTATGCTTAAGGTGGTCTCTAAAGCTACGGTTTGATAATGTTCTTAAAATATGTCAGACTTTACATGTTAAGTGGTAGAAAAATACCATGCCTCCTACACTCACAGCAGAGGGAGAAGCATGTTGTGATGACTATATAAAGCCCTTCCTGCAACTGAGTTGTTCTTAATTTAAATATTTTTATCTAACAAGGAATAATAAAACATCAGTCAATACCACACACAGATCCCAGATGGGTGCAAGACTGAATGCAAATTAAAGGCTTTGCTGACAGCCAGAACAAGAAGGTTTTCCATGCAGTCTTGATGTTAAGGATCAGGCTCTTGTTTAAGCAAACTCGCCTTTACATCACCTCGACTGTTGCGATGGACTTCACTGTGGGAGTAAATTATATTCCAACTTAATCTGAATGGGTTTAGATTAAATATGAAGTGTCTTCCTCAGAGTGGAGGGAATGGGCTGGCTGTGGAGAGAGAGGTGGCAGAGAAGATGCTGCATTTCATTCCAACTTAAAATCAAATGAACTAATTCTGCTCTGTGTACATTCTATTCCTCAACATAGTTGTGAGTTTGAGTTCAATCCTGAAATGCTGGTTGTTTCCACCTTCTTCCCTCTATTACAAAAATATTGAGGAAAAGTATGTTCACATTCATGTTTCCAATACTTTTATTAAAATGAAAATATAAAGTTTTTCAAGTTCACCACTGTAAGTGGAAAACACAGGAAGGCAGGTGTAAAACGTACTGTTTCCTGTTGGTGGCAGCTGCAGTTTGTTTCTGGAGCAGTGTGATAATGACAGGAATCCACAATTTTCTCCCAGCTCCTTGGGAAGACGTATTCTATGGAATGAAAATAGAAGCACTAAATTATTCAGTATCATCTCCTTTACATATAGTGGTACAGTGTCATGTTAAATATACCATATTAAGAGGTCAATTAGAGACCTATCTTGAATTAATGGAATTAACTCTTTTTTTTTCTTTTACATTTTAAATGCAATCTTTCAGGGTGTACTGAAGATTGAAGGAATAGAAAATAGAGTAATCCAGTTAAAGACAGATAATGCTTGCTGAGAGCAATGCCAGTGGGTGAGAGGGTGCAACAGGACAAGGGCTGAGCAGATGGCACCCTTTTCTTCTCATCTACACTGAATTCCTGGTGCACGTGAGTGAGAAATAATATTTTTTTTAGTACATTTCCTATATCTGAATAGACTACAAAATAAGGGAAAATATGCTTGGGCCCTGGCTCTTAACCATAGCCCTCGTTTCACTAAATCTTGTAGGACTTTCTTTAAATTCTATTTGGTTCAGTGGAAATTGAGTGTATACAAATGTCCTGAGTGCAATATTGTAGCTGGTCAAGGTACAATTGTTTCATTAGTCACTGGACAGTTGTTCAGCCACACATTTGAGCTGAAATCGGCTCCAAGGGGAAATAGCTAGAAAGAGCTTCTCTACCCTTCAAAGAATGTGCTGCTACCGTGATGTCCCTGGAATATCAATGCACATGGAAATTACCCCCTCTGTGTTGCAAGAGAGGAGATGGCAGCAAAAGAGGAAGCCTCTAGATCAAAGGACAAGTCAGTAAATGAAGAACTAGGAGTATTTTGGCAGCCAAGGACAATCTTGCCTACCCACCCCCCAGGACTCTTGCTAACCTGCTCCTTCCACCCTGCCCAAGCACAAAATCATTCTGGAGGTTGCACTGGGGACTGGGATTCAGCTGGAAAATCAACCCAAGAAAAAATCCGAGTGGGTGTGTTTTCTTCCAGTTGTCTTATTCTTGCCCATGTGTCATAAATTGTTGCCAAAATATGTATGTATATCTATACTCTCCTCTTACCTGGTCTCTAGATAAGTTAGACACAGCACTTTCAGAGCAGGCATAAATTCCTCTTGATTCATCTTATCCGATCACAGTGCAGGTTTGGGGTGATTTGCTTCTTGCAGAGCTGATTATTGGTACCTGACAAAGAAAACCACCAGATCCTAAGGAATGCCAGTGCGCATACAATGGTAAGGTGAAAAGTATATTGGGCGTAAGATTAAGAATGTTGCATTTCCAGTTGGTTTAACCATGTAAATGGGTACAGCTTTTCTCTCTGGAGCTGCTGGGACTAAAAGGGGGGTGTCAATGTTAACATTAGGAGGACACTTGTCAACCACGGCTTTGCCACAGAGCATCACTACCTTCTGCTACTGCTGTGATCAGATCTGGCATTTGAGAGAAATCAGCAACCAAGCCAGCCCTTCCCTTTCCTATAAGCTGGGCCACAATACCACTGATTTCTTGGCAGTATCTGACTATCTTATTCCACTACTTTTCCTTTAAAATCAACAGTGGAAAAGCTGGGGCAACTGCAAAAAACAGAAGGGAGAAATAGGTCATACTAGAAATTCTGAAACCTCAGCAAAGCTCTTGTTTAAAGTGATTAATTCAGTGACCTCTGACCACAAGACAGACCTTCAATTTGCCAGCAGAGGATAAAAGAGTCAAGATCTGAATGAGTAAAGAAGAGATAATGGGTGAGTTAATCTAGTAACTGTGAAGGAACTTCAGAAATAAAAATACTCAACATATATTCTTCTCTTTAGTCTTTCTATTGCATGCAGCTTATTTCTGGATATGCTGGAATATCAGGTACATTTATTTTCTTTTTGATCTCCACTGTTTGATCTAGATCTAGCCAGCAGAGCAGACTGATTCTCTTAATACTATTAAGCAGCACAATCTGCATTTATTTATTTTTTAGAAAAGAAACTAAAAATGTACTTGTAAAATGGTACAGGGTTAAAAGAAAATGAGGTAATCGAGCAGCTTGTAACATATCTATCTTTATTTGCTGAAGTTTCTTATCCTAAAACACACATGGAAACTGACAGACCTGTTAGTGACATTGAACATTTTTGCTTGAGTTGCCTGCAAAACTCCCATGCAGAACATAATCCTTCATCTATAGTTATAAGCCTGTAAGCTGCTTATACTATTTTTACTCTAAATTCACCTTTCATTCGGTTAGTCTCCTGCAATTCAGACCAAACTTACATTTGGCAGTTCCCTAGTAATTTCCAGTTAACACCATTAAAAACTGAGAAAGGAGTCTTGAAAAAAAATTGCTTCAGTAATGCATGTATTTTTGCTGCTGGACAGTAAGCAAGTACTTCATTAGTAGTATCTGATAATCCTTCATATGGTGACTTGGAAAGTGCCATTTTCTCCCAGGTAGAAAAGAAAGCTTGTGGAAAATGCATTTTGAAAATGCTACTGTCCAACAGTGTTAATGGCATGAAGAATTCTCCAAACTTGTTTATGCCAGGTAGTACTTTAAAATGAGAGAAAGAGACCTTGGAGTACCATAAAACGCCTGATTGGTTCCTAGAGTCCATTACTTAGTTAAGGTTCAATCAGTAAAGGTTCACACATTACTTGAACAATTTTCCACTTTCATGTGTGGTTTAGATTCCATTTTACAGCAGGCAAATATCAGGCTATTACTGATTATTTGATTTTACTGTAAGGAATAAATGAAGAAGTGATGATAAATTGTATAATAAAAACCTTGTCTTCACAATATCATAAATGTTTTAAGATTCAACCAATAATGTGTTAGACATCGATACTTCCCTCAAATAGAAAAACATTTCTTAAAAGTGTGTATCAACTCCTGTTTCTTAAGTGCAGGGTATTTATATGGGTCTCAAAAGAATCCATAACTGTTTATGCCTGTATAGCAAAACTACATTTTAATTTGTCTCTGATTAAATCATTATATTATTTCTTATGCTTTATTCGCTCTGGAAATGTAAGACATTAGCAGCAGAGATAGAGCTGTTGAGAGTCCAAGAAACAAAAAATAGGAGATTGTTTACATTCAGCTGTCCAGTAAAAGATTATAAAACCGAGTAATTATTTTATAATATTATAGTAAAGGATGAGGTAAAGTTTTGGCTTTTGTCAGGGATGATGTGATAAACCCAGAAATGCCTATAATTAACATTTATTGTTATTATTTATTCAGCAAGCTAAAGTAGGTACTGATTTACAGGGAAATACACAAATTCCTCCAGACAGGAAATTTATGTAACAAAATAAATCCTGTCAAAACTGATGATGACAAGGAGGGTCCATATGCCTCCTTCCCTTCCATAGCAAGAGCCCTGCAGCTCCTTGGATGGCAAAAGTTTCTCTCCTTGTGCTTATTAAGCTCATGGCTGATTTAGCCTTTGCTTTGTTAGACATGCTAAATTTTAATACTACAGCATTATAGTTGCAACCAATATTCTGATTAAATCCAGAAAAGGATACCAGTGTTTGGTGTAAGACAGAGCACCCTCCAAACACGGCAGCAGGGACCACATTGATGATAGCTGCAAGTGCAAATAACAGAAAAACATTGGCACTATCAATCACAATAGAGACTTGGTGGCAGCTGAGATTTGTGAAGGTGTCCATGAGGGCTGGGCGCTCTTCAAGAAGTAACTCCTAGCAGCTCAGGAGAAAGCCTTCCCCAAGTTCCGGAAAAGTAGCCGGTGGGGTAAGAAACCAGCGTGGTTGAGTAGGGAGGTCCTAAGAGACATCAATAGGAAGAGGAGGGTCTACGACCTCTGGAGGAAGGGGCAGGCATCCTGGGTGGACTATAGGGAGGAAGTGAGAACGTGCAGGGAAAAAATCAGGAGGGCTAAGGCCCAACTAGAAATGCGATTGGCCAAGACCGTAAACACAACAAAAAGTCTTTCTACAAATACATCAACAGCAAAAGGAGGTCTAGAGAGAATCTCCAGTCCCTAGTAGATGCAGAGGGAACAAGAGTAACAAGGGACGAAGACAAGGCTGAAGTGCTCAATGCCTACTTTGCCTCAGTCTTTAACAGTAAGGAAAATTGTCCCCTCTGTGCACAACCCCAAGGGTTGGAAGAGAAGTATGAGATTCCCAAGGTCCAAGAGGAGGTGGTTAGAACTTGCTTGCCCAGCTAGATGCCCACAAGTCTATGGGGCTGGATGGAGTCCACCCAAGAGTTTTGAGGGAACTGGCGGATGTGCTGGCCAAACCCCTTTCCATCATCTTCCAACAGTCCTGGATGACTGGGAGGTTCCACTGGATTGGAGGCTGGCTGATGTCGTGCCCATCTACAGGAAAGGTCACAGGGAGTATCCGGGAAACTACAGGCCTGTCAGTCTGACCTCGGTACCAGGGAAAGTCATGGAGCGGGTGATCTTGCGTGCTATCAAGAAGCACTTGCAAGAGAACCGGGTGATCAGGCCCAGTCAACACAGGTTCATGAAAGGCAGGTCTTGCCAGAGTAATCTGATCACCTTCTATAACTGAGTAACTAAACTCTTGGACGAGGGAAAGGCTGTGGATGTGGTCTTCCTGGACTTTAGTAAAGCCTTTGATACAGTTTCTCATAGCATTCTGCTTCGGAAACTGTCGGCCTCTGGCCTGGACAGGCGCACGCTCTCCTGGGTGAAAAACTGGTTGAATGACCGGGCCCAGAGGGTGGTGGTAAATGGAGTTAAATCCAGCTGGAGGCCAGTGACAAGTGGGGTTCCCCAGGGCTCAGTCCTGGGTCCAGTCCTGTTTAATGTCTTTATCAACGACCTGGATGAAGGCATTGAGTCCTCCCTTAGCAAGTTTGCAGATGACACCAAGCTGGGAAGAAGTGTGGATCTGCTGGAGGGTAGGGAGGCTCTGCAAAGGGACCTGAACAGGCTGGACTGCTGGGCTGAGACCAACGGCATGAGGTTTAACAAGGCCAAATGCCGGGTCCTGCACTTGGGGCACAACAACCCTAAGCAGAGGTACAAACTAGGAGAAGCCTGGCTGGAAAGCTGCCAGGAGGAGAAGGACCTGGGGGTGTTGGTTGACAACCGACTGAACATGAGCCAGCAGTGTGCCCAGGTGGCCAAAAAGACCAATGGCATCCTGGCTTGTATCAGGAACGGCGTGACCAGCAGGTCCAGGGAGGTTATTCTCCCTCTGTACTCGGCACTGGTGAGACCGCACCTTGAGTACTGTGTTCAGTTCTGGGCCCCTCACCACAAGAAGGATGTTGAGGCTCTGGAGCGAGTCCAGAGAAGAGCAACAAAGCTGGTGAAGGGGCTGGAGAACAAATCTTATGAGGAGCGACTGGGAGAGCTGGGGTTGTTCAGCCTGGAGAAGAGGAGGCTGAGGGGAGACCTTATTACTCTCTACAACTACCTGAAGGGAGGTTGTGGAAAGGAGGGTGCTGGCCTCTTCTGCCAAGTGACAGGGGACAGGATGAGAGGGAATGGCCTCAAGCTCCGCCAGGGGAGATTTAGGCTTGAGATTAGGAAAAAGTTCTTCACGGAGAGGGTGGTTAGGCATTGGAACGGTCTGCCAAGGGAGATGGTTGAGTCACCGTCCCTGGAGGTGTTTAAGGTGAGGGTAGATGAGGTGCTTAGGAGCATGATTTAGGGATTGGTGGGAATGGTTGGACTCGACGATCCAGTGGGTCTCTTCCAACCTGGTTATTCTGTGATTCTGTGATTCTGTGATTCTGTGATTCTGTGATGTCAGCCCTATAATACAGAGCTGTTAATGAAAACAGGGGACTGAAACAATACAGATTTATTGGGTCAGGCACATGAAGGCTATAATGAGAGCATCTTCCTGTTGAACAGCTACTTGAGTCTGTCCCAGTATTGCAGGGCCCTTGGTAATTACAGCCCTTACACATTGCCACTGCCAGAATTTTAAATGGAATTTTGAGAAGTTTAAGTTCCCTTAAAAAAACCCTGATTATGAGGCTGCTTATAGTCAAATATTAGCTTTGTGGCCTTAAAATTAATAGCAAAAACTACAGATCGGAGGCAGAAAAAGTCCATTAATGCCTTAAATGTATGGTGTTCAGGACCAAATTTAGCACAGAAAAAAATGGGTGAAAAGGTGATCTAATTATGCAGAAACATGGCCATTTGTAGAGGGTATATATTTTTAAGAAATGATACTCAGTCCTATGAAGTCCTCTATTGCACAAGCACTGACCTGTCCCAGCTTGGCTGAGCCTAATGCAGGAAAGGTTTGATTTGATATCCAGATTTCATCTGCACACCCTGCCAACATTAAATGCAGTAAAATAGTAATGGTCCCTGCCTTAAAAAATGCCAAAAACCAGAAAAATCCCCAAAAGAGGCAGATGCCTTTTCCCTGTTGCCTTCACAGCACAAATTCTCTCACTGGAAGGTCAAGGGAGAGCAAGTAGCTGTAATTACTTCGCAATTAATAACTTTTTGCAAAAAAACAATCAAAATTTCTGGACAGATCTCTCAGCATAACATGATGCTCTGAGAAGTTGGTTTTTAATTTGAAATTCCTTTTTCCTAGTGTCAAAGTCAGGTGAATAAGGAAGACATATCCTGGCTTTGAGTGTCTAATACTAACTAGTGATAAATAAATACAACTGTCTACCTGTTTGCCCAGAATTCTTTGCATGTAATAAGCAGAGTATGTAGGCACATGCATAAACACTTCCTCAAAATAAGACGCTTAATAATCCTTGTCTACCTAATTTTGTGTTCCCTCCAAGGTCATGTAGACATACAATGGATATCTCTGTAGAGCTAAGCATACATTTGTGTGCTTATAAGTAGAGACATCAAAGGGAGAGCTCATACTTAAGACATAAAAAATAGTAAAATGAGATTGCTGTGACCCCACCCAGCAAAATGTCATTAGCAGCATTAAGGGAAAGACATTTCTAAAGAATTGAATAACATCTGGAATTCCTCCTTTAGTTTTGGATTACACCAGTTTGTGAGAGATGCACTTTTCTGTGTATTCAGGTTAAGAAAGATTGTTATGCTTGGTAGTTCTTGTTCCCATCACAGAGCTGCATTAGCCTTCAGGCCCCTGAGTCTGCAAAACAGTCTGCAGCAACCTGGGTGATGCCCACCAGCCAGGGTTCTTCTCTGGGCTTTGACGGGGTTAGTTTCTGTGGCTCGACAATTGTTAATATCTTGTGATCATGGTGACCGATGTCCTTGTCAGCAGCATCTCCATTTCACTGCATTTCCCTCCAAGCTGGGCAGGGCAGATCTGGTCCTGGTCCTGCTGCTGGCCAAGGGTCTGGAAAGCCGCTGGGCTTTCCTTAAGCAGGTGTGACCCTACGCCTTCCTGCATTCAAGAGTTTCATCAAGTTTTGCCTCTGCTGTTGGCTTGGGGGAGGCTTGATCCTGACCCCCTCATCCAAACCCACCAACAGAAGGACAAAGGCCAATGGCTCACCAATGACCACCTTACCTGCCAGGGAGAGGGCTCCTTGTGACACAGAGCCCCATGGCTCACCAGCCATGTGTTGACTAAGCAAGAATTGCTCGCAAACATCAGGTTTCCTTGTCCTTTCAACTTCATGCCAAGCTATGCACAGCTTTGGGCTCCCGGCACAGACCTGTTTCTCCCCTGTGCCCCATGGCTCAAGCTGACGTTACAGCCCCAGCATGGAGTAGTGTTTCCCCAGGGAGCTGAAAGATGTAGTGATTTTCAAGGATAAGATATACAGCCCGTGCCAATGGGATTAAACTATGATTCAAAGCAGTACGAACTGCTCTTGTCCTCGTCCAGCAGATCAGTGTGATGAGAAGAGATCTCAGGCTACAAGTTGAGTGTCCAGAGAAGAAGAGGAAAGCAGGGCTGCTGCAAGAACAGACCCTTTCCCCTCTGCTCTGCTATAAGCAAGTTATTGCTCGCCCATGCCGACGATAGTGTGATTAATGTTGGTCATCACATGGGTGCCCCACCCCCTTCCTTAGTCTTAATGAAGGAACAGAAACCACTGGAGGCCATAATACCCAAATACTTACCTTCCCTAAAACATGCCCCTGCTCTAACACCTCAAAGAAGCTCATGAGCTGTGGAGACCACTACCTGTCATGCAGATCACCATTCCTGGCTGTTCCCCAGACTGGTTTTCAAGCCCACAGATGCCTTCTGGCCATCATATACTGTGATGCCCCAGATACTCCTCAGCTACCACCAAGGACTGGGGAACTGCCTTCAGGAAGGGGATGGAAAGGTATCACAAACACCCGAGTCCTCTGCTAGAAAAATTGTTTTTAAAGGAAACTCTCTCTATCAAAATGAGGACTGAAATCTTTTCTCATTCTTCCTGTGTCCTTAAGGGTATGTCAATTGCACACAGCAGAATGGACCCCTTTATGCTTGATGCTCTGCTTCACGCTCTGCATGTGAAAAGAGAGATATTCTTTGTGCCTTCACTCTCTGATTCCATCTCAGATTTGATGGATTTCTTCATGACTCCCTTCCTACCTTGAGAATAGTTGTAGTTAAACCTATAGCATTCTTTTGGGCATTGGTCATAATTGTATTTGAAATGTGATGCTACCCTTGTAAGTAGATGCAACACAGCCCATGAATACTCATGAAATCAGTGTGACACACTGGCATCAGTCCTGTTATCTGCATTTCACAGCTAGGAAGGTCAAAGGTACAAGGGAAGCTGCAAAGAAAGATGCAGAGGAACATGCAGCTGGGATTCAACTTCATAAATTCCCTCTTTACCAGCCTTATTACGAATAGTTGGACCAAGCCCTACTCTGTGATATGGCTTTTACATACTTTGTAAAAACACAGATTTTCCAACTGATCAGCCAATAATTTTTCCTCTCAGATTTGTGCACAAGTCAAGTCGGTGTGACTTGGGGATTGAGGTGGATTGATTCCTCTTCGTCAGCAGTATTTACAAAACTGACTTCAGTTTCAAGGCACACACCTAGTAACAGAAAATCAAAGGGTGGCCACGGCTAGGAAAAAAAGTGTTTGACATTTCACTGCCATAAGTTCTTCTATTTTAGTTATATTATAGCTTAGTTTGTTTTTTCAAATTCTCTTTATGTTAATATAAAAAGGAATTCAAGCTGAAATAGTTACCATCTGCCAGAAAGAGGACAGGAAAACGTGGTTATAAAAGAATGTCTGAAGTGTGGAGCAAAATAGGGTCCTGCTAATGGTAACATTTCTGTCATTAACATTAAAGATTAAAGACTATAATATTCAGGAAAATATATTGCATGGCTTATCACATTTTTAATGAAGGGTTTAGTGTTATAGCAGGCAGGGACTGAGAAGAAAAATGTACCTCTTGGATTTTATTTGCTCTCTTGGGAAACTACCCTCCCATGATTGTAGCCCATAGGATCAGGCAAATGAACACCAGGCGGTAAGTCAGCAGTCCCCAAAAGGTTAACAGAGCTTCTTCCTAATATTACAGCAATGATTAAAAAAAATTAGCTCACATTAACCTTTCACCTTTCAGTGAATGGTTCAAATCTACCATGGATTCATAGTGACTGAGAATGGTTACTGTAAGTTTAATGCTTTTGTGGTGGCTTATGCAATATGAGTGGGTGGTCTCACGCTGCTTCCCAGGGGAGGTGTGTCTGCCCAACTGAAAATTAAAAATAGCTTGACTCAATTGGTGCTAAGAGGAAACCTCCTTGGCAAGGTTTTGAAGTCCTGAATTTTTGGTTAAAGCAGGTTTGCTCAACTTTGGTACTGACCTTTGCCAGGGAACCTACTCTGGCTTTACCCCCCTTACTCTCCTCCTTCCCCATATTCCATTCCCTAACTCCTCATACCCACACACAGGTCAGACCAAACCTTCACGCATGGGTCTCACTGGACAAAATGCGGGTACAAGGCCTGGCCATCTGAGATTAGGGGTCTGCTCTCCTCAGCTAATGTCATTTAGGGTGGAGGTGGGCTTTGACCTATAACCACTGGCAATGAATGCAGCTGCAGCAGCCCATTTACCCCTTGCATTTGTGCACCTCATCAGTCTCCAGCCCATGCCCCTTGCTGATCCACACTGTAAGTGTATCCATAAGGTGAGAGACTGCAAACAAGCATTTGCTGTAAGGTAACGGGCACAATATAGGCCAAGGGCATGGAAGTCTGGCCAGTGGTGTAGACACAGAAATACAAGAGCCCATGCACTCCCAAAGTTTCAGCATGATGACTAAGGCAACATTAGCACAGCCCCAGAATGTCCTGGTTCCGCGTGTGTCTTAAAATCCTGTTCCAACTGCAAACATTCAATCAATGACACATGCACAAACACAAGCTCTCAGCAAATCCTGCTTATTTTCTGTGGAAAATCCTTTACCTGGTCTAACAAACTACTGCCCTTCCTCTTCTGCTGTATTTTGCAGGTAGAAAAAATTACCAGGCTCTGGCCATGTGTGTGTCGTGCATCTTGGGTAAGAAAGAAAGCAATCAGCAATCAGGGTTTTTTTCTTTCTTGAGTAAACAGTTCTTGTTAAACCCAACCTAAGTAAGGTGATTTGCAGTATGGATTTTTCCCATCTAAGTTATTAGAATAAGTTCAGTCAGCACATTAAACTCTAGTCTCTAGTGGTACATAAATTTAATGCAACACTCAACTCTCTTTCAGTATTTTTGGTGCACACTCTGGTTTTTCTTGGCACAGAGAGAAGTGGCAGGTGGAGTGATCAGAGACTTTTTTCCTTCAGAGTGAGATTAAGTTTTAGGTTCCTTTGTTCTTGTAAAGCCTTGGTCTAATTCACTACAAGCTATGTAGGACTGAGAATGCGATTTCTTTACTAATTTATAGCTTTGGTTTAAAGCTGATCTACTGATCTCAGTGGAGTTTCTCTATTTTTAGTATCCTGCTCTGAATTTTTAACCAAAGGGGTTTATGCACAGCAAGGGCAGGTTTTGTTGGGATTTCTTTATTTTCACATTACACTATCAAAGGGAAACAGTTTCCTCTTTCTTCCCCCTGATAACTTCTTATCTCAGCAAGAGAAACTGGGACATTCAGGCTAGCTCAAGGCAATGAAAACCTGCCAGCATTGGCTCTGGACAACACTGACTGACTTGCGCTTAGGCTGAGCTGGGAATGTTAGAGTTAAAATCCCCTAGTGCATGTGAGGAAGTTTGCTTGAGAAGGAGAAATAGGAGAAGGAGAAATAGGATTTGTAAAGAGCTGTCTTCTCCAGGAACACACTAAATAGAATTCACATGGCAAAGAAAATGGGAGGATGCATGCAGCTTTCTTGGCAGGTGCAGAGAAGGCCCTTGACATGATTTAATGGTATTTTAAAAGGCAAGCACTGGAAACAAATGGGAGTGCGCTGGGATGAATTAGGTGGATTAAGATTCAATGCGATAACCTAACAACCTCAGGAATAACTAATGACTTACCCTAACAGAAATGTCTGCTGGGCAGGGAACAAGGCAAAGCTGTTCACTTTAATGATTTTGCTGGCATTGAAACCACTAATTTGAGATGTTCAGAAAGAACAGCTTATAAAAAGTACTGGCTGAAGTCCTCAGTTTGTGCAAATTGTCTTGGCTCCTTTGGCATCAGACGTGTGACCCTCTGCCCCACTGGAGCATCTGCCGCATTCTGGTAACAAGACAGAAATCAATGCAGGCCTAAATGTGAATGACACATTGGTGGGTGAGATAGTTTTGTTCTTAGAAATTTTTCCATAATAATAGGAACAGGACAGCCTAGAATTCAACATCCAAAGGTGTTAGGGACTGCCCCAGATGTTTTACATGTGAAGAAGTGACAGCAATGGTTAAGACACCTGAAAGGGTAACTGTGGCATAAAGGCATTGATCTGATACCTAGCAAGACTCCCTTCCATAGTAAGAGTGATGCTTTGCTCCTGTGACATTTGAAATAAAAAATAAATTCTAGTGCACCCAAGAACTGTCCTTAAAATGAGTACTTTGCCTCAACTTGTTTTCCATCTGGTAATTATTTGCTGCATCAGTTCAAAAGGAAAATTATCATGATCTTGGCTGAACAAACTAAAAAATCTCCTAGCATATCAATTAACAAATTGTATAAGAGCGTTGCAATTAATTTGTTTAATTGAAATCCCTATTTCTTAGCAGTGCCAGGCTGATTTAGTGCCTTGAAGGACATAGATACTCTGCAGAAATGAAGAGAATGTACTGGTCACAGGAATGAAAGTCCCCTTTCTGCAGTCATTTATGAGATGAGAACACTGGGACAAGTGTCCATAAATCTCAGCTTGGCCACTTGACTTGCCAGCAAGTCAAAGCTGCAGAGAATCCACCTGAAAGGCAGAGCTGTTTATACAGTACGTTCATCACAGCTGTGAGGGGCTGTGGGTGCTCTCTGTGAAGGGACCAAAAGGGAAAACATGGAGATCTGTATATCCAGACTGCAGGGTGTGTATTGCAGTAGCTTGCAGACATGGCTTAAATCTCTTCTATTGAGAGATTATGTGGCATTAGAGCAGCCCTCAGGCTCTAAGCAGCACAGGAGAGTGTCAGTCCCAAAGGACTAAGCATATACTCCAAATTCAGGTGGGATGGGGTGAGATCAGTTCCTCTCTTTTCCTGTGTTCCTATAATGTATATGCTCTGTACCAGCGCTGGCTCATATTTGCTTGCGCAACTCTTCCATTTTTATTGCAAAAAATGTTACTGAGCACTGAAGAGCTGCACAGCCATTCAGCCTTTGATGGTGAAGCAGCACGTACATGTGCAGATGTGGGTGTGTGGCCAGCAAATTGCAAATCGTGACTGTGTATGGCACAGGCAATTTAATACAGTTGCAAGTTCAGAGCCTGACCTTCACCAAGGCAACATAAAAATGCCTCCCTTGATCAGCCTCAGCTTCTCATTTCTGCTGTGGCACCTCTGAGGCACTGCCCTGGGTGTGTGTGGAAGGTGGCTTTGTCCTGAAGCAGGACCCTGGGTGACATTGCTCTCTATCAGCTGTTATCGGCTCCTTTAATTACTAACAGGTATGTTAGAAAGCATCCAAATTGTAATCAGACTGAAATGGAATTATAATGATATCTGATCTGGGAATTTAGTCCAAAGCTTTCCTTTTCCATGATGGTTTTCATTTCCTGTAATTTAGAGGTGGAAGCATTTATGGAATATCACATGGTTTTAGTTTACACAGGAAATCAGCTGCAGTTGTGGGAAGATACTGACTTAGGGGGTTTGGGGTTTGTTTTGTTGTTTTTTTTTTTTTCAAGAAATGAAGATTGCTTCAGAAGAAAACATTGCAGACTTCTGCCTCTGCTCTTTGAAGCCACTATTCTGCAAAGCGATCTATGAATGTATAGGAACAAGTTGTTTATTTCTGTTACATGATAATAATTTAACATGAATGAAGCAATAAATGCCTTTCCTTTTTACAGTGAAGAGATAAACTGAGTGCAGGAAAAGATGTGGAGGAGGGTGAGGAGAAGGGATGCTGGGCAGCTGCGGCAAGAAAAATCTCTGAAGCAGGAAGTATCAAATACAGTGCGCATGAAAAGCCGGGGATGACCAAATAAGATTAAATGGGAAAAGGTGGTTTTGCCTCTTGAGTCACAGCCTGCCATTTTAACTCCTGTCAGGAGTAACACTGCATGATGATACAACACCCAGAACAAACCACAAAAGCCTTCTCCATTCCCAGGGGAGAAGAGCTGGTTCTCCCAATGATGTCAGGCACATTTCTCTTTTGGGTTGGTGTGCAAGTGTTGAAGTTTCAGTCTTGGGAGGGGGGCTGGAAAGCACTTTTGAACTTCAATTCCACTGGTAACGCTTCTTCTCAACATGTTACTTCTCCAAAAGTGTCAGCAGAGCAGCTCAGCATTCTCTGGCTGGAAGGCTGGGGCAGGGCAGGCTGGCAGCCCTTGGGAGGCAGGCTGCGAAATGCTGCTCGGGAGATATCGAAGAGCAAGAAAACCAGCAAGAACTAGGGGTGGAACCCAGCAAACAGCAGTAAAAATCCACCTCTTCCCAGAGGCAGTCCTATCCACTCCATGGGTCTCTGTTGCCAGAGCAGAGAGAGATGGCAGGCTGCGAGAAAAAGAAGAGATGGACTGTGTCAGTCAATAGCAACTAATGAAACACATTGGAAACACCGTCAAAAGCAAAGGGCTGGATTTGCAGGACGGCGAGAGTAGAGGAGGGCTGGCTCCTTGCTTTTTGCACACAGAGGTACATTATGATTTTAAATGAATCCAGAACAGCTGAGGCATTTGTGGACTAAAAGCCAACATAACCATGACCATCTTAATCATCCCCTTGTAAAATGAGCAGCCAGATGTGTGAAATCAGCCCATACATTTTATGGAATATCTGCTGTATGCTAGACAAGTACTTGGACTGAGGTTTATTTTCTCGGGACTTCAACTCCTGAAATATAAACCATGTAACCTTTCTCTTCATAAAAACAGAATTTAGAGAGGGGAGAGGGAATTCCCCCAAGCTTTGCACTGCATGGCATTGCCTCTCACATGCTGCTGCAGTTGACAAAGTATAGTGTTATAGTGGATGCTATAAAATATTATTTGGTTACTATCCTGTGTGAAGAGCCCTTGTCATAACAGGGGAGGGCATTTAAACAAAGGTGGCATGGCTTATGATATTTGTTAGCAAGTTATCAAAATATTTATGTGCACAGTATTTCTTTACTATGCATCTCAAAAGCCTGAGGTTAATCAAAAGAAGCCTGTTCCTTGTCTTAAACAAAATCTTGTCCCAAGAAGCCTGCTCCTTAATCCCCAGAAAGCCATATCATATTTCCTTACTGGATGCTTCTCAGCTAATTGATTCAATATCAGAGGCAGTGTTACGCTGAGTTAGGATTTCTCAGGAGGGGAGAGTTCCTCATTGACCATACCTCTCCCAGGCTCTGGTTCTCCAAGGTTCTGTGCACATGTTCAACCATCTGTGCTGGTGTAATTCCTCAGACCTCAGCAGGACTGTTCATGTGTATCGTTACACATATGCATTGCTCTTTTTCAGGACTGTGGTCTGATTGTATTTTATGTTGTATTATGTCTTGTAATATATCACGTAGTTACTGGCTTATATGTCATGAGTTCCTTCAGCTACAGGAGCAAACTGTTGGAAGCAGAATGATTCATGGTGGCCAGAAAGCGCTGCTTGAACTCATGATCTCATCTTGGGCTTTTCTGCATTTTCCACTTTCACCTTTTCCAATTCTGGTTCTTTAGTGTTTCTGAAGACTTCAAATTCATTTTACTCTCTCTTCTCCTCCCTGAGGTCCATTTAAAAACACCAGGGAAAAATCCCATAGCCTGTCTTACCACATACTGGTTTCTGTGTTTGGTACCACCTGGCTGTCATTGAGATGGCCCCACAAGTGTGCGCTAGATGAAGACAAGGATGGCGTGGGGGATTAGGCAATTTGGAGAGAAAGGAGGAACATTTTGGCGGGAAAGTCAGTCTGTCTTCTTTCTGGGTTTATTTTGGCTCAAAAACCAAGAGGACTCCCCACTTCTCCAGTTTTTCTAGTTGTCTTATGGAGCACATAAAAATCTCTACTTCCAGCTGTACAGGGCTGTAGTCTGTTCTCTTGCTGCTGGAAAGAATGAATTGACTTTCCTGGCCACTTTCCTGACCTGCCTGCAGAGTGGTGTAAAAGCATCCACAGGCCCAAAACTGGAAGAGGCAGGGTCTTTTCATGGTGTGAGGAAAGGTCAGTGCTGTGAGCGTGGCCTTGAGAAGGGAGTAAGACAAAAAAGCAGCCTAAACCATCCTCTGAACAGCACTGGAAGGGAAACCTGGCCAGAGGAGATGATCACACTGCTTGCGTGGGAGAAGAAGTTGGGATTTAGCACAAGTTATTTGGTTTTGTTGGGGAAGGTGTGAGCAAGTGTCCTTGGGGAGCAGACTGATTTAAGAGAATGGGTAAAGACTTTGGAAATCAGAAAAGGAATGATTATGCACTTGTAGCCAGTGAAGAGGATAGCCAGAAGGGTGAAGAAGCCACTGTCAGACCCTTTCATCTAAGGAGGCTGGGGGGGGGGGGGGTTGGGGGGGGATGGTCAGCAACAAGAATCCTGCTTTAACAAAGGTTTGATTTTGGCCAATGAGTAAAAAATCTGTTTGATCATGCATTGGGGGAGTTCAAGGTCCTGAGGGATATGGGACAGACAAGGAGTATTGTCAGGACCTTAAATTTCAGGAAAGCACACTTCCAGCTCTTCAAGGATTTAGTTAGGAGGCTTCCTTGGGATATGGTCCTCAGGGACAAGGGAGCAGAATAGAGCTAGCAAATATTTAAGGATGCTTTCTCTAAAGTGCAAGAGAGCTCAGTCCCCAGATGTAGGAAATCAGGAGTGACCAGCATGGCTGAGTTGAGACCTGCTGGTCAAACTGAAGAGCAAGAGGGAACTGCACAGGCAATACAAGCAGGGACAGGGAACCTGGGAAGAGTATAGGAATGCTGCCTGCTTTTGTAGGAATGGCTTTAGGAAGTCCAAGGTGCAGCTGGAGCTGAACTTTGCAAGGGAAGTGAAGACTAACAACAGGGGCTTCTACAGGTACATCAATCAGAAAAGGAAAGTTAAAGTAAGTGTACCCCCACTGATGGATGAAAATAGTGACCTCATATCAGATGAGGAGAAGACTGAGGTACTCAAGAATTTTTTTTGCCTCAGTCTTCACTGATAACTGCTCTTCTCACCCCTCCTGGGTCATAGGACAACGAGATAGTGAACAGGGGTGTAAAGCCCCTCACACTGTAGGGGAAGATCAGGTTCATGACCACCTGGGGAACCTGAACATATATGGGACCCGATGAGATGCATCCCAGAGTCCTGACGGAATTGGCAGGTGTGGTTGCTAAGCCACTCTCCATGATATTTGAAAAGTCAAGGCAATCAGGAGAAGTCCCTGGTGACTGGAAGTAGGGTAACATTGTCCTCATTTTTAAAAAGGGTAGAAAAGACAACCCTGGGACCTACTGACCTGTCAGCCTCCTGAACAGATCCTCCTAGAAGCTGTGCTAAAGCACATGGAGAACAAGGGGATGATTAGTGGCAGCCAGCACGGCTTCATCGGGGCAAGTGCTGCCTCACCAGGCTAGAGGTTTTCTATGATGGGTTAACCACATCAGTGGACACAGGAAAACCAGCGGATGTAGTCTACCTGGACTTCTGTAAAGCCGTTGACATGGTCCCCCGTAACATCCTTCTCTCTAAATTGGAGAGATACGGATTTGATGGGTGGACTGTGGTGGTGAAGGAATTGGTTGGATGATTGTATTCAGAGAGTAGTGGTCAGCGGCTCAATGTCTAGATGGAGATCTGTGACAAGTGGTGTCCCTCACGTGTCCATACTGGGACCAGTGCTGTTTAATAACTTCATCAATGATACAGACAGCGAGATTAAGTACAGCAAGTCTGCAGATGACAACAAGCTGAGTGGTGCGGTTGCACCTCTGGAAGGATGGGATGTCATCCAGAGGGACCTGGACAAGCTGAAGAAATGAGCCCGTGTGAACCTTATGAGGTTCAACAAGGCCAAGTACAACACCTGGGTCAGCGCAATCCATTGCTTCAACATAGGATGGGGGATGATGTGATTGAGAGCGGCTCTGCAGAGAAGGACTTGGAGGTGCTGATTAATGAGAAGTCTGACGTGAACTGGCAGTGTGCGCTCACAACCCAGAAGGGCAACCATATCCTGGGCTGCATTAGAAGAAGCGTGGCCAGCAGGTTGAGGGAAGTGATTCTACCACTCGACTCCCTTCTTGTAAAGCCCTACCTGGAGTATTGTGTCCAGTCCTGGAATCCTTAACATAAGAAGGGTATGGAACTGATGGAACAGGTCCAGAGGAGAGCTACAAAAATGATCAGAGGGCTGGAGCACCTCCCATATGAGGACAGGCTGAGAGAGTTGGGGTTGTGCAGCCTGGAAAAGAGAAGGCTCTGAGGAGACCTTATAGCAACCTGCCAGTACTTGAAGGGGGCTACAAGAAAGCTGGGGAGAGACTTTTCACAAAAGTGTGCAGTAATGGGACTAGGGAGAGTGGCTATAAACTAGAAAGGAGAAGATTTAGATTAGACATTAGGAAGAAATTCCTCACAGTGAGGGTGGTATGGAACTGAAATTGGAATAGGTTGCCCAGGGAAGTTGTGGATGCCCCATCCCTGGAAGTGTTCAAGGCCAGATTGGATGGTGCCTTGAGCAGCTTGATCTAGTGGGAAGTGTCCCTGCCTACAGCAGGGGGGGTGGAATTAGATGATCTTTAAGGTCCTTTCCAACTCAGATCATTCTATGATTCTTAAAATATGGATTGTCTTCCACTTCACTCCCTCCCTTTCTCTACTCTTGAGGTCAATCTCAAAGCTGGGATCAGGAGTCCAGGCAGGACCTCCACCCTCCTGCCTTTTCCTCCAAGTCTTGTCAAAGCACCTTATCTTTAAGTAGTCTCTGTGCAAACACTGTCTGTTGGAACATAATGAATTTGCACAGATGTTTTCACTATCCTGAACTAGATTTTAAACTAATTGACATTTTAATATGCATTTATTCCTGTCACATTAAAAAAACCTGCTGGTATTATGCCAGAATGTGATATATAATGATGTTGTTTAGCGGCAACTCTGTCATTTGGTGTTGTTGACAG
Organism: Clamator glandarius; assembly: GCA_033459285.1. Taxonomy (NCBI): domain Eukaryota; kingdom Metazoa; phylum Chordata; class Aves; order Cuculiformes; family Cuculidae; genus Clamator; species Clamator glandarius. The sequence goes on from JAUNZM010000559.1 coordinate 3,005,889, forward strand.
TAAAATAAATAACATAATAAACATAATTTGTTCAAAAACAGTAAGTAAAAACAGATGGTTAAAATATTTTGGCAGGATCCCTTAGCCCAGGTTTACATGTGTGTTTACACATTAGTTCTGTTTGCAACATATGTTACATATTTTCTTGATCCCATTTAATATGCAAATACACACCCTCCTCCACAGTTGTATAAACAGGTCCTTTACAGTGTGAGTGACAAGGAGGGCAGAAGAACCGGATTTTTTTCTTGCTTTTCTATGTCTGGACCAATTCTAGGCTATGTAGATGGGAGAGAAAAGTAGCCATAGTACTGTAAGAAACAAATAGGACAGAAGGTGGAGCATAATAACATAGTTGTGGACTGACATAACAGATCTATTACTGGCTGCTGATACCTACTTGTGTAAGACGCTAGTTTGTTGCTCGTTCTCCTGACCACGCCAGAACGTGCTGTCCCCATCAGACTCCACAGCCTCCTACTTACCTAATTCTCATTGCACTGGCCTGAGCCCCAGCAGGATTAATGGTCACATCTGGTCCAATCCCTCCCTCCCTCCTGTTTGTGAGAGCTAAAGTGGAAAAAAAAAGAAAAAAAAAAAAAGAGAGAGAGAGTAGAAAGCAAGCTGCGCTTTTAAGAGAACCTGACAGTGGAATGAAGCAAGCTGGGATTAAGTTGTTCTTTTTAACTATTTCTAAGCTGTGGCTGGACTGACATAGGCATGTATGAAATTCCTGTTACTGTTTAAAGTTCACATTTCTGTCAGTCGTTTTCAAAGTATAGGAACATGGTTTAGTGGTGAACTTGGCAGTGTTAACTGTTGGACTCAGTGATCTTAAAGGTCTTTTACAACCTGAATGTTTCTATGACTCTATGGTTCTATATCAGATGAAAGTAATCTTTGTGCTGCAAGAGAAACTAGGGGCATCATACCTGGGAATATTTTTAATGAGCTCTATATTTTATATAAATTGTATATACAGATGCATGTATATACAGAAATGCATGATGCAAGGGAGTGTTTTCAGAGATCCCTCAAAATGTCGCCCTCCTTTCCTTGCATGGCTCTGAGACATATCTAATATAAAATGTTATTTGTGAAACTTCCTTTTAATTGCTGCATAATGGCTTTTAATATCTTTCAAATAGGCACCTGCAAGTTCTTTCTGACATTTATTAGAAGCCATTAGGTACCAATTTAATGGCGATTTTATGACAAATGTTTGACATCATTAAAAATGTGATGGTTGATAAATTACAATGTGATGTGCTTTTGAGCATCAGGGAATTAGACTGTTTCCAAATGTGACAGATTTTGATGCTGTAAATTAAATTTTATTTCTAATTGATTTATGTTTGTGGGCTCTCAAAGTGAGGAGTATCAGAAACTGAAGAGATCGTGAAGAAGCAAGTTCTGATGACAGCAAACATGGTCAGTCAAACCAGCATAGGTCCCAATGGCTTGATCTGAGTGAAGGAAGATGGTATTTGGAATAACCAGCTCTTTAGAGGAATTGCTTGATCTCTCCTACCAGTGTTCCAGGAAGCACTTTACCTGCATTAGTGTGATGATGTGTTTACCGCTTTTATTATCAACTCACAGAGTATCAGTCATCCTGACCATCATCATGTTGGGCCAAAGAAAGGACAAGTGCTGGTCCCACCCAGGTAGCTTAAAGTACAGGCAAGCTGGGAGCTGAGGGAACACAAAAACAGTGTTAGCATAATAAACAGCATACTCTTGTCTTTAGAAAGCTTTTCATAGACTTCATGGCAGAAGAGGGTTTTAGAGATAATTGGCAAATATTTACAGGAGGTTTTTCTTGAGCATGAGAGAGTAAATGGCAGAGGAGAGAGCTGTGCAAGCTAAAATGGGTGATAGAGGCTGCCAAGGGATCAGGCTACAGGGTTCAGACAGATCATGGATGTGGTTACCAAAGGAAATCTCTGTCTCAAGTTGCATGGAAATACCACATTCACATTAAAATGTGCACAAAGCAATGCAGCAGAACCGTAAGTATATCTCAGATTTCAAAGTAAGTACAAGACCTACAGATGTGAGAAAATGATGCTTTCTTACAGAGAGCTCCAGGCTTTAAGGAGAACAAAGTTTTAAGACCACTCTGTACACCTAGATGGAATACTGGACTTCTCAGAGACAAAGGTTCAAATTAAAGGAAGTGGTGTCAGGAAGCGAAGGTCACCTCAGCCTCTGGAAGTGGTAAAGAATCTGGATGTGGTGCAGGAGAGGATTCCTTTGGGATCTGTGGTAGTTGAGATGAAAGAGCAAAGGCAGCCCTAGGCTCTGATAGAGGCAGGTGCTGACAGTCCTGATCTGCTCTGCTGACAGCAGGCTGAACTGTCTCTGCCTGATGGCCTTGTGTCTAAGTTACTCAACCTACCTGCCTAATGACTGTCCCCACTGCCACGATCATTAGACATCCACAGGGTGGCACATAAGCTTTTGGAAAGCTGCCTAGAAATGTACCTGGAAAGTGAGGAATTATGTTCCCCAGCCTGTGTTTGGGAGGAATGCCCTGAAAAGTCACTCCTTTGGGGGCTAGACTTCACGGAGAATTTAATTTCTGTCCTCCTTCATGGTCAAGTGGCTTGGCAGTCTGGCAGGATTGGAACAGGCAGGCATGACTGAGCAAGCAAAAATGCTTATGGTGTGGTAGCATCTGGTTTGGTGTGTTTGTCTGCAAGCCCCAGGGATGCTAGGAATCATCCTGGGTAGCTAAATCTTATTGATGGCCATTGCACAGCTTCACTGATGTCTATATGGATGCCTGCTACATCTAGGCTACTTTTTCACAGCACCAGGATCGCACCATGGTCTGTCTGAACAGCTCTGCCTGGAGCACAGCAAAGCCTCATCAGCTGTGGCTTCTTCATGAGTAATCAAATTCACGTGCAGCTGAAGGCAGTGGTCATGAAACTTTGCAATGCTGGCAGGAGGAATGGTTGCATGTGTGTCAGGTACACGAATCATAAATCAGCTGTGACATGGGCAGTATGCTCCCTGTTCCTCCATGACCTCCACTGCTGGCTGGAGGACACAACCCTACAGCAAGTTTGTGCAAGCGGGGCGCACCGTGTCCTTTCCCACACTTTTGAGGCAGCCTTCATCCTCCAAGCCCGGGATGTGAGCTTTGCTCAGCTACCTTATAGCTCACAAGGTATTTGCACTTTAGTGGCTCTTACACAGGCCTGGAGTTCAAACTGGTCTCCTCAGTAAAACTGCATCTTCCCAACTCTAATATCGAGCCACGTGGCTTTCTGAAAAGCAACACCTTCTGGGAGCGTTTCCCTAACACACTGAAGAGTCTGTTTTGGCTCTGTTAACTTGTTTTCTTGCCTGTTTTTCAAGTCTTTGAAGTTTTTTCTTTTTCGTTTGGGTAAATGTTTTATCATCGCATAGTTAAGTATGGAGGTACTTGAGAGAGGTCATGCTGGAACAATAAAAGCTTGAAAAGGAATACTTTGCATTTCTATCCCTGCAGTGCATCTGTCTTCAGGTTTTATGAAGCTGATCTTTGCCCTTCTTGAATGAGGGCTTACCTCTGCCAGGAACATTGCACATGGTACTAACATGGCATTTCATAGCACATTCATATGCCCATGACACTGTGCACAAAGAGGTCTAAGAATGCTTTTGGAGCAACCTTGGGCTAGATAACCTCAAAGTATTAAACTGCTCATTCTAGGACACAAAGGAAAACAGAAGCAGCTCCAGGGCTAAGCCTGACTTCCCTAGTGCCAAGCCCTGGTACCCTGAATCTGGCTGAAGCCCAGCCCCATGCTGCCAACTTGACAGTCTGCGCATGGCCCCCCTGGGCACAGGGCACCCCACGGTCCTCCACACACTCCTCTGCCTCTTCCTTGCCTTGTATGGAGGTTGTCTGCACAATTAAAATTGTTTTTGTTGTGCTTCTCTGGCCTTTTTCTCCTTCTCTCCCTCTGGCTTTTCTGAGCAAGAGAGAGAGAGAGAGGTGCTGGCCAAAGCCAAATGCACCATTCCAGGAGAGGAAATACCATTATACTGGCATCATGAATGAGAAGGATCCTAATGTAGTATTTAAAGCAAAGCATGAGCCTGGGTACATCTGGGTTTTGTTCTCTGTCATGCTCCGGGTTTTCTCTGAAGTTTGCCCTACTTACTCAGAGTCTCTACACCACAGCCTCCCTCCTGTGAAAACAGTGCTGTAATATTTTCCTTGCATCTTAAAAGTACAGGGGTTGTGAAAGACTCGGATGTTTGAATGCAGATGTAATTAAAAATGCAAGATAAGGTGGATTAATTATACCCCAGGCCTCTGGTAACAGAAGCCAAATGTTGTGTTCTGTGTTTTTTACAAGGAAGAAATATGTGTTTGGACCATGCTGTGTCATAAGGCTCTGCTCCCCAGTGCTGATATATGAGGGCTGAAGCAGCGCTGGAGGCTGGGAAAGTCAGAGAAGGACCCCTAGACCTGCTCTGGGGTTGCTGGTGCTGTGATTTTAACATGAGGGCCTGATTCGACAAGCTGCTGAAGACATCTGGAGTTGCTGAGAGAGCAAGGGACTGACTCCAGCCTGGCCTCATAGCCGCCTCAGCACCAAATAGCCCCGTTTTGGTGTACAGGGCAGGTCTGGGGTTTCTTTGGTGCACAGGCATGCATGGCCATCATCTCCCTCCATGTATGCATGTGTGTGCGTGACTGCAACATGCATGCCCTTCTTGGACAATAAGCCTAGTGGTAAAAGATGAACCCAACTAAAAAGTCAGCATGCCGGGGTTAACCTCTGACTCACTGGAAGCCAACATAGTAAAGGAAAAAAAACAAACCCCGTTAGATTTGTTCCTGTAATAGCAGCTGATCTGGATTGGATCTTATCCAACTCTATGTGATTATATGTCTCAATCCCCACAATATGTACACAAAGGTATTAAAAAAAGAGACGAGACATTTTAAAATACAGTCAAATTTTAAAAGGCCTGCTTAAATAGTAAGAAATAATGAACCTTGGCCAGGTATTTTGGTATCTGATCAAAAAATGAAATCCCCATGCAAGATTCATTATATTATTGAGCTATTGTAAGTATCTTTAGTTAAATAATGAAAAAAACCCTCAGTTTTACTTGTCTTCTCCTAAAGAATTGTCAAGCTAAAATATAACAAAATATGCCAGTGTATAATCAGTGAAGCAGAGTTCCTGCATGAAGTGAAAAGTCCACAAACACATTAATGTCCATGGTGCGACTCTCCTGTAGAAACATGACAATGTAGATAAAAGAGAGGATAGGGGGGCTCATTGTGCTGTGCATAAGAACTGGCTGAGCCGCAAAGCCCTTATTTTCACTGGATAACTTTTTTGTAAGTGAGCAAATGCCTGCTATAGAATTGTCAAACATTTTCCGAGCAAAGTTCCAAGTAGAGAGAGTTGACTTGAATATCTGAGAAATCACTTAAACAGCAAACTTCATGAGCAGATGTCAGTGTTCTGAAGCCGTTTGACATTATTAAAGATGCAGGTGGCACGTTGGCACTACTGACTCGGCAGTGACAGGCCTTGCCGGGGAGACACAGTATCTCATCACACTTCGAAAACCCTGGTCATGCTCACTTAGGAAAGCCAGGCCAAGAAGAACTATAAAACTAGAAATACATATTTTTAGTAAAAATTATGCATGAAGTCCAATTTTAAAAATTCTGATAATATTGATGTTAGTGATGTGTATGTGATTTTTCATGTGTGTGGCAGACTGTAATGCTCAAAGGAGCATTCCCTTCCTGTGGGTCCCCAGAGCACCTACCGATGAGGCTGCACTCCTGCTCTGCCTGACCAGCGATGCTGTAACTGGAGCGGGACTTGGAAGCAGTTTGTTGCAATTCCTAGAATGGTGGTTTGAATGTTGGTGCTACTCCTTATACTTAAAACAACTCATAATGCCTCCAAAGCAGGACTTGATTGGGGCTGATGGGTGCATTTGCCTTTGTGTGCGTGTGTGTTAGCTTTATTTAAGTGCTTTTTGTGCCAAGTACAAATGTTTGCAGGGCAAGAGAGGCTGCAGTGGGACCATGCCTGTTTCTAATCGACAGTGTGTGAGATACCTGCTTGCCATCTGCTGCCTGCACAGGACACTGCTGCTTGGTCCTCCAGTGAAGACAGACCAAACTGGAGAAATGAGTGTGCGTGTGTGTGGGACCAGCTTTGTGCCAGGAGGCAACTAAAAGTCTGGGGCTGAAGCCTTTTCCTTAGGATTTTTTGTGTCAGGCCTTTGGGCTGATGGAGCTGGAAGGGATTGTTAGAGGAAGAACATGAGGAGAAAGCTCTGGAAAGCACAGCAAGGTCCCATGGGTCTAATCTGAACCCTCTTAAACTGTGAATTTGGCAGGTTGAGTGTCCAAGTTCATCTGGCCGAGAGACCAAGGAATCAAAAAGAAAGCAATCTCCTTTTCACTTGGTTCCAGGTGGAGCAAGATAACTTGTTCTGGCAGCCTTTCAGTGTCCCAGACATGTGTCATGATATATGCTGAAGTACATGACCTTACCCTCTGGGGGAGAGTCCAGCATCTGCAATAAACTTGCATAGCCTAAACCATGCCCAGAACAAGAGGATGCTTTTCAAAAGAAGCTGGCGAGTTCTCACCATTGCCTTCAGCAGCTGGACTTCAGCCAGCTGATTTAATAAGGGACTTCAATGTATGTTCTGCTTCCAAAAAAACCAAATTCTCCTTTACTATTCAAAAAGCAACAATTGGCCTAGGGGGAGGAAAAAATGTTTGCAAATATGATTGTTTTCTTCAAACTGTGAGTTGCACTGCATTCCTGCTCAGCTGGCACTGTTTTGACATGCACATATGAGTGTTTAACATGCTAATTAAAAGTCCTGTGCAACACAGGCACTGGCCTCTTTTAGCACTTACTTGAAAATTCCCAAAGGAGCTGGTGCCAGTGCCCACAATGGAACAGCAGCGCTGCCCACTGCCACTTTCCACCACGACCAAACCTCAGGGCAACGTGCACCTGAGTTGTGGCCACTGTCAGATCCTTTCCACCTCCCTGGTGCAGCAGACGATGAGAACTGAAGAAGCAGCATTAACTCTTTGTTTTACTTTGGGGAAAACCCAGGGGAAAAAAAATCCCTCAGTAATATCCTGGAAGAGTTGTTAACATATGGGATGATTAGCAGTGCTGAGAATCACTCACTTTTCACATATGACAAAATATTACAATGATTTATTGCATGAGAAACATTTTTATTATATTTAATGATCTTCCATTGTATCAGTTTATTAGAAGAGAGACAGTCCTCATTAAAATAATATCCAGAATTAAGCTGGAAACTTCATTAGACGTTCTTTTAAACGCGAGGAAGTTGACAGGCAGCAGTACTTCAGTATTCCAAACTGAAATTTTAGCTCTGGTCAATGGTTATTTTCAGGTTCTGTGAGCAGAACCTGTGAGCAGTCTTGTTTTCCTATTAAAAGAAATATGTTAGGTAAAGTTTGGAAGTAACTAGGTAAAGAACTGAATTTGTAATAGCTGCTAACTCAGTTCTGTAGTCTGCAAATAAGGGATGGAAGGCTTTTGTCCCAGAGAAGCAGAGTGACAGCTTTGTGCTTAGTTGTCAGATCACCTCGGGCCGTTCTCACAATGATTTATTTTTCACTTTATTTGATATTTATTAAATGGTTTGTGTGATGCACTGTAAAAGCTGGAAGCACAGCAGCAAAATCCATTTTCCTCATGTACTGCTGATCACTAGGAACATGAAAGCCTTGGCACAGCCTGTCAGCAGATCACGAATAAGTGTCAGACACACGTTTCTTTCCCGAGTCACACAAGAAGGGAAAACTTACTGAAATGTTCATGTGTTTGTGTTGCACTGGACAGCCTGACAACTCTGCTTAGTGAAATGAGAAGAGTTAAATGCAATTTAAAGCCACTCTGATCACAAATCTTGCCATAAAGAAAGTTGTGGGCTTTTCCTGCTTTCCCAACTCCCACAATTTCATTGTCCACTGATGTCAACACGAATGAGTGCCCTGGGTGTGCAGTGGTGAGTCTGACATTTTAATGAGCCGCTGTACAGGATCTGAGCAGTAGTGAATACCCCAGCCTGTAGAGATTACAAAGATTCAAGGGAGTGGGACAGGAAGAAAGTGTGCCAACTCTCTCTGCCTAGCTTTACACTGACTGGAGAGCAGAGACCATCAGCAGGTGATAGGATTGGATCCAAGTCTTGATTTTTTTTTCCTTAAAAATGCCTGTAAAAGCCAAAGCCTGTGAAGGTCTGAATAAAACATGAGGTGAAAAATTGTGTCTCACTTCAACTGGGAATTAAAATCAACAGAAGAGCTGGAATGCCCCCTCCCCAGTTTGATAGTAGCTGCAATTCCATGAATTAATTACACCTTGGCCACTGAATACCTGGAAAACAAACATCCATATTGTATGGAAGATTTATTTCTAGATTTAACTGCCTCACAATTTTTTTTCCTAACAAAAGATTGTTCCTGTTAAAACACAGAGTGCTTGGCCATTGGTTTTATTCAGAAAATAAATAAATACAGTGGATGTTCATACTACATTGTTAGACAGTCACACTGCAGTACAGCTCGGGGCACCTGAGGTTGAGCACCTGAGTTGCCTGTGTGGTCACACAACCACAAACAAAATCCAAAGAGTGATCCAGGACATCCAAGACAGGTTCTGAAAGGCAGGTGGTGTGACTCCAACTTCTGTATCCATTCAAAGTGGGAGGTGAAGGGACCAATGCTCTTCTCATGAGCCACCTCACTGTTTGTACAATAAAGCAAATCTCTCTGAAACTCTTTTATGTTTTCCTTTTTCTTTTTTCTCTTTTTTTTCACTGCGCTTGTCAGAGGGGCCTGCAGTGCCAGAACATCTTACATCTGACAGCATCATGTGATATGGGTGAGAGCCACATAAGATGGATCTCTAAATAAAGCAGTGTATGTGTCTCCTGCCTCTCTAAATTGGTCCAGTCATGCTGGGAAAATCTTCAGGATAAGGATCTCTTTCTGTCTATGAATGGGAAAGGGCCCAACCAGACCTTGCTCTCTGCAGGAACAAGACTGCGAACTCAATTGTTATGCCACTGACCCCAGTATGGAAGTTCCTTTTGGAAACATGCAAAGTCTATTTGCCTCATGTCCCAGAGGGCAATGAACTGCCACAGGACAGGAGAAACATTTTGTCACTATCACCTTGACTTAATTTGAGTTTCATTTCCAGGAAGAATACAGTGTGTGATGAAATCACCTCGCCCCGGTTGGCATACTGCCAGCAGTGCAGGTGATAGCTGGGTCGCAGCTAACTACCTCTTTTTATGTCCTCTTGACCATCTACAACAAAACCTATGCAAAGCAGGACATAGCACCTACTCATTGTACAAGCAGGAGAAGTTCCAGGTTATGATAAGCAATGTCCTTCACCAATTTGGGAAAAGAGTTTTGTCATCTACTTTTGTACTCAGCTTGCTTCTAGTGGGAGTTTTAAGCAAAGCGATGAAAATAAGCTTTACTTCCCTGCATAACAGCAAGTCTCACAGCAAAAGACGTGAAGGCAGAGGAGCTACATTATCTACTTCTCCTGTGTGGAACTACTCCAACAGCACGTGGCCTTGTTTTCTTCTCATACATGGAGCAGTTTTGTGTGTGCCAAGGAGACTTCCACCCCTACTTTGGGAAACCCTACAGTCTTTGCATCTTAGTCCTAGCATAAAACACATTTTTCCTGTCTTTAGATTCATCCCACTACATCTAATCTTATCCCAAATGAGCCACCCTTGGTGTTTATAGCTTTCAAATACTTGCAGAGGGTTATCATATCCTCCTCCATTAGTCACCATTTGGAAAAGTTGTTTGTGCTGAATTCTTTCAGGCTTTCCTCATCCAGCCATTCCCTCCCACCTCTCATCTGTGGTGGTGCTCTTTGAAAGCCCTCCAGCCTGTCCGCATCACCCCAGGCCTCAGGTGCACAGTAACAATTTCAACAGTCCAGGTGCAGCTTCAGCAGAGCCTTATTGCACCCCAGCACATCCTCACTCTGTGATGTGATACCTCAGTGGGCAGCCCCGAATCACACAGATTGTCCTGTCTGATGTTACACTAATGGCTGCTAACTGACATGCCTGCTTTCCAGGTTTCTTCTATTGACTAGCAGTGTTTCAGATTATTTGCCCCAAATGTATTAACTTCTGTTTTCCCAGGCGCAGCCTAATTTGGTTATTTCCTGCTTGTATTTCTAACCTTCCCAGCTTCCCCCATGCTATTGCTACATTCTCCCTCATTTACTTTCAACTGCTTGGGCCAAATTACGAAGAAAGCAGAGATGAGTCAGGATGTGTATCGAGGCTCTCTGCCAGCCATTTTGCAAAGAAATCACCCACACCACAAGTTCCCACCTCTCACAAGTCACAGCGACATGCTGTGAATTAGCAAATGGCTTTTCTTTTTCCAACCTACATGGTTACATGGGCAGGATCAGCAGCGGGTGCTAGCTGACCCATGTGGTCACAGCAACTTGAAGGTTTCAGACTCCTACAGCAATGTTCAAGGTGCCCCTGGGTCCTCAGGGAAGATCATCAGGTATTATTTCCAAGCAGTTATTTCAGGTTAGACATAAAAATGGATTTGTCCTGATTCTCAGCTGCCAGGTCCTTACAGTTTCCATTAGTGATTTTGGCCATTATGCTACCTAAAGGATGGAGCTCTAGGCATGATTTGACTGAAAGCAGAAAGGTTCATCATCTTTGAATTTCACCTTTAAAACTGTTTTTGTGTAGGCAAATGAATTTCAGCAATTTTGGAACTGTTTGCATGCCTGTGTGTACATTTGTGCCTGTGTGTTCTGAGTTTGGAGGCAGAGGGACATCAGTACTCCCTGAGAGCACAGGGACTGAAGGGGTGATGACAAGGGCCACTGGAAGTCTGTGGCCTTACTTGAGAGTGAGGCGGCCTGTGCTTTAGCCAGCAAGCTGTTGAATATTTTCCCTATTCAGAAATAGCCTGAATCTCCTCACACCTACATAAGCTGCTTTCCAGAAGGTGACCCGCTTTCCTGAATCCAATAATTTAATCAAACCAGGCTTTGTGGGTTTTTTTTAGTTCTTTATGTAAAGTTACTCCTGGTTCATGAACACTTTCAGCAGCTGTTCATGGCCTTTCATCATTGCACCTCTCACTTCCTCAGGTCTTTTTCCCACTTGACGACTGAGGCATCATGTCTGCTGACACAAAGTGAGTGTTTCTAACTTCACTGCCTTCAGCTTTTAGAAAAAGAGCTCTTTAGCAGGAAATGGCTTGCATTTCACTAGACTGAAAACTAATATTTACTAAGTCAGACTCAGTCTGTGGAGCATTCCCAGTACCCAGGTGGCCAATAACTGGGCAGGCAGAGGCAGCTCCATGGAATGCCCAATGTGATGTGGTCCCCAGAACCTTAGTATCCAGTGCTGAAGTACCTGCCCAAGCTTTTGCTGTGTGAGCCTGGTCCCATCTGCTCTTGCTCTGCCCTGGCGAGCTGGCACTGGATAGTCAGGAAAATTACCTGTAAGGTAAAGACTCTGCAGCCCCTCAGGCCAGAGATCAACCCCAAAACTCTTCATAGCTCAAATTAGTGTTACGGGGTAAATGCAAGCTAGTGCTGCCTCAGCCAGCCTGATAGCAGCCAGGTCTGGTGTGCCTTGAACAGAGTTCTTTAGTGGAGACCCCTGTACCTTTGAGGTCCCTCAGGGAGTGGAGGAGGTGCACAAGCTCCTGCACAGCTCGAGGTGGAAAGATGAAGCCGTCTGTGCACACCCAGTACCAGAACTGGGGGAAACAGCCCATCAGCTTCCCAGTTGGTAGGCTGGGAGCCAGCATAGGTTCCCTGATGTCAGTGCAGTGCTGTGCCCAAGCTAACAAACCCAGGGTTTATTAGCTCAGGTGCAATGCCAGGCACATGCGCCAGTACTGCCACCAGACTCACTGGTACGCCGGTGTGACGCCTCATGTTGTCACCAGCTCTCTGTGCAGGGGCAGCTCATAACCACTACTTGCTTCAGGTCAAATGTGCAAGACCCCCTTCTGTGTATAAATCTAATGAAAAGTCATAGCAAGTGAGAGACAAGAAAGTCCAAGCCTGGTTTGGGTCACCCATTTAGATCTATGCCTTGGAAACGAGCAGAGTGCTGACAACCATCCAGCATGAAGGGTTTACCCTCAGCCTGTTAGCTCCTGGGTCCTGGACAAATGTCTTTCACTTCTCACTCCATGTTAGAGACCCCCCCGTCTCATCCTAGGCATTAAAATGTGTCTTACACGTTGACAATTGCTGCAGTCCCAAAATGCTTTCAAGGGACGTGAGGTATGCAGGTGACAACACACACAGTCACTGGTGTAACTGAGCAAGAAGGCTGCTGTGCATTTAGTCCTTCCTAACAGCGTTCCCACTGCAAGGTAAAAACCACTTGAGTATTCAGCACGCAAAGTGCTCAAAAATAATAGTTTTGTGTGTGTGCAGGGTGAGAGAGGTGGCTTTTTTTCAGCAAACTGCTGCACTGTGATCTGGCTGAGTATTTCAGCAGCTGAATAAAACCCCCTCTCCAACTCGTCCGTCTCCAAGTCCCCAGATCAGGGTGTCTGTATTCAGCGCGAGCACCGCTCCAAACCCAAGTCCCAAATGGTAGCAGGCGCTTCTCCCTCTCTTTTCACCATCTGAGCGTGGCTGATGCCTCCTGCTAGTTTCAAAGGCGAGCAAACACAATGCCGGCGGGGGGCAAAGCAGCTGTGGGGGCGGCTTGGCGAGGTGAGCAGCGCCCACCGGGCTGGCAGGCGGCCCCGCCGGCAATCTGGGAGGAGGAGGAAACCACAGCGAGCGAGCGCGCTCAGAGGGCAGCGCCGGGGCCAACGGAAGCAGCGGCGCCGGCCCCGGGCAGCGCGGGCAATGGCGCCCCCTGGCGGGACACCTCCCCGGCCCCGGGCAGCGCGGGCAATGGCGCCCCCTGGCGGGACACCCCCCCGGCCCCGGGCAGCGCGGGCAATGGCGCCCCCTGGCGGCGTACGGGTCACACTGCGGGTCGGGGCCCCGTCCCGCCGGATCACCGGGCTGGAAAAGACTTTCCTAGTAACCAGCACCAGCCGTACCTGCCCACTGCCAAATCACATCCCTAACCGCTTCGTCCACCCGTCTTTTAAATACCTCCAGCGATAGTGACCCACCCACGCCCCTGGGCAGCCTCTGACAGTGCTTGATAATCCTTCCCATGAAGAAGTTTTTCCTCATGTCGGAGCTGAACCTCCCCTGGCGCAGCTTGAGGCCATTCCCTCTCATCCTTCACCTGCCACTTGGGCAAAGAGACCAACACCCACCTCTCTACAACCTCCTTTCAGGTAGGTGTAGAGAGCAATAAGGCCTCCCCTCGGCCTCCTCTTCTCTAGGCTAAACAGCCCCAGTTCCTTCAGCTGCTCCTCATAAGACTTGTATTCCAGTCCATTTTCCAGCTTTGTTGCCCTTCTCTGACCACACTCCAGGAGCCTGTAGTGAGGGGCTCAAAACTGAACACAGGATTGTATAGCTCTTCTTCCAAGTCATAGGTGATAGGACAAAAGAGAATGGCCTCGAGTTGCACCAGCAGAAGTTTAGATTGGATGTTAGGAAAAAATTCTTCATTGAAAGGGTTATCAGGCACTGGCATGCGCTGCCCAGAGGGGTGGTTGAGTCACCACCTCTGGAGGTTTTTAAAAGATAGGTGGACAAGGTGCTCAGGGATATGGTTTAGTAGTGGACAGGTACGGTTGTACTTGATGATCTCAAAGGCCTTTTCCAACCAACCAATTCTATGATTCCATAGCCTGCATCCAGATCCCGTTCAGCCGGAGGAAGTGTGTGAGCCTCTCTTGGGACCATATTCTGACTGCAAGCCAGTGGCATGAGGCAGCCCAGCATGAGTAGGCTGTCTGACCCTGCCAGAGGGCACATAGCACCTGTGTTACGGCCCTTAGTTATGGAGAAGAGAGGGCACAGTGTTCGTCAGATGTGTTTTAGGTAGTATGGTGGCCAGTCATCTGCCCAGTGGTCTGCCCTCGCAAGATCCTATGGCCATGGCTCATTTGACATGGCATGAACAAGGACAAGCTTCTGTTAAATTCAAAGAAAGCTAGCAACCTTCAGCTATATAAATGGAAATGCATTTTAATCGCTCCGTGCTGGTATTTTTCCAATGTTTTTTCCTCATCTTTTCCTTTCAAAGAAGGCTCAATCATTATCCCATCTACCAGGAGCACTTTCTCATTAGCAAACATCCTCTGCCTGCCCCCACCCCCACGGCTCAGCCCCTTCTTCGGAAAACACTGCATTAAGGGTATTCTGACTTTTCTTAATAAGTTTGGCTAAGAAAGGGGAAGGTTTGGTGGATATCCTTCAGGAAGAAACAAACCTGTAAGAGATCACTCAGGAGACAGAGCGAGGAGGCAGCATGTGCAAGTGCATTTCCAGAAGCTCTGCTTTCACACAAGTGTGTCTGATAAGGGCTATCTCATTCTAGAAATATAACCTGGAAGCAAATCTGCTGCTACTAGGCTCTCACAGACCACTGCCTGTCCTGAGTCATCAGAAATGAGGCAGCTGCAGTAAGATTCTCAAACACAAACACACAGATTTTTCTAGCACTTGGTGGTGTTACAATCTATGATCATCAACAAGTGCGATGTGTTGGATAAGGTGGTATCTTATTTATCCAGCCAATATGGGCTTTTTACACGGAGTCTTTACATGCATTTCAAGGACAAACTGTAGATTTTCTTCTGTTTGTTTTGCTGGAAATTTTGATACTACAATAAGCCAGAGGCTTGTGGATAAAATAAAAACCTCAGACTATTTCTAGTAGTTTTCCCTTTGTGAGGTGTGCTATGTTCCTTAGTGTTTATTCCACTGGTGTGGTACATTGCAGCGCAGCACAATTCTGTTTCTGGTCTGCAGCACATTTTGGAAAACCTTTCCTGAAACAGGGAATCATCTTCCCCAGATCACTAATAAACCAGCTGGGAAGAACTGGGTGGGGGGAAGAATACCACCATCGCCAACTATGCGGTGAGGCATCATTACACAAGTTAGTGTTGTTCGAAAAAAACACCTCCACATATTAAAACTTCAGTGAAATGAAGGTAACAGTCAGAGTTGGAAAAGAAAAATCATTAGAACTAGCTGGGATTTTACTTGGAAACTATTTATATAAATTACTGAAGTTCAAATAAAGCCATAGAAGTGAAACGATAAAGTATTACCTGGGTCCCCAAAAATAAATCAAGCCAAATCAATTACATTTCTCTGCAAGTCCTGAGCAATTTATAAAGCATAAAGCAAATGAACAGAGGCACTTATAATAAAGTGTTACCACTTCAACAACATTATTATGTACAGCATCCAATTTCTGGAGCTAGGAAGCGAGTGCCTTTCTTCACAGCAAGTCACTTTTACCAAGAATATTGGTTGTATTGTATATATTTACTGTCTGTGTAAAGATAATTAATAGCCCTACACACAAACATTTACCAGTTAATACAGCATATTTATAAACTAAATATAAGGTATATTTATAAACTTCAGTATCAGAGTGCTATCACAGCACAAGTGGCTTAGTAATTGCCACTGGAAAAAGAATGTGCTGGTTAGCATAGCCTGGAACTCACAGGTTACAGAGGGGGGGAGACTGAGTGAATGCCACTGACTAAGAGACTGTAAAATTAAAGCTGAATAGGTATCAACTAGTAATATGGAAAATAGGGAACTACGGGTTGCTTTCTTCTGCCTCCCCTTGCTGTACCAGCAGTGCAAGTGCTCTAGGACTTTTTTCTGGTTTAGTAACTTGATAAGTAGTTGCATGGTGAGGTCACTGCAGAGGAGAGAGAGCAAGTAGCTAGTATTTGCATGGTATAGACAGCCAGGCTAGACAGCCCCTTGAGGCCCCCTCCAGCATGGTTGGATTGGTAGAGCCACAAGTGTAGAAAGGCATGTCTGCAATAGCTTGCCAGCACAGGGCCTGCAGAGCCAGGGGCCTCAGTTCAGTAGCTTTTACCATGCATCTTTACAATTGACTCTACTTTATGTTCAAAAACATAAATTTTTGAACATATTTGAAAAATTTGAACATAAATTGACTCTACTTTATGTTCAAAACCATAAATTTTTCTTCAAATACCTCAGTTCCTTATTGTGATGAGAAACCAGAAAACAAAAGTGTTCCTTTTGCATAAATACTGTATCTTTTAGCAACAGAATGTAATAAATCTGTCCAGAGTTTGGTCCTTGCTGTGAAAATAGATTCCTGTGCCAGTCTAAGGGGCTGCACTGAGCAGGATTGATTTACAAACTTGTTATACAAGTGGCACTTTATGGACTTGCCAAGAGAGTAACTGGTGCTTTTTGTTTCATCAGTGCATCAAGACTGCACATGGACCTCAGGACACAGGGCTGCTCTTACTTATGTCTGTGGCTGCAGAAACAGGATGGGGTCAGCTTTCCCCATTGGGCTTCATATCCTTACGGAAAGTACAAGATTTGGCATGAAAGAGGGCAAAGATGCAGTCCTTGCTGCTGATCTTGTGCACCTGCCTTGGCCCTTGGACACACTGCACTGATTCCCCGAGGAATAATGAGACAGGGAGCACCTGAAGGCAAAGGAGCCCAGTTCAGGAAAGATGATGGTGTGCACACAGTCTATAGCGCTCCCTCTTTTTCGCTGTTCCGCTGAAATCTGCTGCCTTTCAAGAGCAGCACAAGCCAGACATAAAGATTTCTTTTGTTTCAGCTCCAGAGCACACAGCTTTATGGGCTGGTTTGAGTTACTTCTTCAGTGGCTCTCTTGACTTTAGGAATAGTACCTGCAAGGCTGGTTCCCGGTCGGTGCTGCTGCCAGAGCTGAGCGCAGAGGAGGGCTGTCCTCCTGACAAGGCAGGGCTGCCAAAGGCACGGCTGGTGAAATACTGCCACTTGGCTGCAGACTCACTTCATCTACCCTTAAGTAACACAAAACCTAACTGGAAAATCCCCTACAAAACATTCCTGATCCAGAGCATGTCCTGCATCTGCCAAACAGGGAATTCAGGACCACCTGTGAACGGCAGAGCAAGTGGCATGCCTTGCAGCTTGCCTTTTTGCTAAATTGAGAGATGCTGAACTTGAAGAGGAGGGGGATCACTCTCTGGGCAAGTACTTAGTACTTAGCTAATTCCCTCACAAGCAGGGCAGTGGTTGACTTGTTTGAGAGACTGGTGGGAAGGTGGTGGACAGAAACAAGCTGTCCCAAACAGTTAAAGATGAGCTTTGTTTTTTCTCCCCCTTCTGTATGCTCTTCTCTTCTGGCTGAAGAATACAGACTGCAGATTCTTCAGACATTTTATTTGCTGTTTTAGCATACTCACATGTTCACATTTCCATCCTATTTCATTGCTAACAAATGCTTTTGTGTGCAGGAATGCTGGTTTAATCAAACAGCACTATTTTAAAGAGTCAGAATTGAGCAGTATAAAGTCATAGGAGATAAGAATCATGGCTCAAGGCCTGGAGAGATCAACATAAAATGCAGAATGTGATCATCTAGGTACTGCCTTTTTCACATACAGGGCAGGACTGTAAAAACAGTCCAAGATTTTAATGGCTCTTGCCAATTTCCAACCATAAACGCCATCTCCAGTGTGGAGAGGAAAGGTAGCAAAAAATTAAAGCATAACTTGCAGTTCTGTCACAGGCCTTACACTGACCTGCTGTCTGTTGTCAGCTTCACATTTCAGGAAAGCATTTCTGTAAATAACAAGTATACTAAAGGCATTAAAAATATTTTATTTTCTGCAAAACCTTGACATACTCCTCTGCAATGCTAGGAGCAATGCACTAAACAGGAAGCTGGGTTCTGTGTCCTGGTTCTTGGAATTCAGAAACAAGGTATCAAATTCTGCAAAAAGTCTGGTAACTTAGAAACAGAGCAGACCGCACTGAATTAGGTTTAACTGCCTGCAGGTCCCCATGTGGGTTCATCTTGTCTTTTAGCTGAGATTCTAAAGGCTGGAAGGGTGGGTGGATGTTGCCCTTCAGCAGCACTTAGGAGGACTGACAGCGTTTTCAAAAAACAAAAGCGAATGATACTACCCTGACAGAGGTAAAAACAAGGTCAATCATGCTATGCAAATCAGCTCTCTGTAGGAGAGAAAAATCAAAACACAGGAACCTGCTACCCCTGCAGTACAGATTGAACATGAATAAACAATATTTAATTCCTGATTGATTTTATCAGACAGGGTGAAGGAGGGAAATAGATGGGTGCAAAAATACTTGGGTGAATACAGCAGTGACTTTGGAAACCTCTCAGTGCTTAAAAAAGTAGTCACTATAAAGCCCTGTATTTTTAAGACTGTATGTCCCTCATACAAAAGACAGAGCTGAGAACTTGGAATGAGATGATCTTTAAGGTCCCTTCCAAACCAAAACATCCTTTGATTTGATTCTATGATCTAAGCATCTTGGCTTTTGCTGAAGTCTATAGAAGAAGTATCTTGACTTGGAACACTGTGGCTACCCTTTTCTTGGGTTCTTTATTTTCAGTTCTTGACAGGAACCAGTAATGAAAGGAAATACACTAATGCTGAAAATTCACCTGTAATATCTCAGGTCAGGTGAACAATACTTGTATATTTCTAGGTGGGTTAGTTACTCAAAGGCCAGCTTACAACTTACTAACTGATCTGTAAAAACAAGGCTAATTTAACTATGGATCAATATTTACAGCAGTTCTTGATGAAGTCTACATTTCACATTCAAATATCCCTCTTCATCTCCCTAGGCTTTGGAGAATGGCAAGAGCAGCAACAGGCAGTACTGTGGGTGATCACTTCTGAACGAGGCAAGACGACCCCTGAACAGCTACAAGGCAGAAGGAAACTTATGCCAGCAGGAATGAAAATGTGAAATCCACTAGGCTACCCGAGGGGAACCACACAACAAAAATGACTAATGCCTGAAAAACATTTGAAACAATAGCAAATTTCTACCTGATCACTATATTCAATGTCCTAATCAGGACACCAATTTTGACAGTTTTATTGAAAAAACAGACACAATGCCATATTTTGAGTTCAAGTTTTTACTCCCAATTGCACAAAGGTTGAAAAGATTTTTCCAAAGTCTGAAAACCCAGCATAATTTTGGTTTCATGTATAAAGCAGGGAAACCCAAAGGATACAGGAGTTACGTGATTGTTTCATCATTCGGCATTGAAGTGTTGCACAAACTAATTTTATCTCCATACATTGATTATTTTCTACATTATCTGCCTCTCAAATTATAACTCTGTACAACACGCACAGATACCTAAGGTTAAAATATTTTGATAAAATACCACATCATGGAAGGTTCTGATGAATGACAGTACAGATTACAGTACAAAATAATGACAAGTCAGAGCATTGCTAAGAGTTTATTCAGAAGCTTTTACTTTTGGTTCTTATATCACAAAAGACATTTAATGTTTACAACAAGTATTAGAAACTGAGATGTTTTTATTTCTACTATTATAAAAGTAACACAGGAGACCATTCTAAGCCAACTTCAAAATGTAGACCAATCTTTTTTTTTTTGCATATAAACTGTACACAAAAAACAAGGCACTATACATTTTTGGATAATAAAGTATAAAGGTTGATTCGCATAGTTTCTCAAGAAATCCATGCTATAAATATGAATGCTTTGTTCAGTTTAGCACCTGAAGCAGCACTGAGAACAAGTCATTAACTATTGCAAAGAGAAACTTTTCAGAATGCGTAGGAGATAGATATTGGTGGTATAGCTAATTCAGCACAAGCAACTGCCATCCAGCTACTTTTCTGTAGTTCTGACTTGAAAGTCTTAAAAGTGAATATATATTGCATTGTTAAATACATACTTGTTCTATGTGTTTATATAAATATAAATTCTTTGTAATCCACAAACTAACAAAATAACACTTTACAAAGAGGACTTCTTCAAAAAACAAAGATGGCAAGTATTGGATATAGCCAAAGGACACCTGCAGCAGTAGCGCAGAGACTACTGTTTAAGTGCATAGGAGAGTGGGGCTTAAACATGCTACCTTTAAGAGTTGAAACTTAATTCCATTTCCAGAGTTGTCTTGGCCTTTTATACTATTACACACTTCCAGATAGGTAGTCACTAATAACTTCAGATTATTTCTATTTATTCTGTAAAAGTAGGCTACAATTCTTCTAAAGGGCATAGAAAGTGAAAACGGGCATCCCTTTAGTGCTCACTCCAATTAACACAACTTAGAAAAGTCCTTTTGTCTTCTTCAGATTAACCTGCTTCCAAGATGGCAGTGCATTGTACTCTTCTCTCGTCATCTCTAATGCAGCCTGCATTTAAAATGAAAGGATATGCCATTAGGAAAAACATGAGTAGCAAAACCATCAAGTGATTTCCCAGCATGGTTAGACACACATGCACAGAGTAGCACTGCACCTATTCTCTCCTTACCTCAAAATCCGCATCTGAAAGATAGATTTCAAGCTTCAGTGGATCAACTCCCTCAGGCAGAGGCCTAGCTAGGAGATCTGCTAACGGATACACTGTTTTACATAGCTTGGCCAGCACATCCTCTACAAGGATTATCTGATTAGAAACATCAGCATCCTGTAGGGAGGAAAGGAAAACACAGAACAGGATCACAATGCTGAAACCACCAACTGCTCCCATTGCAGTCTGCAGGTAGCATGGGATCAACCTGCACTGCCCAGCCTATGGAGCACAAAGCTATACATCCAGGTCTACACATAACATGTTCTACAATTTCACAGCTAAAAAAGAATGCCTGCACTTAGTAGAAGGACATCCTGTATTTTCAGAATCTTGGTTTAAGACTGAATTCTGTGTTTAGTCACAAAGCCAGCATTCTCCACTACGGACAGCTGCAGAAGACTTACAAACTAGAAAATGCCATTTGCCATGACATGCCCCTTCACTGAAGGCTTTTAAAGCAGTCATATGTAATTCAGCTGTGACTCCACTTCCAGGTGAGGACGCTGGAGGTCTTGGAGCCAGCTGATCCTTTGTGGGGCATTTTGTTCTCCCTCTACTTTGAGCCTGGAGGACAGATCAGAACTTCACCTTGCTGCCTGTTTCACAC
This sequence comes from Clamator glandarius, assembly GCA_033459285.1. Lineage (NCBI taxonomy): Eukaryota > Metazoa > Chordata > Aves > Cuculiformes > Cuculidae > Clamator > Clamator glandarius. Next base: position 3,027,051 of record JAUNZM010000559.1, read on the forward strand.
GGGTGAAACAGTTGCTCTGCTAAACTTTAGCCCATTTTTTGTAAGAGATGATTGAGATTCTTTTTTTAACAAAAAAAGATTATGAGAAGTTACATAGAAAAACAATCAGGAATGCTTCCAATACCCACACTCCCAGTCAGAATTTAGCCCTTTTGTTAACTTTTTCCTGTGCAGACTCCTGAGCTGTACTTTTAAGTTCATCCTTTGGATTTTGGGCCTTGAAAGGACAAACAAGCAATGTTACTGATTAAGACAAGAAACAATTACTTGCAATAGGAAACAGTCTGGGCAATGAAAAGATTTACCATTTCTGTGATCTCTGCGATGTCTTCCCTGTGTTCCCAACTTGGGAACATATTAGTGAAGGTCAGAGGCTCTAGGCCAGCATGAATTAGGTAGGATTTTGGGGGCTTCTTTACATTTTTTCCTAAAAACAGTCAAAATACATAAGGAAAAAAAAAAGAAGAGATAAAAATTACAAACAATGCCATATATTGCAAGGTCTTCCATTGTCCAAAGCTACCTCACAGGCATGTTTAATTGATTCTTTCCTGAAAAGCTGAATTAATTTAACACAGTAGGAATAAACATCACCAGGATTTTTGTTAATATACTATGGCACCTTTTAACATATTTTCCAGTATTCCTAAATCTGCCTTTTATTGTAACTGATCACAAAGATCAAACCAGGTATGCTGAAAAGCCCCCACAGTTACTTACTAACCCACTTATCTTACAAAAACTGAATGAGAAGAGAGTAAGCAGAATCTGAAATTAGCCATATTTGGGTAAATGAAGCCTTTTGGTATGCTCAACAGAACTGACCCACCAGCAGCAAATAAAGCTTATGCTTGGAGGTTTAAGTGAGAATATTTTAAACTGTTCCTGACTTGGGATAATAAGGGCTAATACAAAAATTTTATTACTACAAATTCAAAGGAATAGGATCTGAAAATGAACAGAGGTATTTTAATAGCTGCATGGTGACTACTGGTGATTTTCAGAGACAGTTCAGAGCATATTGATCCGTTACACAAGGCTGTTTTTTAATGCAGTGCCTGCCTGTGGGCTGTCAGGCAGGAACACAGTGCACCCCATTGCCAAGAAGCACCCCAGAGAACTGATGCAATACCTGTGCTGAATGCAGGTGGAGAGCCTGGCTGGACATTGTTGTCCCATTAGGTTTGCAAAACCTGGATATTACAAGTTTGGCTTTACATCAGAAGTTGGAAGCAAACTGATAATAAATCATAGAATCATAGAATAACCAGATCGGAAGAGACCCACTGGATCATCGAGTCCAACCATTCCTATCAAACACTAAACCATGTCCCTCAGCACCTTGTCCACCTGTGCCTTAAACACCTCCAGGGAAGGTGACCCGACCACCTCCCTGGGCAGCCTGTTCCAGTGCCCAATGACACTTTCTGTGAAAAATTTTTTCCTAATGTCCAGCCTAAACCTCCCCTGGTGGAGCTTGAGGCCATTTGCTCTTGTCCTGTCCCCTGTCACTTGAGAGAAGAGGCCAGCTCCCTCCTCTCCACAACCTCCCTTCAGGTAGTTATAGAGAGCAATGAGGTCTCCTCTCAGCCTCCTCTTCTCCAGGCTAAACACCCCCAGCTCTCTCAGCTGTTCCTCATAAGGCCTGTTCTCCAGCCCCTTCACCAGCTTTGTTGCTCTTCTCTGGACTCGCTCCAGGGCCTCAACATCCTTCTTGTGATGAGGGGCCCAGAACTGAACACAGTACTCGAGGTGCGGTCTCACCAGTGCCGAGTACAGAGGGAGAATAACCTCCCTGGACCTGCTGGTCACACCATTTCTGATACAAGCCAAGATGCCACTGGCCTTCTTGGCCACCTGGGCACACTATTGGCTCATGTTCAGTCACTGTCAACCAACATCCCCAGGTCTTTCTCCTCCAGGCAGCTTTCTAGACAGACTTCTCCTAGACTGTAGCACTGCACAGGGTTGTTGTTTTGACAAGTTAAATAAGATTTAATGTGGAGACAAGGAGAACTGCCAGGTATATTCAAGGGATATCCAGAATTGCCAGTCAAATTCTTTCATGCTAAAAAAAAAAAAAAAAAATAGAGGGGGAGGAAAGAGGGAGGGTGACATAGATGAGGAAAGAAATGGAGAGAAAAAAATGACAGAAAAATGTTTTAATGGTTCTAACCACTCAACTATATTTTGGTAATCAAAATAATTGCAGCACCATTGGTATGTCCTGAAACTCCATTCTATGCCTTGATAAGTAACGTTACATCAAGAGCTAGTCAGCCCTGACAGCTTGATGCTATACAATTTTGAAGTGGCTGACAGAAGCCCAGGTCAAAGTGACAGACGACCAGGACAGCATAGTCTGAACAGTAAAAAACAGCTTAAGAAGTTCACAGCAGCTTCAGCATAGAAATAGTACAATAGTACAAGTTGGCCTGGAGAAGCACCCAAACAAGTCACAAACTTGCTCTCTACCTATCCAGGCACAAATCCCAAAGCTCTTGAAAACTATTCCATGGCAAGAAGGATAAAGCCACAACTGCTGCAAAGTCATGGCCATAAGTAAAGAAGTACCCAGCATAAGAAAAAGAAATAGTTGTCCTATGACACATATGTTAAACTTCAGACCCATAAGGAGTCACTAAAGAGCTTTCCACTGTGCATTAAACTCAGATGCAACAAATTCAATCCACTGCACAAGGTATTATTCCCATTTCCCATCATCAAACTCATTGAAGTTCAAGAAATCTGGAGAAGTAGCCAAAGCTCACAATGTGTATCTGATTCCATCTCTGCTGGGGCCAGAAAACATGGTTTTCATTATCAAAAGATTACAGCACTGCATCAGGACTGGGATTTTACTTCCATCTCTCTCACTAGCCTGCTAAGCAACTCTGGACACTCCATTGCATGGGGCTTTGTTCCTCTATGCTGACTTTCACTTCTTCTGTGAAGCACACTGTATGAAATGATTTCAAAGAAATGCATCTTATATACTTCTGACGTGCAAAATCTGCAGGTGGGGGTGGTGATGAACAAGTAACTGGTTTCCTCTTTAGGAATTCAGTCACTGCCCAAGACGCTTCCAATTATGGCTCTGCCTTTAGCATCCCATTTCTAAACAAATGCTGCTGTTTGGCAGAGCAGTGCCAGGGACACCAAAGGACAAACTACACAGAGCAATTAATGCAGTCCAATAAAGGTTTCGTCTCAGTGTTTCCATTACTGGTTTTCAGCTGTCTCCCGCCACGTGTTACTACCTCCTCTGAACTAATAGAACATGGGTGTTACTTGTGCCCTCTTTCCTGGATGGTAACCCCACACCTTTCTTTTTTCAGCCTCCATCAGAAGATCTTAAGTCTGTTCTCAGACTCACATAACCCTAGATGAAGTGAGAGGAAAGCACTACGATGTCTTGGAAGAAAATCTGCTAGTGTAGAAAATAATCTGGTCAGTGTATTATTACACGGTCATTTATTGCAGCTTGAATCACTGCAGACTGAGTGGCAATAACTCTGTCTTGTAGAAATAAGCACAGAGCCTCAGTTCTGCGCTCCAGCATTCCCAACGACCACCTGTTTCCGTGTGAGGCCTGTTCTCATTCCTCAAAGTCTTTCCACCACCTCCACTAAATCGAAACCCAGTTAACACCAGCAATGTATCTTCCTTCAGTATCCTTCAGATACACAGAAGCTTATGAAATCTAAAAGGACCTAAACAGAAAGCATTTAGGTTTAAAAGCCATGTACTCAGAATTCAATTTTAGAACTCTAATGTCTGACCTATTCTCCCACAGCGAGGACACAGAAGAGAAATAAAGCCTTTTGTCTGAGAATTGAGTCAGAAGAGAATCTTGGCAATTTTGGAACAATGCCATTACTACACAAATGGTTTGCTAAGAAAGAGTGGCAAATATATCTCTCCCAATACACTGATGTTTCTCAATGCTATTGAGGAAGCACCTGAGTACATTTCAACTTGGGACAGCAAGACATGGAAAAGTACAACACACTCAGAACAGCCAGGCACAGCAATCTGTTACCTTTGCAGTACTGGAGTACTGTCTCCATGGCACATTTCCTGTCTGTAGCCCACCTGATTCGAGCTGATCCAGCGATTTTATTTTCCACAGGCCACCAGCCTTGCCATAGGTACACTTCATGGTGATTATCAACAAGGAAGAGTGCTACACAGCCAAAAAATAACAAATTAATCATCAGCTACTTATTACTTCTCAGAATCCCCTAAACAAGCCCAGTCTTATATGCTTGTCAGCACCGGGACAAGATAATTTCAAAGCTTACCAATGTTTCTTTTATTCATCCAGCTGAACCTCAGCTGAACTTCCCTGATATGAATTATGTATTTTTATAGGAAGCTTTTGGGATACATGTATATATCATTAATTCTCAGCACCTTTACCACAGAAAAATTACTGTTATTGCTTAATGCCATATAAGGATCATACGCACATGTTTTATTTTGATAAATCAAGTTAAAAGTGATTACTCACTGAATCACATCCCAGTGCAGGATATAATTATCTGTTTTCTTGTTACTTAAGTATTTTAAATAATATACCTGGCTGTGGGGCAGTGTAAAGATCCTCTTGCAAGAACGGCATGGAATTGATGACAGTGGGGTCTCTTGAAGGGTAAACATATTCTGTGGCTGAGAATTCTCCTGATGAACTACTGAGGCTGAACAGGCGGGGGGTGAAATTAAACTTTCCAGGATCTTTAAAGAACAAAGATGAAGAAGATTTGCAACAGAACATGGCAGAGATGAATGTAAAAAAAAAAATATCAATTTTTAGAATGACTGTAAATTCTCCATTTTTTGAAACATCAGGAAAGATGACCAGGTGTCTTGGGGGTCCAGCAACAGCTGTGAAGAACTTGAGCTAAAAGGCTGGCTGCCATCAGTTTGAATCTAATCCTGGCTAGTTACTATCAGCCATTTCACAGCTGGCTGTTTTGCAGCTTAAATGAAGCAAGTGCATCTCAGAGTTTACTATTTGGCTGACAAATTTTCCACTTGGTAAATCAACCACCTTGCTACCTTCGCTGGCAATTTCAAAGCAAAGATTGGACAAGAATGTGTGCAGAACCACCCCGTAATCCCTTCAGAAGAGAAGGAAAATGTGTTGGTAACTGCTCTGTGCTGCATGAATACAGAGGGGCCGCAGAAGGGGAAGAGAACAAAATGAAACAGTTTTCCAGCATCTTCCTTCTAGAACAGTATTCCTTGACTCAGTAGGTTTTTGGAAGTGTTTCTCTGAGGGGATCATCTCAACTACCAAGAAGTTCTTCAAAAGCTTTACATTAAATCTTACAATGTCATAGGCCAGTAAAGTAAAATGTAGGCACAAATCCAGGAACGCAGTTCTACCTTGCAACATGCAGTCATAGGCCTTTCGATCTCTCCTTCCTAATGCGTCCCAGAATCCCAAGGGCTCTGACCCTTCATCACATTCATGAATTGTCACCTTGCTGCTGCTGTGCAGCCCTGCCTCCAGTGGACATCTACAAAGCACAAAGAAAGGAGAGTGAACTCAACTTTCCTGCCCCAAACACAGCTAATGTAAACCTGCTGACCGCTTATGTTACTAGAACCCAAAACCACCCCACAGGCTTGTTGCGCATTACATGTCAACACAGGCTTTTTGAAAATGACAAAAATTATCAATAAGCAAGAGAGGGAATTTCAGCAACCATTTTCATAACATTTCTGATAACATACCCAGAGAGCAGGAGATGCTCGCATGAGCTCACAATATAGATTCTCACTGCCCAAGTTTGTAAATGCTGCTGTCTTCCTGCAGATTTCCCAAATTCATTTTCTCTTCCTTATTCACAAGACTTATTTCTAATCCTCCTATCTACTGGGATTTACTTTGATATTCAGATATTGATCACCTCTCTCCAAATGGAGAGAGAGTTTTATTTGCAACTGTAATCAGTACAGCAGGAAGAATAAGTGCATTTGACGTAAGTGAAAGCGATTACAGAACATGTGTTTTCTTCATTCCAATGAATCAACTACCCATCATTCCTCTTCCTTACCAAGCATGCACTTGCTGCAGTTGTACTCAGAAGACAGCTTTATTTATTTCAACTTTTCTTTGAGGCAGACTGTTTTAAGTAAATTGGTAGCCTATATAAACATCTCCAAAATATAGGTCAGACACTCACTGTTCTTTTATCTTATTGGCTGCTGTTCTTCCTACATCCTTGGTGTGAGGCTGTGCTTTGCAGCCATGCCACAGGTAGATAAGAGCTTTATTTATATTGAGGACAATCATGGATGTCCGGGAACGCAGGCTGCTGCAGTGACATGCTACTTCAAGTAAGTTTCCTTCATTGGGAACTTCTCCTCGCACGCAATATAGCCTCCAGTCACCTGGAGCAGACAGGAACAGTGCAGCAGTATTATACAGTCACATGGGATTGGAAATTCAAGACCTCTGCTCTGGAACAGCTGTTCTCATACTGGATAACTTTCACATTTCACATGTCTATCTTCTCATATAATAAACCAGCTAACAATCAGGTTTGGCTAATGCTACTTGAGGAAATCTGTTGCAGAGAAGATGCCTTATGAAGCCTTGCTACAAGAGTATAAGTGTTGAGAGCTGAAGAGTTTAATAGATCAGAAGAGTCAAGTTTCTGCTCTGTTTCATACAAGAGAAAAAGCAAAATAAACACCATAGCCCTTCTATCCAGCTCCCTGTTCCCCTTAGATACAGGTGGAATTTGGGTGCTAACAGGAATGTGTCCAAGCTACACCGGCGTTGAAATTTTCCTACCTCAACTGCAGCATTCAAGGAATATGCTACAAAAAGTAATGAATGCATAACTAAAGCTTGGAGTTCTACTTGGTGTAGAATTACTCATAAAAATACTCTTGCCTAGACTATATAGAAAAGAGCATATTTTAAAGCAAAGAGGTGCCTTGCTTAATTAAAAAAAGTAACTAGAACTATTTATATGCATATCAATACAATAAAGTCAGTTTGCTCAAGGGTTACAAAATCCATTTCAAGCTCAAAGAAGAAAAAATATCTTTAAACAAAGCATGACAAAGCTGTCTCATGGGTTCTGTGGCATTAATTTTTTTTTTTACTACACAGTATGGTAGTTGAGACTGAATTCAAACCCCTTCACAACAGGTAGAAAAGGATTTAGGATAAAAGCTCTTTAATAACAGTAACCTACTTTGTGCATTTTCTTCTTCCTCTTCCCTTCTTCCAGCATGCACAATCATCCCTCCTTGGAAGCACTGAAGGAAGCATGGTGGTTCTTTCCCTTGGAGCACTTGTACCTGGAAATTGAAAGCACCTTTTTTCATTAAAAAAAGGAAGCAAGTATACAGACTCAGGAAAACTAGCCTCTATGGAGTATTAAAAATTATAGTTATGGCCACCCACGAAGATGGCTTTCCTTTTGCTAGTTGCCAACTATTCTTCAAATTACCATACATAAAATTACCATTGCATGCATTAGCATATTAAAATAAACCTCTACCTGAAATCCAACAACCAAGAGTGTCAATGAATAAGGAATACCACATAAACTTTAATTTGAAATAGTTTAAGCTTAAACTTTAATTTGAAATAGTTTAAGCTAAAACTAATTATTATTTGAATTCTTTCCAGGACTGGGCCATCTTGCCAGATATTCTTTGAAACTATCATGAGATACTGTAGGAACTGAAGTAAGTTCACAGTTTGCTGTAAACTGGTTTATATGACAACACACATTCTCTTTGCTTCTTAAACATTGCATTTTGATTAAGAAACTGATATAGCCAACTGTTAAATCAGGTGTGTTGCATGTTGCATAGAATCCAACACAAATACACTCTGGGTCTAGTGTATCTCCTCTATGAACTCCTGTCTTACTGGTCACATCTATGCTGCTGTCTTACAGCATTATCAAGGTACAGAAATTAGCTATAAACCTCCCCTCTTATATGCTGGTACCAGACAAGCCACAGCAAAGCTTACCTCCACCTAAAAACAAAGCAAGCTAGCCTGTCCTCTGAACTTGAAACTAATATCTGCAGTTGTGAGATTCTCTGTAAAACCAGACAACCTACTCTGTAACTACAGAGTAAACACACAGAAAATTTCAAATGTATTTGAATGCCTTGGCCTAGCAGAAAATGCCTGTCCTGTTCTTGGCACCAAGATGACAGTCCTGTTACCTGAACATACATGGAATGGGAGGTACACATTCGTTTAACTGTTCTTAACCTATTCCTGCAGGGAGTGGAGGGAAGACAGTCTTCTTCTGCCATTCTTAGAAACGATCTTTAGAAGCAGGATTTGGAAATGGCAATGAATACAGAAGCTCATGTGTCTCTGGAAGTTGGAATAAAGCCAGAACTAATTTTGAGGGCTGGCTATTTGTACTAGCAAGATGACCTTTTCAGAAAGAGAGAAGGCAAAAGGATCACCCAAATTTACTGTTAGTGACTACTAACAAGTCTTGCCAGGATTGCCACCTAGCTCTGCAGGAAGCTCACCTGTGCTCCTCTCTCTTCATCAAGTTCCACTGTCATCAGTGCCGATGTCCCTTTTTCACTCACTGTGGAGTGCCTTCCTTGCCAAAAGAAATACACGCATTTCTCTTTTCCAACAGCTCTTACTTGCTGCTCTCCTTTTTGCCTGCTTCCAACTGCAAAACAGAAAGCACATGCTAAAGAAAGTACTCTGGCTATAGATTTAAACAGCACGTGGTCTAATCTCATCTGCCAGCTCAGCACTATCCTGTCCAGAAAGATTTCCAATTGGAGGAACATTAGGTCTCCAAGTTAGTATGACCCCGTGCAAAACTGGCATTGTCTCATCAGGTAGATGTAAGCCCATACACAGAGATGCCTGTGTCGGCAGGAGAAGGAGATGCAGATAGAACTGGTACTATCTGGAGAAAAATAACTGTCATCACTTCAGCCAATTTGCATGTGAAATGGTATGTCCAGTTATGTTACCAGAAGAGTGTGTTATGGCTCATTTCCCACATTACACACTGTTCTTTGGCAGCAGGAGCATAAGCTGGGTGCTCAGCGATACTGGAAACAGCAACAGCTGAGAAAGCTACAGGCATAAAAGAAAAGTCTTTCTTAGTAAAGTGATATTAGAAAGAAAAACTACAGAACAAAAGAACACAGGAGCAGTATTTTGCAGTCATGAAAAAGTTAGAACTAAGTGAGCTTTATTTATATTCTTTTTAAAAATTAACTTGGTATTTCATCTTGGTCTGGAAAGTGAGTTAGCAGCAACATTGCTTTTTATTTTTAAAAAGGATCAGTAGTTAGTTGTTATGATAAGCAAATAACATTTACAGCATGTGAAATTCAACAATACAACCAGTTATGGAATATTTTACTCTTTCCAGTGCATACTGAATAAACAGATATAATCAAATAAAAGATTAAAAAAACTCAAGAGCTTTACACCAGATTCTTAAAATAATATTAAAACTTCTGCCTTGATTTCAGCAGTGTTGAACAGCCTCCAACTGAAATACTTAGGAGAAAGCATTCTGATTTTTTTTCAAGTTGATAATACTAAAAACATTAGCTACTTCTAAAATTTATGGGGTTTACTTTTATCTGTACATTCAGCCCATAAATTTACTGCCTCCTACATAAAAGTTTATTCTGTTTCAGAGTGATGGAACATATTTTCATCCACTTGGATTAGGAGCCTATTTACAGTTCAGTATTACTGTTACTCGCTTCTCTCAAGACTCATGGGCTTTTTTATTTGTCTTGGATTTGCCAGCATCTGAACTCAAGGGTCCTGAATAAGACCTACCTACATTTTTTTGGCTAAAAGCCTGAAGGCCGTATAGCTGTTATACTTCTTTCACCAATTTTAATATTTTCCTATCCAGAACAATCATTTTTAGACTATTTCTATTTTACTTACCACAAAAGCCACTCATTCTTAGGTTAGTGCCAGAAGGAAGAGTTCCAATGAGCATAACAAGCTGACTGATTCTCAGCATTTACCTGCTGCTCTCAAGCTCTTTGCAGAACACTGCTAAAATTTTCCACTTGAGACTGAAACCCATAGCAAAGGGTTTCCAGAAAGAGCAAAGAGGACAGCAAGGGCAAGGAGTTGGCAAGAGCTTTTCCTGTCATTGTTACTGTTCTCCATTACCCAGCAAAGGCTTTCCTTGTTGCTAAGCCTACCTCTCTTGAAAGACATTCAGAGCACTGTCATTAGTCCAGCTGCCTAGTTATTTTGGTCTTAAGCTGGGGAACAAATCTGGCTTAATGAGCTGTCCTGTGAACACGTACAACACCACTGTTGATAAAAGCAGAGATGGACAGTATTACATTTGATGTATGAAACAAAATCACAGCTTTTTTGAAATACTTTATTTTAAACAAATAAAATAATAAATTCTATTAGAGTGGGATAGAGTTACTTTTCTCCATAGTAGGAACTATGGGACTATGTTTTAGATTTGTGCTGATAATACAGGGATTTTTTCATTATTGCTGAGCAGCACTTGCACAGCATCAAGACCTTTTCTGCTTTCCACACCATCCCATTAGTGAGGAGGCTGGGGGCGCACAAGATGCTGGGAGGAGGCACAGCTGGTACAGCTGACCTCAACTGACCAAAGGGATGTCCACACTGTAATATATGAAGCGCAGAACAGGGAAGGGTGAGGAACATTCAGAGTGTTGGCATTTGTCTTCCAAAATAATTGTTATGTATGATGGAGCCCTGCTTTCCTGGAGATGGCTGAACACCTGCCTGCTGGTGAGAAGTCATGAATCAAGTCCTAGTTTTGCTTTGCTTGCATGCGCTGCTTTTGTTTCACCTGTTAAGCTGCCTTTATCTCAACCCACTGGTTTTCTTATTTTCACTCTTCCTATTCTCTCCCCCATTCCACTGTGGGAAAATGCGTGAGCAGCTGTGATGTGCTTAGCTGCTGGTTGGGGTTAAACCACAACAGTCCTTTCTGGTACCCACCGTGCTGCTCAAGGGGTTCAAGATAACAACAGATTTGACTAAAATGTGCTAGACTGAATTTATAGTTGCTAATTGCTGTTTAGCTATCAATTAGCAGGCTTCTGTGCTTGCCATGGGGCTTGTTAGCCTTACTGTATATTAATAGAGTCTAGTGCTCATTAGTGGCTGCTTTTTGCTTTTGCCGCTTGCTGTACTGCTTACCATCTTACTCTGCTCTATCGGGGAACATTTTGATAACAGCAATGGCAACACGCCTGGGCTGGCAGATGGCCAGGGCATCGCTGCTGTTCATGTGCTGCTGCACAGGATAGGCTGGAACTCCAGTGTGAACTGGAGTTGAACGGACTGTGACTGTGGATGAGTACACATGGGAGTGTCTCTGGCCACGGATAAGCCCAGGCCACAGCAGGTACATCTCAAAGCATCTCTGGCCATGGTTATATCCCGGAAAAGATTGTAGGTTATAGATAAGGCTCCACTTGGAGTAAGTACATCCATAAGGGACTGCAGTCTGTGCATAAGTCCCAGCCAGAGCAGGGGCAGGGGGAGGAATTCACTGCAATGTTAAACCCTATAACATTCCATCAGGGGTGGAAATTCTAATGGAAATACCTTTAAAAAGTGGCTTTTGCTTTACATATTAAACTGTCTTTATCTCAACCCACAGGTTTTCTCATTTTCACTCTTCTTAACATTCTGCTGTGAAGGGAGTGAGTGATCACCTTTGGAGTGCTTAGTTGCTGGCTAGGGTTAAACTGCAACACCTAGGAAGACTAAATTAGCATTTCTAACCATTAAAACAGTTTCATATCCAAGGAAGTCTAGGTCTGGATCTCACCACTAAACGCAGCAATTTTAGCTGCACTTCTCCATGTTTCAGCAGCATGAGATGCAATTGTTCACTAACCTGTAGTGCTCACCATGTACTTCCATTTCACCACGTATGTGTCTCCCTCGTGGAACTGTCCTATGCTTTGCTTAGGCAGTCTACTATAATCAAATTCCAGGATGTGCCAGACATCCACAGATGCAGTAATAATTTCAAACTGCCTCCCATCTTCTCCTTCTACAAGTCCATAGCCTCGGCCAATATTCATTCCATCCAAGACTGTACCTACAGTCGTCTGGGGCACAGGTACCATTAGCATGATATCATATGGTTTAGAGTCAGATTTGGATTCTTCCTGTCAAAAAACACAGAAGAGATTTCTTTGAGCATAGATTTTTTTCTTCTTACCCCAAAGTTCCATCCATCAGTTTGACTCCTGCATGTTTCAAGTACTTTAACATCTTGTCACCATTTGATGCCTTATCAAAATCACTGAGCTGCTTGGCACTAGTATAAAGCAACTCTGTAGTGGTGATGTCCTGACTTCTAGGTTAAAGACCACAAGGTGAAGGTAGTGCTCTGGATCCTTGAGAACAAGCTTCCCTGGCTTCTATTCCAGCTAGGTCATTTAGTTTGAAACACCTACCATGCCTATTACATGTACCTTGTGGTGAAGGGATTCACTAGAATTCTTCTCATTGTGTTTCTTCAGCTCTGTCCAATCAAGAAATTTTTCTTTGAAGAGTATGGTCTCATTATGTTCTGTGAGTCTGCCAAACACAGCCCAGTCTGGGCGTCCTTGTCCCTTTCTGTACGATGGAATAAAAGAAACAGAAGCAAATTCACATTGTGAAATATGGCTAAGGAAACTAACTTTCTGCAAAGAGACTAAACTCAAGTTTTGATACCTGGGTATGAGAGGATTGCATTCCCCTGGGTCCAGAGGATTTATGTCACAATTGGAATAGTCAAAAGTGCCATTCCACAAATGTTTTGCCAGCTGGAATGCCACTTTTCTTTGTGCTAAAGTAACTTCCTTTCCATGCCATACATATACTTCACTGCCAAAATCAAACACCAGCACCTAAGAAAACAAAGCAAAACAACAAAACAACCTACCATTAAGTTATGTGATACCCTTGATTCCCAGTACTACAAGCTGACTGTGCGTTGAACACAAACTCCTCCAAATATCTGAGTTTCTGCAGTGACACCAACACGTAGTGCTGCAATGCAAATAAGGCCAGGGCAGTGATCTGCACTGTGCCATATAGTTGTTGAGGATGACTGGAAGCAAGTATGGGGAATGCTATGAAGTGTTTCCTTAGGTGGTAGCTAGGTCACTAGTAGATTAGAGAGCTCTTCTTACTATAAATCTGATTCTGTTGCATGACTGATTGCTGTGCAATTACAGCAGCTTTCATTCACATTTAGACCCAGGCTGACAGAACACACAGCATCAAAACTTGAAAACTACCAAGAAAATGCATCATATTTTTATTTTGGAAATCTGCTCTCATTCTTACTTAGATGGGCGACATGGTTATTTGAAAGGGAAAAGTCCGCTAAACACTGAAATAAAAATGCTTGAAAGTGAAACCAGTTTTTTATTTTGTTTTGTTTTTCTGAAGTGCTACCTGTTTTGCATTTCATGACTGTGGAGTGAACCACTGTTGACAAAAAGATCCAGGCTACCTAAAATAGTATTTCACTTTAAAGATATTATGACCTAATGCCTTGAGACCTGCAGCATATTCCAGAGAGCAAAGTGTTCAGAAGCTTTTCAGAAACACAGAGGACCCAATTTTCAGTGAGCGTCTCCATGAGCACTTGCAGCTACAAAAGGTTGTCATCAGCTGTGTGTTCCTGTACTTACCATAGGAGCATTAAGTGGTACAATACCTCTTTTGGTTGTAGCAGGGTACATTTTGGCACCTTTCCCCAGTAGTCATCCTCAGGAATGAGTTTATCCTCTACAAGGCGGTAAATGCAATTTGTTTCTATTATTGCAGCTTCATACATTTCATCTTCTTCAGGATTTCCAGCAGCTTAAGGAAAAAATTTTCAAAAGTGAGTAAAAAATATTTGCATCCAACTATCTTTAAAGAGAACTGACTCAACTATTCTACTGTGATAAAACATCAATACTATAACTGTAACGATGCTTACACTGGTAATTCATCTGTCCACCGAGGAGTTTCCAGAAGTCTTTGGCTGCATGGGTATGCGTATTAATTCCTTCTTCTATAGTCTGTATATAAGAAGCTCTACAGCCAAGTTCCCTCTTTGTCTGAATTAAAGTTGCAAGTTCTGATGCCTAAAAGATTAAGAGTTATCTGAACAGGATTGCTTAAGTCTTTGGAATACTTACGCATATCTTGTTCTGGGAGAAGGAAAACGTATATAGGATGTAACAGAGCAAATAGCAGGAGAAATGGTTATTATTTGTTGTACTAAATACACATACACCAGAGAAAATGTTACAGAAATACATTCATTCCTTCATTTGCCTTAAAACAAGACTTGATCTTAATGAACATGGGAATAAAAAGGACATCCTGCAATTCAGACTGTATTTTGTTTGAGCACAAATCTGTTTCCTGGGGATATCCTATTTTCTCTTGCAGCTTCACAACTTACACACTCCTATGCCAGCTTTCATTCAGTGCACAGGCTAAAGCATATTTGTAGGAATACTGCAGACCTACCTGTCACTGACCATCAGTTACACGCCACTTTTGGAGACAACTGGCCCCAAGGCTCAATTACATTAGAGACAAATGCTATCACAGTTCTAAAAATAAATAATAGAAGCCCCCTGCTAGTACTAACCTTTGCTTTTTCTATGACATTTGCAAACTCTCCTACCCATAAAAAACAGAAATGTGGAGTTAACAACAGGAAACAGTCTCCGCTGTTCAGTGAGGAGGCCCTTGGTTCAACTAATCTTGTTTGAACATGTCTTCTTCCTAAAGTGAAAACAAAGCTAATTATATTCCTTTGACTACTGCTATCAAATGCCAAGATCTAATTTGTTTTGAATGAAATACAAAAAATCCCAGCACATTTAGCAAAATATATGGAAACAGACTGTTTAAGAAGAATTAAAAGACTAATTCTGTGGAAAAAGCGCTTACTAACAGGAAGCAAAATACCTATTACCTCCTATTGACTAATATTTCTATTATTTCCTGTTCTTGCTTTAAAAAAATTGTGTCCTTTTGGGAATAAATGAGTTAAGTAAATCACAGACAACGGCCAGATTACAGAATCCTTTACGTTTTCTTAAGTGAAGCTATGGCACTGTTTCTGTAGGCAGCAAAAAGTTTTAAGAATTTTATTTTGCTGAAGATGAAGGGTTATCAGGCACTTGAACAGGCTGCCCACGGAGGTGGTTGAATCACCATCCTTGGAGGTATTTAAAAGGTGGGTAGATGAGGTGCTCAGGGACATGGCTTAGGGGCAGGTAGGATCATCGAGTCCAACCATTCCAAGAGGTCTTCTCCAACTTAGTGATTCTACAATTCTGTGATTTTGCAGAATCAGATACATTACTATGCACTGTAAGGACAACAGGAGCAAGAACACTGTCATGTCACTTCCAAATACACTGAGCACCAGAAGAATGGGACAGTTCAAAAATTTCCACAAAAGATGGCTGGAATTTCTGAAAGATTCTGTTTTTCCCTTGGAAATCACGCACCAGTGGGCACAATGCAAATCTATTTTAAGGTTTTTCATTTTTCACACAGTTCTTACTTATTCTTTTAGATTTTAGATATAAATCTCGAGCTGGAGATCTAGAACAAGCTAACCACCCACCTATGGTAGCAACTCCCATATATTACAATCAGCCTATTATGTATGGAAAGTAAAAGTAGTTCCAGCATACCTTTAATCTGCAGCAGCATTAGCTTCTTGTATGGCACAGCGCTGTTATTAGAGTTTTGCTCTGTTAGATTAACGCTCCGCAAACTAACATTGCTGAAATTCTCTTTGCTTGCCAAGCCAGCAAGTGCTACTTCTGAGAAATTTGAGTTTGCAGACACTTTTACATAGAAAGAAGTTGGAGAAAAAATAGGCAAAAGGACAATATTATTAAAAAGTTGGTTGTTGCATTAAAAAAAAAAAGCCTATTTCCCCTCCTTTACTTCCAGTTTTTCCTCTTTCTCAATAGTAACAGCAAAACCAGGTTGAACTCTGATTAACTGCTAGCCCAAAAGCTCTGTGGGTTTAGAAATACCTAATTTTCTAGATATCACCCAAGAGTAAACTATCAGTGTTAGAATTATGTCCTTTGGCAAAAATACTAACTTTGCCAGGAAACATGACTTACCCAATGTATTGTGAAGTACAGTGTAGATCTTCAATGCTCTGATTAATGACAAAAGATAGCAGAGTAGCCAAGGTGCATTAACTGAAATTCCTTTCAAATTTGTCTCAGCCAGTGTGATGCCACAGCCACTTACATTTCAAAGTTTTCGTCATGCTTTACTGTAAACTTAAAGCCTAAATTCTTGGCTACTTTTGCTTATTTGTCAACCAAAGACAAATTACTTTATCAATTTGTAACTCAAGGAAATACTGCCCATCAAATGGCAACAAAGTATTACACATACAACTGGTGCCTTCATCAACACAGGCTAAGTTTAAGGATATCTTCTTTTATTCACATATAATAGGGAAAACATCTACCCAAAATGGTCAATGTGGCTTCACAAACATTTGAATAACATTTTCAATAATATAATTTGCAGTCCATCTGGTTTTCAGGAGAAAGAAGCATCACAACAAAAACACATAGCCTTACCACAGAATAATGATCCTAAATTAAATTAAATTAATGAATTTAATTATTAATTTAATTATTTTTTGGAGTCAAGAAGGTCAATTCCAGTTTGCGAGAAAACTAGGACCCAAAACTGAGGCCAGTGCACCTGAATAGAAGTTTGTCTATTCTTGCCAGCTCTTTCCCCCACTGTAACATAACACCAGCTGTCTCTGATCTCCTGTCCTCACCCAGTAAGCACCATGGCACTCTCTCTCTCCTCACAAGGCAATTGTGCTAAAATAAAATAATGAAATCTCCACATAGGAGGTGGCCGTAGGTAGCTTTCTCTGAGGAAGTCACACATGCCCTTCTCTCCAGACCTCCTAGACAGTCTACATTCAAACTTATACCTCAATCAATTGTCTCTCACAGAATATGTTCCGTTCATTTAGTTGTGGTTATTCTGTGGGGATTTTTGTTTTGTTTTAATTAAAATAGCAAGACAGTGCCTTGTACAAACCATCCTATTAGCTTACTTTTTTCTATTTTCATTCGCTTTGACTCCATGAAGGCAATATTCAGCCTTTGTTCAGTATATTCATGAAGAATATCTTCTCTTGCTGCCAGCATTTTCAGGGGGTTTCTTGAGGACTGGACTCTGCGCATCGGCCTAACTGCACGCTTGTGCTCTGCTACAGAAGATATTAACCTGGAAAACAAGCAGTGTTCATAACTGTCAGTTAATTTCTCTACTCAGACCCATCTAACGGCCAGAGAGTTGCCTGACTTTGTGTGTGATTTTTGCTAGGAAATCAGGATCAGTTCCTTTATTCTTGCAGAAAAGTAATTCCAGAAATGTTTAGAAGAAATGGACATGCCCAGTACTAAGAGATCTAAAAGATGACTTAAAGCTGAACATTCTGACCCACCAGCCTTGTGTCTACATTTGTGACAGCATGGTGGGTGGAGGGGTAGTTCTTACTTTGGTGCATAAGGATCAAAGATGGCATCAAAGTCCTCATCAAGGTCCAAAGGCACTGAGGAGGAAGGGAAATCCACATGGCGATAAAATTTGGAAAAAGTTTCATCATCATCCAGCTTCATCACCTCTTTCACAGATTTTCCGGTAACTGTCAGCACTGTCTCTTGCATCCCAGCAACTGCAGGTAAAAACATCTCACCTAGTAAATAATCATACTAGAGTTTCTAACTCTAGAGTAGGTAAACATGGCTTGTTTGTTGGGGTGAAGTTTTTTGGGAAGGTGATGGACATCTGGGGATTTTGTGGATTTTGTTTTGTTTTGTTGGTTTTTTCGGTTTTGGGTTTTTTTTTTTCTTTTTTTTCTGTTTTTTAAATTAATGGAACTCGGAGAGATGGCAGAAAAGTCTGTTGGAAAAGCATCATAAAAACTGAGTGTAACTGCTACTCATACGCAATAATTTTTACTACAAAATGGTTGGAAATATAGCTGAACAAAAAGTCAGGCACTGTCAAAAATTAGTTGCTTTGGTAGGATGATACCAGCATTTCATGGTGTTGTATATTTCCTCTTGCCTCCAACTACATAATCCCTTCATTTGAAAAATATACTAGAACTATAAGTCGAAAAGTCACTACTTCAGGCTACTAAACGTGGCATAATCATTATCCGACGCTACTGCCTCCTCTGTTGAAATGTGAATGCACTTGTTTATGTTATTTGTCATTCTGCAAATTACAAAAGGATTTTTTTCTTAGAAACGGAGGACAGACACATGAGATGGAAACACCAAAGAACTCTAGACAGCTTCAAAAGTAGCCAACAAGCTGTACTAGGAAGCTGTATTAGCTGCTACAGAGTCAGTTTTCAAAAAAGCAGGAAGGTGAATGAGTTGTGCTTGAGAGCAGCTTAGTACCCTATCTTGATTTTAGTAAAACTAAACTGCAAATAAAGCTGTTTAACTGTATAAGGCAATATGGTTCAGACTGGTTGTGTGGTTTTAAGAAATTTTGCTCTCAAAAAGAACGTGTACATTGTGGGTAGAAAAAGAAGAAAGTTATTTTGGCATTTGTAATTTATTCTATTGTACCTTTGTAATACAGTAACAGAAGGCATTTTTGTTAAAATTTAGCAAAGACTGAATCAGAAAAACAAACTGTGTGATCGGTAAGTGCAGCCTGAACAAAGAAACATTCAGTTTCTGTTACCAGGTATTTTAACTAAGAGGTACTTTAAGTGACTTCCTTAATTCAGAGAGTGGATACGTAAACACCTGTGGTAACTCTACCAACCTTTGTTATTCAGCCTTCCCAAGAACGACTCCAACTTGTCCAGCTTCATATCTGATTCCAATTGCATATCAGGCCTGGCTTCAATTTCTAAGCAAACCAGAAAGTAAAACTTGTTAATTGACAGGAAAACAAAAACAAAGAAAGCAAAAAAAAAAAAAAACACCTAAACATTTTTCTGCCACTTTTACTCCTTACCTTCCAGGGGCTTTGTAACTGGAGCAGTGGACTTCTGCCGGTTACTGAAAGGGGATGCTACTGGTGTTAGTGCACTTGGAGAAGCCAGGCCTGCATAAGAACAGAGAACATAGGAAAGGCAGTTTTGGGTTAGCCCACAATTGCAACAATGCCACTCTTAGAGCCATTCATACTTCCCAGCCTCTGCAACTGTTATATCAGAGATGGCACATTGTACTGTCCTGCCTGCTCCTAAATTAATAGCAGCCTCAGAAAACGTCCTGTTCATAAGTACAAAGCCTTGTTTCCAAGTGTCTGTACGCAAGCTAACACAAGATACGTGCTTTCTCTTGAATACAGTAATTTTCCTTGTTTTCAAGCTAGCAGTTCACTTGCTCTATGTTTTGGGCTCCAGTTCTACTACAAGCCACATTTTAATAACCTGCAATTATTCTAAACATGAAAATCTGGTTAGCAGGGAAACTCACAAGATCCTGCTCAGCACCTTCACAACCAACACCTCCTCTCACTCCTTTTTTAAATTTAAACCCATCTCTACTACAGCAGTCTGCATTTGACCTGGGAATGCTGTCCCTGGATTAAGCAGTAATTCTTGGGCTGTGCTGTGTTTTTAAGAACATGTGGAAATGGAAGTCAGAGTTCCCACCATATCAAGTCTATTGCCTCCTTTCGTTGTACCCTCCTACCTCCTTTTCAGTAACTATCATAAAGCAATTCATTCTAGACCCAGTGGATAAAATAAAATTATTTTTGTTCGGGTCACGTGAATCTATGTTGCTCCACTAAGAGATAAGACACTCTAGAGGATTAAGGGCTTTTTATTAGGTAGAAAAGCATACTGAAGCAAAGAATTGCACCAATTAACTCTTGTACAGACTTCCAGTAAATGGGGAAACTGATACTAAAACTTTCCTCTAATATCTACTTTACACGTAGCCATAGCTTACTAATTACTAAGCCATGTATATTAAAGCCTTTAGTTATTTTGATTGGATTAAACTGACACTGTGCTGGAAGAATATATACTAACTGCGTTTCCGCTACCTTTACTGCAACTCCTAGCAAGTCATAATTGTCAAACACCAAGACAGATTTAGAATATAATCAAGTAGCTTTTCCGCAAACACTTTTCTCCTCTGTTACCTAAGAGACTCTTAAATTCCAGCAGGTTTTAAGTCAAACAGTAAAGCCTTCATCAAGACGTATTTGAGAGGATACAGCTTTTAAGCAGCTTTTCCAGGACTTAATCCACAAGACCACTTTGAGAACCACTTCAGATGTTAGTTAGGGATCACCTTCCAATTAAGACTGAAAAGTTTCAGCCATAAGAAGCAATTAAAACACAGCATCTGTGCACATGTATATAACAAGGATTTAGTTTTGAATTATTTTCTTATCATCTATTAAATTAAAAATTTATCATGAAAATTCATTCTTTTAGGCTACAAAATAGCACACATCTGAATAAAATCCCACTTGGGCTACTTTTACTGATGCCACTGTCACTGGATAACCTTGCTTCTCCAAAAGAATAATCTCAGCTCCTAAAGTTATCCTTTCAAGGTGTTTTTCTTTTCCCATTAAGAAGAGCAAATACTACCACCTTTGCTCCTTTCCAAAGACCAATCTATTTGGCCAAAAATAATCTCAAAAAGTAGCCTGTGGAGAACTGAACACTTTTTCTTGGCAATTCTCCAATACAGGTTAGTCTCTAAACACTGACCAGTCACATTTCTAGCAGCAAAATAATGGAAGAAGCAGCTATAATATGTTACTAATAGATGTAATTCCTAATACCATGTATCTATTTATCTGCCAACAGAATGTGGCTTGGATTGAAACTGGCGTTACTCCCTGTTGTAATACTGCTCTCATTCCACAATGACTTTTTTTTGGTGGTTGTAATTTAACTTAGTGTTCATTGTAATTTTGTTCAATAACCAACTTCTTGTAACAAAACAAAAAATCAGTATTCGTTAACCATGAGAGATTGGTTCAGAAGCCTCCTTCCAAAGCTTTCATCATCCCATGTGCACTGCATGAATAGCTATACTTCTACTATGTACAGCCTTCAGAGACTCCTGTCCACTTCAAAAGAGTGACAGCATCTGGAAACACTGACTGAATTCAAGAGATCTCAAAAATGTCAAAACTGCTCCCTTGTCATTTCTACTCCGTGGTTCTACACAGAAGTCTGTTCAGTGATTTCTTCCGACAAACACAACACTTCAATTTGCTGTCCAAAAGAGCATCCATAAAAACAACACTTGTTTGTGAAATATTCCCAGTAATGCGAGGAGCGGGGGAAGTGCCAGCAACAGCAAAAATTAGATTTCACAGCTTTTCTCTAGACAGTGCATCTGGGTTTTCAAAGGAAGAATAAATAGGAGAATAATCTAACTGTACCCTCTGGGCTGTATTAGAAGGAAAACCAAAACATATTACCGTTTAAGTGACTGACTAGCACCAGTCAGACTTGAGCCCAGTAATAACTGGATGGTAACAGTGCAGAACAAAATGGATCAATACCAATGGCCAAAAGAAGCCAGGGTGAACAGACTCATGACATGATACTCACTTGAAGATAAACAGTCCTCTCCTCTTGCTAAATATGGATGGTGCTTCTGTATAGCTTTAGCCTGACTTTATTTTGACTAGACAGATAAGCAGCGGCTTATTTATATTAGGATCATTTCATCACTGACCTTTTTTTACCATTCGTCCAGCTACAGTGAACTGTGTGGAGTCATTGGCTGCTCCTTTACCCTTGGACTTCCAGGCTTCTTCTCGAGCTGTAATCAGGTGTTTCCTTTCTTCAATGGTCATCTGACTCTCCTGGTTATCTGCTATTCTCTGCTTTTTGGGGGGAATATGAGAAAAAGATGTTTAAAAATATAGATAAACCAACCAGGGTATAGCAAAGGACTGGCTGAATGGTTCAACTGCCAGCTGTAAAGGGAAGAGAACAGGATAACAAGCTACTAATGGAAAGTCACAGACACAGCCTAATGACCCTGAGATGCTTCATTATCTTGCTGCCCTATTACACTGTGAAGATGATGTTTTGGTCTGTGCTCTTTGACCTTTATTCAAAATACCAGCCAAGGCAAATGACATTCCTCTAAGCAAAGCAAACCATTTACTCTATATATGATATAATTTTCCAGACCTTGTTCTTTTGAAGCATGACTTGCTACACTAGTGAGATCACTAAATTGACTCTCAGCAGATGTTTTCATGTGTGCAAATCTGCAGGTTGGCATAGGGAATAACAACGAAGAAGTGCAACTTAGTTTACGATTTCTGAATCATTCTTTTACAGAACCTCAATTCCCCTGGCAGGCTTAGCAGCCTTATCTCTCCCGAGGCTGCTCACTTTAGTTCATGTGTCAGCTTGCTCTACTGAATATTTTTCCAATGACTATGACCGTCTGTTATTTTTATTTTTTGTAGGTCACCCTCAGCTTTCCTTGCTTGCTTTAGAGGGTAGCAGCCAACAGCTCAAATGATTAGGAGCAGCTAGGAGCACTAAGTAACTTAGTGTCTTCCTAATGCAAAGGATTGATGATAGTACATGAAACAGGAAAGAAACTGAATTTACATACTCTGCTCTAGCTAGGTGAGGCCAAAGAAATATGGCTTCAATGCACTTATCTTAAAAAAATAACAACATTTCAGGGATTATACTGCATAGGAATCAAGTATAAAAGCTCAAGAATCACTTGCAAGTTGTATGCCATTTGGCATTTTTCTTTCACAACCTAGCTGCTACGATTGAAAAAAATACACACAAAAATCTAAAGCTTTATCACAGCTCTAGCTCATACAACTACAGAGAGGAAATTAAAAAGGATTCAAAAAGCTTGTGAACATGAAGTAAACACTCTTCTCTGTTTCAAGATATAAGGAAGAGATATAAACCTAGATATTCTCATTTATTTCTTTGCTTAAAATCAAACAGACTAAATAAAGTAACTTTATATAAAAACTCTTGTGACTGCAGAGGACACACCAAAACAGAGATTTCACAGCTTTCATCATCTACCAGGAGCAGTATCCATCATCCAGAAGAGTACACAGGCAAGCCAAGAAATGGCTTGTACAAGGACTAGGACATGACAGCCCTCCACTCTTTCCTCTGGTGCTATGTACCTCTGCAGCCTTTTCCTGTAATGCTTGTTCTCAATTTATTAGTAAAGATACTTGGGCAGGAAGACAAAATGATTGCAATTCATGCTAATCAAGATAAAATCCTCCAAACTTCCCCTAGAACTCCCAAACATTCAACAGAAATAAGGACATGCAAGTTTATGCAATATTTCTTCCTGTTCTGTAAAAGCATCTGAATGCTTTAAATAAAAACACTGGAAGCAATCTCTGTTCACTTCCCCCAGTTTCTACCCATTCCAGGCACCTCTGAGATGAACAGCTGGTAGAAAAAAAAACCCATGGCAATATATTAAAGGAGGTCTTGGCAGGAAATTAATAAATACCTAAGGAAACCACAAGTGAAATTTCATATACAAAAGAAATGCTTTTAGCTTAGTGAGGATGTTGACTTTGATTACATATGAGGGGAAGTGAGGAAGAGGCAGTAAGTAGTAGAGTCACACAGATTCTTTGACATGTATAATTTATATATTTCTTAAATGACAGGGGGCTTAATTCTGAATTTTGTCTCCAGCAAATACCTGAAAAGCTCTAGAGTCTGCAAAGTTACTGGAAATTCTGAAGATAGAGACCTGGAATGCGTGTGCATTAATCACAACACATGTAAATTTTAAGAAAGATCATGAGTAATTCTCGAGCCTTGTCAGAGGACAAGAGAGAGTGAGTAGCTGTCTAATGGCAGAAACAGGTTGCTGTTTTATTTCTTTAATGGAAGATGTCAAGCTGCTCCCTTAGGCAAAACATCCTTGGGAGCTCCTAAAAAAAAAAAACAACCCAGAGGAAATCCATTTTAGATCTTTTCCTAATGCATGGATCTCTTCCCACCTTCCTCCATTAATAAAAAAATTAACTAAAAAAACGGTAAGCTGAATAGACACCAAGCAACACCTAATCAATTTATTTTGCTGTAGGAGTCCCGGAGAAAAACAAAAGTATGTGTGATGCTTAATAGAAAGAATACTTGTCTACAGCTGGAAAAACTAACATGAACCAATGCAATTGTCAAAAGAAATTTTATAACAAATACACTTGGTATGTGGCAGTAGTTTAGAAAGCTTTCACAATTGCCAAATGACAGCATCTATGGAGGAATAAGTTGGTCAAAGCACATTCTAGTTGGGAGAATATAAGGCAAAAAGGGTTAAACTGCACAAGCTTTTAAGTGCAAATTTTATTTCCAAATGAAAAATAATAAGAAAGAGGATATGAAAGAAGAATAAATCTCAATTTGTAACTGTGAAATTTTGATAAGGAGAGTTAAAGACCCCAATAAATACTCAAAACAAGAATTGTTTTAGGAATAAATGAAAAGCTTAGGAAGACAATATCTCCAATGCTATTTTTCCATTAAACAAATTAGGCTGTTACATTCAATGAAATATCCTAACTTGTCATGGAAAAGACATCCATGTGTTTGTTCATTAATATCATATTTCAGACAAATAATAAATTCTTAAAATGAAGTGAAGCAGAAAAAAGATCAAAAGAATTGGCATTCAATGACATGAAATACCTGGAATAGGAGATGCCCAAACACAAGCAGCGATTTTAAAAAACAGCCTTTGAAAATGGGAAAATATATAGGACTGATAAAAGCTCAGAAAGGGCCAATATTTGGAAGAAGTAGAACAAAAACAGGTAGGTACAGGTCAGAAAAGCTGTGTGTTGTTCCAAACGTTCATTGGAATACTGCTGTAAGACAATCAATAAAGAATCAAAGTACAGGCATGTAATTAATGCCATTCCACGTGGCATTATGGAAAACAGGCTTAATCAGAACGGTAAGTTTGATGAGATCAAGTAGGATTAAATATGTTAACACAGTTACCTTTGATTTCTTTAATATATTGACTTAATCACAGATGACATTGAGCTTTTTGAGCAATATAAAAATATCAGTGCAGCTTAGAGGTTGCAAACTAGTCAACTGACTGATAAACTACTTCTGAACAGAAAAGACCCATGCAGTGATTTAATTCATCCCAACTTCAATCAAAATGTTTTCATGCACATGGAAAAAAAATAGAGTTTTACTGAGAAGTCTCCTGGGATTGTACCAGCATATGGAAGAGTCATAAAGGTAAAGAAGAAATAATCACGGACAGGTAAAAAAGCTTAACAGAAGAATCTGGTAAACCAGGCTTTTAAGTGAAAAATGTGCTTTGAAAAGGGAAGCAGGGAAAAACTAGCCAATTCGTAAGGCAGAAAAAGATGAGAAAAATTCCCATGGAACCATTATTCTGCAGCAGCAACCTGTACTGCGACAGCTCACCCATTTCCAGCCTCTACACTTCTATCCAGGATGGCGACTACTTTGAAAGGTTTTGGGAAAGGGCTAAAATATTTTTTCCAAAACTGGACATCCCTCTCCAACTTAATATTGCAGTGTGTTTTCTGTGGGTTGACAGTTTAGAATGAAGACTGTATTTTTCCAAAAGATCTGTTTTAAGTCACATAAGCAGTGACAGACTCAATGAAAGGACAGTTAGAAACAAAGATTACTTTTCTCCTACTGCTTGACTAGGTTGGATGATGGTATTGGTCTTTTCTAGCACTGCAACACATTTTTTGAGGGTGTGCACAGATGCTCCACTGCTTTTGCAGTGTCACAGTATGATTTTTGCGAAGGAAGGGTTCACATCTAAGGCAATGCTTCATTTTGTACCCTACAATTTTCCAGTCCAAGCAGTGTTCCTTTTAGGTCACAAGAACACAACAGAGTGTTCTGTTAGCATGCTGGTTTGTTGTTTGGGTTTACTTTTGCTTTTCAATGCAAGAAATAAGAGAAATTATTGTTTTCTATGTTGAAGACCAAGACTGTCCTTACTTGAGCAAGTCCAACCAAAAATGTAATGTAAAAAAATTGTAATTTTCAAAAGAAGGATCAAATTAAAGTCAATGTTATAAGTTATAAAAGAGAAGAATTCAAAAACTATCTATTTGCTTTTTAATACAAGTAACTTCTCTAGTTGAGGCTCCTAAGACAGAAAAAAAAGCACAACAAGAATCCAACAGCTGTACAAGTACAGAAAATTCTCCACACTGTTTTACTCAGCAACTTTATATGGTCTTGTTACAAGGAGAAAACTGAAATACAAATGCATGGTTCAAAAGTGGCCTGAGCAAAATAGAATATATTGAACTCATGTTTGGTGCAAACAACAAAATGATTAATTGTGCCAAGAAAAAACCCAAACAAATCTGTATGCACCTTGACACTGTGCTAGAATAAGAGAGCTTCCTAAGAGGGAAGGAAGTAGCTACTGCATTCAGCAGAAAGATGAACACTGTTTGGGTGTTTCCCTTTTAAGTCGGATGGGATGAACTGCCCATTGAAGGTCTTCCGCTCACTACTGGAGGATTATTATGCTATTAAGTTATACTTTATATTTACCTTCTACATACAGAACTGCTGAAATCCATCACAACAAAATAAGTAGGTTATGTGAAGTAAATAGTAATAAAGCTATATGAAATCCCAAGCTTACAGAGAAAAGGTAGCACCAACACATTTCAAATACTAGCCCCAAATTTAATTTTTAATTCAAAAAAATTTTGAGTCCTCAAAACCAGCTATGAAATTGAATGTGGAAATTAGTAAAAAACTTTATCATGGTTCCTGTAGCCTCTGCCATAATCATCATTCTCTGTCCTAGCAGTGAATACCTGTTCCTTGGACTGATTGCCATTACACTTATCAGCCAGAAAGCTGCTCATATGTAAAATACACTGTATTCTGTGTGGGAATGAAGAACCCAATGGATTCCTTATAGTACTACAACTACAGAGTTGAGCTGGAAGGCAAGGGAAAAGGAGGTGTAATAAAACAGAATTAGATCAGCATAGATCTATTGAAACCTTCCAGATAACTCTCCCCATTTTCTCTTGTTTTCTCTATCCTCAGTCCTGCCTTTGCTTCTTTTACCTCTAGATCACACGAAACAGGTACTGTTTGCTCAGATCAAGATCCAGCATTCTACTTCCACTCAAAGACAACTTTATAAGGTAGCTCTAACTGAAGAAAGTTTATATTTCGCATTATTTCTTAATTCTTCATAAGTAAGTTCTTCAAACAGTTTGTGATGGAATTGCAGAGCTATGGGCATGATCTTGAGCTTCTCTGATATTTACTTGAACAGCAACAGAATTCTATTCCCAGGCAAACACAAAGTTAACTCTATTGCCACAAGTTGCTTTGGGAATGTGCATCTTAGATCTGAATGTAATTTTCAGTCCTCCCTCCAATTATTAAATACGAAGTTTGTACAGCTTTTCACCTTCCACCTCCAAGGATGACATTCATCAGAAATCAGAGAGCTTGATTCTTTCAAACTAGTACTACAGACCTTAAGGGAAGAAAAAGAGAGAAGCAGAAAGATGGGACAGTCAGGGTATAGAAGCAGGATGTGCCAAGGTAAAAATCCTTTAGACAGGAGCTAAAGAAAAGCACTATATGCAAGTCACTTCTGAACAAACGCAGCTTGTTTTTCACATTAGATGATTTTATATCTAACATTGTAAATATGCATTTCTTAGAGAGAAGTCAGGGTACACAACATTTTATTCTAAAATAAATGCTGTGCAGTTAAATACTACTCCTTTTAGATACCCTTTTAAACAACTTGCACATTTTCTGTGTTATAATGAATGCAATAATGTTCCCTTCATTTATTTTCTCACCTATATAGTCTAACAGATATGGAAGTTTTAGAAAAGCAGCCTGAAGAGAAACACTAGCAGAATGTATATTGAAGAAGAATACACAACACAGTGGCATAATACCATGTTTCTTTAAAGCAGCACTCACTAAGCTGGTTAATCAGTTAAGACGATTATTAATTTCCTATGTAAAAAAGCCCTGTCAAAATGTGCTTACTTGAAATTGTTCAGCATTCAAATTTTGCAGACTTTTGCTCACCTGATTAATAGGTAGAAAAGGATGAAATTTATGGAGAGCAGGTATAACAGGAGAGTAAGTAGAAGCATATACAGGTTCCTATGACAAGGATAGAAGGAAACAAAGGAATTAGAAAAGAACTGGACTATCAGAAATGGAGATGGGGGAAATAACTCATCTTCACCTAGCAAATCTGAATATTTTAATCTTCTAGAAATGTTTTCCCTATTGGAATTTTAGAGATCAAAAATGTCGTCATAATAAAACAGCATGTTTAAAAAAGCCATTCCATGCAGGAATTAAACAAGTTAGTAACAATATCACTACAACTCAACACAGAACACAACAGCACAGCCAGAAGACACACTTTTCATATGCTGATGATTTTTATGTCTCTGTTTTCATGCACCATTATGTTGATGAACCATGTCAACCACAATGTGAATAATTTGCTGCAAGTTTAATCAGACTCTGCTAAATAACAAGCCATCTATCTTCTGGATGAAAGTAAAGAATGCTTACTAAAACTGGGATACACAAAAGCCATCTGGAGGGAACTGCTAAGCCCACAGCACCCAGTGAAGGTGAGTTCACCATTCTAAACAAAGCCTACAAATAAGCCCTCCTCAGAGCTTGGCTTACCCAAAGCTGATTAGACACGGCTTTATCATCTCTAATTCTTCTTCCTTTCTACAGGTTAAATAAATGTGGAACACTGCACAGTATATGGGTAAATGGAGGTTGTTAGAGTCACTCAAAATGAAACACCATAATTAAAAGTTTCAGATTTGATAAGAGCTGGATATGAGTACTTGGTGGATGCCATATATAAAAAGGATAAAATTACAACCACAGCAACAGACTAATATTTGGCCTAAAGGTCACTTTTTAAGGGCTTACCTCCTTTAAGATTTTTACACACTTAATCTCCAAGTAATTTTGAACTGATTGTTCAGTCCTAGCCTTTAACACCAGTGCTGAGCTGCAATTTGAACTTGCTGTAAGAATTAAGTGCATTTCAAATGTCATTCACTGCTTTAATGTGAATGCAATGCAGCTGGTAATCACATTAATCAGGGACTCTTAAAAAAGGCCGACTATAAACCTGGCATTTTCATTCAAGTAAATCTTTCTGTTTTGATATTAAGAAAAGATTTTAGAATTACTTAATTCTTTTACCCATGAAAAAATCCCAACACACTGGCAGTCTTCCATCCAACCCAAGATGATGAACACAAATACACTAAATCCAAAATATTTTTCCTAACCAAAAGTAAGACATTCCTCAGTATACAGCTATCCCCCTGATGTCAGAGATATTCTTTGAATTGTCCAAGTATGTTTTACCATACTTATGAATAATTTAAAAAGTCTCATAGCTTCCAATAAATTTTCTTCCTTTGTGCAGCAATCACGAAAACAGATGCCAGACCTCTAAGTAAATGTCAGCTTTCTCCTTCACATGTATCTCCTTGATACAAATCTTTAGTCCTCTTTCCCCCCATATGAGGTTGCTTTCTAAGCTTTTCCATGATTTTTATTCCTACAGTTTAGTCTACATATAAAATATACTATAACACATTTAGAGTAATATTTCACCATGCAGACAACTGTGCAGAAGTATTTTGACAAGAAGAGATCAAACAGAACCATTTAATGTAACTGTTTTATTTAGAGCATGAATCTTTCAATTTAATTGTTTATAAGAAATCTAAATGTACTCTAATAAACTCTATTTCATACAGCTATGCTTGAATAATCAAAGGTCCATAACAAGTTAGATAACCTTTTAAAAGACACACATACATGAAAAAAAACCTAAAAAGGTGTCTGACTACATTAACAGGAGTGACATAGTACAACAAAAAACTTCAGCCATTATTTTGAACCGGCAGTGAATGACAGAACTTTACACTTGCTGTCAATGCCTGGCTGCCACGTGTGGAAACTATATTGTAACTGGGCACAAAAACACAGTAATAAATACAATTACTGCATTTTTATTGCAATCCAGCAACAGAAAGTAGAAAGATTCTTAAGTACATTGTAGTTTCAAAGCTATTCTACAAACAGCGGCTTCAGAGGCACACTGCCTCATGGACCTCAAAGGACAATAACCATTACACTGATTAATTACCAATAATAGTATTTCCAGATATAAGGGCTACTGACACTGACATGGTGTGGAGTAAGCAGTGTTGTCAGCTTAGTGAAGCTTGACATAATTTATCATGTATCACATAATTTATCATGTATCACATAATGAATCACCATCACAAATGCCAATATATTTCCAGGAGTTGTGTATCTAATAAGAGTAACATTTTTTATTATATATCCAAGATTTCACTCTTTGGCAGATATGCAAATCCTTTGACTTAGGCTGTAAATAGCCAAGAGCTAACATGAACCAAAGGAGTGGGTGACCCAGTGTCACAGAAACTCCCACTGCTAGCATTGTCACTTCAAAGCTTGTACCCTTCAAGCACTTCATGCTCCTTTACTTGCTTTAAAAGGCCAACTTGTGCTATGCTGAGTGAAGTTGCTGCACATGGTAACACAGCAGGGAATGTTATGGGTGCTGGGAAGTGAGAAGAGAGAACAAAGGTTTTGCTCTGCTTAAATCTTGGCAGCTGCTTAAAGTTTTTTCTCAACTCCATTGTCTTTAGCTGGAATACATTTGTTATCCAGTTGTCATTTTGGAGACTAGCCTGTTAAAAAGGAGACCACAATTTTGCCTTCCTTGCTGAAACTATTTTTACTTTAGGACATCTTTCAAACTAGCAGCTGGATTTTTTTGAGCAAGTTCACAGGGCAAAACCAAAACAAAACCCAGAAACTAAACTGGAAAAATCAGCCTTCTTGTTTTTCTGATCAGTTAACACACAGCCATTTATGAGTAACATGTTCAGGCACAGATTTATCCTCAATAATGAGAGACTGTTCAACAACTTCTTACTTGTAATGTAGCAGTGAAACAGGAAATGTTTTATTATTGTTTGCCTACACTATTTAATAGAAGTATTTTCACAGATCCAAAGATTTACTATGTTAAAATAGTAAAATTTATAACACAAATTTTATCTTTCACTTTGTCCTTTGTGAAAATACTCCTTCAAAAATTAAAGGCTTTTGAAACTGCTTATTTTATCCAACACTATAATTTCCAAGATACTAGACTCAGAAGGGAAGCAAGTCTGCATTAGTCTTGCAGTTTGAAACAGCAGCCCATTTTGAAGCAAATCTCCCAGTCACCCTCACTTTTTCTGCTTTGGTTCACACTGCAGCTTTTTGGCTGAAGCTTGACTAAGCCTTGAAGCGCACTCCTGGATTTCCACATAATGCCACTGCTGGTAAGGCACTCAGACCACAGGAGCAGAGCAAATTTAGCCCAAAGCAAAATTTCACCAAAGTAATACAAGCAAGCATGGCAGGGATAGTAGGTCATTATCAGTAATCACTCCACTTTACTGATCCACTTCTGCTGGGCAACATAACTCACTCATGCATAGACATAGTGAGAATGGGCCAACAATGCAGAATTCCTTTTCCTCTACATGTTTCTACCCATCTCCTGGTCTACTCACTAGCACTGACAAGACAGATAATATCCTTTTCCAGATGGTTTTGGCTATAAACAAACATCAAAGATCATGCAAAGGTAATCAAAAGCCAAATGGCTAATGAATGCATTTCCTCTGTTTCTAGGATGTGTAATTAACTGATCAAATGAAAAGCATATCATAGCATCATAGAATGGTTTGAGTTGGAAAGGACCTTAAGGATCCAGTAGTTCCAACCCCTCTGTCACTGGCAAGGACGCCTCCCACTAGGTCAGGTTGCTCAAAGCCTCATGCAATCTGGTGTTTTACACTTTCAGCGATGGGTTTCAAAACCTGTCTGGGCAACTCATTCCAGTGCCACACCACCCTCACAGTAAAAAATTTCTTCCCAACATCTAATCTAAATCTCCCCTCTTTCAGCTTAAAACTACCACCCATTGTCCTATCACTGCACTCCCTGATGAGTCCCTCCCTATCTTTCCTGTAGGCCTCCTTTAAGCACTGGAAGGCTGCTACAAGGTCTCCCCAGAGCCTTCTCTTCTCTATGCACAACAAGCCCAACTCCCACAGCTTGTCCTCGTATGGGAGGTGCTCCCACCCTCATTATCCTTATGGTGTTCCTCTGGACTCGCTGCAACAGATCCATGTCCTTCCTGTGCTGAGGACTCCACAGTAGAACACAGTACTTCAGATGAGGTCTCATGAGAGCTGAGTAGAGGGGCAGAATCACCTCCCTTGACCTGCTGGTCACACTCCTTTGATGCAGTCCAGGATCTGGTTAGCTTTCTGGGCTGCAAGCACACACTACCAGCTCAACACAGCTTTAGGAATCTGAAATTTCCACAAGCTCACCCATACTAAAGACAACACCTGAGCTTCAAAGTCTTAAGCCAGTTTCACTGTGGGGAGAAAAGGCTTAAATCGTTGTACCAGTAAATATTCCAGAAGCCTTATAGGTCCCCTTTACTAGTTCATAATCTGCTGATGTGAAGACACTGCAACCAATATTATATGTCCCAAGACAGCAAAGACATTCTCGTTTAAAGAGCTCATGTTGGAAGAATTGTTTTTTAAACAAGCCCGACAACAAGAGGAATAGCAGGAGCTAGTAGCTAATATTAGGCATGCCTGTCTGGTTGGATGCATCTTCAAAAAGCTGAAGCATTTCAAGCAAGATGTTTTTCCCAAACAAGGATAGAATTACCTTCTTCAACAGCTGCTCAACTTCTTGCACTTGCGCGCTACGATCAGCGACAGACACTTTTGCATACTCCTGCTTTTTGCCAAGCCTGCTTTTCCAATCTTCTTCACCACTCTTCTTCAGTAACGCCAACCTAGAGGAAAAATAACACCAACAGGTAGCTTTAAATAACGTATTTCCCATTGTCCTTAAAAGCTACTCTTATTATTTCATTAATGCTGTATTCAAGAGAATTTAAAATCAAGTTTTCTAACATTAACTATAGTTATTCGCATTAAATACATGTATGTAAAGCTCACAAATACCAAGTCTTTACTGAACATGTTGAATGTTCATCTATCAAAACACAGACATCTAGATCTGAGACAAACATCCAAGTTAATTTGTATAGTCAGTGGAAATTGCCAATAAAGTCAAGGGAGACCAAAGTACAGTGCAGGTCATCCTAAAGTAGGCATATAAATAGGTTAGATTAATCACTGTTTTCTTCCCTCCCTTCTGTTGATAAGGCATGGAGATTGATGAAGTCAGTTATGGATACTTACGCTGTAGATATCTAAAGTTAATAAGATCAGTCCTACCTTAGGTCTTTATTGTAATCATTAAAAAAAAATTATGTTAGAAATTATTTTTTAAAAACCCAAGAAAAAGATCTCTGTACAGCAGGCACACACCAACTAGGTCTCATCAGGTACATCAAATGACAACTCTGCAGTTACTGCTTTTACTACAACTCCAGTAACAGAGGTTACTATCAGACTCCTAGGGATCACTTAGTATCTCCTTGCTTAGCTCAGGCATTTCTGTGACTAATTAGCGATATTGATGCACTACTGACTTGGTGCTAACTGTACTACAGCTGTGAAATCTGCAAGATTCAACTTATATAAAGGATTTCTTAGATTTGAAATGTTTATTTACCATTAATCTCAGGTATGCAGGATCTTTTAAAAGTGCCGTTTCCTAATCCTCAGCAAAAATCTGAATAGAACACAAAGGGGCACTGATTGGCTCTGGTGGAGACAGTACGTAGGTTTCTTTTGCTAGAATTAGGACCTATTTGTCCATATAAACCTTGAGGTGACTGGTTATAGGGGTAGGGAAAGTTGGTCAGGAATTTGAGGTCTACAGAGGCATGCTCTTCAGCTTACCTTCCTTAATATTTGTATGAATTTTCTAACTTTCAGAAACAGTTCTTAGTAATACATGAAATGTATATCTGCGGTACTTGTTCAAACAGTTGCATCGGTCCACACAGTAATTTTTTTTAGTTTAATTAAGTTTTACTACATAATTTTCTTTATTCTACAGCATTTCAATAAGGATTGTAAAAAGCCCTTAACCGTATTAATATTTGATCAGGTTTGGTAGGTAAAACTATTTTGACCACAAGATTTGTTTGTAGAGATGTGATGACTGTTGCCCTCACAATAAGCCTTGTCTTGAAACTCTGAGGACAAGGAAAGGGTAGGGCCAAGTTTCAGGTAGCTGCTTTCTGCAAAAATCCAGGGGATGCAACCATGCTACTGACCTATTTAAGGGTGGTCAACTAGTGCTAATGTAGTCATTAGACAAAAATACAGAATGCAGAAAAAAGTAAATCCACACAATACAATGGCTGTAAGAAGGTTAGAATTCAATAAAGCTGTTTTTTCCCCTCTTTCTGCTCAGGCAGGCAGTTCTGGCAGGCTTCACATTGTTTGGTTGATTCATACCTCACAGAACAGAATGAGTAGGGCTGAGAAGGATTCACAATAAGGGGTTGATGTCATGGTCATTGTTGCCAGAATGTATACAAGACTGCACTGCCCAGAACTAATTTTCTGGAGTGCATCCATGCATGTGTGAAACTGTGGAGGAGACCAAAGTAGGACTGAATTGCCATCATGCAGTTGAATTATCTTCAGTAGTTATGTTCTCCCAGGTCAGCTTTGCTTAAAAATGATCTGTGATAATTGAGGCTGGAAGGCATTTTGGTCAGCTTTGGCCTTAGATGGTTTTGTTTTTAAAAATGTCTGTAGCTGCTCAGTGTAGCAGGTAGCACAGAAACCTCTTTTTTTTTAAAACCTGACATTACTGCAGGGTATTTGCCCTAAAGCTTTGCCCTAGACAGCCTCGTTGATGAGGAAGAGTAAACCTATAATTCTGAGAGTGTTTCTGTGTCTCCGGAGGCTTTGTTCTCTCCTCTGTCATAAGGATGAATTCATACTAGCCCTCTACACTTCACTTATATATGTAATGAAACAACTGGTTCCTAGATTAAGAATGCACGTTTGTCAGTTTTGAGCAATGAAATCACCACTTAAAGAAACAGGCACACCCTTGAAACCTTCACTGCTGTGTAAAACCTAAGGCCACACATTGGTTTCAAGTGACAGAAACACCGATAAACTCAAAGTGCCCTGACACAGCAACAATTGGAAGGTACGTTCTTGTATGAATAAGGATGCAAGAATTACTGAATTGGTTCAGACAAGCAAGCCCACCAGCTCAGCAGCTTATCTCAAAGTAGACAGCAGTTAATTCTGTGGAAAGTCTGCAAAAATAAGGCATTTTTTGAGTCCAACCCTTGGATTTGTTTAAGACCTGCTGCCTAATAGTTTTGTTGCATACCTTTAGTTTTCCACTTATGATAAATAATGAATAATCATTCCCTATTCACTTTCACAGTTCCATTCATACTGCTTTGCCTCCAAAATTTCCTTGTCCAATCTGAAAAAAATCAGTTTTCTTCTTTTCTTGAAAGAAAAAAAGCTTTTTATATATCTGCCCATCCTTGATAACTTGCTCTGTGTCCTTCTTTCACCTGCTACTGCAATAGAATGTCTGCCATCAAGGCAGAATGAACATCACCATAGAGGTGTCAGGATTGGTTCAAAGCAAAAGCTTCCACAGCTGGAGGCAAAATGTTGGATTAATACTGAAGCAAAATAGAAACAAGGTTTGAACAATGGTTTTGCCTAAACAAGAAGCATTCTATGAAAGGCCTTGACAAAAGTCGTAGCAAAAATTGTCAAAACCACATATCTTTCTTCAGTGGCAATATTTTAGTATCTTAGCTGCTAGTGTTACCCTTGAAACAGATGAAACTGGACACAAAATTGGCTTTCACATATACTCCATTCAGTGCGCTTGGTCAGTTCTTTCAGGTTAGTCATAAATCCTGGAGGCTAATATGAAGTACGTACGTACAAAAAGGAAGCCAAATGTTACAGAGTGCATAAATTCACTATAGCAGGGACTAGTCTGCATAAGAAACTCTTGCTCTGGTAGCCATACATCAAAAAACCTTGAAAATTAAGTTTAAGCTGGGCTATTCCTGACAAGGAATGAATGATGGTAAGAGGTCCACCACAGAATAGAATTAGTTTTTTAAAATAGTGATGGTGGCGTGCAGTTGACTTCTAAAGTGGAGCTGATAACGTGGCCTTCTGGCAACATTGGTCTCCATAAATATACAAAGAGAGTTAGTTACATGCAACTGATACTCCACTTGAAGTCTTCCAAGACATTCCTCTTCCGAAAGCAAGACAGTTAAAAAAAAAGTTTTTCACTACTCGCATATAACACATTAGTGGATTCACCCTGCCTGCCTAAAACAAAATACAGCCAAAACTACTCAAAGATATGAATGTTTGCTTGCCTTCAAGCCACGTGTTTGCAGAAAAAAAGAGGATGTGTCTTTTCTTCCTTGAAAAACTATCAATTTAATTCTTCCATATAATATAGGTAATTCTGAAAATGTCACTCACTCCATAAGGATAATATTAGTTCAGTGAGGTAAATCTTTGTGGAAAATCACTTTCGTTCAGACCAGCATGCATGCATCCTGCCCAAATATCATTACATCTGTGGAAAAGCTGTTCTTCCGTAAGGCAAAAGAATGTTTGACACAGCCAGAAAAAGTCCACTGGATGGGAAGATTAAGTTGGTGAATGTAAAAAGAGAAAGAAAAATTCAAAGTGTAATAGTTAATCTTTAGCAGAAATGTTCTTTGAGGTTTATGAATACTTGGCATTGGCTATAGCCAAGCAAAATAAAATGACTGGTTGTAGTTTTTTAATTCTAGGCCAAGAAGTAGACTACTGTAGTATGTTGGAAAGTCAAAACAATTTGATATAGCTCTGCCATTTACAGATATTTGTGGATTCAGAATGCACAAATTCCTGACAAGACAGCAGCTATTTTGTTTTGTTCAGCTTTGGAACTGACTGGACAGTCTTGGAGGTCTATTGAGAGCGATTTCAGATTGTGAGTGTGATTGACAGTCTTTAACATCAGCTCCTCAAGAGACCAACTCAATTGAAGCATTAAATTTAAGACTGAAACAACTGCTAATACTTGGATCTTCCTGTCCCTCTAACCTCTTTTTGCCCAGCAGGATCAAGGAAGGCAGACCATTTACCACCTATAAATCAGAAGTTACTGGTCTTAAACCTTATTTGCCCAGACAGCTGACATACTTACAGAAGGGGGATAGGATGAAGATTGCTCTAAACAAAATAGTAAACTGAAAGCTATGTATTTCCTTCAGAAGGGGAACTAAGACTGCACACCTGTTGTAACTGCCCCTGCATGCCCTTTCTGTGTTGAGGTGATAACAAGGATAAAGGATGCTCTCCAAATGACGATGACTCACAAACCTGCTAGAAACAAATGAAAGCATTCTTTGCAATCATGTTTAAAAAAATGGTTAGGAGTTCCTAACATCACACTCAGTCCATCAAGTGAAAGAACACTTTTACACAGTGAACGTTTAACCCAGCAGCTATTCTTATTTATTTGTTCCATTTTCACTGAATTAAAAATGAAGTAAAAATAGGTCTATTTGTCAACCTACCAAAAACTCTAATTTTACTTATCGGACTGCTACCAGATCCTTTTACAGCTTGGGGCTGAGTTTACACTCTCAAAGTTTAACTAAATTAGAGTGACTTTTACAAGTAGCTGTTGGAGCTCCAGCCATGAACTCCTGTCCACAGAAGCTCAGAACACTCAACATTTTGTTTCAGATGAGAATGATCTTGAGTTGCAAAAGTATTTAGCACTCCCACAAATCCGCCCAACTTATTACCCTTTTAAAATTTCTACAGCAAGTCCTCAGAAGTCAAAATGGTAACTGTATTTTTCTGAAATAGAGGAGAATCATCACTCAGACTATTCTTGACTCCCTGTACTCAGCTTATTTGTGAGACACTCCCATAGACCAACAAAAAAATTAAAATCAATCACATTACAACTGCTGTAGCTGAAAGCAGAACCTGGGGAAGTATATTGAGTATATCAATATAAATGTAACTAGAACTTGTAATTTTACAACTTTCATTTTCTGAACTACTTATTGATTATTTAGGTGGCTCTTTCTAAATCAGATTATCACGTTCTCTTGAAGAGAAGTTCGCATTCATCACCATCTGCTTTATAAGCATGTCAGGCAGATTAGCTGAATTTTTCTGGTGTTAATATTTGACATCTAATAAAGCCTAGTAATCACTGCTTAGCTTTTCAGAAGGAGATTTAAAGCTTCTTTGTATACTATCATTTTAACAACTGCATGTACAGAGAACAGTTTAAAAAAAAAGTGAAATTAAGTACCTTTCCTTAATTGACATAGTTTTACTGGAATTATCAAGGATATCCTCAGTTGTTTGTGCTTTGTTCTCTCCAATGGAAAACGTCTCACAGGAATTCTTATAAAATTTGCCTTCCAATTGTTCGGAGAGCTCCTGCAGTCTACAGGATGCCACAGCTGCAGTTTGTGAAATTGTCCTCATTGCTGATGTGCTGGTGAGTTCAGAAGTAGGCTCAGCATGGTCTGCCCATTCAGAAGAGAAGTACTGAATTAGATGCAGTGCTGTTCTCGAACATATTTTATATTACTCACACTGAAGCAGCAAATCTGTTTTTTAACATTCAAATCCTATGCTATCCGAATAGAGAAAAAAATTCCAGCTGAGCTAGAGCACAAAGATTAATCATGCAATATTATCTGCTGCACAGACTGGCCATTTCTGGCTGAAGTTCATATGAAGCCACATAATATCATGTTCAATACACAATTCACAGCTTCATATGGACGAGTCACAAACGGCTGTTCCTGTTACCACACCAACAGGAAAACAAATATACAGATGAAAGTGAGAGGTGAACAAAGAGTAATGGAAGAGAAGGAGATAAAATTTAAATAAGAAATTTACTTATTGGTAAAACAGTTAAATGCATAAGTAGCATACTAGGAAGAAATTTAATAGCTTAATAAAGGTAATATTTTCCAGGAGGGTGTTGGGGAATATTTGTTTTTTCAAGCAGCAATTAAACTATAGGCAAAACTGCCCTGTTGAAAGATAAATGCACCATTACAGTTATCCTTAAGGAAATATAAGTGATCTTTACTTTTCTTTTTGAAAATTTACAAGCACAACACCCCTCTGATACACAGCAGCTCCTGTTTTATTCCAGTTTCAGTCTTCTCTGCAGTGACCAGAAGTTAATTGGATAGAACGGACACAGCTTTTGAGAAATATAGGCAGAACTATACCTTTCTCCCTAAACCTGTTCAAAAACCATTAAATTCAAAGTAAATTAATTTCACAGGATGGAGACAAAAACACTTCTAGCACTACAGGGTACTGTGTTCCTGTACCCCTCATCATAATAAAACAGAAAACTAACACAATATCCTTCTAAATTCAACAGAATAGAAGGCTTTATGCAATGACCAAATTGACTGATTATTTCCAAAGCATTTTATTTAACGATGGGTGAGTTCACTTAAGTTTGAATTATGCTGCACATATAGAAATGCAATTGCTCTGAGAATTAGTTTACATTTCATCAGCACATTGAAAAGAAAATAATACCAGTTTTGCAAAATAAATTATCTGAAAATTATCCACTACTACCTATATATGTACATGTATAATTCATACATAACTACGTACACATGAGAAGGCAAGAGTTAAGAGCAGATACATGACCCAGAGCAGCAAGTTTAGTTTATTCAGCATTTTAGAGGATAGGAGCAAGGGCAAAGGAGGAAAGGATAAATCTTAGCTTCAGCATATAATATCAATTCTATCAAAGTAGGAAAATAAGAATAAAATTGAGCCATCTTCAAAGGCTGAAGAACAGAAAGAGTAACAAGAAGAAAACTGTGTTTGTAAAACTTAAGATTTCACAGGTATTTCTCTACTCTTAAGCAGTGTTCCTTAAAAAAAAGAAACATCACCAGCCCTACTTGCTTGAAATGAAGAAGTTTAAAACTAGAGAAACACCACCATTTGCTGAATGAGACTACACCACTAGCAAGTATATACTGCACCTCTTTGCAAAGTCTTGCTTTTTGTAACACTTTCCAAATCCATCTTTTCTTCAAAGGACTGGCCTTCTTTGACTTCCCATTTACCTTGCATGCCAGTATCAATTTCCTTCTGTTCAAGAGGCTGAAAAAGTGCTTGTGAACTAAACAGTTCCATGCTGCCCTTCCTCAGGAAGCTGTATGTTGTCTCTTTATGGTAGTCTACGTTTTTTTCAGAAACAGGATGTGTGGTGTCTTCCTCAAAGGAGCTGTACTTTGTAATTTCATTAGGTTCATGTGCTAGAAACCTCTTCCTCTCTTCCTCATGCTTCTTTGATGCTCTTTTGCTTTCTAGAGCTTCCATTGAGGGCTGCCACTGTTCTGACTTCTGTGTGCGTTTTCCTGAAGAGTCCAAGTTTTCTGCAGAAGAGTGGATTCTCAAATCAGCTCTACCAGCAGCACTCGTGCTTCCATCACCAGCTGGCTTTGTGTGCAGGTCTCCAGCATACAAAGGAGAAAGGGCAGATGCCATTGTTGAAACTGATGTTGCAATTGCAGTTGACAGCGGAGTAATTTTTCCACTTTCATTTTGTATCTATGAACAAAATCAAAACAAAACACTTAAAAGCCCTGAAGTCATTAATTCCCGAAGAGTCTAATCGTGTCAGCTTTTCAGAGGTGTGCTTCCATGTGAATATAGTGCTCTAAGTATAGACTAGAAACACATAAAGGGAGCAACGA
This sequence comes from Clamator glandarius, assembly GCA_033459285.1. Lineage (NCBI taxonomy): Eukaryota > Metazoa > Chordata > Aves > Cuculiformes > Cuculidae > Clamator > Clamator glandarius. The sequence goes on from JAUNZM010000559.1 coordinate 3,067,983, forward strand.
TGCCCCCTAAATTTGGCTGCACGAATCCATCCAGGGAAGAAACAAGAACATGTGAACATCTTTAGTGATAAAAAGCGTGTGTAGCATGCAACATAACATTATGTTAGGACTCCATGAAAAGGCTCAAACTAGCATGGTACTTCACAGCACAGGGGAAAGACATTAGCTCAGGTTCCAGGCGCTGGACAGCATGCCATGTGCGCAAGCTAATCAACTCAGCATCTCAGCAGGACTAATTAGCTTTGGCATAGCTCTGCTCTGACACAGTTTTGCAGCTTCCAGCTCTGAAGCTAGCTCAGCACCAGGGAGAGATTCTGCTCCGTGCTGTCCTACATGGGGCAAACATTCCTGATGCTTCTGCACATAAATCTCTTCCATGCAGTACTGTTAATCAGGAAGCCTGTCAAATATAAACATTGGCTGCTAAGTTCATCTCTGAGCAAAGAATTTCAGTCTAAGAAGCATATTAAAAAAACCCCAAATTTGCTTTGCCAGCCTCTGCAGTGGAAAAATTTCTTCTATTATAATAATTTTATAAAGTTTTCCTAGAGAAACTTATGATGCAAAATTTTTCTGAAACACAAAGCTTGGCTTTGTCTTCTGTAAAGGAGACAAAAGGCATGAAATAATAACAAACATGCCTTCATACACATCAGGAGAGGGTTTTCCTTTGGCTTTATTTGTTGTTTTCTTAAACTACAGAGCTAGTGAACAGCATGCAAAAGGAACAGACAAACTCACACCAGTAGGAAGAAATCAACAGAAAACTTAAAATGCAAATGCAGATTCCATAAAGCATGGACACCACAGTCACTCATTAAATAAATTAGAAAGCAGAGCAAAGACTAATATGGTAGCTCAAAGATTCCAAAGGAAGATTAAGACAATAGTTACCAGTTTACTCTTTTTCCATTGCATCTATCAGAATTAGAAATTTAGAGGAGATGAGCAAAGGAATTTCAGCTTTAATTACAAGATATTTACATTTACAGTTATATATTTTGGTAACATAACCCCTAGTTATTTATTTTGATACCTTTCTTTTGTTGCTTCCTAGAAAAACTGTAAATGCATCTGAAAATACCCCAGTGCTCTAAATGAGGAGTTCACTATAGAAAGCATTTCTGAAAATCCACCTTCATCGAACTTGCTTCACAGTCAACTTTGTTTTGCTAGGTTCAGAAAGAGATGACAAAACATGCTTTGTCTGTGTTTCCTTGCATGAAGAGCAAGTTTGTTCTGCTAAAGTCTGACAAACTAATGTGACTGCCACTTCTTTCAGAGCTGCTTCAGCCCATTTCTGTTGATCACCTTCCTGGCCCCCAAACAAGTTAGTGAGATGATCATTAAAGAGGCCAGGCTGTGAGAGGACTTGGCATGTGGAGAATGAATAGGAAGAGAATTATGCAAGGTCTGTAAATTTTGCTAAAATTAATAAATATTTATTTTGCTAAATATTTACTATTGCTTCATGCCTAAATAAACTACGCATAAAGTACAATTATATATCTACACAGCTTTGAACCAATATGTTTAGAGAAATCCTGCCTTCTCACTTGTCTATTTCAATATGGAAAATATATAATCATGAATGAAGCACATAGAAAGAGAAGGGTAGGAACTTTCTAACACTCAGATTGATCCAAATCCCTAGAAATATGACATGTATAGGAGTTGTGCTTCACTGTTAAGTGATTTCTTTTGAAGCTGTAATACTGTTTTAAAGCTGTAATAATGTTTCTGCTGTGGTGAACATCAGCTATGAAAGACCACTGCTGGACTCACTTATGCTTAAATCTCCACTAAAAAGGCATTACTTTGCAGTTCCAATTATATGAAGGATTCCAGAATAGGAAATCCAATTCTACCACATATTAAACAATTTCATTTTGGCCACAACTTTCTGAATTTCAAAAATATTCTGCTTTTAGGGAAAAAAATAAAAATGAAAATCAATGTCCCCTGCCAGAGGAAAATGACAGAACATGTCCTGACTGATTATGGAAATATGTAGTGTTTTCAGGAAACAGTCTGAAAGTTGCATATGACAAAGCTCCAAAATTCCATGAAAATCCATCTAAAGCACAATGATGTGTGTCACAGTTTTACCCCTTTGGTCAGGAATTAATTTTTAGAAGACATGGTATATTCCACCAGAAATGAAAGGCGCTGCAAAAGGTACAGCATGCACTAATCAGGAAGACAACAGATTTTTGCATTACTTAAAAAAGAAAAACACATTAATGAAATGGAACATTTTAGAGGATGTTATTTACCAGTGTCAGAAGACTGCTTCCTGACAAGCTTTTCCCTGTGAATGTCATGACTCTAGTGTGTAGTTTAAAGCAAAGAAAAAGCCAGTTGCTGTGGCTTCTTACACTGAAGCCATTATCCACTAAAAAAGAAACAAAAGAAAATGAGCTAAGATTGGATTTACCTGCTCAACCTCTCCAAGAGTGACTGGCTGAGTCTGGTAACGAGCGTTCATTCTCCTGTGCCTAAGATCTCCTCGACTCCTTGTAGAGATGGCCCTGGATACTGGTTGAGACAGTTTGTTAAACAAAGCCATCTTTTCTGCCAAACTTAAGGTGGAAGAATCTGGTTCATCAGACTGATCTTGCCCCATTGCCTCTTTGGCTGCTCTTATCTCCTCCTTAGCTAAAATCTTTCGGTGTGCCGATGCCTGCAAGCTGAACAAACAGAACTGGAAATGAGTTTCAAAGAAGCCATAATTTATTTTTAAAGTCTCAACCTGATAGAAGCAGAAGAACTGCACGTGAAGCATAATAGCCAATGTAACATAGCAGCCTAAGTGGTTATGCAGTAGTTCAACATTGGCATGATGGATTCTAATTTAACAGCTGAAGATTAAAAAAAAAAAGTTAAATTTTCACTCATAAATTCATTTGATTAGAAGACAACAATTTTTTACAATAGAAACTCAAGATTGAAGAGAGACTTCTCAGACAAATCTTTTTATACAGAATAGAGAGTTGTGCAGAGACATTTTAGATGCTGGCTGTAGAACAAACATGGGTCCTACAGCAGAATTTAAGTAAGATTCAATTTTATTAGAAATAATTTGTGGAGTGTATATGATAAAAAACATTTAAAAGACAGACTTCAACTCCGAGTTAGTGATGCTTTTCAGATTACCATAAATTGTAATGATTCTTGTAATTTGAAGTGGAACAGAATTCACTGTCTTTTGCTTTGAGTTAACTGGGATAACTCAACAACAAAGAACAGTTTCAAAATATACTCCATTAATTCTGGAAACTGATTAACCAATGCTGAAGGCAGACACATTCATTCATAAAAGCTGTAACTATATTTGTCTCTACAACAATATATTTTATTCACTTCTAGCTAGATTCAGCCACATTTATGGAATTAGCAGTATTCTCTCTTTTTTTTTTGTCCTGTTGTGGTCTCTGCTAAAATTCAGTCATTCAGAACAGGCAAACAGTATTCTGCAACTTTACCTATAGGTGGTGCAATTTCTTATATTTCCTTTAATTTTTCAAGCTAAAAAAAATATATGCAGAGACAGAGACAATATGTACTGCTTGTGAAATCAAGCACCCAGCTTTGTAATTTTCATCTCATGATGGCATTACCACACAATAAACCCATACAAGAGCAAAGAGGATTCTGCTAGGTTTGCTCACATGCAAATCCATTTCTGTCACAAAGAATACGCTTCTAAAACAGGTAAGTGTAGTTAGAAAGGTCCTGAAAACAGATGCTTGACAAAAAGAAAGCTGCATTGTTTTATCATGCAAACATAAATGAAATTGACGAATGTTTTAAATATTCTTGAAACAACTACTGATTTGACGCATTCAAAAGACATTCAAGACTGTAAGTATGCATCTGCTATTGAGGAATCTTGTGCTCGATGTAACATGCATGTTTATCCCCCCCAGTACCTGATAGGTTGTACAGTGCTCTTAACTACAGTGGGACTAGGTACTCTTGTCACTACTGTGTGGGTATTCACAGAACGTGAAGCAGGGGTAGATTCACTTTAAAGAATTGCCAAGGAAGGAAAATTCACAGGGAGAGAGAAGAAAAAAGCATTAAGAAAAGCAATACATTAAGTGTTAACTCCAGAAAAGACCAAACCCAAACAAAACAAAACAGAACCCAAACAGTAATGATTTTTAATTAACTGAGTTATCTGTTGCGACCCTTGTAAAACAGCTTCAAATACTTTGAAAAAATCTAAAAACCTAAAGGAACAATCAGGTTATCTCTGGAAGTTACTCATTACCCATAATGTAAGCTGTCTTTTAGTAGATCATTAGGTGAACGTCCATGCACCTTTGTTTAATATTCCCCCAAATCGACTTCCCTTTTGTCAGGAAAATTTCAGGTTGCATTACCAGAGTGCAAGAAATGTGTTTCTAAAACATGCCTTTGAGACTTCAGAGGGTAAAAGGTTTTGCCCAATACAAATACATTCCACAAGAAACTATGCAGATTTCCCTCAGCACAAAGTATCTTTCTCATTTGAGTAGCAAACCAACGCTATAATTAATTCCATATACCTAATGCACAGGTTCATATGCTTTCTGCCAAATTACAGTTCATGCAAGTTATGCTTTACTAGTCCCTCTACTTTACAAAACGAAATTCAGTGTAGTTTCCCCAGTGGTTCTCAAGGAAGCTGGCCCCTAACAATAAATGTTTTCCTTGCTCCAAAGCTATAAACACCACATATATGGAACTCAGTCCCAGATTTAAAAACAGGAAGCAAACTTAGAGCCAACATATGTACAAGACTTACGTAGCTGCAATGACCACTTCCTCACTGGTGATAGGTTGTGTGTGTGATCTATCCTGCAAACGCCTCATTCTTCTCTCTACTGCTGAACTTCTTGTAAGTGGTTTAGGAATATTTTTCATTTCAAATGATTTTTCCATTTCCTAAGAGGACATACGTCATAATTAAAAGCATGGAAGAAAAGTTCTAAACCAGTACTTTATATACAGCTTTCTTGCATGCAAAGTAGCAAATGTCCCAAATGCTCACTTCTGAATGAGAAGGATGATGTAACTGCACAGTTGGCATCACAAAGTTAAAACTAACTACGCATCTTTCTAAAGAAAAACATTCTTAAAGAAGGTTTTAGAGCATTAGGTCTACTGCATAAGTAAGTGAGACGAAATGAAAAAAAAACGTTATGTAGCTTGGACTTCCTTAACTGCATTACAGTGCATTCTAATGCACTTTGGGTGCTTCAGCATCTTGTATATGAAATGTCTAACTTGGTCTTCAATTAAGAAAATATAATACTTACTCTAAAAAGCAGCCTCTTTGCAGCTACACTTAGTTTGGCTCGGTCATCCAATTTTTCTTCATCTATACAAAGGAAAATAAAAAGGAGCCTGAGCGTAATGAATCAAGCTCATATTAAGTGCAAGGACTTATTTGACTAAATTATTTTTGAACTTCTCAAAATTTATGCTTTATTAAGACAAGAAGCACCATTAGCAAATAAGCTGGCTGTTACTCCCTTTTAACAAAAGACTTATCATGGACCAAATTTTGTAAACTTTACTTGTATTTACATATATTGCACCAGAGGAAAATTCTTAACAGGACTTGAGAACAAAAGATTCTTGCCTTCAGGACAGTTTCATGTTGTCCAAATAACCTTTTTATGAATACTCAAACTTATTGTATTAGTCTATTATAACACACAGACTAAGAAAACAATTAGACTGGAAGACTGTCTTAAGGGTCACCATTAATCCTGCTGTACAGAACAAATGTTTCCTACTAGCTGACCATACAAGATGGTCTCTGCTGGAAGCTGGTCTTTCTGATTACTACCTTCTGTCACTTTTCAGAGGCTTGAGTGGTATCTTTAAGAGCCAGAATCACAAAGCTGTAAAGAATACCAGCTTTCAAATAGCACAAGGCATTAAATCTAAATTTAACTACTCATGAGATTACCTACTTAATTTGTGCCAGACTTGTGGAGAGTGACAAGAGGGAAAGAGAAGCGAGCATGCAGGCTGAATTATATAATTTAATAACTTGTGTCTACTAACTTCCTTGGCTAGAAAAGATGTTACCAATATAATTACATTTTGCTGGTTACAATATGTGTTACCAGTTTCATGCTACAATAAAGGCTTTTAAGGTTATCAGTCCTAGACCACAGATTAAAATGTATGTACTTTTCCAACCAACTAGCTTATTTATTTTCTAAATCAGAAAAAAACCTCCACTGCTACGCTGAAAAATGTCAATACATTCCTCTCCTTGTCTCCCATACAAATTTTGGTACCTACAGACAGACTTAAATGAATTTTAAAACAGGCATGTAGTAGACATGGTACAAGTCAAGGTGGTACTTCAAACATATTATACATAAAGATATTTATTTTCAAGTGGACTTTGTTTGCATTATCAAATAGTCCTCTAGTTAAAACAAAACACATTTGCTCCCATTTTTTCCTGAGAAAAAGTACAGTAACATACCGTCAGCAGTTGGTATTTCTGCACTCAAAATTGACCTGGTGAAAAAGTATCAAACAGAAAGAAGTCAGTTGGAAAAGAAACATAAAAAATTATATTCAAACTCCCTCTGAAGTAGCAGGACCTCAAAAGTCTTAAGAGCAGGAACACTATCTATTTTTCAAGTTCAACAGTTTCCACTTTGACATCCTTTAAAAGCAGAAAGGCAAGCAATTGCAGCCAAACTTAAATACAGTAAAGGAAAATAATTTCCAGTTCATCTTGCAGAATATAAAAGTCTAAGATTTGCTGCCAGCTCTTTTAACATAAAATATGTAGCTTTGGTTGTTTGCAAAAAAAAAGTAAATAATAAAGCAGAGTAGATGGAAAGTGAACTCTCTATATAAAACCACACAAAAGCATTTATAATTAGACAGAACCAGACAGCTGTAATAGTTTATCATGATTCACTGTTCACCATTTTTAAGTGGGGGATATTTGTCATCAATTAGTTTTGCCTGCAGTGTTTTGGTTTTTATTTCATAAGAAGCTATAACAAACACTTGATTATTTTTACAAAGAAACAACAACCTTGCAAAATATTTATGCTGAAAAACAAACCAAGTCTCTTCATAAGTTTGCTTATATCTCCCTGCACACAGAGCTAATACATGCCTACCTATCTGTCTCCTTTCGTTCTGCTGACGTTATAGGTTGAGTTTTAAATCTCTCAGAAGTCTTTCTATTTTCACCAGGAGTAAAATAGCGCCTCGGCCTTCGTGGCCCTCTTTCACGGTCACCACTGGCAGACAAAGTGCTACCTGCCGCTGACATCTCAAACTGAGATTCACTTTTAAACCACATGATAGAAAATGCATAGAAAAGAAAACAGAAGAGAGAAGTAAAGCATAGATGTAAGCATCTCAACATTTCACTACAGATCACTCTGCATGCTCCTCGGGTAACATGCGCAGATGTACGCATTCCAGCTACCCACACCACAACTGGCACTAGCAAGCAGAAGCACAAAAGCGTGACTCAAACCATCTCAGCCTCCAGTACACACCGGTGAGAGCTAAGCTGTGTGCTATAAATGCCGAACACAACTGCCGTCAAGTGTATGTAATTTTTGCCAAGGACGTGCAAGTTTCACACGAAAATATATCTGAAATGTCACCTACAGTTCTGTTTTCTTGTTGGCATTAGCAGTCTCCAGAAAGACATTACGGAGCTGGGCAACAGAGACTTTTGTGTCAACCATGCCAATCTCACCGTTTGGTTCATTTGCTTCCATGCTCTCCTTACTTTTAAAAACCTCTAGCTTAGGAGCCACGGTATAGTCAGACATTGAGCGAGTCAGGACTTTATGCTTTGCTGTTGACACTTTCCGAACAAGAGGTTTTTCCTTAGCAGTCTGTGATACAGACCCACTCTGTATGTACATAACAGCTTCACTCCTCTCTATGTTCTCGGGAGTCTTAAACTGCTGCTCAGGAGCCTGCTTCTTACTGCGCTCCGGCTCTCTCTGAACTTCTGAGGCAACTTTCAGCTTGCTTGTTGAAGTCCCCATGGGGGTATCTGATTCCCCTCCCCCGAAGAGGCCTTCATGGTTCTTCCCTTGCTTGCGAATCTCAGATGGTAAAATTGGTCTTCTGCCTTTGGAAGCCTGTTCACCCTCCAAGGAATCTTTCTCATCAGGCTTTGCTCCATAACCAAGTGCCTCTTTCTTTTCACTGTCTGATGCAGTGGTTGCTGACGATTTCGTTAGGCTAACACTGTCTGGTAGGAGGCTGCTGCCAACAGAGAGATTTGCTGGTTCTTCTGTTGCCATCAGCTGAGCTGTGTGAGCAATGCCAGCAGGCTGAATATAGCCATGTATTGGCTGGCGGACTGAACTGACGGGCTGATTTACAACCCTATCAAAGGCAGACGTTTCTGTCTTAAGAGACATGTAGTGGGCTGGCACTGGATAGGATTTTCTCTGAGATACTGTGTCTGTGGTAAGTTCAGGGCTTCCACGAGCAATTTCCTCTTTCACCAGTTTCTCTCTAACTTTTACTCTTTAAGAAAGAAAAAGGATTAAAACTGTGAACAGCAATACTCCATCGAGGAAGGAACACAGACATCTACTGTGGGTACAGACAACAACATCATATTAAAATAAGAAGCAATCAACAGATAAAAAGAAAGCAATCATGATGCAACCCCTTCCTCCCTTCCTGACCCTTGGCAGCAGTATTGCTCAAAAACATTCAAGTGATTCACAGAACCTGGAACATGTGTGACTCCTGAGAAGGTAACTGAGCAGGCCCCCTTAAACCATACAGTATGTTCCCATGAGTGCACAACTGCGTTTGTCAAACAGCACACAGCCATAGTTTCAAATAAACAAGATGATCATAAACGGCTTTTTATATCATCAAAGTGTTTGGTTCAGCTTGAAATTGCAAACTCAACTGGCAATCATGTATGTAATCAGATTTTTGAAGATGTCTAAACACTGGGCAGCCTACACCATATCAATATGCTGTTGCAGTAGGGAAAGGGATGAAAAAAAACAGTTGTTGTCTCCACCTAGCCCCTCAGATATTTTGCCAGAGGCTTTTTTTTCACTTGTGCTTTTGTGTATCATGTAAAACGCTTAAAATATCACATGCAGAGTAACCTGTTTCAGTAAGTGTGGAAAAAATGCTGAAAGTGCAAGCCCTAAAAAGCCCGAGGTGAAACTATGGCATGGCTGTTGGTGCTCAGAGGGCTTGCAGGGGAGAAAAGGATAAAAAACCCAAACCCAAACAAATCAGAACAGGCATCCTGCTTTAAAACATTTCATTTCGTTCTAACATGCAAAACTTACAGGAATGTTCCCAACAGTTACCTTAGTGTATTTTCTAGAAACACCTCTAGACTTGCATAAAATCCATGCAAAACAAGAGCACCATATTCTCCCTTTAAGATACTTAATGCAACTCTGCTAACGGAGGGCAAGCACGTGCAGCCAGAGGCAGCCTTTGGTCTATGACTACAACCACAGGTAGGTTCTCCAGCAGTTTTACAGCCACGCCAAGTGTTTGACAGCTTACAGGGCGAGCATTTGTAAATACCTGTACATAATCTGTTAAATATCTTTGGTATGTTACATAAAATATCTGGAAACACTGTATTTCCTCCCCTCCAAAATGGGTACAAAACATTATTTTAATTCTGAGGAAGGAGAGAAACTAAGTGCAATAGGAGACCAGCTCTTTATTTGAAAGTAAGTAATCCATCTCAAAGTATGTGCAACTCCAGGCTTGCTACCAAACTCCAAACTTTTTGGAGTTCAAATTATTAAAATAAAGCAAGATTTAGGATAAAAGACAAATGTAAACTTAAGACAATAATTTAGGATATCTAAAGTTATCCAAAACACCAACCTTTCTAATATTTTGGTGTTCCTTATCTCCGAGGATTGGTGCACTTATCAGGGACACTTGTAAGTTTCTTAAGCACAGAAACTGTATTCAGTCTTAAAAAGTGACTCCTTAAGCTACATCTAACCAAGCCTTCTCCAGAGCATCCACGCCAATGTTAGTACTAGGTTATAAGAATCACTTTCATCAGGAAGGTAGTTAAGAGTTTTCCTGCAAAACTTGTTATGGTGGGCTAACTGTATGTGTTATCAAACTGGGTGAAAGCAGCTGCTTGTAGCTCTGATCAAAATGTTACTTTATCTTTCAATATATATTTTTTTTTTACTTCTCTTCTACCATCTCCTTTAGAATTCAAGGAATGAATTGTAGAGAATGCTAAAATGTGTAAATGGTGTAAAAATCTGCTGGTGTGCAGAGTACAAAGTGATATAAAATAAGAAGTTATAAAAATCTGTGAAAGTCAGTATGACAGTAGCTGTGGGAAAAGCGAGGGACATTTGTACTTCATCAAAATACAAACTGGTTGTAAGCTACAATAAAAGCAACAGCTGTTTATCCACAAGAAACACCACTTTCTAACTTGCTGCTATTAAAGAAAAGTTAAAGGCTAGTGTTAAATGAAGACAGAGTAAAGTGAAAGAAAGACGAGGTTTGTAGTCTGATTGTTAGCCACACAGCTATGTTTTATGATACCTGGAGGGCCAGCTGATAAGTGAAGGTGTGTCTCCTTCTGAATCTTTCTGAAGAAACCATTCAGGTTTTGCTTTCCCTGCACTACTACAGAAAACAGAACTTGAGGTAATTTTTGAGATCTCAACACATGCTTCTATTTTTTCTCCCAATCTTCCCTCCCCATACCCATTTTTTGTTTTCTGATTACTCAGTTACAAAGGATTGTTCATGAAAATACAGAGCACAGCACATAATCAAATTGAAATGTGATAAACTGTGAAACAAACCTATCATACTAGTTCCATAAACATTTAAGAAGTATTCTGAATGCTAAATATTTTGCAAAGCTAACTTTACCAAGTGTACATTGTCCAGAATTTGATAAGTGAAAGCAACTACACAATCATGTTTTTAGAATTTGCCTCTGCAAGTCAGTTTGAAAGTTTATGTAAGAAAATTTGGAAAAGTTTTTAAAAGCATTACTTTAATTTTTGGTTTAAAGTGGTAAAGATCACTTGTTCTGAAACAAAGTAGTAGTAAGAATTTGATGAAGTCAGAAATTCAGATGGCTCTATCATACTTCCTAATAAATTCTGAGGAGCAGCTGGAACCCCTCCCTCCTCTTGTAGCCCTATATCACAAAACCTTCAGAAACTTAGGTCAAGTAAAACTTGCTGTGCCACTGAGTGACAGGGGAAAGAAGCAGCTTAAAAACCAAAGTAATCCTCAACTTCATCTTGTCTTGATGCTATTCTCTTTCCATTTTGGAGCTGAAAGCATTTAGAGAAACAAGAGCATGCAAACTTAAAAAGCCCTACAGGAAAGGGTGTCTGCTGACTACCTATCCACAGTTTCTGAAATATTTTCCTAATACCCACCTTCAGCTACAGTCCCTCAGCAACAGCAGTTCACTTCATAGACTTTAAACCTTCACATTACTGACTGTCTGGTCACACTAATGTTTAGAAGCAAATGCCCCAGCGGTGACAGGAGGTCATGCTGCTTTCCATTATCTATAGCTATGTCTTCCATTGCAGCAGAGCCATTAGGGATGAAAATCCCAAATAAAGCTCCATGTCATCTACTTCAATTTTTCTTAGCTGGTATTTCAATAAAAACAGTTGAAAAAAGGTCAAACCAATGACTGTTCTTAAGATAACAGTGCATTTACTGCAAATAAGTTTAAATTTTAGAACTCACCTACAGTTGTGACCTTATCCAAAACAAGCTTAGACCAAAGTCAAATACCGCCTGTTTAAACATCTTTTGGTATTTTTCCAAATGTTTCTGAATCCCTAAAGGATCTAACAAACTAGGAGGTAAAAACCTTTCACAGGAGCTGACATGGTAGCTGGAATTGCTTTGAGGCAAGCAAACTTCCTTCTGGTCTCTTAATGTGTACTTTGGCACATTTTTATAGTGGGCATCGCCCAAGCAGCAATTATTTGTGCTTGATTATTCATCCTTTGAAGACAGCAGTCAGAAGAACACAAGGCATGTTTTGAATTTAATCAGCCACTTCAGCAGCCAAATGCAGGCAATGTTGAATGATACCTTCTCAGCAATCTGCCATCTTCTCAGTGATGGATAATAGGATTAATTATTAAATCATCTTAGGAATCAAGGCACAAAGCTTTCATATGTACACCAACGCAATCTTCATTTATTTTCCAATTTGAACTTCATAAATTTAATAAAAATAATTTTGTAACCTATATAATGTAGAATTGACTTAAAAGACACAGTTTCCTGGAAAGCTGGCATTAGCCCTTATTTTGCTTGTGCAAATGGCTGTACAGGAGACTGCCACACAGTAACTTTATAGAGACTCCATGGATATTGGCAATGACTTCTTTACCACTCAGAAAGAGCAAAAATAGTTCCCAAGAGATTATCATAGATCTCTGAATATCACACCAGTGAGTATGCTCTGGCACTGGAAGTTGCCAGGATTATTAAAATGAAGAACGGACTCTTGGCAACTTGGGCTTTAAAATGCCACCTACTGCCTACATGGGTATCCAAACAAGAGACCAAATCCTAAGCTTAAACTCTTGGCTGCTGCAAGAGCAACATCACATCTTGGTGGGTGCAGATGATTTCCTTCAAAAGATAAGACAGATAGTAATTGTGGGAAACCTGCTTTATGTAAATACGGACTCAAGCTTTGTCCATATAGAATCTGGAATTAGTGATAATACAGTCAACAATTTGTATTAAGTTATGACTTCTTTGTAATGCTTTTGCCCTAGTCTCTCATTTGATAGTAAGGCACTACTGCAGAGCGGAGAAGTAAAAATGACCATAGCACAAATGGGATTTAGTTTAAACTCTGGAACTGTGCTAACATCAGCATCCATCTGAAAATGGATCTTACCATTTCATTATCTGAAAACAGAGAACAACTGAGTCTCAAAAAAAGGAAAACCTTGCAGATGGGGCCTGTCTCCAGTTACTGTAATTTGTCTCCAGACAGGTTACTTTCCCTCCAATGGCTTTTTCTAAAATCACAGTATTCCCTTAAAATTCTGGCTTAATTGGGAAGAGTCCAATGACAGCTCATTTAGCTACACATCCATGCAGATTAAGGCTACCAGGATTAGAATTCACCTGAATAACAAAAAGCTATGAACAAAATAGAGAGGCTACTACTGGTGTGTCCTACCCAGTGAAGTGAAACAAAAAAAGAAGGCTAAATGCATTTGAGCTGTTTATAGGCACTGTAAATAGATGACATAATCAATTCACCAGGTGGTTAACCTTTGACATGGGAGATTGTTTCCTCATTAAAATTTCAAGGTATGCTTGTAATAGTTAATAAGAAAGTCCACAATAAGTACAAATCAAGTTCTGTGATTTTGATGGGAAGGATAAAGAAGTCCAGTCAAGGCAGCTTGTTTCTGAACCTACTGCAAAAAATGCCCAAACGTTTATATCAGCTATGGTTTTTTAGAAACAGTAAGCACTGCTCAGCATGATGCAGATGTGTTTATGATTAAGTTCTCATTACTATTTATATAGATTTCAGCTGCAATATTTTAACTTCAATTTTTACAGTTGTTAGTTTCCATCTATCCACCGACCTAGAAACTAAACTATTATGCTTAGAGAAAAAAGTATTTTTAAAAAATATTAAGTTACATGTTGTTTTCAGTCACCATAACACTTTGTCAGTCTGTTTTTGCACTACAGTGTGAAATTATAATGTAAAATAAGTGAAAACTACTTACTTTCTCCCTTCAGGAAGAATGTGGTTACATTATTACTGGTATAAATCTGTCAAATCCAAAGTAACTCAGCATAGCTTGATAGAGGCTATGTTTTCCAAATTCAGCAAGGAATTTTAACCCTCCTCTCTGCCCCTCTACAGACATACTGCAGTATTATCTGAAAAATTAACTATCACAGTTCAAATCTCTTTCACAGTCAAAAACCAAATCAACTATTATTTCAACTGACACATGACACTTTTCAGCTTTTAACTTGAGACCTGCGTTTTGGGGTTTTTTTGGCAGAAGCCATCATAAAGTTATTCAGATCTTCACTGAGAAACAAACCGCCTTTACTTGGAACCTCCTATCCAAACAATTACAGAATATAGAGGAAAAGAGCTAAAGGCTTGCTCTAAGAGTTTGTAAAAATAACAAAACAAAAAATGAAAACACATTTAGAACTCTAACTGATTCAATTTCTAGTTTGTGTAAATATCTTAAACATCAGTTATTCCCCTCCCAAAAGGGCTAACTTTAGCATGAATTCTATAAATATAAAGTGACACCAAGGACATAACTAATTACAGAAATAAATACATACTTCCTTGTACTAGAAACACACTGTGATTTAATAAACCTAACCAACCCAGACATGCAAAATCACTAAATATATTCTTCGAGAGTAATAAAGACATTCTCATAAACGCTGTAGACACTGCTGCAGAGAGTCATGGAGATAAAGGAATCTCTTTGTGAGCAAACAAAATCATGCTTACCTTTGCCTGATGTTACTGTGCAAGGGTTGGTCATTCTGCAAATGGATTGGTGAGGCTGCCCGCTTTGGTGAAGAAAGGGACTCTCTGCGGGTTTGCTTTGGTGATATTGGCACTTCATTATGGGAGGAAGATTCTTGTCCAGAAAGTGAAAGGGAGACAGAACTATCGAAGGTGGTTGAAGGGTCAGAAGCCTGTTTAATGGCACTGTGATCATCTGTTTTTCTGTCACTCTTTCCATTTGAGAGGTCTTCTTTATCTGGAACACCATCTTTTTCATGGCTGGAGTATTCTTTGGATTCAGAAATTACACTCTTCAACTCCTTTATCTCAGTCCTGGACAAACACAGGGAACCACAGTCCTTGTTTCCATCATCTCGCTTTTCACTTTTCACTCCCTTTCTTTCCACTGTGTCGAGATCTTTCCTTGCCCGTGCATATCTGGATGAGTAGTCAGAATCCAAATCAGAATCAAGAGATAATCCATATTTTTCTGCCAGCTGCCGCCGCCTCTCTGCCTTGTACCTAGCTATTCTTTCTGCTTTTGACTCTAGTTCCTGGACATCCATATTTCCTGTACTATACAAGGGCTCTGTATTACCTCCTGTGATTTCTGCTCGGTATCTGGATGACCTGGGTTGTTTTTCTACAGAAGAATCTGAAGTTTCCTCCTCTTCATTTGATCTTCCTGTCAAAAGCACAACATATATGAGCAAACTCCTACTCATTATTCACACTGAGTTAACTAAAAGTTTCCAATTTTCTTACAAATCAAAGTGTTCTAGTGACTGCACAGATACATTACATTTTTGCACTTACATCCCCAAAAGCACACATAAATGATTAAGAAATGTGTATTAGTTATAATTCATTAAGAATCTTATATCAAATTATTCTTGTTTTAAAACAATATGGATAATCTACCTTTTCCAAATAAAGAATTAAAAGGCAAGTTAAAAAACCTCTGACCACAGCTTTGCTGTAAAAACTCCTCTCCACGTTCTGCACAAATGGTAGGGTAATAAATATGAATTAATTCAGCAATTGCTTGATTGACTGACTGATACATACTACTTACCTAAGTGGGGGCTGTAGGGATCAGTTGCACGCATATACCTTGGTGTATCTTCCTCTAGTAAACGGTGTGTGACTGACCCTGGACAGTTTTGTAAAAGCATAGGTTGTGTATCATTTTCAATTCCCTCTAAGCGTCTAGCTATTCTCTCTTTTCTGAAAAGGATGTGAAAAGAGTGAAATCAAGCATCCTTCAGGATTTGATGGGAGAGTTTCTAAGATGAGATAACAAAACAAGCTTTGTGTTTTCTTTTACATGTCAAAGACCTTTTTTATTTTTTTACCTTTTCATTTCCAAAAAATCTTGATTGTTTGGTTCAAACAGTTTTCTTAATTCTGAAACTGAGAAAACAAAAAAATAAACAGTTTATAAGCTGCTGAATTTTCAGAAACTCACAGAAACTTGCTAAAATGCTTCAGAATAAGAAGAAACAGATAAATAAAATTTAAGAGGTTTAAAATAGCTTTTGTCAGTGAACAAACATTTTCCTCTTGTTTTCCTACAAGCTTGTGTTGTCAGAAGTGCATCAGGCACATCGGTGTGGACACCAAGGAGTCCTCCCCTCCAGGTACTTCCAGGCTAAGATAGAATGTGCTCCCCAGCAGTTTTTAAGATCTAGTATAAAATGGGCAAGTTTTATTTTGATCAACTGAGGTCAAGCTTACATACTTTAAAAACATGTTTCAAAAGCAGGCAGTATGGAATTACTGCTTACTTTGTCTACCCAAAGGTTGAGTATTGGTTATGATTAAAGAGAAACAATATCGCCTATTCTTTACTTTCCTACATTCCCTCATATCAAGCAGATCTCATGAATTCCCGTGACTTATGGTTGGAACGAAAATTACTGTGTACCCTCATGATATTCCTGTATGGCTAATCACTCTCTACTTTGCTAATTCTTGCCTGTAGTTTTAATTTGACATACTTTCCTTCTTTCCCCCTAAAGTGTTTGGTGGTGTTATGTGCTAGCAGACAGCTGTGACAGTTCACAAAATTGTAGTGAACCAACAGGAGGCATGATAGATGAAGTAATCCCTATATATATACACATTTGTGCAGAGTTACCAGTGATGTTTGCAAAACACACTGGAGCAGTGAGTGCTACATAAACAAGCATGGTGTGACTTTGTACCACCAGGAAGAGAAATCATCCAGGCTGCCAGAAGATGCAGTGGGCTGGGGTGTGCATATGTCTGTGTGACTAACACTCACGCTTCACCCTTCCGTATCACTACATTGGCTAAGATGTGGCAATAAAAGCTGTGTGAGCCAACTCTGACGCACAGCAGCTCTGGGGTTCTGATACCGTTGACACAGGGATCAGAAGTTAAAGCAATCTGAAGTCTACAGCCTGCTAAATTGGCCTTAGATTGCCACCAGAAATGCCTAATAAGTCAGAATTGTCTAGCAGATGCTTCCAAACACTGCAGAAGCAAATCTATGAACTTTTTTCCTTACTAGACTTCATTGCTTGTGATACTTTAAAGATAAATATTATTGAAACACCATCATTTTAAAGGTCAGATGCACCTTCTCTCCCTTTCCTATACGCAGAGCTAAATCAGAGTTTCAGCTTTGCTGACACATATCCCAAAAGTTCACTATAGTCAATACAAGCGCTCAGAGGTACAGACACTATTGACACTGGATGTCGTATCCACCTTACGTGCTGAAAAGCCACTAGGACTCCAGGTAAAATGTCTTGGATCAGCAACAATGAATGTATGCAGATCATGACTACTCAGAGAAACAAATGACTGAGGTATGAATGTAGCATTTGAGGCTATAGATGACTGCCTCCCAAGAATATGTGATTAACAGAGGAAAGAAATCAACTGGGCTGCTCTCCAAAACAACTCCTTTTGTCTACATTTTTACAGAAAGCAGACTCAAGCAATCTGCTTCAATTTCTCAAACCAGGTTAGCTCAGACTGTCATCATGACATGAAAAAAATCTATTATGCACATATTTGATTCAACTGGCAGTGTAGAGTAGCTAAATAGGCAGCTACTTAACAGTGCCAACTTCAGCAATTACAGCACAGCAGATTGAAGACTATGCTGTTGACTAGGTTGACAGTGCAAGACAACCACTGAAATTCAGGAAACCCTAGGGAAGTATCTCTGGAGACAGATGGGACCTGGACTTGGGTAATGAAAAATTTGCATCCTGAACCAATACCAAAGCAAAGATGAATCCTTACATTGTGTTTTCACAGATATTTCTATCAATGCATGAGCAGTTGCCACTGCTGTCTGACCTACTCAAGATGTGCTATAACAGCAGTGGAACTGTATTAAACAGAGAACTTGCCCATGTGAAATCAGCCTTTGTCTCACATTCACACCAAAGGAAATGATTTCTCATTTTTTGCTATCACCTCTCACCTTTGTTCTCACCTCTGCCCAATCTACTTCTGTTTAAGTTTGTTCCTCTGGCTAGAAGAGAGTTTTTTTGTTCCATCTGTTAGCTATACATACATAAAATGTTCAAAAGAAACCCCATAATTGTTCTGCCACTTCAGACAGGTCAAAGTCCTCCACAGCTCAGAGTTAATGAAACCACATTCCATCCAAATCCTGATCATTTTTCTTTCCTAGACACTGATTTATACAGTCCCTAAAACCATCATTCAAGCATAGGTCCTTTACACAGCTTTAGTAAAGCTCCAGAACAGAGCTTCATAGACTGAAGCCGCCTTTATTTCCCCCCTCCCAAAAAAGGAATCTGGACTATAAGTTGTCCTCATACAAGAAATGTGGAACATCCAAAGAACTCCCAGTAGCATTAGCTCAACACACTCTTGCCACATGTTAGCTGAAGTTCCAGAGATTCTACTACTGCTCTGCAGTCCTAAAAAGAGCACTGGCCTCATGAAGCATCTCTCCAACACCTTCCCAAACAAGATGGGACAAAAATAGCATGGGACTACTCTATGCTGCCTTAAACTTTTTCCACACTTGAGATTCCAGAGAGTAATTTCAGCTAGGTTGGCCAACATCTGCAGAGCTTTTTTGTGTTAAGCACTTTTAGTAATATTCTTCTTCTAGACAAGTGGAGAAAAGAAGCACTCCTATGTCCCCCAAAAACAAAACAAAACAAAAAGATGATAAGACACAAAGTCTTTACTCTAGTGTTTTGTTTTTCCTGAATAAAATATTTTACTTCAAAACATGAAAGCCAGCTGGAGAAATTTCACTTCCAAGGACACTTGTTGGCCCTTGAAAGTTTAGGTCAGGTAAGATTTCTCTTTTTTAGTTTGCAATTTGCATATGTTGGTACCAACTTTCCATCTGTCCATCTGTTCATGGGATGTTTTTCCACATGACCATCAGAGACTACAACATTTCAAAGATACTCGTGACAGTGTTAAGGAATAACTACATTTCCACCAAAAAGGTAGCACAAAGATCTGATTCAGCACACAAGAAAAGACTAAGAAGCTTAAAACAATTAATTTCACAGTAAAAGCTCTTTATCTCCTTATTTCATGTCAAACTACTTTGTAAACACTGGTGGTCAATAGCTAAGAGAACAGCCCCGAATGTCAGGCTTTATTTTAGGATGTTAAGCATGATGCTGTGATAGGATAGCTTCTAAGGTAGACTATCCAAAGGCATCTTAATTTTGGTAACTATAGACTTTCTGAGCAGAATTTACCTAATAATACCAGTTTTTATCAAAAGCTATATTGTTCCAAGTCCCCTCTCAGATGAAAAACAGAAAGTACATTTGAAGTGCCCCTTACAAACACATTTAAAACCCTCCTTATATTAAAGTGAAAGATTTCTTACAGAATTCAGAAATCTTTCAGAAACATTTGTTACAGAATATTAAGATGTATTTGCTGGAAGCCCTCTTTGATAACAGCAGAGTGAATATAATGTGGATAAAGTTGTGGGTATGTGACAACAGTTTTATTTTTAAAAATCAGAAGTTGTAAAAAAATAGATCAAGCCTTCCAAAAGTTTCAAGCAGAAAGTGAGCACATACATTTCTGAAGTCTGAACAGACATGAATCACAAGTTTCCCTGCTAGAGGTTTAATTTCTCAGATGGTAAATAGCCATTGTAAAGCAGCTATATATATATTTTCATTTTGAGGAAAATTTAACACAATAGTGTTCAGCTGCCTATGAGTCTCAATCCTCTCCCGACCTGGAAAGATGATGGTCTACAAATCAGGCTGAAGAAGTATTTATCTTCTGTTTACGCCACCAGATGCACACTAGCACTTTCAATGCTCAACTGCAGGCAGCAATGTGTGAGACTTCAGCTAGGCTCTCTGAACCTCAGTTCAGTCTGTATCAGTTGAAGATTACATTCCTCCAGTTTTCCAACATGCACAAATTGAGATCAAAGTTAGGTCCTAGATGGGATAAATAAACTGGATTTTCAGAATGAGTTTGGCCTTAAGTAGTCCCCTCAGCTCCCATTGCTAACTTTCCTAAGTCTGGTACACAACAAATATAATGCCTTTATTACAAGAATAATTTCTCAGGAAACAGAGACATCTTGGAATAGATATCAGTTCACTGAAAAGTAACTTACAGAGAATGTTTCTCATGTGAAGGCTCCCATAATTAATTTGTTGGCCAGTGTGATTGTAAGGCTATATACACGGAATAATGAGGGACTGCGTATTCTCGCTGACTAGTGCTCTCAGGAAGGCTGTATAGTATAAATGTATACCGCTATTCCAACACTGTGTCAATGAAGTCTCTCTCTGAAAATCTGTAATGATTATATTACAAAAGCAAGCACATCACTTAAGTATCACTTAAGTGTTATGCTGAAAGAAGGACTTCTTTATAAAGGAACTCTGCAATAAATGACATTAAAAGAGTAATACAGTTCCTTTATGTTGGTGCATTTAGCCTTGTAGTTCGTCTGAGAAGTGTAAAAATACCGTCAGAACACACACGCAGTTCTAATAAAAGTTCTGAGATCCACAACATACTTGAGCGAAGGGAACATATTTATGCCAGTCATTTGTAGTAAAATGTCACCCTTTACTGGTCAAGAACTATTTCCAAGTAGATTGTGATTTCCTCTAAATAATACAAGAGAATTAATTCTCACGTCTTCTCCACCCATATTAGAAGATAAAGACGGAACTGCTAATTTTTCTTCATAAGTCATTGAAAACCATTAGTTTAAAAAAATAATTACAAAATCCATACATAGTGCAGATCCTTCAACATGTAAGACTAAAATTCAGTGTGTAGTTAGCGGGTTGTGCAAGCGTAGTGATTTTAGCAACCACTGACAGGGAGTGGAAAGAGTTATGACTACAAGCCAAGTTAACACCTTCAAATTCAGTATCAACCTAACTGTACAAAGAAACCTCTTTGAAGTTTGGAATTTCACTTACTTCTGAATCCACTGAAAACTAGGTTAACAAAGCTGAATTTTATGAAGCAGAGATTTACAAGGACTTGTAAAAGAGCATTGTGGTTCAGCCCATGTTTCATGCCCTATGCATGCATACATTACAGGAAAAAGAAAACTTATTTACAAAACATCTGTGCCCAAATGATTCTAACCTTGCATTTGCACAGACTAAACTTCACATACTGCTAAATTACCACTTGTGTTCATAATGTGTCTCTCCCTTACTTACCTTTTGGAAGTACTGCTAAGAGATTAGCATCAATATCCTTTGTGCTGTTTGCAAGTTCTTCTTTATCTTCAAATGAGAACTCCTTCTGAAAACTGAAAGCAACATCTGGTTTACAGAACTGTGGATATTTCTGCTACAAATCAAATAATGCTGAGATTTAATCAATTTACTGCAAGATAGTCTAACACAGATACCGAAGAAAATATTTTTCACAAGAACAAAACAAGAAATAAGACCAAGAAAGTCACAAAACCAAGCCTAACATAATTTGAAACTTGTTTGGAATCAACTGTGATACATTTTGCATTAAATTACTGACTGGAGACAGCCTTCAAAATGCTCTACTAGCAGTTACATTTGAAACATACTATACTGAATAATTCTCCATAAATAGTAAAACATACTTCATCAAATGCAGCACGGTACATACACTCCACATAGAAGTCTCCTTCATGACTATCCTATTGTTACTGCACTAATCTCTGGATATGGCTCATAATGCACTAGCATAAGCAATTTATCATTTAGTTTTATACCTTGTCTTCTCAAAACAGCAAAAATACCTATTCAAAGGAAACACAATATTTCTTGAAATGTGTTCATAAAATATACAAATTTCACCTGTAAAATGTAGGTGTTGTAATCATCTATAGTAGATATCAACTGTCTGAAGAGACTTTTTTGGAGGAAGTGTTCCTCCTTGTGGGTAAACAAAGTGATATTTTCCTCTCCAATTATTATAAAATTATTAAAAATAGAAACAGAACTGCTGCATTCTACTATTATGACTTCTAAACAATCCCAACCAGGCATAAGAAAACTTACACTCGTCTTAAAATCTTTAGTAAACTGTGTACACAGGTGTAACAGATACAAATCCCCACAGTGATCTTAGGCTCTTCATTTTGCCATGGCAGTGATGTGCCACATGATTTACTGTCATTCTAATAAGACAAATTACACAGTCTTACAACTGGAAAATCTTTCCTTGGGAGAGTTTTTTTCCCCTTGGGAGAGTTTTTAATGGCTTTTTAAAGAACTGAATATCCTTTCATTGGTGGTATTTAGTTAGAAAAGGTAACATAGTAAAAAATGAATTCTGTACTCGCTGTTCCAAAAACTCATTTCTCATTGAAAAGAGTTTTAACATAAAATGACATTTTACATGAACTCCAGAAATATTTGCTTCTTTATAATTTATAAATAATATTTCATTGTAAGTCACTGAAGAGAGGAAAAAACCCTTGAAATTACAATAAAGAAACTGGGCTGTGTCACATTCAGGCACCATGCCGCCTACTGCAAATCATCTCTGCACTTACAGAAATTATTCCAGGTACTGCCAATAAAAGCAATGTTAGCCTTTACAAGAAAACAGAAGATGGAGAGCTGCAATAAGCATTTTCATTACAGAAAACTGTATCCTTATAGGGTGAAAACACTTTAAAGGAACTAAACAGAGACCAAAATAAAATTTATAAACAGCACACAGCAGCCACACACAAATGGGTGCGTAATCTGAGACCGAGCAGAGCCTCAGACAGTTAACTGCATGTTTCTATAGGCCTAACCTCACATTACCAACACTCATGATTCTTATTAGCCTCACAATATGTCATTTTCTTACAGACACAGCTTCTGGAGAACCCCTAAGTGGAGAGATTCACAGTTTCCAATTAAAATCAGCTTCTACTCCTTTTGGCTGAGGATGAGTTTGAAAAATGTGAATAATATTGTCCAAATGTTATAAATCAAACTCTACATTTATAAGATTTGTCTCAAAAGTTATGAGGGACTCAGCTCATGACTTTTGAATACCTGGGATTTACTTAGTAGCATCTCCAATTGCTTCCATAATACTTGTGACAGTGCAGCACCTTAAGATTCCAAAAAATGGGGCTGTACGGAAAAGCATTCACTCATAGAGCAAAATCCTTGTTTAGAATGACTCTGCACCAACATCCTTGACTATGCCTCAGATCCACACAAATTTCCAAGGTAATATCATGCAGAAACAGGACTGGCACCAGCCTACTGTTGCTAAAAGGAACTGTATTATTATAATGCTTGTGCATCCTCAGCAGACTTAAGTATGGTAAACTAGTTATGTTCCCTCCTGCCCCCTCCTCCAATCACCAGGGAGTTCCAGGGACTGTGAAGCCAGAGGCTCTCTAAACTCAGCCTAAATGTCTTTCACTCACTTTCCATCCATGTGTTTATGTACCAGTGTTGTTAGTTACCTTCCTTATTTCTCTTAGCAGAACTTTTGCACATCTACTCAGCTTCCTCAATACAGGCTCTCAATTTCAGAGATTATCTGTAAAAATGTCTTCTACCTATTCCAGTTTTACATCATCTATTTTGTATATGGTCTATTAAAACTTATAAAACTAGGAATTTGAATAGAGAAAGCACTACTATACGACTAGCCAGATGAACGCCAAGATCTACAACACATTTGCCTTTTTATATCTACACTATATTGGTTTCTTCATCTTTCATGAGAAACAAATATGCTAAGGGTTTGCTTTCATCAGTTCAAAGTGACAGAAAAAACTATCAGCCCCCAAAGCACAACTGTGCACTTAGTATTATTACATTACATCCCTTTTCTATTCCTCATCAAGGTCATCCAATCTTCCCTTCCTGTATGTGAGCTCCCTCCTCCTTTGTACCGAGGGTGGCTTCCAACCTTTGCTCATTGGCAGATTTCATTAAAATTCTTTTAATAATCACAAACTACTTGAGTTTAACCCTCGCTGGGCTACACGGCACCACAAGTTATCTGCTTTGGATAAGTCCTTTCAGTTGCTCTTACGCCCTCATTTTCCATTTCCCTCTGGATAGAATGTCAAAACTTATTTACTTGCTTATTTTTAAGTTATTAACTATTACCATACACTGCATATTTTATCCACATTGGAGGATTTTTTCATCTTTGAAGGAATTCTGTTGCAAAGCTGCAGGTGGCATTGCTTGTTTTAAATATTTGCACATTAGAAACACGAAGTATTTTTAATGGATGTATCAGTTACATTGTTTTCACCTCCAAAGAGAATTCAGAGACAGGGTGCTGCTCTGAAGATGATATAATCAAGCCAAACAATTCGGTATTTATAGATAGATTTATAAAATTAGTTCTAAAATGATAGTAGGCATATTTAGGACATGTCACAGTATTCAATAACAACATTCATTAGGAGTCTAAGTTGAGTCAGAATGATGTTAAAGCAACTCCAAATAGTGAAATAATAATAATAATAATTAAAAAAAGTACAGGACACTACTCATAGGGTGTTAAAAAAATACATTCATAAGTAAGTCACCAAGATTTCCTTTTTCCTCAAAGGGATCTATCCAGATGTCTCCCCACTTTATTGGTTTCTCTGCTAGAGAAGCAGTTGCAGCATAATTTAGTTGCTTAAGTGGAGTGAGACAGTCAGACTTGGATTGCCAAGTGTATTGTCCATTCTATCTCATCCACAACCCTATTCTAGATGTATCATAACTATACCTACTCACCTTTGCTTTTCCTAATTTCTCAAGTCAAGCTATATATCTAAGTGGAGATTCTGAGCAGCAGCAGCACCAGGAGTTTCTGTACTTAACAGCTAGGCTATGTATAATTATTATTAAAATAATTTAAAGCATACTTGAGTTTCTCTAAATGAAAAAAAAAAACTTTAGACGTTTTCAAGAATTCTTTCTTCTTAAAGTCCCTGTCAAGCCTGAATACTGAAAAAGAAACTTCTCATCCTTTGCTTGCATGAAACAGACTGTGAAAATGGTTCATGAAATACAACCAACTGCATGAAGTCCCATGAGTTTGTTTCACGCAGGATTTGTGTGTGGTTTGGCCTCAGATTGCCAACAACCTCATTATACTCTTCAATGTTCAAGAATTCATACGATTCCTATTAAAACACAGGCAACAATATTTTACAAGCTTGAAGTTTTTCTTTACCAACAACATGTAACATGACATTAGTAGAGTATTTGACAGTCTGAGCAGCTATACTGCTCTTGCAACTTCCAAAGTAAGTGTGGGCTGCTTCTATACATCAGGGACTCCAGGCTGAAAATCTCATCTTCTGCTGCAGCAGCAGCAGCACACATTTTCTAAATAGCTGTCCCACTAACCTAGTTCCAAGCCCAAAAGCAAGCAAAATTTTGATCCAAATGCCACTGGTAACACTGCCCTGCCATCTAGATTCAGGCTATGGGATATACTGAGTTTTTCTGAAAAACTGCATGAAACTTCACTTTTATACATGCTAGCTAGCTGCTTGGCATTCATTTGTCTTCTTTTTCTCCACGTCCAGGAGAATTTCCTTCTCTGGACTCTAAGGTATAAAAGGTCCCTTCTATGGTCACATCCTTCTCTGCTACTCTCATTTCTGCTTTCCCCTACCTGCCCTCCATAACCAATGCCTCTTCTACACCCTTCTACAGTATCTAAGAAACAACATTTCTTCTTCAGGAAAAAGTTCTTCACAATGAGTGTGGCGAGCCACTGGCACAGGTTGCCCAGGGAAATTGCGGATGCCGTCTGCCTGGAGGTGTTCAAGGCCAGGCTGGATGGGGCCTTGGGCAGCCTGGTCTAGTCTGAGGTGTCCCTGCCCATGGCAGGGTGGTTGGAACTAGATGATCTTTAAGGTCCCTTCTAACCCAAACCATTCTGTGATCTATTCTGTTCTAAAGTGGTAGGGAATCAGATGTGCTCCAGAAGCTGTGAGTTGACTGAAAAGATGCTTGCAAATGACAGCCTGGCTGTCTAAGGCTGAGGGATTCCTCTGCAGTTGAGCCCACAAAACGGCCAGCTGCTGGGGCAGCAGTTGGTTCCCAACCCCTTGACCTCCTCTCTGTGCCATTATGAATGAGTCCAGCAAGCACAAAGGTGGAGTGAGGGAACATGACCTGCCACCTTGTTTAAGTGTAACTGTATCCCCTTACTCAGACTTGTGGAATTATGCCCTAAGATTGTAGGCAGAAGGCAGGACAGCCCTGCAAGGAAGCAGCAACATCACCTCTCCATTCATCTCATTCACCTGCTTCA
The DNA here is from genome assembly GCA_033459285.1 of Clamator glandarius. NCBI lineage: Eukaryota > Metazoa > Chordata > Aves > Cuculiformes > Cuculidae > Clamator > Clamator glandarius. The sequence continues at coordinate 3,094,279 of JAUNZM010000559.1, forward strand.
GCCACCTTCTTTTGCAGGAAGTAGAGCTTTCCACACTGGTTTGCTATACATCTGTATTGTGTCAATGCCATGCAAGGAAAAGTCACTGACAGAAGATTCAGTGCAGAGTGGGACTCTTCCTTTTGCAATGCCAGCTACAAATTTTCGTGTTGCTTAGGGGGTAGCTGGTGGTTTCAATACCTGCTCAGAGCCTCTGCTTTATCTCAAAGCTTGGTCCTGTGAGAGGACCAATAATGATTTTCCCTGACAAAAGAATAAATGTAGATTCAAACAATGACAGCAAGTTGCAATCATGAAACCAGTCGTCTTTTCTGGGCAAGAAAATCTTGATGTTACCTTAACGCTCTCTTCCTTTGAAGCAGTCGTGAAGGCTTAAATCTGATTGCGTTTTCTTTGTCAAAATCTGTGAAATGAAAAAAAAACCCACACGATAGTGAAGATGCTTTAATAAACAGCAAACTTTTAGGAAACTAGGTTATAGTCTCCAATCATAGTCCTTTTCCACTGGAAAAGACTGTACAAAGGCCTTCCATCTAGTCAAAGGAGCATAAGCTCTCAAACTGAAGACAGTGATAAACCAAACCTTTGCAAAAACGAGTACAGACAGTAAAAGTATAAAAAAGCATTAAAACTATATAGAACTGCCATGTTCTAATTCTTGGTGTAACACTGCAGCCTGGGGCTATAATTTAAGCTCTCTGACTCAGTTTCCCAGCTTATAAATGGATGGTAGACATGATTATGAAGCACTCTGCAAATGAGAAATGCTGAAAGCAGCAAGAGCTTTTTTGGCTGCAGCCTAACAATACTACAAAAACTGCATATTCACTGCAGAAGTCAGAGATGCCCAGCTGAGGATCTGTTGCAACACAGTATTACACCATCCATGGCAGAAGTATTTCTGAAGGTTGCCCATTGTTTGGAAGGTTCCTTTTTTTTTTTTTTTTCCTTAATAGCCTTAGAACATGCTTCCTTTCAAAAAGGAACACTTGTTTACCCTGAAAGTAAAATTGGCAGATGCAAGATGCAGCCTTATCTTCAAAAAGTATGTAAAACCACTAGTTCCCAAACCTTTGTGGACCATAGCAAGCAATGGGCAAATTCCTCTCTTTCCCCCCTAGATTTAACTTTTTAGTTTCTGCAGTAATGAGCATGATCAGAGGGCCTAAACAGTGACCACTGGCAAGGGGTACTTGTGCTACGAGTACCATCTCCCTCCATCCAGCAGTGAAGATGCTATTAAGACACCCTAGAGAACTGCTAGCCAGGAAGCAGGAGAGCACCTGGTCAGCGATTGCTGTTAAAAGACATGTGAAGCTACTAATAATTTAATCCCAATGGGAAAACTGCCTTCTGCCCCCATCTGTATTAAGTCAACCACCCCAGGACCCTGAATTAATGAAAAATTGGTTGCTGATTAAGTGTTCATCTTATTTTTCAAAGACAGACCTGAATATTACACAACCTGGACATTAGAAAAATTCAAAAGCAGCAACATCACTTTCACTCTACCTCAGAACTAAGATTTAACTATTTCAGAGAAGAGCTAACTGGTATATAGAATTTTTTTTTGCATATACTATATATTTAAAAATGTAGGTAGGAAGTTTCTTACTTTTGCAGAAAGGGTTTAATGAAACCTGTTATAGCTAACCACATGGATCTTAATTTAAAGAATGTGTCTTTCCTCTATGCCTTTCAAAACTTTTCACCCTCCTCCTGTCTCCCACTTCTTTCTGCCACAACAACAAAAAACAATTTAAAAAAGAAAGTAAAATAAAAAAGACCATTTTAACAGCTTGAGAAAGAGGCTTAGAATGTGCAAACCCACATTTTTTAGGCATCTGCCACAAGTCACTGCAGATTTCAAGCAGCTTTGCTAACAGCGTTCTTCAGTTTTAACAGGCAACGTTTTCCTGGTTTTGTTAACATACATTTTCTGCTTCCAAATAAATGAAGAGTTAAAGCACACAGATTACACAGAAACCATCATGCTAAATTGAACCAGAGTATTATAAGAAAAACAGTATGAATGGTACATAAATAATTAAATTTTACAATACAGCATTAAAAAGAATACTCCGTGCCATAACTATCCTCTAAAACGTCCAGATTTACATTACTGTGAGTAGACTATGCAGTAACTTAAAAAGCCCAGCTCAGCATCAGCTTAGCTAATCAGAACCAGTCCTATCTTAAATTTACGGCTGTTCTAACAGGATATAACCCATCCTACAGCTTTTGGCACTAGAACAGCTGTCCACCATGAAAACCACAAGTAGACCACAGAGAAATTCTCCCTTCCCTAGCCAGAACTGGAGAGGGGATACGAGAAGGGAAGAAAGTAGTTTTCATTGCTTTGCTGGGAGGATGGAGGGAGAAAGGCTGCTAAGGGGGGGGGACACAAGCCATTCTGACTGCTATCCATTAAACACATTCAGCAACATTCATACATACTATATCTATAATGCCTCAACAACATCTTAAACCTTTACTGCATTTCACAGGGGGAAGCTCCTCTCTTCACAAATTGCCCCCCCCAAACACCCTAAAACAAAAACCCCAACCACGCAATTAAATTCTGTTATACAGTTTTGAGATTTTATGTATGTCCTCCTGTTCAAATTAAACCCCACGTGGGAGGATTAAAGTCCAATAAAACTTATTTACGACAATAAGGAAGTCTTAAAATTAAAAACAAACACAGGAGAAAAAGTAAAGCAAATCTGCTTTAAAAGCAAATAAATATGCCCCCACGAGAAACATCAGTTTAACAGTCTTAATTCAACGGTTAATTTGACGAACCCCCCCAACCTCAAAGTACCTGCCACACAGAAGGAAAATCTTTGCAACAGCATTTTGTTCCTTTTTTTCCTTCTTTTACTGAAGAGTTCTGCATGTGCTTATAACCACATTAAAACAATTTAAAATATTTGTATTTAAGAGTATATTTACTGAAGTGTAAATCAAACTCCCTCTCAAGTTTAACCATTTGTTCAGTCTAGTTCCTCCCCCCACCACTTAGGTACAAACTTCCAGATAAACCCACTATCCATAGTTTAATACATAGGGAACTAAAAACACTGAATTAAAAAAAATAAATAAAGTAGACACAACCTTCCAGTAGTACTTAGTATATTTAAAGGCCCTAAGTCGGTGGCAAGCTAAGCTAATTAAAAGATCCATCTAATCGGATCTTTCAATAGTGTCCTTTAGGAAATAATGAAATAGCCTAGGTGACTAACCAGATACCGATTGCTAAAGTAGCTCATGTAGCTGCATAAAAGCCCGTCAAACAATATTTACACATGCACACATATATATGAGAGAGATTATACACAGACAAATGAACTGCATTTTCTGCTGTCTACTTGGAACTCTTACCTTGCTCCTCAGGGTATTTAACAGTTCCCAAATAGCTGGAGATCCAAGGATTTCTGAACATGGTTGCACAAACAAAGGATTCAGCAAAGAGAAACTACAATAGCAGCTAATTCCCAAGCAGCCACAGCCCTAGGCCTGTCTTAGCAATATCGTGTGGAGATTTTTCATAGCACAGGACTCGAGCTGTCAGGCTATCGCGTCCCAGGGAGTACAGTAAATGCATAGCAATAGGCTGCAAGCTGGAGCAGCTCAAGCCAGTAATCAGATTACAAACAGAAATTAGGCACATGAATGCTAAAACAGATTGGGGAACTGTGATTGGGAGATTTATAATATTACCACTTCAAAGATCCAGCCAAATCACACTATATATTCCTGCAAAATGAATGCAGAAGCCCTATATTCTCAAAAAAAAAAAAAAAAAAAAAGAGAGAAAACCTCCAAGAGGAGAAATAATTCCTTCATATCTCTAATCAGGATAAACGGCTTGCTTAATAAGACAGCATCCAGGCTGCCAAAAAAATGCAGTCTGTTAATCATATCATTATGTTAAAATGTTTTGCCTAACTATTAGTTGGAGCACTTAAAACAGACAAGATTTATGGATAACATATGAGCAAAATTACTGGTGGGGGTGGGGATTTAAGGACACCACAGGTCCAAATATTTTAATTTGAGACAGAAGGTGTAAAATTGCACAAAAGTACTCTCTGGCTACCATATTTTTGTATTAAGCAGATATGATGGATTTTGGATTGAAGAGTAGGAACCCTTTGTAGTTAATTTTGAAAGTCTGGAAGTATTTATTAAAAATGGTGCAATAACCCTGGCTCAGTTCTCCACACTGAACTACCTGATCATGTAACACACACAGAAAGCAGCATTAAATATGTGACTGAAGCAGGTCCACATACCTAACCCCATCCAACCAAAGGCAGCAACTGCCTACTAGCTTTCCCCCTACAGACTTCTTCCCTTCAAGAAGATTTCAACTATTATTAGTAGAAAACTCACCACAAGGCTGAGGTTGTCAGGACTGTGGTAGTTTAAAAACTGAAGTTCTTAGCTTTTCTTACTTGGTTTTAAGAAGCTGGTACAAAAGGACCCTGATCCATGCTGGGAACATCTATGTATAGACAAAATATAAGCAATCATGCAGTGAAAGAGACTGCTTAACCACAAGTGAATAATATAATCTATCAAAACCTTATTAATTTTCGTTGTTTCACCATAAAGTTGTATTTAGCCTAAGTCATCTAAACACTGCTTTTTATGTTAACAAGCTCTTGCAATGGGTAGAAGAGTATATGCTCCATCTTGTCTAATTCCCCTGCTATTTGTATTCATTTAATTATTTTAAAATGTGAATAATGTTGGTGTCACATTAACCAAAGCACCTTTTATTAGCTGATCTTTCAACAGTGCGGAGCTCCCTGGAATGAGTCACCCAACACATGGAGGCCTTGAAGCCTCTAAGTCACCAAGTATTATCCTCTGTTCAGAAGTATTTAATGGTATGTACTACATTTTTTTCTTTGCTTGTAATCCTACTGGCTCTCACGTTTAATTCTAACCATTTCACAGCACTACCTACAGAACACAAACTAAACACTGCTGTGCTTTCCTGACCAGCTGTGAAGGCTTACATGTACTTCAGCCTCATACATACAAAAGCAGTAACAAAAAAAGGGATCTGTTGACGCTGGACCAAAATTGCCATTAACCTGAAAACCCGCTTTATAGCCTAGACATAACTGCAGGTGTGCTTAAAATACAAAAAAACCCCCAAAAACGAGACTGTGCAGAAATAACAAAGAAACTGCTGGTAATAGCTAGTGGGGACATTCTGGACCAGTATCTGTGTGAGTATATCAATAAAAAGAGACATCTAGTTCTGAAAAGGTCACTTCTTTCCAAACCCTACTTGTGTCAAGACTGCTTACTTGATCATGAGAATTGAGCATTTTTAAGCGTGTTTAACTCATCTGGTACACAGGAAGGGAATTGTTCCTCAAAGTGCAGCTAAATAACACTCATTTGATAAATCTCATGGCTGCAGTCATTATCAAGGTAGAAGGAAAAGTCAGACCTGACAGCTGTGCTCATGCAATAGCTCTCAGCTGCCAAGACAGACAATCCTACCCATTTCTCTCTGTGGGACCTTGCTAGGTCCTGCTTCCCTAGTGACCCAGTCAGATGACTAAACTGGTAGTAAGTATACTCTTTTATTTTTGCTGAGTATGCTTTTCAGGAGGTGCTGGATCTTATCATCAGGAAAGGGATTAATGCTTCTGGCTAACAAAGGAGGTAACCTTAGCTTTACTGTCATCCCTGTGTCTAGCAATGTCCTGCATGACAGAAAGGCAGAGGTGTGTTCGTATTCATGGTAGGAGGGGACAGGCTCCTGCATTTCTTTGTTTTCATTGTCAACATATTTGCTTCGGAAACTGTCGGCCTCTGGCCTGGACAGGCGCACACTCTCCTGGGTGAAAAACTGATTGAATGACCGGGCCCAGAGGGTGGTGGTAAATGGAGTTAAATCCAGCTGGAGGCCAGTTACAAGTGGGGTTCCCCAGGGCTCAGTCCTGGGTCCAGTCCTGTTTAATGTCTTTATCAACGACCTGGATGAAGGCATCGAGTGCTCCCTTAGCAAGTTTGCAGATGACAGCAAGCTGGGAGGAAGCGTGGATCTGCTGGAGGGTTGGGAGGCTCTGCAAAGGGACCTGAACAGACTGGACTGCTGGGCTGAGACCAACGGCATGAGGTTTAACAAGGCCAAATGCCGGGTCCTGCACTTGGGGCACAACAACCCTAAGCAGAGGTACAGACTAGGAGAAGCCTGGCTGGAAAGGTGCCAGGAGGAGAAGGACCTGGGGGTGTTGGTTGACAACCGACTGAACATGAGCCAGTAGTGTGCCCAGGTGGCCAAAAAGGCCAATGGCATCTTGGCTTGTATCAGAAATGGCGTGACCAGCAGGTCCAGGGAGGTTATTCTCCCTCTGTACTCGGCACTGGTGAGACCGCACCTCGAGTACTGTGTTCAGTTCTGGGCCCCTCACCACAAGAAGGATGTTGTGGCTCTGGAGCGAGTCCAGAGAAGGGCAACAAAGCTGGTGAAGGGGCTGGAGAACAAATCTTATGAGGAGCGGCTGAGAGAGCTGGGGTTGTTCAGCCTGGAGAAGAAGAGGCTGAGGGGAGACCTTATTACTCTCTACAACTATGTGAAGGGAGGTTGTGGAGAGGAGGGTGCTGGCCTCTTCTCCCAAGTGACAGGGGACAGGACGAGAGGGAATGGCCTCAAGCTCCGCCAAGCGAGATTTAGGCTTGAGATTAGGAAAAAGTTCTTCAGGGAGAGGGTGGTTAGGCATTGGAACGGTCTGCCCAGGGAGGTGGTTGATTCACCGTCGCTGGAGGTGTTTAAGGTTATGGTGGATGAGGTACTTAGGAGCATGATTTAGGGATTGGTGGGAATGGTTGGACTCGACGATCCAGAGGGTCTCTTCCAACCTGGTTATTCTGTGATATTGTCCTCAGCATCCTTCTGGTGATTAAGGTCCAGAAGGTAAAGCAAGCATAACTACAAAAAGAGAAAAAAATCTAGAGTGCCATTCACAAAAGCATGTATTTTAAAGAGGTTCATGCTTGTACTGTTCAAATTGTACTCACAGAAAGAGGCCAGTTTCTTTAACAGCTCTGGCTACTAGCTGGGGAGGAATACTTGTGATAGGCTTTGGTGTAAGTAGAACTTCTTTCTCTACTATTTATGGCTGGCAGGTCAAGAATACATAGGACATCTCATGGAAGCAAAGAGAATTATTACAGGGGAAAGTAAAATATCCATTAAAAAGCCTATCTGTATCAATGTTTTCCACAAAAAAAACCCCAACCCAACAATAGTCTAGAGTCTGACTTCAATCTCTCTTCATGTTGGGTTGGAAGGTGATCACCAGTCATGGCTGTGTGCATATCTATGAGTTCATATTAATGTCACTGCTGTTAAAACTAAAACTGTGCTACTAAGCAGAATCCCTGACCTCAGAGTTCATTCATTTTCACTTCAAGATGAGGATTGTCTGTTAACATTCCTTCCACTCTTAAAACTCTTAAGGTCAAGAGATGCTGGAGCCTCAAAATTTTACACTAATGCTATGCACTTCACACAGATCATTGGGAAGATATAACTTTATGTAACTGACAACTTTGCTTCCTCAGAATCACAGAATCACAGAATAACCAGGTTGGAAGAGACCCACTGGATCATCGAGTCCAACCATTCCCACCAATCTCTAAACCATGCCCCTAAATACCTCATCCACTCTCACCTTAAACACCTCCAGTGAAGGTGAGTCAACCACCTCCCTGGGCAGACTGTTCCAATGCCTAACCACCCTTTCCGTGAAGAATTTTTTCCTTATCTCGAGCCTAAATCTCCCCTGGTGGAGCTCTTGTCCTGTCCCCTGTCACTTGGGAGAAGAGGCCAGCACCCTCCTCTCCACAACCTCCCTTCACATAGTTGTAGAGAGTAATAAGGTCTTCCCTCAGCCTCCTCTTCTCCAGGCTAAACAGCCCCAGCTCTCTCAGTCGCTCCTCATAAGATTTGTTCTCCAGCCCCTTCACCAGCTTCGTTGCTCTTCTCTGGACTTGCTCCAGAGCCTCCTTTCAAAAAGGGATCTCCTACTGCAAGACAGGTCTCTTCGTTGTCCCTTAACCTGTTTTGTCAGTGGAGCAGATACCTTGATAAAAACAGTAAGTCAGCAGGGTCAAGCAGTTCTATAAGGAAAGGAAGTCACAGAATTAGGGGTTTTGATGTTTGTTTGGAAATAGTAGGTTTAAGAGCAAGTCTTTCCCAGAAGAAAATAACTCCATCTCCAAATATGTAATGAGGGAAGAATGGAGGGTATTTTGTCCATCAAAGTGATCCAGTCTCCAGGACCTAGAAATATGCTCAGCCAAACTATGTATGAAGGCTGTGTTACAAATTAGTAGTAATGTTCTTGTCCTTCTCTGCCATCACTAATTCCTGAGCATTAGCAGCTTCCAACATAAGCAAACAAAAAGAGAACAACAGTCCAGCAGTTAGAGAGGAAGGCAGCCCAGCTGGAAGTTAAGTTTGCTGTCATCTGGGCGAAGAGCTAGAGGTTAAGCACTCATACATGTCAAATCTGAGACTGCTCATGAAAGACCAGTTGGCAGCTAAATGTTGTTCTGAAGCATCCCACAGGAAGAGAAGGAACTTCCTTTTGTCTGGCAAAACTAAACACTGTAATCAAAGCTGGAGTTTAAACGGCTTGCAAAGGTCTTCCCAACTTAGAGGGCTGCCAACCCCAAAGCACTCATGAGTTAGGCATCAGATCCCACCAAGATCAAGTCTTTTTTTCGTTCTGAATTTTGATCACTTATGAATTTATATTTAGACGTGTTCCTCTGTGATAAGGAAAACTAGATACTTTGTTATGACTTGCAGTTATTGTAAAAACAAAAAATCATAGCAGCCCATGACAGCTCTTTGAATAAAGCTTAAAAATAATTTTTTTTTTAAAAAAAAATCAAGAATGCAGAGGAAAGAAAACCCACAGTGACTGCAAAGAAACTTTCAGCAAATATGCTAGTTAGGTAAACAGGAGTCTGAGCAGCATGGAAAACTGAAATGATCTGTACAAACAAGATAATGAAATCGTATTTTCAAACATACTTCATGAGTAGAGGTCTAAAGGAGCTCATGAATTTTATCCCACTGCTCTGCTCCTGGACAAGGAGAGAACACATTTGGAATAGCAAGTCAAAGAGAGCTGTGCCAAGGTCTGAGACACAGTGAATGCTCTCAGGAACAAAGGTCAGAAGAGTGCACCAAACCTGACCACTCTCTTCCATCACTCCACGTGGTCTTCCTTTCCAGGCTCCAGGCCACAACCCCTGCCCCAAGCCACCCTGTTAGGCTTTGGCACATAGGTGTGTATTTCCAAAAGTCATTGGTAAGGCAGTACAAGCGCCTCCCTTTTCTTATTTCCTCTTTCCCCCACCCTCCAGCAAATTCTGTCAAGGAGTTCAAGAAGTCATTTAGACTGAAGCTAAAGGATAGGTCAAAAAGTTAACGGATTATTACTTCAGCAGCATAATCACTTAACAGAAAGTTGTCATTTCAAGTCACATTCAAGTATACTAGCTAGTAAACATAATGAATATTCTGGGTTGACTATGCCAGTCAGTCTTGTCTTTTTCATCTGAACCCCATGTACACGGGACTGTGATATTCTCATTTCCTAAATGGAGGCCATTTGTACAGATTTTTAAGCTAGAATAAAGATTTCTGACATGGTATCATTCCTCCAGTGGGAAGCAAGTTTAATCCTTTACACTTTGCTTTTTTCCCCCCACTCCCAATGTGCAATAGTTTTTGAATAATTATGCTGGCAATAATATTCCTGATTTTTGACTAGTGGTTATATTTTGGGCAAGTCTCGAGATAAACTTTAGCACTGCGCTACCTGCATAATGTACTTTAAAACCAGTAACATGCAAAGAGATGAAATAAGCTGATTAGGAAGCATCATAAAGGGGACAAAGTTCAAGATGACAGATGTGTTAAAAAATATGTACGGTCTTTTTGCACTGAATGTGCATTCATGTGCTCTGGGAAAAGGAGAACAGCACGTATTTTTCCACGCACACTCTAAAAAACCTTTCAGTCTCTGGATTAATATCTCAGATTTAAAGAAACCTCACTCAAGTCATTAATTTAAGCACCCAAAATCTAGTACCTTTCAATCTTGCAACACATTTTCATAATAAGGTAATGTCCCCTGATGTACCTACATGTCGCATCACTGTTCACAAAACTGCATGGCGAGACTGTAACATAATTAAAGATCTTCAAGGTTTTCCTCTTTAGGAGTAGGATCAGTCTAGACTATCTCCTTAAAGGAAGTTCAAAGGTCACAAACTCTCTCACACGTGGTTATCCGATATACCAGTGAGACACATTATCTGAATCGAGTCAGACCAATTTGTCTGTGGACCTGAAACAGTACCAGAAGAGGAGTGCACAGGCCAGGGTTAGGCACGGACCAAGCAGACAGCGGGAAATGATGGATAAGGCAGGAACTTGTTTCCCGTAGTATGTACAATTTAAATGATTAAAAAGCCCAAGGAAAGATGGGTTTTTACCTAGGAAAACAATACTTGAGAGCATTATACACCAGGGCCCACTGTACAGTAGCTGCAGTTCATAATGTGAAGGCAGAGGGCTAACCACAGCTCTGTGGGTAGCCTTCACAGAAGGCAGGACACAAGCAGCAGTTTCTTTACTACTGTAGTGAAGAGAGCCTTGCTGCTGCAATGACCAAGGGCGTAAGCTGCTGTTGGGAGAAACAACCTGCAAAACTTCTGCCTCCAAGCAAGTGGCCAGGGTTTCTAGGGTGTTTTCCCCATCTTCTGCTACTCTTCTCAGTCTCTGGAAAACTTTCTGCCCGAGTGCAATTCAACCACCAGCACAAAGCCATCTCCTAGCCTGGAATTGCAAGTGACCCTGTGCAGTTAAGTGACACAAAAAGCACAGCTGTGCTACTGAGCTTTCTCCTGGCTGCTCTCGAACATCTCTGCACTGTTATCTCTGCATGAATGTAAAAGCCCAATAAGGGAGCAGAGAGGCTCACATACCACAGGGAAGAATTTATAACAAAGTTCTTTAGCTCTTCTTGATAGTCATCTAAGGTAAACACTGATTTTGTTTACCGCTGCTATGTGACATTTTGCAGGCCACATCATAACCCTGCAAGCTTACCTTGAAAGGTAACTGTCATTTCCAAGCCTAAGGCAGACAACAAATACGTGACCACAGCTCCCATCCTATTTACAGCGTGTTGCAATGCATTTTCAGAAAATTAAATATTTAGTAAAAGGAAAAAAAGCATGTGTTTTATTCAAGAGCTGATGGTCAAGGTAGGACAGCTCAACTGCAAGTGCTGCCAATGTAAATAATATCAGTATGAATAAGCACATGTACCAGGCTTCATTTGCATCCAGCATGGATAAGCAAAAATTCATGAGGAAAGAAAGTCTGGTTAGCACAGTGATTCTGCAGTTCCAGAGTCTGTTCTCTAGAGAGCTGGTTTAAATTCATAGCAGCCACAGGCTTTACTCGTTATTGCCTTCACAAACTCACTAGTCCCCTGCAAATATCACAAACATGCTCAGTGCCCAGGAGGGTATCAATCACCAATAGCAAGTTACTCATAGGTCAGATCAGAAGTACTTTCTGAGAGCTGCACAGGAGAGCTCACACAGCACTTGTCTGTTCTGTACTTGTATAAATCAATGGGTAGATATTTTTGGTTTGGTTTGGTTTTTTATTTATTTATTTCTTTTATTTTTAAGGCTGCCTTGAAGCAATACTTAACTAGCTTTGAAGCAATGTAGTTAAGTTATGGTTTGCACACAGGCAGCAGGTGCCAATATTCCCCTTCTACAGGGAGCAGGATCCCTCCTTCAGCCAGTAACAGTCAGTCTTCCAATAAAGGACATAAAACTGTACAAGGGAAAAGAAATAAGTTCTGAAATCTTACAAACAAAAAAGCCATTTGCCTCTGTTCAGGTATGTCTCTGAAAGCAGGCAGCACAAGCAATAAAAACACACTTAGCAAAGGCCACTGCTAAACATTCATGTATATGGAATGACAGTGTGAACTGGTGTCCTACAGTTATAAACAAGCATAAGAGAAATATATCAGGAAAAAGAACTACAGTTATTAACATTTACAGGGAAGGATTTTTTTTTTAAAGCCATCTCTAGAATAATACTTGATGTCGGCCAGCTGTGCTCAGACAGCAGCAGCTCCCTGGCAGCATGCTGTTAGCGCTGCAGTACTGGGTCATATCTCCTGGGGTCTGGGCTGGATCTGTCTGAGCTGCACGCTCTCCACCACCATCCAGCTTGTTCCATCCCCAGACACCACCACCATAGCTTGCCTAATAAGGCCACACGCAAGTTGACTGGCTGGCTTATAGGTCACCCAGTGTTTACCTTGCAAGCCGGCAGCACAGCAATGGCTGGAGCCTACCTACCCCTTCCGCACACAGAGGGGGCTTAGCCAGCCCTCCTCAGCTGCTGTGCCATTGTGCTGCAGAGCCAAAGGAATCTCGGCAGACCAGCATGGGTCAGGAGCTCTCACTGCTCCTGTAAAAGGAGCTAAGCGCAACCAACAGCTCTCAGCTGAGGGAGACGTACTTCAGTTTCACCACAGGCAGCATGAAAACTGTAGGGAGTTCAAGTAAATTTTCATCACAGCACATTTTAGGACCGCTAGGTTGATAAAATAATCAGGTTTCTGACTGCATGAACTCCTTGAAAGTAGGCCAGCAGCGTGGGTATAATCAGCCACCTTCACAGCTCCAAGACAGCAGACAGGTACTTGTCAAACACCAGAACCAAGTAAACTAGATGAAAGCAAGGTACAGATACTCATTTGAACACTACTATTTAATTATTTAACAGTCTTGCTCAGTGATGGTGAGTCGCACTGCAATTCAGACAGATGGCTTCAAAAGTAATGATTCACTCTCCCAAAAATAGCTACCTGGCAAAAATATCCATGCTTCTGCTGCTTGCTGCCTCTCTCATGATTCAGACTAGTTTTTCCTTTATAACTCTCCCAAGGTAATTTCAATTATGCTAGATTTGCACACCATCCTATCCTTTTTCCCAGCATAGGGTCTGCACTGAAAGCCATGAGACCTGCCTGTGGTCAGATCCAGTACCCTGAGGAAAGCAGCACAGGTCACATCCTCCCACAGTGCTGCTGTGAGCCCCCTCCAAGGAGTGGCTCAGAGTCATTTTTTCCCTACAGGTCAGTACAAACAGTGCATTTCTGTCCTTCACTGCCCCACATCTGGCACTGAACAGTAAAATACCAGGACAGTTCAGATGTTATTTGTATCCTGATATTTCTAAAATCAGCATCCAATCTGCTAAATACTTTGCTGCCTTGAATGAAGCAACCCCAATGAGTGCACTGCCAGAGGGCCGGCAGAGACCATCCCCGGTCATCAGGGATAAGCACAGAGAACATGGGTATATGGAACTGGAGAGCAAACTGGGGATCGTGCCTATTGCCCTGACAACTTTCAGTTCTTGCATTTTGTAACTCCATATCACAGCTCCTTAGCACTAGAAAAACAGCATCACCCTGTAAGGCTTAAATACCTATGGAGTACTACCAGATGTAATGATATGTTTACCAAATTATTCTCATAGGGAGAAAAGTCTCTAATGTGCAGGGAGTAAAACTAAACCATGATTATCATCCCACTGAAAGAAACCAAACTGCCACAGCTTTGTCCTGCTCCTGCAATGAGCCTGGGGTTCACACTATTATAATTAAAAGTGATATGGCCAACTCACTTCTTAAATAGTGCCTGTTAAAAAATGCAGCTGGGAACCACGCTGACAGTTTGTAAGCTTAGCTATTATCATTTTGGGCTGAAGCTGTGCCCAGATGTACACACAGATCTTGGCTCAGAACTGCTGATTTTCTTCTACAAGTCTATTCCCACACAATAGATGCTTCACTAATACAAAGAAATGGGGCACACAATCAAAAAAGGGCCAGTCATACACAATTACACACAAGTAGTCCTAAAATAAACTAACTTGCTTTGTGCCAAATTTGTTTAGATCAGCAGCACAGTATGCTCTTATGACCATCTAATGTTAATAATGAATGCTGTAGGAAACTAAATAACACACTAGGAATGAGATAGACTGGTGCATGTGCATTAGACCACTTAACAGAGTTTTAGGAAGAAGTCAGGACAGCCCTGAACTATGGAAGTCAGTCACACTTCACAGACATACATGCTGGGACAAACTCGAAGTATCAGGGGCAACACTGTCCCTCATCTTGGCTAAAAAGGAGAATCTCAAACACAGCATATGCAGAAAAAAATACTGTGATACACTCACAGGTCACTGCTTAGCCAACACCAGTTAATTTAGGACAGTTAGTGTAACTGGACACCAGCAAATGCTTTCAAATGCTTTTATGCTTTTGCAGTTTTAATTTTAAAGGGGAAGCAAAGTAAGAGCTGATTTTTCTCCACTTGAACACTCCAATTTTCCATCTTTGTTCTCAGACATTCAGAATTCCAAAAGACAAGCGTCAGAAAGGAATGTTTAGGTCAGTTTAGAAAATATAGAATCACAGAACCCGTACATCCCTAGGCCTTTGAGATCATCAAGTCCAACTGCATCTGTCAACTACTAAAACATCCCTCTAAGTGCTTCATCTATTCATTTATTAAATACCTCCAGGGATGGTGAATCAATCATCTCCCTTGGCAACCTGTTCCAGTGCTTGATAACCCTTTCCATGAAGATGTTTTTCCTAATGGCCAAGCTGAACCCTCCCTGGAGCAGCTTGAGGCCATTCCTTCTCATCCTATCACCTATCACTTGGTCAAAGAGACCAACACCCAGCTCTACAACCTCTTTTCAGGCAGTTGTAGACAGAGATAAGGTCTCCCCTCAGCCTCCTCTTCTCATGGCTACACAACACCAGTTCCCTCAGCTGCTCCTCATAAGACTTGTTCTCCAGCCCCTTCTAGAGCTTCACTGCCTTTCTCTGGACGCACATCAGGACCTCAATGCCTTTCTCATAGCGAGGGGCCCAAAACTGAACACAGTATTTGAGATGCAGCCTCACCAATGCTGAGTATGAGGGGGGCAGAATCACTTCCCTGGTCCTGCTGGCCACGCTGTTTCTGATACAAGCCTAGATGCTATTGGGCTTCGTGGCCACCTGGGCACACTACTGGCTCATGTTCAGTTGGATGTCAACCAACATCCTCCAGGTCCTTTTCTACCAGGCAGCTTTCGAGCCACTCTTCCCCCAGCCTGCAGTGTTGCATGGGGTTGTTGTGTCCCAAATGCAGGACTCTGCACTTGGCCTCATTGAACCTCATCCAATTGGTCTCAGCCCATCGATCCAGCCTGTTCAGATCCCTTTGCAGAGCCTTCCTACCCTCAAGCAGATGGACACTTTCATTCAGTTTAGTGTAATCTGCAGACTTACTAAGGGGATATTCAATCCCTTTGTCCAGGTCATTGATAAAGATATTGAACAGAACAGGATGCAACACAGAGCTCTGGGGGATAGCACCTGGGGGATTGGCCACCAACTGGATCTACCTCCACTTACCATGACTCTTCGGGCCCGACCATCCAACCAATTTTTAACCCAGCAGAGGATGTGCCTTTCCAGGCCAGTGAAAGCCAGTTTCTCAAGTAGAATACTGTGAGAAATGGTGTCAAAGGCTTTACTGAAATCCAAGTACACTACATCCATACCCTTTCCCTCATCCATTAAGTGGGCCACCTTGTCATAGAAGGAGATCAGGTTAGTTTGGCAGGACCTGCCTTTTATAAACCCATGCTGACTGGGCCTGATCACCCGGCTGTCTTGTGTGTGCTCTGTGATAGCTCTCAAGATGACCTGTTCCATGACCTTTCTTGGCACAGAGGTCAGACTGACAGGTCTCTAGTACCCTGGAGTCTCTCTCCTGCGCTTCTTGTAAATGGGTGCAATATCTGCCAAGCTCCAATCAAGTGGAACTTCTCCAGACAGCCAGGACTGCTGGGAGATGATCGAAGGGGGTTTGGCAAGCTCCCTTTCATCATGTCCCTTAATACCCTTGGGTGGATCCCATCTGGCCCCACAGACTTGTGAATGTCTCATTGGCCAAGCAGGTCTTTAACCATTTCCCCTTGGATCACTGGAGCTTTGTTTTCCTCTCCCTCCCTGTGTTCTGGCTCATGAGGCCGAGTACCCAGAGAACATATTACCTTGCTGTTACAGACTGAGGCAAAGAAAGCATTAAGTACTTCAGCCTTATCCTCATCCTTCACCACTAATGTCCCCTTGTATCCAGTAAAGGACAGAGATTCTCCTTGGCCTTCCTTTTCTTGATGATATATTTGTAGAAAGGTTTTTTTATTATCTTTCACAGAATTAGTAGATCTAAGTTCTGGTAGGGCTTTAGCCCTTCTGATTTTTTCTCTACACGATCTTACTTCATCCCTGCAGTCCTTCCAAGATGCCTGCCCCTTCTTCCAAAGTTCACATACTTTCCTCTTTTTTCTGATAACCACCTACATCTCTCTGCTCAGCCAAGCTGGTCTTCTCCCCCCTGCCAGATCACTTTCTGGCACATGGAGCCAGCCTGCTCTTTCACCACCAGGATTTCTTTCTTAAAGAGAATCCAGTCCTCTTGGGCTCCTTTGCCCTTAAAGACCGTCTCCTGTGGAACTTCATCAACCAGTCAGTGTGTCCTCCAGAAGTCCAAGGTGGCTGTTCTACTGACCCCAATCCTTACTCCTCCTATATCTCAGAAGTCTATCATCTCGTGACTGCTGTGCCCCAAGTGTCTTCCAACCAGGCCTTCTCTGTTCACATACAACAGGTCCAGCGGGGCACCTCCCCTAGTTGGCTCACTCACCAGTTGTGTCAGGAAAAAACACAGCAGTATGTACTTTGTTGTGCTAAAGATGTATAGAATGAAAAAAAAAGAATTAACATTCTTTTATTTGTATTCTGAATCTCTTAAATGCAGAAGGAGACCTAAGTGGTAAAGAGGTCACCCATATGAAGAAGCACGGCTTTTTCATCACATGGGACAAAGCACAAATACTGCACCCAGTTATACCCGACTGGTGCAGAGCTGGAAGGTAAAGTTCTTACTGAATTCTTCAAGAAGTGAGTAGAGAAGTAATTTCAGCAAAATCTATGCATATCAACAGTGATGCTGAAATAACAGAGTAATGGCTCACAAAAGACCCCTATTTTAAATCAAGACTGAAGAATTTCTTCCACTTACACTCCCTCAAAAGAGCCACTTCCCCTGGTGACCTTACAAGAGTCAACTGTCACCCCAGCCCTCGGTCATACAAGAGGAAACACATCTACTACTTAATCAACAATTACGTGCTGCAGGCACACATTCACTGAGAAGACAGATCCCGTTTCAGTGAGGTAACAGGGAGGTGTTCTTCCTCTGACATACAGATGGTCAGTTCAAGCTCAAACACTGTGACTTTGTTCAAATGAAATGTATTGAGCAGAGAAAACAGCCTATGAATTAAAGAACAAGGGCAGCTGCTTGGGGTCTTGAGAGGTTTGTTACAGTCCAGCCCCCTTGAGCCACCTTGGGTACATACAGAAGACAGCCCCATAGCTAGTGCTATCTTGATGCCTTTGTGATAGCTGGGAAGGAGTGCTCTGCTACACCACAGGTTTTATACCACAGGGAAGGAACTCAGCAGTACTTGCCCCAGAGTTCACACATCTTCCTGAGACCAGAACTGCCAGTCCCAGTTCTAGTCCTTTTTTAGTCTCCTAGCCCTCCATCCTTGCCAATCCTTCTCCTCTGACTTTATTTCTGCTGCCTTCTGCATACCACACCACCTTCCTCCTGTACTGCATCCAGTGAGTAATCCCACTGCACTTGTATTCTTCAGTGTTTCCAAATCTACATCATCTTCTCCCCTGGCTCTTCTCCAGTTCCCACTGCAGACTCTCCCACTAGAGACTCAGTCTCAACTCAGCGGTTCTCTTCAACCATCCCACCCCCTCCCCAAACAAGACCACCTTCTTCAGCAGAGCTTTGTTTTCTTTCTTCAGGAGGTTTCAGTAAAGGGGTGACCAATCTAGCAGACTTGATGCTTACCCTCCCCTTTAGTAAGCAATGGGAAACTGAGGATGTGCATTTGTGGGAGCTGAGCCAACCCACAGTACACAAAGCTTAACTTCTGCAGCACACTATGGAGCAGGCCAACAACAGCAGGTTGACAGCATAAGCATGTTGATAGTCTTGGGTGCTTCTGTTTTGCAGGTAAATTCACTTAATCAGTCAACTTGTTTGTCCCATGAAGAACACCAAAGCAATGCTGTGCTGTTTGAAGAGAGGCAATGAACTTATGTCATGTTAAAAAAGACATCTCTTGAAAGACGGAAAAGACAGGCCGCTTGGACAAATTAGAGTTGGAAAGAGTGAAAGACTCTCCAGATGTCTTGATGGTCACTGGTTATTACATCAATACCCTAACAAACAGTTATAGAAAGGGTGCTGGATGAGCTCTTTGCAAGACATGCTTTACAAACCAGGTTTTGAAAATATACTTTAATTAATATTTGTCTAAAAGTGAGGCAAAACCAGTGCAGAGGAATAGTGCCTTAACTTTGAAATCAGACATGCAGAGTACAATCCCTCTTAGCCAGCAGGACACACTGCAACACAGCCCTGTGTCAAGTGATGCTACAAAACCCTCAGTCACTAGGGGCCCGTCACATGTGAATACAGCCTAGTGCTGAGCTGAACGTCCAGACTTCTCAGATAAGGTAGCACAACATGTTCAGCTCCTGCAGAAAGACAGAACTTAGGATAGGGAGCAAAACCCTGCAGAGAAACAGGGCAAGTTCTGCAGTCAGTCTTCTCTTTGTCATCCACACCACATTCTCCCCAAACCAAGGACCTTGCACGTCTCAGGAGCAATGAGATGTCACAAGCCATGGGATATTTTGAGATGCATGGACCCTGAGAAGCTTCATTGCTAAAATACCCCATTGTCCTCACAGGCCCCGCAGCCACAGTTTGTGAATCAAGTGAACAGCAATTGTATATGAGCTACCGGACCTTATCAGAGCATGTACAGGACAGAACCATGAGAAATTCATTGAAATGCACCTAGTTTACTGTCAGCACAGTGCCCTGCTCACATAGTCTGCAGAAAGGTACACTTATGGTATGAAAATAGTATTTCTTCCTACAGCAGGGAGCCTCTGGGAGCCATGTGGGAACTTTATTTTGCACACCAGCACTACCGCCACACTTAATAGTAAGTTATATATCAACACCCCACAGAAATGATTCTGAAGTCCAAGCAAGATGGTTTTTTTCCTCATTGCCTTTCTACACCTGGCCTGATTTTTATAAACATCAATGCAAAACCTGAGCTAGGTAACCCAGTAGCCTCTCTAAATAAATGATTTAATAACTTGTATTGCACTTCAGCATACATGTATCTTGCTTTGACTTAAAAAAATCAAGTTCTTAAATAGTAAAGTAAACAGAAGAAAGCTCAGTCAAGGCTACAACTCAAAACACTTATAACATTTTGTAAATGTACTTCTTGCCAATGGTTTTAAGTCAAACTGCAGCAGTATTTTCAACTCCCATGGAAAGAAAGTATGCTTGCATTAAAGCTCAGTACAAGAAACTTAAACATCCTGACAGCATGTGGCCATACATGAGATCACTGAAAAGCTGCAGCATTTTATTCAGCTTTTTATTTTAGTTTCCTGGGAAGTTTGAAACCATAATCAGCAGCTTATACTCAAAAGTCTAGATGTCAAGACAGCACAGCCTGGAGAAAGTCCAGGAGTTGCATTAGCTCACAATATTCAGTAAAATAACAAAATCCTATCCAAGGAGATCCAGAGCACTAGAATGCTATTTTAATGAAGGCTGAACGAAACTAGCATTGCTCCTAAAGAGGACACTGTATAGGGATTTCACTTGGAAAGCGTAATTTCATTTTTATAGTCAAATTCTCACTTTCTTCCCTCAAGGGCATATGTGTATGTGTGAAAGTATTCTATTAAACAGCTTGGCATATGTTAGTTCTCAACTAGTTGCTTTTTGGGAGCCTTTTGTTTGCCAAAAATTATCTGTATTTCTTGCAAATCATTATGAGGAACAGTATGAGAGCATCAAGGTACTGGTATTTCAAGGGTCTGATGATGTGTAAAACCATCTGCATAGAAACTGGATTTTACAAAGGTTCAGAGGAGAAAAGTTTCTTTTTTTTTTTTTAAGATTTTTTTCCATCTATTGACCACAGAAATATTTCTTTTAGAATAGACATACATCTTTTGATTGACAGAATCTTATTCATCTTTCCTATCTTTCTATCTCGTAATCCAGAAGCAATGAGAGGCAGATAGCAGGCTGCTTGGCACATGACTTGCAAACATAGGAAGGCAGAGATGGGAAAGGAGGAGATTAGGGGGTGCTACGGTGAATCAGCACCAGGAAATCTAGAAATCTACATTGGTGCAGACCGCTGCCTTGTTTTATTTCAATAAGTCAAGCAGTTGTTTCTCTATGTTAGTGGTAAACTGTTAGTTGTGGTGCTTATTTCTAATGAGGGAAGCATGCAACTGAGACTGTTCTACCTTCACTACCTTGTGGTGAGTATCTTAAAAGGAACATCCAGTAACATACATTGTTAAATACTGTAACAAATCCATCCTCCCCAGAAAAATAAAACCTACATTTAATGTCTATTTCCTTAACGAAAGACTTAACTGCTCCCGCTTACAGGAATTTTTTATTTTTTTTCCCCTAAATATCTTAGACTGTGAAGAAAATAAACAAGTGTGAGCTCCATATGGGATACTTAATTTTTCAAGTCTAGATGGCAGCAGAACTTAGATTTCCTTTCAGTTACCCACTTTAGGCAATAGAGTTTGGAAAATAAGATGGTAAGAATAACTCAGAACACATTCTGGGTCCTATTATGTCAGAATAATATAGTTACTACCTCTCTCCATCTGATGGGTTTGCTATAAAAAAATCCACATTTTCAATCCCATCATTATGCCAGTTTACCCTCTCTCTTCCCAAGCACTAGTAGCATTAATACGTCAGGATGGGATCCTATATATATTCTTATTACAACTTTATTGAGCAAGCTTACAACAGTACAACAACCAGCCAATATAGAAATAGAGCTCGTATCTGTTAGAACTGAGCCACGACATTCCATTAAACTCCAGTTAGATTACAGTTTTTCTCTAACTTGTTCCACATCAAAAAAAATATTTGAATGCCTAGTGCTGTAGCATCTTTTTGGTCAAATATTAGATTGTTATATTAGTTTTAGCTTCTAATATTAGCTTCTCTATGAACTTGCTACACAGAGGCTATATTCAAGCCAGTCTTAGGTGAAGATGTCCAGTTTGGGTTTTCAGGAAACCTCTTGAGACCCATAAGACAGGTTACTAAAGCAGTAGTGGTGAAGATGTCCAGTTTGGGTTTTCAGGAAACCTCCTGAGACCCATAAGACATGTTACTAAAGCAGTAGTACTACAACAAAAGCCGTGATGGTGGAGGGTGTTCACAGTTAATTACCTGTGATTTCTTGAAAAAATTGAGAGCAAAACACAAACCCCTTGGCTCCAGTGCTAGTTATGTTACCAGAGACTTACATGACCGAAGCACCATGTGAAAACAATATTTTAACGTACCTTGATCTCTCAAAGTTTCTGTAAAATTGCATTCATGGAAGCTGAGACACAGGTATGCCATATCCTACAACATCAAGGATCACAGAAGATGCTGCAGTCTCTCCCTCAAACTACCTGCTTGCCATTAAACTGCTCCCAGTACATGACACCTTATTTCAAATTGTTGGTTCAGCAGGTTGAAGGACACTGACTTCTAGCAGAAACAGACAAATGATAGCACAGCTAAACCTCTTTCCTGGCAAGCAATTTAACTAAATTAAATTAAGCTTTTCTGACCACCTCCACCCGCTCAGAACTTGGGTTAAATACAAGAGTTACCTATCTAGCCCCTGCTGTTCTAACAGGACACAGCTGAGTAAACAGCTCTGCCCTCTTAAGATAGACCCGTGGCACTTAGGGGAAAGAACCGGCTGGTTCCTGGGACTCCTGACACCACTCAAACAGCATCAATCATTTTGAGCATTATAATTGATACTGTAAGCCGGTTTTGTATGATAAAGCCAGGTACCGTAAGTTTAAAAGCAGCTGTTAATATATACAGAGGTTAATTTAGAGGCCATTTGTACAGATAGCTCATTAAAAAGAACTAAGAAATCAGATGAGCAAGTTGGAAGATAATGACTTCTACTTTAATATGTTTAACCTAACATTTATTTAACTATAATATTAATCACTTAGGATACAGCACTACAGAAAAATAGTGAAAAGCCTTAAAAAAGAGCACCAAATAATTTTCCTCTGATCTCCACAGTGTACAGTCCAATATACATGGACAGTGCATCATAATAAGTGTATAGAAACCACACTGATAAAACATCCTAATTCAGAGCTAGCACATTGCCAACTACTAGCAGTGCAAGTAAAGCACCCATAGTTCTGCAAAGCCTCAATTTTTTTTCCTTTAAACTCTGATTTTTTTCCTGCTTGAGGAAAATAACAGTTTTTAAAAACCCAGTAGTATTCAGGCTTCATTTTAGAATTGATTTGATCTGATTTTGGAAGTAAATACTTTGTGCTTTTTTAAAAAAGAATAAACAATAGAGAGGGTTTTTTTTTTTTCTTTCTGCCATTACCTTTACAACATTGAACTGACTACTAGGTAACTTCTTAAGTTAGCAGTGTAGGCTTAAGTTAGCAGTGTAGGCTAAGGATGGAAATTAATTTTCAAGGAATGCCTGTAAGTAGATTCCCTTGATAAAGTTTCTTTAGATCGACCCAAGTCTATTTCTCTAAAAATGACCGGTCTTGCAATCTCGATTCTCCAAAAACTACAAAAATGAAAACTCCCAAAGAAAAGAGAAAGAACTTAAATCTTAAATCACAATAGTGAGAATAACCATGTTTTATAGCCTCCCCCCTGTTTAACAGACCATAAACTTATTTTTTTTCTCTTCAGGGAAACAAGCCTCTTCTCACTCTCCCCCTTCCACTGAAGGAACATCATACCAGCACGATCTTCCTGGACATTTTAATGCATGTCTGATTAAACTGAGTAGTTTTTCATAACTTCAATTTAAACTTTAAATCTGCTGCTTCTATTTCAGACCTGATAAAGTGCTGGTGGGCTGGCAAGCTTGATCATTTTTTACTCCCACATCAGGCTGGTCTAATAAACAACCTCTTCCTAAGAACCTCATGTTAGCTATGTCTGTAGATCACACAGAGCAAAACAGCATTATGTCACATCAAACTTGTATTAAACCTTGCTAAAGAATACTTATGGCATAAGAAATAATAATAAAAAGTCATAAAAACTACTACCTTGCATTATAAAGGTAGCTGTTCAACTTCTCCACTCATTGCATAGTTGAGAGTTATATGCCAAGAAAGGCTCATTATTAGATACCTTCCAGGAATGTGAGCATTTTCTGTTTAAACTGCTCTAAATGCAAAAACCAAAACAAAACAAAAAACCGACTAGATATTTTAATATGTTTGAGGTGACTTCAAGGCTGATAGTTAGGTTCCTAAACTGTCTGCTACAGTCCATGAGTGTAAAACAAGCAGTTTGCATTATTTAAATGTACCTTTTCAGCTTAATCTGAGAAAGGGAAGGAACAGTTTGTTGCAGATAAATCACCTCTTTTCAATCCATGGTTAAAAGGTCCTTTTCTTTTAAGGTCTGGCATTTGGAGGCTTAACTCCCCTTTCAGAGATGCCTTTATTTGGAAACAATGCCAGAGGCAGGGCTTTTTCATAAAGGCTGCCTGGCCACATGCAAACTAACAACAAC
The DNA here is from genome assembly GCA_033459285.1 of Clamator glandarius. Taxonomy (NCBI): domain Eukaryota; kingdom Metazoa; phylum Chordata; class Aves; order Cuculiformes; family Cuculidae; genus Clamator; species Clamator glandarius. The sequence goes on from JAUNZM010000559.1 coordinate 3,118,192, forward strand.
TTGGCAAAATGAATGGCAGGTCTGCACAATCACTATGACCATATGCTCTCATCTAGCTACGCCTGTACAGAACCAAAACCAGAGTTTACGGTTTGAAAAAACAAACAAAAAACCCCTTTTGTAATTGCTTAATAATCATTAAAGGAATAAGGAGGAATCTAGTATCTGCTTTTAGGCAAAAACCAGAGTTCCCCAGAAATCCCACAAAGCTTGAAGCTCAAACAGCAATGCTCTTTAGGCTACTTATTGCCTGTATCACAGTGCTATCTTCAGGACTGCAGTGTATTTGCTCTTGAGAGCAAGGACTGGCTCCAGATAAGAGAGCAGAGTCACATGAAATGCCTAGGCAGCATGGGTTATGAATGAAAGGGGGCCAGGGAGCTAACGGAACTGCTGACAAAACACTGGGCATAAAGCTTCAAAGTGAGCAGTATTAATGTACCAAAATGCAGGAATAAGATGGAGCTCACACACTGACATTAGCACTCATCTGTTCACTGCAATACCTGCAACATAGCCCCTTGAGATCACATCCCCTTTCTTCTCACAGATGGGAGAAGAGATTATTTCACACAGCAGCTGACAAGCCCACTTTGAAATAAACCCAAAGGAACTAATCACAGAATCACAGAATAACCAGGTTGGAAGAGACTCACCGGATCATCGAGTCCAACCATTCCCACCAATCCCTAAACCATGCCCCTAAGTACCTCATCCACCCTCATCTTAAACACCTCCTGGGAAGGTGAGTCAACCACCTCCCTGGGCAGACTGTTTCAATGCCTAACCACCCTCTCCGTGAAGAATTTTTTCCTAAACTCAAGCCTAAATCTCCCCGGTGAAGAATTTTTTCCTAATCTCAAGACTAAATCTCCCCTGGCAGAGCTTGAGGCCATTCCCTCTCATCCTGTCCCCTGTCACTTGGGAGAAGAGGCCAGCACCCTCCTCTCCACAACCTCCCTTCAGGTAGTTGTAGAGAGCAATGAGGTCTCCCCTCAGCCTCCTCTTCTCCAGGCTAAACAACCCCAGCTCTCCCAGTCGCTCCTCATAAGGCCTGTTCTCCAGCCCCTTCACCAGCTTCGTTGCTCTTCTCTGGACTCGCTCCAGAGCCACAACATCCTTCTTGTGGTGAGGGGCCCAGAACTGAACACAGTACTCGAGGTGCGGTCTTACCAGTGCCGAGTACGGGGGGAGAATAACCTCCCTGGACCTGCTGGTCACGCCGTTTCTGATACAAGCCAAGATGCCATTGGCCTTTTTGGCCACCTGGGCACACTGCTGGCTCATGTTCAGTCACTGTCAACCAGCACCCCCAGGTCCTTCTCCTCCTGGCAGCTTTCCAGCCAGGCTTCTCCTAGTCTGTAGCACTGCATAGGGTTGTTGTGCCCCAAGTGCAGGACCCGGCATTTGGCCTTGTTAAACCTCATGCCATTGGACTCTGTCCAGCAGTCCAGCCTGTTCAGGTCCCTTTGCAGAGCCTCCCAACCCTCCAGCAGATCAACACTTCCTCCCAGCTTGGTGTCATCTGCAAACTTGCTAAGGGAGCACTCGATGCCTTCATCCAGGTCGTTGATAAAGACATTAAAGAGGACTGGACCCAGGACTGAGCCCTGGGAAACCCCACTTGTAACTGGCCTCCAGCTGGATTTAACTCCATTTACCACCACCCTCTGGGCCCGGTCATTCAACCAGTTTTTCACCCAGGAGAGTGTGCACGCGTTCAGGCCAGGGGCCGACAGTTTCCGAAGCAGAATGCTATGAGAAACTGTATCAAAGGCTTTACTAAAGTCCAGGAAGACTACATCCACAGCCAGCCACCTTCCTCATACTCCTTTCTTCTAGGAGTCTTCAGGGCACTAGCAGTAGAGGAGACCAACTGAGGAGACCCCAAGAATTTTAAGTTATAACCTGACCTCAAGTGCAATGTAAGGATCAGTTTGTCCTTCCTTTCTCCACCCTACTTTCTCTCACACCAAGAAACACTTCAGCTAGAAGAGTTACCATATCTTCTGCAATTTTTCTTTTCTTCTTTTGGAAAAAAAAGGCTTAATAAAGTTCCATTTAGGTTTTCATCCCCACCTTCTTCCTCTCTGATACTGCCAAGATCAGGTACAGGAACCAAGGGCATTAAAGCAAAACAGAAGGAGGAGCTATCTATTTAAAGGTGCTTTAATCTTCCTTGGAAAAAAAAAGAACTTCTGTTCCAGAAGGTAAAGTTCATATTCTGCACAATCTTTAGCTTGGATTATTGCCTATGGAGCCTTGGCTCAGTGCTGTTGAGCTGGGGAAAAAAAAATGTCTGCTTAATTGCAGATGCCTATCACCAGTGCTGGGTGGATCACTGCACCAAGCCAGCCTCTCACTTCCAACCTTTCTAGACCACAGTATTCACAGAAACACCTGGCTGCAAAGACAGAACCATTTGTATCCATCCTTTGATGGATGGTTGATTCGCTTATATCAGTCCTTAGGCCTGTGGATACTGCTCACCTCAGGAGAGGACCCAAACCATCACCTGAACCAGATATGGTCTACATCGGCATAAAAATGCAGATTCCTCGCCTCCAAAGTCTAAACAACTCAGAAAAGAAAACATAAAAATGAAGCAATTATGGGAGAAGGACATGGAAATACCTACTAAAAAACTTAATTTGCTAAGGAAAAGCCTGGACTTCAATCAAACAAGGCTTTTCTTCCCAGAGGACAAGCTTATGATGAAGATTTGGCATCTGTTCAGTTCCTCCTCTGCGGCAAGTAGCTTTGCTGTATCCTGCATGGATGCAATCAACAAAACTTTGCCTGCAAGTTACATTCAAAAAGCTCTCGTCCAGAACACTCTTGAACTTATTTTTCCATCATGAAACACATCTTGCAAATGTATATTTTTATTTTACCTGCCTGATCTCACATATTGAGGCCACACAGTTAAAGTATCTTTGGTAAGATTAAAGTGGGAATGTGGGTGAAAGTTTCTGTGGCACAACTCCCTTTGTAGTAAAAGGACTCAAGACTGAGTGATAAGTACAGAGGAGTCATGCGTACTTAATTATGCAAACTGCAAGATCAGACAAGCGATAAATATGTTTCCTCTCAGATGATTCTGAAAGCCTCCTTCAAAAAGGCAGTCTGTGTTTTACACCCAAACCCAGACACTGCCTCCTTAGTTACCCTACAACAAGGACTGGTGAAAGCTGAGATTAATAAGTGGTTTTCCTTCTTTTAAAATTGCAGCACATCTCACTAGACATTGGGGATTTCCTGTTGCATTCCTCCAGCTGGTGCGAGCTCTTGGGAGCATTATTTCCAATGAAGTATGTTTCAAAATTTAAGACTTCTTGCATTTTTATGGCCACATAGCATCTCTCTTAGATTTACCAGCTGCTGAAGAGTTATGTCTTAAACAAAAAAAGATTTCCATTTCAAAAGAAGTTGAATTTTTTTTCTAAATCCTCCCAAAATTTCAGAATCCTTAGTATATTTTGAGATTCGCAGTCATTTTCATGCTTTTTGCTGGGATTTAAGAACTGCTTCATCTATGCTTACAGTGTTTACTGTTCCTTGCTCTGGCAAAATAAAAGGGGTGATCAGCTGTAACAGTTCCTTGACCAAAACAAATTACTAGTTTGGTTTGATTTAGATTTTTACTTTACACTAGATATAAAAAAAATACCAGATATTATTTTGTTCCTCTTCCTCCTATTGGTTGCACTGTTAAAATGATCTTGCATTACAGATCTTGATTCAAGAGACATAGTAACATGTTCTTCCTTTTGGTTCACCCTTTCAATTTCAGAAAGAAAGTACGTATTATTTGAAGTGAATCAGTAGCATTGACTTCAGCAAGGTCCTAAAACTTAGGACTTCAACTACCCTAGTTCCAGGGTAGCAAGGGTCCTGTTGACTGTTTCTGGCTGTCGCACCACTACCAGAACAAGTATGAGGGATTTGCTTTGTTGTTTCTTCTACAGTTTCAATCCATACTGTGGAAAAACATGGAATAGGACCATCACCAAAAGTCAGAGTTTTATCAATTAATTTCTGCCAAGTGGGACTAGAACTATGATCTCTGCAGCTCTTTCCAATCCCTCAGCAATTCTGGAAGCATTGTAGAATACAGCTGTCCTACAAAATGGAAATCAGATATTTTTTCTAACTCTTTTGAGAGCAATAAAGTCTCTTAAAACAGAGCAACAATCTTTAAAATCGATCACTACCTTATGTAAAGTTACTGTAGTATTAGTGTTTCCCATACTAAATATAGTGAACACTACAGATTGCATTTAACAACTGGCATTTTTCAAAAGAGCCACCACATGCATCCCAGCCCATCAGGGTACTTTATGGCAAGCAAGCCAGAAATTGCAACCAATTCAGCAACAAAAATAGGCACAAAAGAAATGACCATCAACTCAAGACTTGAAGCTGATTTATTACCCAGTACCTGGAGGTAAATAATTCTTCTTCTCTGCACTGGCAGACTTTTGGTTCAGGGAATATATTAAGAGATTCAGAACCTATATCAAATGTGGCATCTCCTTGATTGTTGTGTAAAAACTGTTGTGGGAGAATGTTTAGTCTACTTAGTCAAGGAATCTACCATCTCTATAATTAACTCTGAAAACTGACATCACACCCCCTCAAGGTTCTCTTTAAAATTTTAATAGCCTGAATTATGAATATTCATTTGCCAGTATTACACTTCCAGGGATTTATGAAAACTCAATGGCATATCTGTTTCCAAATAGGTTCCATTGTTCCTGTTGCTTCCTTAGTAAATTTATTACAAGCCAATCTTATGCTGTCAGAAAGTGCATCAAGCCTGCAGTTGGTCCAGCCATGTAGGTTGTTTCACAGAGACTAATAGATACAGCAGACATTTGAGTGCCGCCACTAAGGATGCCTATCAATACTTCCAGTGGATGTGACGCTTCTTCACAGGCCTCATCAGTTCTAGCCTATAAAACCTGTTCCTGTCTTATCTCCTCCTGTTTCTCTCCTCCTACATGTCACTGGACTTAAAAGCCAAGCATGTGACAACCAGCCCTTCAAAGGCTGCTCCTATGTGAGAGAACAGTTGCCCAAGCCACAAGGGGCTTATGAGATGCATACATACAACTATTTCATGCAGTCAGTGTGCTTCAGTAAGTGCCACAAGTCAAATGAAATTTGCACAGTGCAATGATTAAATAAAGTTTGTGACATGATATTCCATTACTAAAAGGCATAAACAGTTCTTGTGTACCAAAATGTATAATCTGTGTGACAGTTGTTTGGTTTTTTCATATCTGTGATGGTGCTGCAGATTTAAACCACTGGCTTGGACATGTATTTCAGAGAGATGTGACCCAACCAACCCCAGATGTAAAGCACCTCCATGTCTGAAAAGAGAGTTCAATAAAAGATCATAGTGCAGGTAAATTGGAAGCCCTTATGAACTTGCATTGTGCAACAAATGTAAAGTGCACAGTTTGCAAGGCATGTGGAACGTAAGGCTATATTAAATGTATTAATCCAGTCATATTTTCAGTTAGTTATTTAGAAACTTCCTCCTAATATTCATTCTAAATGGAAAGAAAAACTAGAATATCAAACAGTCATTTCTCTCGTCTGTTCCTTGTCTGTGCTCCTCCTCTGTCAGCAAAGAGGGAGCTCTAGAAAGCTCGGAAGTACTTTTTCACTTCCTAGCAAAATGAATTTAACTAGGTCCTTCTGAAGGCATCACCAAACCCTACCTTAGAACAATTTATGCAATTATGTGATTTTCCCCTCACCACCACCACTTCAGAATAAACATAGTAAGAGGTCTGATCTGTCAAAAAGGAGCATTCAAATTTTTTTAAAGTACTTAAAAGGTGCCCCCAATGGAACCTGCATGTTACTCAAACTTATCTGGGGAGATGGGAGAGAGAAATGTAGATAAGAATAACCTAATAAAAAAGGGTATAGGGTATAATCCTTGAAGGGAAAGCAAGGGGAAATTAGAGACAAGCAACTCCAAGAAGAAGAAAGGTCAGAAGCTCCAAAGGATGTAATCATGATCCTGTTTTAAAAACCGAAAGGCTAAAACTGTGACTGATACAATGTCCTATTGGCCAGTCCAGGAAGTCTGAAGTGCCATAAATAAAATGGCTTTACAGAACATCATCACTTGTGATTTTTCACTTGATACTTCCTCTAGCTCCCAGGCTACAGCTTTGGCCAGAGAGTGTGTTTGGGAATAGAACTGTAAATTCTTACCAACACCTGGTGAAGAGCTTTTGTACTACAGGCGCTGCTTGATACTGGTCAGGGCACAGCAGGCACAGCATCACTGTGGTTAAATCATGGTATTTCTGGTTTGCTTCTGTGAAGAAACCAAGCTATTTGGCATTGCTTTCTTTCTTTCCCGCTCTTCTTTGGGTAGAGGAGAGAGTAATTTATGCTGCGAGTTCAAAACACAAAGACGTATTTTCAAAGTTACAAGCTGCCTGTTTCCCTAACAGGGATAGATCCTTTGTGGTGGAGGGGGAAGGGGGATCTTTCACTTATGAGAGATCTCCTTTAGAAGCAGGATTTTTTTATTGTTATTATTCTTGTTATTTTAAGCAACAACAGAAGGTTAAAATAATCTACTTCAAGAACATCTGAAATAAAAACTAGATTCTTACTTCTTCATAAGGAGGAAAAAAAAAAAAATCCAGCCCCCAAGTCTGCCCTGCAGGACTCTACTACCGCCCTGCTCCCCCGTCCCCCTTTTAAAGTTTATTTTTAGTTAGTTGCAAGCTAAATCTCTAGCCTGCAACAAAACCACGTTTGGGTTGCTGTCAACCCTTAAAGCTAAACAGCTACAACACTTGGTAGGTGTACTCCTAGGTACAGGGAAAAACATGATAGGCAGGGTAAAGCTGAATGCCCAATTTCTTTTGGCACCAGCAGATACTGTTGTAGGATATACAGCCACGTTGGCCAGGGTCAGGGTCCTGAATCATGTAAATATTTCTAAATGTTTAGAGCTTGTCTGCCTTGCTAGACCACCCACAGGGAGTACAGCTTGATGGCCATGGGAACACTACCACCAACTACATTTTTTTTAACTGTACTCTACTGAATACACTTAACCTCCAGTGAACTGACAAAATTACACTCTATGTCCGGAAGACTCACACACATCTGCCCAGCGCGAGCTGCAGTAAAGCATCCCTTTGCAGGCAGAAGAGCACATCTAAGCTCCATCAGCTTTCATGGTTAGGTTTCAGCCTATCAGTCTTGAAACAGGAAGGGCCACACTTAAGTTTTGCTCCCCTGCTAAAAGGGAAATAGCATCCAACACAAAAATCCAGGTTTGTGGAAGCAACACAAACACTAGAAAACTACTTGGTAACTGAACAAATCATCACATGTCACAAGACAGAAGCAATTCATAAGTGTTAATCAATCCAGAGTTCTTTTCAACCCCAAACAATTTGTCAGACTCTGAGGTCAAGCAGCAGGTTGTCTCTCGCAGCCACTGAATTCAAGATATGAACAGAAGTGAAATGTCCCAAAGGTACAGAATGAGGCATTGTCAGGGTACACAATATGTAAGTCATGTTGAGAATGAGTCCTTTATGCCTCCTAGGGTGTAATCCCATGATGCAATACTCAGATTAAATCTGAGACTATTATCCCAGCATATCAACCTTGTCTGTTCCCAGCAGAGATGACCTGAAGATCCTGTTTAAACTAGCCCATTTATCCAATCAAGACAGTAAAAACAAATGCATGAGAGCTCTTCTGTAAGTATTTCCCTTGGATCTCCTTGAAACCAGCTCTAGGCTTCAGTCTCAAAGCCCGGTCCCTAATCCTTGATGTCTCTCAACTCCTGCTTTCTCTTCTCTCTCTCTGTCCAAAGTCTTGCATAGGGACGCAAGTGGCCTGTTGTGGAAGGCTACTTGCAATGCCAGGAAGACAAGCCAGGGCAAATAAGCGTAATAGCCTTTGATTTATCTTAAATGTCTGCCAAGAGAAATGTGTTTGTAGTCACTTTTTTCCTGACAATTAACTTCCACAGAGTTGTGTTGTCATGACATTTCATTGTCTACATTCAGTCTCACATCATCACAGGCAACTGCATGTCACTCAAAAGTCTACTCAATTACTGGCCCTGGGTTTCATTCAGAAATACTCATCCCTGTAATGTCTCACTAGAAACCAGGTTCTTCTGTCCTGGCTTCAATCAAGCTGCCAAGTTTCTGTGTTATCAAACTTAAATCTTTCATAGCTGCACTTCAAAACTATTCCCTAACTTTACTTACACCTATTTTTACTTAAGTTCAAACAACCCAGTATATATATTACTCAAATCTCAAGTGAGAGGTGCAGAACTAACTAATTTTAAGTGGAAGACTGTTCAGACTTAAGTCGCCACAATGCTGTTTCAAAACATCATTGCATGGTGCAAAAGCAAGCAGATAATCCAGGCAGTTTTTCAGCATTGGACTAGAAGAAACAGCAGACATCTTGGTCCATCAATATGATGTCTTAAAATAAGAGAGAAGTTCTCTTTGCCATAAGAATATTAGCACAACACTCGCACGACACATTGTCCTACCTGCCTTTCTATGGTCCGTTTAAGCCTTTAAATTAAGCAAACCAAGCATCTTGTGAACACAGTATGACAGACCTTGAGTTGCAAGCATCTAGATGCTGGCGTTACACCTGACAGTGAAAACAATACAAAGCACTTAGGTACCTCATAGGTCATAAGGCTCACAGCTTTTCCTGCCACCAAACCAAAGGCACCACAGGGTTCCCTACTCACCTGTACTTCTTTCTCATTCCCACACTGTGCAGCTTTTTTCCAACCCTGACTCTTCTCAGCCCCACTGAATCAGCACCTGCACTGGCATAGCCGTAGTAAGCAGAGCTAGGGAACTCACTGGGCTAGAGAGAAAGGGGGAAAAAAGTTTTCAGAGCAGTTCCGTGATCTATATGGCCATGTAGCCAACTGAGGCACAAGGAGGCAGTGGTTCAAGAGCAAAATGGAATGGGAAGGCGAGTGGGAGGAATTCCTAAAATAGTATTTTAAGGCAAGGTTGCCACCTCCACTATTCCCATCTGCCAATCCAAACCACCAAGCTGTCTAAAGCAGTCAGAAGAACAAATTTGGTATCCCTACCCTAAACATTTGCAGGAACATGACCCAGTAGGTGTGCATGAGTGTCTAACATAGGTGGACAACAGCCATCATTCCTGACAGTAGTAGGAAAGAATGTGTTGCAAATAGTGTTGGAATTGCCTAGGCATTCCCAAAAGAAATGAGGAGATCTTAATTCGAAACTCACCAGCCTGAAACCTGAGCCCACTTCAAGACAGCCCTAAACACTAGCCTACAAGCAAGTGAATAGCAAGGCTGCTCCTGGCCTCCCTTGTTTAAAGCAGTGCAGCTATGAAGAACGCAAAGTCTTATCGATGACTTCATGTTTTTTCTGCAATTAGTAATTGCTATAAATCCTTCTAGCTAATACGTCTGACATACGTTACTAGCTCAGAGAACAAAATGTTGGACCAAAGTGTGTTGATGCTATGTTTTCTCCTTTGACTCAATCATTACAAATCCCTATAGCCAGCAAATACGCATAATCCAAATAGCCAGAAACATTAACATTGGGAAATCTAAGCCTTTGTGAGTCTGAGTAAGTGCCAGGATGGATCATTTTTCTTGTGCCCACCTAAACAGAACCCTTACACATAAAGGGTTATGACTTCATCTGATGACTCATCACCAAAGGCTTGCAGCCTGCGGTCAGAAGAGAAATACCAACCATTTACACATATGGGACGTTTTTTAACTTCACAGCTCTTACTGGAGTTCCTATGAGCTGAACACTTACCTCTCTTATCTGGCACAATATGCTACATATGTTCATCAAATCTGTTCTTTTGAGTTCCAAGATACTTCAAGATAACCAGATCTTTGCTACTCTTTCAAAAGAGCCTAACTTATCTGGTTTTTTTTACAGCTTAAATATTCCATCACTGAGATCTCCAGCTGAACAGGTTACTCTTCAAATACACATGGCAATCAGTGGCTAGATGAAGCCTTGGTGTAGATTCCTACATGCCAATCCTCTCGGCATCATCACTGTTAGCCTGCCTGGCTCTTCACTGCAGGTCTCTCATCTGCTGAAAGTGGCAGAGACACTTGTGGTAGACATTTGTGTAAGTCTATTTGCCTTTTACAGACACATGTACACATACATATGTACTCTTAACACTTCCTGATCCACACTCCTCCAAAATCTTTAGGAGATGTCAAGGATAGATGTGCATGGCTCCTTGTAAAATTAAATGACCTTACCTGTATTGGTGTTCATGGTTAGTTCAGTTAGTCTTTCTTGCTCTGAATAAGTCCAAAGACTTTAATCCTTTCTAAAAATTTCAACAAGGAAGAAAACATCAAAGTTGCCCACATACCATATACAATTTTTGCAGAGTACATTTCTTCCATAGGTCTTCTGATTCATTAGTGTTGCAGGTACAAAATAACTGTAACCAGCTGAAGCACAAATCTAGACAGTTGGTATATAAGCAGAACTGAAGAAAAAAACTTCTAATGGTACACTGGGTTAAGGTTGACTAAAGAGCAATGCAGAGATGCAGGAATATTTTTGTGTTAAATGCTCAGTTCAGTTTTAAATGCCTAAGAGGGAGGACTTGCCGTGCCCCAAATACTAACAAAGCAATAGTTAAAATATCCGTAACTCCAGTATTTGCGCATATAAACTGACAAATGCATTTTGACAATATTGAAATTGCACATGCTGCAGTTACATTTGTAGAATACCTTTAGATATCTGTATAGTGGTAATCAGAATATTTTAGTGTGTAGAGCTCTGTAACCAATATGTGTTACGTACTATTTTATAAGGTATAGATTTTCTCTATTAATGTTTCCCCATTGATAATTTAGTAAGAAATGGAAGTAAGAAAATATGAAAAACCTCAACCTGAGAATTTGGTATTTAAACCTGCAACTGTAAGGTGGCCTTTAAAGACTTGAGTTCATTTTACAGTTATAAAATTAAGTTTCCCATTCTGGAACACAGTTTTCAACTATTAACATAAAGATTCTTTGCTTCCAAAGATGGGCCTTATTATTCAATCAGAAAGGATGGACGTTGAGCTATATTTTCCAAGTCAGCTTGTTCAACTCACACAGTTTTCACTGAGTGCAATTCAGAATGCTGGCATATGTTTTTTGTTTCAAGTAGTTTTAGCATATTGCTAACAGTAGTTGGGGTTTTTAAGGCATGCAGAAAGCTTCACCTCCCTCAACTTCAAGAGTTCATCATGTTGCTTAGAATCACCAAGACTGAATCCTTGAGTCTGTTTCTTTCAAATGAGTTACATGTTCTGGATGGTTTGACTACAATAAGAAATATATCTTTCAAGGTTAGCTTTACTCACTGCAAAAAATAGCTGCTTGTCTTCACAATTAAGAGGAAGAAAAAGTGAAATCCAATGGTGCTGGAGCAACAACTGCCCTAGCTGTTCCAATCTGGTTGCCTGTGTTAACAATCAGGCAAGTTTGGGGTTTTTTTTTTATTGGAAACTGAGAGCAGGCAGGTGTTGTGATGACTGACACCAAAGCCAAGTGAACCTAGGTGTCTCAGATCCCAGCCCTAACTTGTGGCTACAGGGTTAGCATTACCACCCCCTAGTCACTGCTGGAGTGCCAACAGCTGCCTGAAATTTTGCTTGCAGCAAGGTACCACTTTGTTTTGGGGGCCAGTTGGCCCTTGATGGAAAATTACATTGAAATACTGTCCATTTTTCATGCTAATAGAAAATAATCGCCCTAGTTATTTGAAAGAGTTAAAGAGTTATTCTGGCTGTTTGAGGCTTAACTGAGCTTCTTGTCAGAAAATTTGAAAAAGTTGCATGTGAAGCACATATGACTTGCATATTCCCTATGTCATTTGTTGTAACTGTTTTGAACCATTAATTCACACTCTTCCCTCCTTCCGCAGTGAGACAGAAGGGGACTGTGCTAACTTTGTTTTATTTTAGGGAATAGACAGTGATTTTGTCTAAATCTAAAGCTGATGTGACAGAGCAAGAATAAAAACCTGCAGGTCTTTGCTGGCTGCCAGGATTATTACAGGTATAAACCATGAGGAGCACATTTGGCAGTCATTAACTCCATAGAATTATTATTAACTTGTCAAGGTACTTTGGCACACAATTTCTTGACTAACTCCTGAAGGCAGTGCCTTTGTAACAGACCACGAATAACAGCATTGCAGCTTTCAGCGACAAACAGCTTTGTTCTGGGGGGAAATCATACACTTCCTGCATAACAGTCTGATGAGACTTTTAAGTTGTTTTAGAAACAGATCTGGTCTTAGTTATTACAACCCATAATTTATGCTTCATGTTTAAGTTCATCATGATGGGTTTTTTTGTATACCTGAAGAGAGACATGCCTGAAAATCTGAATTTTAATCTAGGTCTTTGAAATCTGACTTTACAGCTCATTTTTTTAAAACTCTGAGAACTGTCATCATTAAAGCAAAGAGAGACCATCCCATCAACTAAATCCAAATAAATCAGCAAAGACTTAATACATAACTGCTGTGCCCTCTCCACTGAAAGGCTCCCTTCAACAAACCACCATGTGAGTAAATGACATCAGAAGCATTTTTATCACCAGTTACCCAATGCATTCTTATCTGCTTAAGGCAGATTCCGACTAGGACATGTTTTGCTTATTAAAAATCACGACCTTCCAACAAGTCTGTTAACTCTCAAGTGCCTAGCTGGGAAAACAGTAAAAATAGCGAATAAATAAGGTGCAAACATTGAGCACATTGTTTCCTTTTGAGACCTCACTATTCCCCTCCATTACCCGAAATGGAGGCTTCTCCACACAGAAATAGAAGCCTAAGCATTCAGCAAGAAAACTCACTGGGAACCCCAGTGACTGCAAAGTCAATAATCTCAGTCACTCTATTACTGCAAATTGTTCCAGAGCTTTCACCTCTTCAAAATTTTAGTGAAATTGCCAAGCACATCAGACAATATTGGGGAACAAATAGGAACTCAAACAATGGACATTTAAATTAACTAAGCTTGTGCAATTTCCACCTATGTTCATTATGTGGAAGGTGTCATAGAAAAGATTGTGTGAACATGTTCTGAGCAAGGAAAATGACAATGTTGTATTTAAAAAAAAACCTAAACCCACAAACCACAAATTCCACACATTCATAATATTTTTTTTGCATAGACAAATGCACTAAGTCTATATAAAGCTTTCGAGCCACTACATCAACATAAATCTAAACAAGAGAAAAATCAAAGCTCGTAATGCGTTGTGATGTATGCAGGGTAACACACCAACCCTTTCCAGAAAGAAAACTGGCAAATGACTTCTCCAACCTGTCTGAAAATGTCTTTGGCACAAATGGCTCAACTCCACCATCTCTGAGTGTACTCATTCTGAAGAAGAAATGCATGCTATCATTTCACTTTCCTCTACTAGACAGTTTGGGGAAGCTCTGTGTACAGATACAGTGCAATCTCTATTCCCTGTATAAAAGGAAAAATGGCATAGCTAGATTAAAACTGCTTGCCTGTCCTTGCTATCTTTATCCCATACGAACTATCAAATACACAGAATTTAGCAAAGAAATGCAATTTTTAAATAAAGATCATAAAAATCTGAAATCCTCATTCCCACTGGAAATTTTTGCCAAGAATGTAATTTAGCAATGCAATCAAGACAAAACATCATCAGGAGAGGTAGAATTAACGCTTAAATTGACTAATTTCCCAGAGAGAGCAGGGACGAAAATGTACCTGTTTCTTCAACAAGTTGAACTATCTGCTGCACAAGAGGAGCTGATATTGTAGCTTTTTATAAATCAAACTGTTTCCTGCATCACACCCTCAACACATTTGAGCCTGAAACACAAGTTAAGAGCTCCAACAGTGTCTTTCGTATCTTATGCAGGCTCTGTGGTACCTAACTTCCATATCTGATATCGTCTTGGGCTGTTTTAAGGCTTGTAAGGCATTAAGACCATCTAACAGGAGCACAATGTGCATACTGAAATGGAGGAGCAACTCATGTCAACTTGCTTTTTAAAATACAGGTAAAAAAGAAAAAAAATCAGATCATGTAAAAAAGGATGCTTATTAAAAATACTAACTTTACTGGAAGCAACATAAAAACATTTTAAAGTCAGGTATCAAACTTAAGTACACATCTATTAATTGAAGACAAAAATTAACAGGCTATCTGAAGGGTATGGTTGGGACAGTTTCTTCCTAAACCTCACCACCTCTGCAGGCAGAAGGATACAATCTCCTATAAAATATGGAGACACAGATTAGTATTTATTTCTGTATCTAACAAGGTCTGTGTGGGAAAGTTTAAATATATGGGGTGGGGAGGGTGTTCCAATAAAATACTCCCATCCCTAAATTTATAAAGTAGTTGTTAAATAGTAACTCTCTAGACATATTCTGCCTCTGCTGGTATCCTCTATGCTAACCCACAGTTTTACATAATTCAGAATAAAAATTCTAGATCTATTTGACAGAGAAATACAGATTTATAATCCAAAGAAAACAGAAAATGGCCTTAAACTGCTAGTTCCTGAAAGGGAAACTGAAAAACTGAAAAATTATTTCCTCGGCAAGGACACTATTCTGGTGTTTCTGGAGATTAAAATACAACACCTGGAACATGATTGAAGCAAGGAGCCTCCTCTTTACACCCTCCTATCCCTTATGCTCCCTACTTTTAATGGCTGATACTGCTGCAGGAAAGGAAGGTAAAGCAATGCCAGCACTTTTCACATGTGCTGTCCTGGTAATGTTTAAAAAAAAGAGAACAGAAAGCTTTCTTCAGAACACTCAAACCCTCAAAACACAACAGAGTTTCCAATACAACAGTATTCACACATTTACAGAACTTCTTAAACACAAGAGAAAATTACTACTGAAAAAATTTTGGTTTATAGAAGTGTCCTTATAGCTCCTTGTAGTAGTGTGGCTAAGGTTAATGTATTGAAACCAAAAAGAAGAGTGACATCTCACACAAAAAACAACCCACAAGAGGACCTTCCATTCATAGCAGAATGAACTCATCCTCCAAGGAAAACCACAAGAATAAAAACACAAAATGCCTTAAGGAAGGCTGAATGACTGGCAGGCACAGGCTGGAATAAACCCACTCACATTTCAACCTGACAAAGCTGTAAATATTCTCAAACAACTGGCTCAAGCGACTGCATGCAAGCACTCCAAATGAGGTGCTACTTACTTCAGGATCCTGTAAAATATCCACTTGTCTGCCGATACACAAGGGACGAAAGAAAAAAAGTACAGATGTAGCAGCAGGACTCAATGTCTTCTTAAAATAATTACTGATAATGCCTGAAGGTCTCTTTAGCCAGGAATTTCATAATTATTGTTTTAGATAAGTTTCTCACTTTAGTTAAGATTCCTTTCCAAAGGGTCTAACACTCACCCACTAAGAAAACAGAAAACTGACTTCGTAAAAGTTACCACATATCAACATGCAAAGCTGGCAAGTACATGTGCAGTCAAGATGATTCAGATAAGTCAGATAAATTTAGAACAGCGCTTTCCTAAAAGCATGCATTCACCAAATGCAGTAAATACGCAGGAGCTATATCCAAGAGCTGATTCCAAACATTAGAGCAAAAAATTTATTAATGAAAATCTCCTTTTAAGAGGTCGCTGCCATCTGAAGTCCTCAACAGTGTTATTCCTTGATCTGCCTTTAGTATTTTCATCCATCACTGGATTTATCCACATAAAAACCTATAGGCTCTCCAGTCTCAGAGGACTAAGCCAAATGCAGTGTGGCAACTTTACATAGGACCAACCTTTTATGGTTGGAACAGTAGAGCTTTGATACAGCTAATCTACCATAAATAGCTCTTGAAACTCAGAAGGATCAAATCAGCTGTTGCAACAGCCCCAGCCTGTAGCTGCTTCAAATCCAATTATACCGTCAACTCGATCTTGCAGCTTTCCTTTTTATTACCCCCATCCATAACATTTTTAGACCTGCTCCTGTGGGAAATTACAAGCTGCAAAGACAAATGCAGCAGAACAAAATGCATTTAATAAAAATGGAAACAACTGGACAAGTTTTCTTACAATTATCTCGAGGAAGAGAACTTCTATTAAAAAGCAGCTAAAGAATTTGATGCCCATAAAAAAATTTCATCAGCCCTGACTTGTAATGCAAATCTATATTTTGAAATAAGCAAACATTTCTTTGAACAGCAAGCTCAGCTTCAAAAGGCAGTCAGAGCCAAGCAGATACACTTCATGAAGCGCTATCTGTATCCTAGATTAAGGCACTGAATTCTTTGTATACTTTTTCTATAACTTAGCTAGACTTGAGAAGTACTAGAACTCACTGTTATAAATCCTGGTACTACAATGTTTCCTTTCAGTTAGGTAGAACCATTTTTCCACAAAGAGGCTGATAACTATGATTTAAGAATTCTTAAGGAAGTTTCCAAAATGTATGTTTATTAACCAACCACAGAAGTCAATGTAGCTCTCAAAATTACCACTAGGACTACTAGAACACAGCAGTTCCTGAGGAACTAGTGCAGTGACAATGTCCTGGAAGGAGATACTGGTTTGGATCTGGTGATTCACAGGTAAGCAGCATTATCTTTATGGTACATCCCATAGTGCAATGAAACCACAAAACGCAAATACAATACGTGTACACAAATAAAAGTTATTTTTAAACCACATACTGTCAACATCACTACAGTCTTTCCAAAATAAAGAGATAAATTACTCCAGCGCAGTACAGGAACTCTGGTACTTCAAAAAGGAAGAAGTGTCTTGTGGGCAAAGCCTGGATCCATATTTCCTTGGAGCACATAAATCCTGCCCATTGCCTCCTATAATACTGGCTATGACATCTGCCATCTTGCACCAGCGGGGAAAGAAGGGGATTGCTAATTCCCCATACACAAACTGCTAAGAGGGGTCTAAAATTTGACTCCTCTAGAAACATCTCTAATGAAAAGGTCAAAATACAAAAACCATCCTACTCTATGTCATAGAAAATTGTTGGCCATATGCCGTTCTACTTCTCTCTGAGCCTGCATTAAATTTTATTGTCTCCATTAAAGGGTCTGAGTTTTAACTGATTTGCAAAACATTGAACACAAAGAGACATTGGCTTCAATCCTGCCTACACAGATGATGACAAAGAAACTTCAATTAAGTGTGGGTGGGTTAAAAGAAGTGGTTCGCTATCTCCTCTAGATTGTGTATGAAGAACCCAGCTGGACCACATTCTGCAGGCCTCGGAAAAGACAAAGAACTGGAAGAAGGCACAGAGAGTTTTCCCTTTAGGCCCTAGCAAATGCCTTACTGAATCAATTCAGATGTACAGTGGGGACAGTGAGCTTTTCATTAACGTGGAATAATCTGAGCATGTGACAAGTAGATAAAAGAGATCAGAAAGATCTGCCCAAATAAGTTTATTGCTCTGAATATCACCTGTAGAATTTGTCACATTATGCTTCTGCACTGCGGAGAAAAAACGTAGCTGAACCACCTGCTGACAAAAGTTCAATAGAGCTTTTAAAAATGCAGCAGGCATGCTTGCAACTGGTAGGAGAAAGAGCAGCCGTGAGCATGCTGCCAGAGCACAATCACTGGTGCTTTATGCCCTATCCATAACCATTTAAAATCCAAGGTCTTTTATTACTGAGGAATTTGAAGGATGTGAGTTATGACATGCAAACACACCCCCTCTCAAGAAGCAGTACTGGGATTGCTTGTATCTTTTATAGAAACCACTCTTCATCTTACTGTTTGCATTTGTTCTCTCTGCCACACAGGGGAACTATGTTAAATATTTCTAATTTAAAAACAGAAAATTACTGTGTATGCTCTTTTCATAGACTTCCGTGCCTATGAATGCACAAAGCAGAACTGACTACCAAGAAAACACAGCAGTTTCTCCTTCTTCCTCCTCAAGACAAAATTTCTGTAAACACAGAGCAGAGGCAGCCACAGCCAATATATTAGTTCATCACTGGCTCTCTACAACAAGCTTAAGATCTGGCATATATCTTCCACAGACTATCACCTCTGTTATCAAAGACAATGAAACATCGTGCACTCAGACTGTAAGTCCTCTCCCAATTAGGACAGAAGTACAAATTAACAGACGCACTTTTGATATCATGGTCTTGCATTGCAAGAGGGGATATGTACTTCAATGAGAAACAATCAAGAAATAATGCCAGTGTGACGCACAGTAAAGCATACACAGAAGTCAGGAGTAAACATGTACTTATTTAACAATTCAGCTTCACAGTTTACAGATACCTTCTTTTCAGTTGAGGGGAAGGAGATATGTTCCAGAAAAAAAAAAAAAAAGACAGTTAAATTTTAGAAAAAGTGACTTACCAGCATCCATTGTTAGAATCATGACCCCACTTCTGTGTCCCAGGAAGCAGGAAGCCTTACCCATCCAGTGTATGTGAATGACTCAGAAGGACAGCATGGCTTTGTTTCAGCTTATATCTTATAGCTCATTCATCCCTCCTCCCTCTTGTGGGATAAAAGTGTTGCTGTGCCTGGCCACCCCTATTGGCTCAGCTAGGCAACCACATTCATTTAGCATATTCAAGTTTCTGTGAGAGACTAAAATGACTCAAAGGATTTTTTTATTTATCTTTAGGAAAAAAAAAAATCTAAACTTTTTGTCTTTCTGGGAGAACAAACTGTTCATTCTTTCACTATCAGATGTGTATTACAGTTGGTGTTATTGCCACACAGTCAAACAACTCCCTGTGCTCTGAATCAATGAGAAGATGGCAAACAAGGGAGGACAGTCCCACAGACTTTGTAATATCCAGTTCAGCTGCACCGTCTGCCCACGGGAACAAGGCAGCATGTTTTGTGTCAAATCCTGTGCCTCCAACCCAGCTTCTCTTCAATGAAAAACTCATATATCCCTAAAACTGATAATCTCCTGGTTTCCCAGGGAGGATTTGCTCTTCCATTTTATTTTCAAATAGGCAGAACAGTAAAAGATTGCTGTCTTGCTGTCTTGTCCAAGAACATTTGGACTCTACAGGCTAAAGTTTGGACTGAAGAAAAAGGCTTTTTTTCCCTTAACCTGTAGCATATATGTAGCAACTGGTATAGTTTAGGCTCTCCCTGAATATCTCAGAGAGTTGTTATAATCTACACATGAACCACCACTCCACTGAGACAATACAGGGTTAAAAAACCTCACCACAAAGTAAGGACAAAAAAAAATCTATCTGATCAAGAGATATCACAACCCTTTGTCAACTTTGATCAAGCTACAGGACAGCCCAAAACATGCATTTGGAAGGAGAGATGATGGAAGAAGGGAAGAGGGTTTTTTCCCCTTTCTGTACTGCAAAATCCTTATGAACTTACAGTGTGAAAATCCGTATGAACTGAAAGCTGAGTTCCTGTATCTTGCAGTGCAAACTACCAACAGACTCAATATCTGTACTTAGGGATTCAATGAACAGAGTGAATGAAACACTGGTGTTCCTCATCTCTGATAAGAACTACCTTTTCTAAATAAAGCATGGACGTATTAGTCTACTGTCTCACCATGTTAGTCACTGCTAGATAATCTAAGATTCACAATGCTGTGATAGAACCACAAGTGTATTTTGGAAGTGCTTCTTGTGGTTGTTGAAATAAACAGTGCTCCCTCCCCTTCTCTGTTTTTAGAAAAGGTATCAGTTGCAAGACTCTGACACTGTGGTTTGTAAAGCCAACAGTGAAGTTACAAACCACAATTTAAAGAAATGAGCAAAAGCAGTATAATCAAGTCATTACTTGCAGATTTCTTGACCTTCTTTTCCTTCACATGGCTTCACACCAACAGTCTTCAGTCATTACAGTTTAGGGGAAACAAAATATCCCTAAAGATCAAAATTTCTGACATTGTCAGTAGGGCACTGCCACAAAACCTTTGGAAAGAGGCACGGGTAATTCAGATCCTAGAAACAAACATGAAATCTTTCACTGTATAGAAGTAAGTAAGAAGTACCCCTAGCTGACAGGCTGGTTCTCAAAAGTCTTACTACAGAAAGAAGCACACAGTGTTAGAAATTACATCAAACTGAATGGATTAGTGGTTCCATCAAAAGTTTAAAAAACTCAAACAGCTGAATGCTCTTTTGTTGACCTTAATAAATAGCTAAGGACATTTGACAACAGCCCAAGCCACATGCAGAAATACATTTTAAACTTCTGGGAATGATACTAGGCATAGCTTCCCATCTTACCAATAATTATCAATTTGATGAGAGATGCAGCAGTAGGGAAAATGCTTTTGCCTCTCACCGTCCCACTCTTTTTCACCTGGAAACATCTTTACTAAAATCTGCAATGCTCTAGACAAATAGTTTTAAAAAAAAAACCAAAAAAAACCCAACATGACAACAGGAATCAAAGTTTTGAGTACACCTTCAAGCAGTGCAATCCTAAAGCCTGAGAGGAATCCTGTGAAGAAAATTACAAAAGACCAGTCCTTACCACCAAGGTAGAAGGTGAGGAGTTGGCACACTTAAGAACAAATGAGGACCTCCACTCCCCACACAAGATGCTAGGCTAATCCAAGACTAACTTCCATCCTTAGGCAACTTGGGCATGAGTACTGCTGCCAGAGAATGCTGGGCAAAACAGGTGATACACCAGACACACTTCAACAAAAGCATCATTACATAGTACAAAGGCAAACCCCTTTCAAGAGGATGACATTCCCCATAAGCTTGGGTTTTGCAAGAAGTCTAGTACAATCATTCTGTGACATTAAAGTGAAAAAGTTCAAGCAAATTGTTCTCAAAACAGAAAAAAAACCCAGTCCCAAAACCCTGGATCAGCAAGAGACTGCAGAGTTGCATGGCATTATTTTTTAAACCATTGCAAGCATTAATAATTCCGCTTACAGAGCACTCAGAAAGCTTACAAAGCTGAACTGAAACCACAGTAGGGGGAACAGCATTACTGACAGCTGAGAAAATAAATAAGAAATAAAGTTTTTTGCCTTTATCGTCAGAAGGGAGAGGATGAAGTTCCCTACTAGGTTAGAGAGAACACAGCACAGGTGTTAGATGTGGTATTAACCTGACAGATACTGCTGCACTGACAGGGGGTTTATAAAAAACAGGCACACCCACCATTCAAATTCTAACTTAAAAGAAACAATTCAGTGTTTTACAAGCTGCACTAGACAGCAATAGTTAGCTTACATACCTGTAATTAAAAAAAAACAAATAAACAGTATTAGAGGACCACTGCATGTTTCTTTGTATATAAGCAGGGCTGCTAAAGTGTCCAGCAAGACACATGAAGTTGAACATGGAGCTTTGGCTTTGCTCTTTTGTGGAAGTTACACAATACAGTTAATACATGAGGAATGGTGTGCACTAGCAAAGCCAACACATTGTAAACTCAAAAAATATCCAAAAACATACCTTTTCATAAGCTGTGTGTACTGGCATGATAGGAAAAGAGAGTATAAAGTGACTCAATCTGATCATATCCTGCACATTTACTAGTCTCTAAAGTCAACTGGGCAGTCTTACCCAGACGCAACTTCAACAACAAAGTGGAAAGCTACGTCATGACCTCCAGAGATCACCACTTTTCTTCCATCATGGAGTCTATGTAATTGCTTACTGAATATATATTATAAGCTAGTTATGGGTGCAGTAAATATGGCATAATATTTCAAGACGCTGTGGAAGAACTTAAACGTTCATCTGAAGGTTACATATTGAAGTAGCCTGCGGTTTAGTTATCAGATGTTCTCAAGCTATGTCTTATCTTAATCACATTGCCTGTAAATTGTCTATTAAACTGTCTACTAAAATAATCCTGGTGAATTTTAGTTGTTGATTTATATTATTTTTAAACACAACTAGAATACCAATTCTAGGCCTGATAGCATCATCCTCTGAAGGTTACAAACATTTTATGATAGCATATACTAAGAAACAAGTTTATCAGTAAATTCTCTGGAGACTTGACTCAAGCCTTTGCTGGACAAAGTTATTTAAGTACATGTTACTCTTAAAACCTAAATTCATAGAACTGTTTACATAGTTTTCAGTATATGCTTTAGTCTTGCAACGACAGGCTACTTCTGCTCACCTTCATTAAATTATTCACTGCACACAAAGTATACAGCAACTCACTGTGACGTGAATGCACTTGCTCTAAACATTAGAGGAGACTTTATACAAAGATCTTATTTCAGAATTCTCAAGAATCAATCTATTATCACCGTGACCATGCTCCAAATCCAAGTCTTTGGGATTCTACGTCAGGTTTCACTTTTCTACTGTAAGCCCTTCCAACTTTACAAGCTCTCTAGCAAGTGTAGGAGCAAACACTGTCCCCAGATGCTAAAAGCTG
The DNA here is from genome assembly GCA_033459285.1 of Clamator glandarius. Classification (NCBI taxonomy): domain Eukaryota; kingdom Metazoa; phylum Chordata; class Aves; order Cuculiformes; family Cuculidae; genus Clamator; species Clamator glandarius. The sequence goes on from JAUNZM010000559.1 coordinate 3,140,647, forward strand.
CAAAATAAGCTTTTATTCAAATTTCCACTCTTTCTACTGTGTTCCCCCAGCCTTCAGAACTATGGTAAGTTGCAAGGAAAACAGTTCTTGTGATTTTGAAGCAACAATTGAAACAGTGCCTATCATACCTCTGAGAAGAAACACAGGCTAAGTGTGGTGAGAGAAATAGTAGGGGATCCATCTCAGCTGCCTGCTGCCTCTCGGTGCATATTGAGATGAAGTTTTGGGAATTCTTATTGTCATTTTCATATTGAATAAAATGTCTTCTTATATCAGCAGCATTTCCTAAGTATTTAAATACCTTTTCAGAAGGTCTTAAAAGCTTCTGTGGGATCTTAACTGCTATACCACTACATTTTATTAATGCTACACACATACTAGGAGGCACACACTGATTCTTCTTTAACTATTTGGTACAAATGACTCCAGGAAAAAAAAAATAAAATAAAAAAAACCAAGCCCATAGTTCATGGTTCGCATCTGCATCCATTTTCCAGCACAGGCTCACCTTAAATCCCAACCATCCAGCCTTGGCTCTCTGAGTAGGTCTGCATCACCATGTCTCAGCAGCTCACAATCCAAAAGCCAATTGTCCTCCTACAAGAAATACACACAAAAAATTATGATAAAACCCACAAAAAATCACGATAAAAACCATGTACCCAGGGTACGAAAACAACTTCAGAACTACTAGGTAGTGGTAAAAAGGTTTTGACCTGATTGATCACAGGGAAGGAAGCAGTTTAGAGTATCGTCCTTCAATAAAGACAAGATCATCACCACAGGCAACAGCACTCTTCAAAGCCCAGTTATTGATACTAACTATATTCACAGGGAAAGGGAGGTTTTGCAAGTTTGCTAGGAAACTCAAGAAACTTAACCCTTCGGTTAGTAGAGTCTGAGACTTTAATGTGAGACACATCTTGAACTACCAATTTCTAAGTGAAAGCTTGGCATTTCTAGAATCACCTCAAAGAAACCAGTCTGTATTACACCTTTTGGTAAAGTCAAGCAGCACTGAAGACAAAACAGAGCAGCAGCATCTACCAGAAGACTATTACCCTCAAAATCTTTAATTTTAAACATCAGTGGAAGCAATGGAAAAGCCAGCCCTCTACCTAAAACTACAGAATTCCGGAGACAGACCTAGGATCTCACAGAATCACAGAATCACACAGAATCACAGAATAACCAGGTTGGAAGAGACCCACCGGATCGTCGAGTCCAACCATTCCCACCAATCCCTAAATCATGCTCCTAAGCACCTCGTCTACCCTAATCTCTCACAGTGGAGAGCACTTGATCTATCAAGCAAGTCCAGTTCTGTGAGCAACACCTCCCACGTGATTTCTGATCCCCATACCTTGAACTGCAGCTACTTTTTCTTCTTTGGCAAATACAAATCACCTTTGGCTTTGCCTGTAACACTAATTGCTTTCCCACAGGGTGATTTAGCCCATGTAGAGATTTGTGTTGATGCAGTACCTGAGCAAGCTTGTTTCAAACTGGCCCAACTACCCCAGCAGCACGTTGTCCTTAAGTATGTCCATCCCCTGAATTCATAAAAACCTACAATAATCAATTACTCTGGGCTTGTTACTCTATCTTGTACCACCAATGCAGTTGTTTCTTTCCACAGTGCAATGAAGAGTTCTTAGACGTAGACATGTACTCCGTGAAACAGTCTGCGCTATTGAACAGATCACTGCTTCCCTCCTGTAAGACAGCTGGTAGCGAAAACAACATTTTTACTCCTGTGGGATCAGTTTCAGCTCACCTGCATACATTTTTAGATGCCAAATACACTGTTTTCACTTTCACAGCTGCTTTATGAAACTCCCTTTTTTAATCTATTAAGGGCACAAAATGAAGTCATGCTATCCTAAGCGACCAGAGCAACAACTGTTAAGAGCAGTCAGGTCACCGCTCTTCTTCCACTGCAGCTGCTGACCCTGTCAGACACTAATAACAGCATTTAGAGAAGAGGTCAAAACAAAAATAATGCATTGAAAAGAAAGACAGACAAGACAGAAATTTTGCCCAAGTTTGCAAAAAATCTTATTTTAGAAGATGAATAACCCCCAAACACAGGCTATCTTAGAGTCCATGAGAATAGGTAAGACAACAATTCAGTCTTCTCTCCCTAGTGTTACGCAGCAGTTCACACATTTTAACTCAGCCATTTTTTACAGTCTATCCATATTTATCTTCGCATTTCAGGTAGGAAACTACCCCGAAGTTGCCAGAATATGCTAAACCACATGCTATTGTTTTCCCATTCCAACCTTTCATTCACCTCAAATGAGTAGGGACTCACCTCAGCCTGGTGGGGAAGTTGAAGAAAAAAAGATGGTCAGCAAGGATTAGGTGAAAGAAAGATAAACTAGTTTCACCTATATCACCCAGTGCTCAGTTTCCGAAATCCTTCTTGCTACTTAATGGCAGGGATACCTGATTACTTCTAGTGTTCCTACTTTATTCCCCTTTACATATTAACGTTTAAAAGAAAACAGAACAGAAAAGGAAGGACTTGAAATCCAGCTATAGCTTTGGTCAACTACTTCATGTGTTTCCTGGAGGCCTGGAGGTGGGAAGAGCATTTATAGTGCTAATCCACTACCATATTTCATTATTTTTTCTTCTTTGGCAAATGCTACATTTGTATATCAGAACAAGAGAGAAAACTGTGGTGCTGCTGTTTTGAAGTCTGTCAAAATCTATCCTTTTACAGGAACCTTGAATACCCGGTGTAAGTTGGACTGTCTTGACAGACTTGGATTTTTTTTTTTTTTCATATTTGCTTATGTCACTATATTCTATACATCCTTGTTAGTGCCAGAAATCCCACAAGAAATTTTGGCAAGAACACATGATGACACAAACATAAGGCCTAAGAAATACAGAGCCCCTATCAGGAAACATTTGAGACTGAAATCAAAATGTGAGAGCTGGCAATTGAAATCCAGCCTTTCAAACAATGACCTTGGTTGCAATATTATGCATTCTCTCTCCAGTTCCTCTGAGAAGTGCCTGGCAAGCCACTTGAACTGCACATCTGATAACTTCTACACTTCAAGAGTTTAGAACAAAAGCAGGAAAAGGCACTCCAAATATTAATTTTTGCCTTTTAGATGGACTCCGTATTACACAATAGATAGATCCTGGAATCAGTTAGTACATTATGAAGGGAAGACAGACATCAAAATATTATTTGGATACTTGATGTTACGAACTGAAATCACAGAATCATAGAATAACCAGGTTGGAAGAGACCCACTGGATCATCGAGTCCAACCATTCCTATCAAACACTAAATCATGCCCTATAGCAGCTCGTCCACCCATGCCTTAAACACCTCCCTGGGCAGCCTGTTCCAGTGCCTAATGACCCTTTCTGTGAAAAATTTTTTCCTAATGTCCAGCCTAAATCTCCCCTGGCGGGGCTTGTGGCCATTCCCTCTCGTCCTGTCCCCTGTCACTTGGGAGAAGAGGCCAGCTCCCTCCTCTCTACAACCTCCTTTCAGGTAGTTGTAGAGAGCAATGAGGTCTCCCCTCAGCCTCCTCCTCTCCAGGCCAAACAACCCCAGCCCTCCCAGGCCTGCTCTTCAGCTCCCCCACCAGCCCTTCCGCTCCTCTGTGGACTTGCCCCAGAGCACCAACATCCCTCTTGTGGTGAGGGGCCCAGAACCGAACACAGCACTCGAGGTGCGGTCCCACCGTGCCAAGCACAGAGGGAGAACAACCTCTCTGGACCTGCTGGTCACGCCGCCCCCGACACAAGCCAGGATGCCACTGGCCCTCCTGGCCACCTGGGCACACCTCCGGCCCTTGCCCAGTCGGCTGTCAACCAACACCCCCAGGTCCTTCTCCTCCAGGCAGCTTCCTAGACAGACTTCTCCTAGTCTGTAGCCCTGCATAGGGTTGTTGTGCCCCAAGTGCAGGATCCGGCATTTTTTCTAAACAAACACTCTTCTAGGTGCAGATAACATCAACATTTGGACTAATTTAACACCTGAAACTCAAAGCAGGAAACACTGTGACTATGTGCACAGCAGACTGAGTAAGAGCTGCTCTGCAAGAATCTGCAGTGACCCACCAGGTTATTCACCGGGCTGGCTACAGGACAGCTTCTCTTCTTTAAGATAAGCCTTGTAGTTCTGGAACTGTTATGTGCTGAACAGACTTTAAGGAGTTCCACTGAAACAAATCAAAGCTGTGTCCCTCCAGTGTCAAAAGGACAAGAAAAGGAAAGAAAATTTTAGAATGTTTTCTTTATTGATTAGTGACGTGCATCACATCAGCCATCCTCTTCTCAGGCTCTTCAAGTCCAAAACAATAATGCCTGGCACCATAAAAGTTAAAGATGTTTTGATAAGGCCCCATTCTGCAAGGTCTTGGTAAATATTTTATTTCTTACAAATAATAAAAAAAATGCAGCCTGAAAAAATCTAGGAGGAGGTAGAGGAGTGCAATAACTTACCTGTGAAACAGGAATCCTTACAGAAAGTTCAGTTAAACCACAGTCTAATACTTCCTTCACTAACTCAACTGAGGTGTCATCCTTCTTAATGCTCCAGAGGCATGCAACAAAACACATTGGGCAGCAGCCAAGTGCAAGAGAGATTTTCAGACTGCTGGTTATGCTTTTACAGTGCCCTCTCCTGCTTTCACCCCAACAAAAAAAAAACCCCAGTTTCACCAGCCCAGGTCTACCTTGAACACTCAGAAAATCACTTAAGAACAGCAGAATCTAGCTCTATGCCAGTACCTACACTCTACATTGGTGCTAGCCTATTAACTCTTAACATCCCATGGGTTTTTTTTTTCTTGTTTTCCAAGCATTCCAGAGGAACTCTACACAGTAGCAGGATACAGGCACTTTCATTTGGAGTTAGTTCTCTTAGAAAAACATTCAAGAGCTCAAATCCACCCTGCTGTTATTTTTTCCTATTCCACTATCTTGCTTAAATTGCCATTTGTGATGTAACCTGCTCCAGTCAGCAGGACTCTCCTTCTGTGTATTTCTCTCCCATTTGACTTCACGAAACACCGTTTGATGATCTGTCCTACTCCTGCCTGATGATGTTTTCAGAATCTACTATTGCACTTCCCAGATGTTTAAAGAAATTGCTTTTCTGGAGAACTGAAGAAGACCTGAGGAGACAATCTCTACAAGCATCATGATAGTATCACGCCTGACTATGCTTCCTTCAACACCCAAAAGAGAAGCCATTCCTCTGAAAATTATGGGCTCAGCACCCAGGAAGCTGAGAGCTACATTAAGAACAATAGTTGCAATTCTCCTACCATGCCCTTCCTAAGGACAGTGCACAAGTTAAGGATGACTCCTATAACCAGCATGGCATATAGAAATACATCTGAACCAAAAAGTCGTCTTATTGCAGTGCAAGATGAATGTTTAAGATGCATGTTGGAAAAACTGAGTGAGAATATTCATGCTCACCACATTAAAGTGTGGTTAACGGTACTTGCCAAATACTCCTTAAGCAGGGAGAATTAAAAGCAAGAAGCTCAAAAAAGCCCTTTAGCCAAGAAAGTCATAAGACATGGTAATGTTAAGTTTTTTTCCACAGTAGTGGGCTACAGTTTCTCTTAGAATCTGGTTTCAAAGTTGACGAAATAGGATTCTGCAAGAAACTCTAAACCACCTCACAGAAGCTCCCATCATACACTGACCTCTAGTGTAAGAAAGACTCAAGACATCAGAAGTCTCTTCAAAGCCTTAGAAAACGTCAGGGTTTTTTTCAGCACTCTGAATGACACATACATGCAGTAAAACAGATTGAAGTCAGAAGGTCCTCTCAGGATTATCCTCAGTTGTTTAAGAAAACTGGAGCACAGGTAAAAGAAGCTACAAAGCTTAAATCATTTTAAGTATGTGAAGCTACTGCTGTATTTCCATTAAGTAATTTACATCAAAGCTGTATTTAACTACTTTGAACACCACCTCAACTTAACATCTAAACATTCTGGATGTACAGAATTGTTTCCTAACTACAGTTTTACACAGCTCAGTTAAAAAACATTTCAAATAGAAATGCTCAGCTTGGGCAAAGCCCTGTATGGGTCAGATTACAAGGAGGTCAGCCCAGGTTCTGTATCAAACTTTTGGAGGGCATGTGGGCAGAGCTACTGACTCAGATGTACTTACTGTAGCAGCACTGAACACAAGATGTCTGCTGGAAATATGATATAAAAATACTCTTGGGTCCTTATTCACTAAAGGCACAACACTCACAAGGTCAGCTGGTGCTGGCGTCCTCGAGAGCCCAGGCAGACTAGAGTGGGAAAGTGGCTGGTTGGTTTTGATCAACAGGTTTTGAAAAGAAAAAAAAATACAAAACTATACAAAAAAAAAGTTAGTTTCAAAACTATCAACTTATAACCCAAACAAAACCTTTCCACCCTCCTCAATTTCAACAGAATAATTTGGGTTGGGAGGGACCACGAAGGTAATCTAGTCCAAGCCCCCTACAGTGAGCAGGGACATCTTCAATTAGAACAGGTTTCTCAGAGCCTCATCTAGCCCAACCTTGAAAGCTTCCAGGGATGGGGCATCTACCACCTCTCCAGGCAACCTCTTCCAGAGTTTCACCACCCTCAGCATAAAAGATATCTTCTTTAATATCTAGTCTAAATCTCTCCTCTTTTAGTTTGAAGCTATTACCCTCTTGTCCTACTGCTATAGGCCGTGCTAGAAAGTTTTTTCCTCATCTTTCTTATTAAGCCCCCATTAAGTGTTGCAAGGCTGCAACAACGTCTCCTCAGAATCTTCTCTTCTCCAAGCTGAACAACTCCAACTCTCTCAGCCTCTCTTCATAGGAGAGGTGTTCCAGGCCTTTAACCATTTTTGTGCTCCTCCTCTGGACCAGCTCCAACAGGTCTATCTATGCCTTTCCTGTGCTGAGGGCTTCAGAGCTGGACACAGTGTTCCAGGTGGGACACAGTGTTCCAGCACAGAAGAGGGGCAAATGATGATGAAAGAATCTGCATTTTTATTATGGACTAACTACAGTTTTATGATAAAAGGTATTTAATGAAAGCATAGCAAATTCTAAGACACCATTGCTGAACAGGACAATTAAAATGGATGCCCAGATTATTTAGGACTTGTTTACTACTTCTGCCCACTCCCTAAACAGTTGACTCTGGACAACAAATCCCAGGGATGTTCCCTTTTCTTCAGACCATTTCTTACACCTCCTTTAAAAGCAGTGCATCGTTCAGAACCTGTTTCCAAGTGAAGTGACATTTTCAAAGCACCCAAGCTTTCCAATGTTTATACAAACTGCCTCTGAAAAGCAGCGTACATGGCTATGTTGGAACAAGAGCTTTTACATGCACTCTAGAGCAGAAGCTCTTATACACTGAAATTTCTTTGAACAAGCTATTAAAAGTTTCATAAATATTAAGTTCAAAAAAAAGAATTAAGTACAGCATGAAAACAGCCATCATAATGTCAACATATGAAGGAAGTATTCAGAAATTGTTTCAGAGAACCATAGCATCACCAGGTTGGAAAACACCTCTTGGATCATCAAGTCCAACCATTCCTATCTGCCATTAAACCATGTCCCTGAGCACTTCGTCTACCCATCTTTTAAACATCTCCAGGGATGGCGACTCAACCACTTCCCTGGGCAGCCCATGCCAGTGCCCCATGACCTTTCAGTGAAAAATTTCTCTCTGATGTCCAGCCTGAACCTCCCCTGGTGCAGCTTGAGGCCCTTCCCTTTTGTCCTGTACTCTTGACACTTGGGAGAAGAGGCCAGCTCCCTCCTCCCCACAACCAGCTTTCAGGTAGTTGTAAAGAGCAATTAGGTCATCCCTCAGCCTTCTCTTCTCAAGGCTAAACAACCCCAGTTCCCTCAGCTTCTCCTGGTAAGACTTGTTCTCCAGCTTCATCGCTCTTCTCTGGACATGCTACAGAGCCTCAACATCCTTCTTTTAGTGAGGGACCCAGAACTGAACACAGTACTTGAGGTGTGGTCTCACCAGTGCCGAATACAGGGGCAGAATAACCTCCCTGGACCTGATGGTCACGCCGTTTCTGATACAAGCCAGGATGCCATTGGCCTTCTTGGCCACCTGGGCACACTGCTGGCTCATGTTCAGTTGCCGTCAACCAACACCCCCAGGTCCTTTTCCTCCAGGCAGCTTTCTAGCCACTCTTCCCCTAGTCGGCAGCACTGCAAATATGAGAGTACTTTAAGTGAGAGCTGTTTGAAACTCATTTCAGATCAACTGAAGGAGGTTCTTTACATTTGCACTCCCAGATTCAAGCCTGTGGAGATAACCTAGAAAGTAAGGACTGAGTTTTTAAGACTGGTCTCTAGCTCAGTACCAGAATTCAATAAATCCTTATCTGGAAGAATTAATTCCACTTCAACATAAGCTGTGACGGGCATCCTGAAGTCTGCTTATTGGATGTACCCTACAATCTAAACCTGGCAGCTTCTCTTGTCAGACTGAAATGGCAGCATCAAGTACACAAGTTGTAATGAAGTACAGCACCCTTCATGCATCTCAGCAAGTAGCCTAAAAGAAAAGGGATTTGTAGCTACTGGTCCATAACTGTACAGGTCAAAATCTTACCTATAAAAGAATTGCTTTTCTTTTCTACATCACAGCCGTTTTATAGCCTAAACCTCTTACTCCAGTTACAGCATAAGAGTCAAGCAGCAGTACTCAGGATTTACATGGATATGGATTGCTAAGTAAGGTCATTTCAGGTAGAGTTATGAATAAGAGTTATATTTTAATATGAGAGATCCTGGTTAAAGCCACTCAGCTAAACTTCATTGATAATTCAAGTATGCCAACTCAGCCAGCTACTTACCTCACGTACAGCCCATACATCACTCAGACAAGTGGCTATATCGGGAAACCCTATATGCTAAACTGTAATTCCCACCCAGAAAATAGTTTGCCACTGATTAGGTAAGCACAATGCCACCCTCCCAGTCCACAGCAGGTAATGGTTAATGCACAGAGCACAGACGACAGATCTTGGAATATGAAGTGCGTGAGTGAGCTCTGATGGCTTGCACGACAGATCCTTGCCATTGTATTTGACAGAATGTGTCCTTCTAACTATTTTTTTCCCTAAATTTTTGTATTTAATTCAATGCTTGTGGTGGTGGGAATGACTTTCAGAAGAGTGATGTTCATCAATACACAGATGTTACACATTTGTCATGTCACATGAACCTCGTGGCTAGCGCCCAACCATTAAAAGTCTAAAAATCCTCCAGCATAAAAATCCACATGATGCATTTGTTCCTAGAAGAACATCAGACAATATATTAGATTGCTGGAGACAGAGTTCTCCAATGTTGTCTTTTTTTTTTTTTTTAACTGCAACAAGGGTTTTTTGGTTCCAAGAAATAAAAGACAAAAAACCCAGACAGAAATTAAGTCAAATGGTAGCTTGAAAAAATCTGCCAGAGAGAGGAGAAAGCCCTTAAAATTGAATTAACTGTATTGTGTTAAGAAAATGAACACGTCACATAAAATCATGTCCAGAGGTTTTTTTCAATAGCCTTTTTTCTAGAGAAACTGTAAAAACACAGGAGAGAAACAGACAGCTTCATAACAAGCAAAGAGCTCTAAACTCTTCACTAAAAGATGTTTCTTAGTTTATTCCTTCCCAAATGAATCTAAACAAAAATAAGGCACAGAAACTGATGCCACAATACATGGCCTAAGATCTGCCCTTAGACCTTCACACTCAGTACTGCCTTAAGGATAAGGAATGTTGCTCAAAGTGCTGTAACAGTTCAGAAATTCATGTTCAGGGGTAGAGAAATATTCCATTCTAAATTTTGTACTGAGGCACTGATAAAGTACCATGCTGCAGGTCATATGAGTGACAAGGCAATTGCATACTGACTGATTTTTTTTTACTGTGTTGGCAATATAATCTACAGATTATATAATCTTGTGCTGGCAATATAATCCAACAGATCCACATAAGGATCTGTTTCCGACACTAATTCCTGAACTATCTTTATTAAGAGGCAGTAGTCCTTATACATAATTGAGCTGCAGTTGACAGATCACTGCCTATCCAAGTCACATTTGTAAGAGGTAGTTACCTGAACCTAACTATGTATTCCTCATGAAATGTACCCACCTTTACATGTGAAGATCTGCAGTTACAGCCAGCTCAGTATGTTTAGGTTTTGGCACACACCAGAAAGCATCTATTAATTCATACATCAGCATTTGCAAGCAAACAATAAGTTCGAGTAGAATAAACCTAAAGCCATTTCCTACCAGTAACTGCACGTGACAGACCTGTGGTCTGCACCCCATAACAGGAGAGGGATGGTTTCAACATCTTGCTGACAGAAGGTTGTGTGACCTTGGAGAAATCACTGGGGTTGGTCTGTGGCTCCATGGCAATCTCAGCCAGCTGCTGGCTGCCAGATTCCCACCCCTCTCCCTGGCTGCATGAGTTTATCCCTTCTCTGCTCCACAACATGTTTGACCCCACAATGACTCATTTCAGACCAGCAACCATAAATATAATTGAATTGTTTCCTTACACATTAAATGCAGATGACTTAGTAAAGGGTCAGAAGGGCAAAGGGGTGCAAAGGGGGAAGTTGGTACATGCAGCTGAGAACATGCTAGCTATCCCCCACAGCCCAGCTCTCAGTCCATCACTCAAGATGAAGAGAACTCTTCCATTTCACAGCGGCCTGGTGAGGATGAATAACAGAAGGTTACAAAGGCACTGATATTCATCTTAACTCACTGGAGTCATGTTTTAGATTATACGCCTAAAGAAGGGAGGTTTTTTCCACAGAATATCCATTTCAGACAAGTCTGTGGCTCCCATCACCCAAATTTTTAAGTTCTCTAGGGACTTTGCATCAGAGACTTTCTGAAGTGAAATAAAGCTTACAGAGAGATCCATGTAGGGGACTCCAGGACAACCCTGTTTTGCAGGAAGCTCCAGTACAAGGGAAGTAAGAGGGAAGAAGCACAGAAGGGGCCTTTCCTTCTGCAAGTCTCCATGCTCAAAAAAATCACCAGTTGCTGCTGTTTCTGCAATTCCTTTTTTATTTGGAGACATCAACACAGCAAATTTATCTGAACAAGTACAAAATCTCTGTATCAGAAGTATGCATGCTCCTATATCTTGACTAGACAATACTTAGCCATAAAAAGGGCAAACACTAGACAGGGTCTTCAGGAGGTTGCCTAGATAAGATGCCCCCAGAAGCTGAACCTCATTTCTCCTCTCTCAAGAAAAGGAGGAGGCCCAATCCATTCTTAAAGCACCCTAAAGGCAACAACAGCTTCCGATGATCTTGAGTAAGCTGGCTGTACCTCTGTTGCTGTTTGGGGCTAGCTACCTCAAAGGCCAGGAAAGGCAATCCATTAGGAAATCCACCAACTCCATGGCTAAACACCTCTTCTTGGCTCTCTCTCCTCTAACACCCATCACCCATGTTCTAAGGAGAATTTTTTTCCACGCTGCTGCAAGTGTTTTCTTCCCAGTTCTTCTATTGGCATCGTTGCCTTGTGTGGCTGAACTGGACAGGAGGTATGGAGGGATCAGAACAAGCATGTGTTAATAGCACCAAAGCAGAACCAGAAACGCCATAGTAAATGTTCACTTTATTAGCATGATTAAAATACAGCAGACATAAAATATTTAGCAACATATATTATTTAGCAAAATAAGTAGCAAAAACCTCATCAGATATTTAAAGACTATTTTGAACAAATGATTATAAAAGTGAGCTGCTGTAACACAGCTATTACTGATAAAGAAATTTAGCATGTATCTAACGATAAGTGTCTTTCCTCAACATTCTTTCTACAAATGCCCTGTACCTCTTCACACATACTTTAAACAATTAAGCAGTAGGCATTAACCCATCTACAAAGCCTTAAGCAGCCTCCAGAGCCTTCGGTCTCTCTGTTTGTTTTATGAAATCACATCACTAACAATCCAGTCTTATTCATGAGCTAAGCTTTGGAAATCTTACTCACTTAGTAGACTACATAATTACAGCAGAGATTATCTAGTCCTGTGGGATTTGAATAGTTTCTTGCTAATCGTCCCTGCTATTAAGAAGTTTATGTTTACAGTTTTACAGTTTATTTATGGACTTAGGTTCTTCTGTGTTAAGGTAGCTGTCTCAAATTTTATCGTAACTGTAAGATTAGAACAATTTTGTGCTGTGCTTCTTTGTACCCAACAGCGGCCTTGCTAGTAATAGAGCTGTGAGTACTGTATGTAGAAGACAATAGTCTAAATTTCATGGAAGCAACATCATTGCCAATTTTCCAGTTTTGCATAAATCTGCTCAGAAGATATCTATACTGTTTGGCAGGCTATTGCATAAAACAGTGGGGGGAAAAAGGAAGCATGATATGCAGCTCTTGTTGTAGAAAAAAGTTATGTTTATTACAATACAAGAAGCACTTGTGATAAGATTTTACATTTCCAGAGTGAAGCAGTCTTGTCTATGCTGATGAATTCAGTTTTGAAAACAGAAGCAAGTACCATAAGCCACAACACTAGCAATACTGGAAGAGCCACAGTTTGATTGATTAGCACGTCATTTAGCTGCTGGCAGTAGGAAATTTCCAACTGAACAAGTGACAGAAATACATCCTCATGTAACTCCTGGGAAAACAGGGCTGTGATTCTCCAAGCATGTTTACTGTGATCACCACCTGGAGGCCTTATCACTGCTGGCACACTCAGCCAGTACTCCTCCTGGCTCACTGCTGGGAACGACAGCCCAACAAGTGCAGACCTCTCTATTTCAGACACTTGTGAAACTGCAGCACAGGGACACCAGCTCAGTCTTGCCCTGCACAGGTGTGCTCTTGCTCTTCCCCAGCGCCATCCAAATTCACAACCAACATGCACAGGGCAGATGTTCAGTTTGCCATTCGGCCAGCAGCAGGGTGTCTGCATGGGAGAAGCCTGGCTGGAATGCTGCCAGGAGGAGAAGGACCTGGGGGTGTTGGTTGACAGCCAACTGAACATGAGCCAGCAGTGTGCCCAGGTGGCCAAGAAGGCCAGTGGCATCTTGGCTTGTATCAGAAATGGCGTGACCAGCAGGTCCAGGGAGGTTATTCTCCCTCTGTACTCGGCACTGGTGAGACCGCATCTTGAATACTGTGTTCAGTTCTGGGCCCCTCACCACAAGAAGGATGTTGAGGCTCTGGAGCAAGTCCAGAGAAGAGCAACAAAGCTGGTGAAGGGGATGGAGAACAAGTCTTATGAGGAGCAACTGAGAGAGCTGGGGTTGTTTAGCCTGGAGAAGAGGAGGCTGAGGGGAGACCTCATTGCTCTCTACAAATACCTGAAGGGAGGTTGTGGAGAGGAGGGAGCTGGCCTCTTCTCCCAAGTGACAGGGGACAGGACAAGGGGGAATGGCCTCAAGCTCCGCCAGGGGAGGTTCAGGCTCGACATAAGGAAAAAATTCTTCACTGAAAGGGTCATTAGGCAATGGAACAGTCTGCCCAGGGAGGTGGTTGACTCACCTTCCCAGGAGGTGTTTAAGGTGCGGGTGGATGAGGTACTAAGGGGCATGGTTTAGAGATTGGTGGGAATGGTTGGACTCGATGATCTGGTGGGTCTCTTCCAACCTGGTGATTCTGTGATTCTATGATTTTCTGAAACATACACAAACAGCTACAATAGAGAGGGTAGATCTGATTTGGTTTTTTTTTAGTTTTAGACTGCCATGTTTCACTTTAAATGACAGAGTGTGAGGTGGGTGTTTTAGGCTCGCAACAAGCTTCTGAAAAGTTAGATGCATCATAGAAAGTTAATTCTTCCTCAGCTCTGTGCTGAACATGGAAGGGTAAGCACCTCAATGAATGCAAAAATGTAGCTATTTGCATGATCTTTGAATTTCATCTAAGTTCAAGGCAATTTCCCTACCTACAGGCTACAAAAGTTGTTGAAAAAACCCTATTGACAGCACAATCCAAACAGATTAAAACTGGGTTTACAGCAAGTCTAGGAATCAACTATTATAGTTTTTAGTCTCTTCCCTGCAGTTTACTGAGTATGTGCTGTACAACACCCACTTCAAGTATCAGCCAACTGGCAAACCAAAGAGTTCTGGATTTATGTTATCTGAGTGACTTCTAACCTGCACTTGCACAGTCAGACCTTGGTTATAAATCAGGACCTTGCATATTTGCAGTGTGCACTCTTACTGAGAGAGTTACCTCTGACATGTGTGAGTGTGCAAATAACAGGGCTAGGAAACTTTTCTGACAGAGTGCCTGGGACAGAAACAGTGGCCAGGAACATGTTACTAAACTTCAGTCATGAGTTCAGAAGGCAAATCACATTGCTTGAGCTCTCTTAGGCACAATCACTCCTTAGTCTTCAGCTTGAATTCTTTCCTCATCTTTTACATATCAATTAGATATGTAGCTAGTACTTGGCTTTTATTTTGGCATAAGTGGTTCACCTGCCAAATCCAATTTTCAAAAGTAAGTGCAGCAACTGCCACATACTCTGAACAGTACGAGTGTGGGTATCCTGGTGACAAATAGTCTAAATTCTATTTAGGACTCTATATACAGGTTTCATTGACCATGCATTCAAATAACTTCAGTAACTTTGACTAAGATACACTTGGCAAACAGAAGATTCCTTTTATATTTGTAATTCAGCTGCCATTGATTCAAGTCAGAGTAGTCCATCTTAAACTCGTATCCTAACATAGGCAAACACTGATGTCTGATGAGACCTACAGTAAACTATAATGCCTAACTGCATATCTGAGAGCAACACGACTTTCAACTTACAAAATGTTCTCATAAACCCCATAGAAGTAGACCACACTTGTAATTAAACAAATGCCAATGTTAGACAAAATAAAATATGATCTTAAAGGTTTCAATATTTAATGAAACAACTCCTATACAACTAAAATGGGACATTAGAGGTGGTTCCATTACAGTCTGTCCCCTAGCTCCTTTGGCAGGGGCATCAATTATTTAGGACATCTGAAAGGACTGCAAAAGCAAATTGCAGTGTTCTTAGGCTTATTGAGTAGCAACACTTATGAAAGAGATACTTCATTAGCATGTAACCTGATTACTTCTACCAACCTAGTAAGTACTATGAAGCAGATTTCCAGATATGCTCATTAGATTATCTTCAAAGTTCTCAAAATGAATTTTTGAAGCATTCCTGCAGGCTCATGGACATTTTTGTGTCCTGGTTTCATAATAATAGCCGGGTTTTTAAATTCAGAAGTCACATTTGATTATGCTGCAGATAACAGTTCCTAACTACCTCTTCAAAAATCCCCATACATTCATACACTGCCACAAGGTAACTTCTATTTGATTTTCCTAGTTTCTCTCACTTCTCTGACTCATTCTGCTGCTGCGTTACCTCCTTATTGTAACTTAAGTCTATGGCATTCAAAGTACATGAAGTTTGAGTATTAATACCAAACACTAAGGTCTACAGAATCATTGCCTCAAGTCAGAGGACATTCGCTTTCTCCAAAACAAATCAGCTTTCACCTGCTTTCATTAATGTCGATATTTTAGTCTCCTGCAGCACTTAACTGCAGGAGAAATGAAAATGAGAGACATCATTCGTCTCTAAGAGTGTTTACAAACAAGATCTTGATCACATTTTAAGTGAGTAAGTGCTCAGTTTCCATTTAATTTAATTAGTCAAAAGCCACCTGTAGCACAAAATACTCACTGCTGTAAAGCCACTGAACTTAAAAGTTGAGGAGAGACAGTTATCACAACTGCTTACCATGAGACCACAGAGAAACAGACTTGCTTGCTTAATCATGCACAGAAAGCAGTGGGCAGAAAGGGAGCCAATGGCAGAGTTGCCACTGGAATTCCAGCTCACCACAAGCAACAATTGCAGTTTTGATCTTGCCAGCACTGACAATATAGGTAATAGACACAGGTTTCTACATTTAAAGAATTTAGAAAAAAAAAAAAAAAGGAATCAGAGAAATCTTTAAAATGACAGTTGTAGAATAGTAATTGTCCAAGTTTTCAAATTACTCTCCAAGAGTTGTTTTGTTTTTTTTTTTTTCCTCTGGACATTCATTGGGCCTTTACCTGTAGGGACAAAATTTGTTGAGACAGTATCATTCACATAACTCATGCCCTGCTTCCAAACTCGCACTGCTGCCCCACTCCAGTAAAATGACTATGCAGTGCACAAACCAAGAAAATGAAATACAAGTAAGAGGTGCATACTTTCTTTCGGCCAGAAAATAAAGATCCTGCAAATAGGACTAAAGGATAAGATTTGGTGGAGGTCAGGCAAAGGTAAAACTACTAGAGTGGTTAGCAACTTGAAGTGCTGGGCAAGCCAAGGTACGAGTGCTAAGTCCAGAAATGTCCCACAGAATAAAAAGTGGGAGAGAGAGGGAAGGACAATCTGTGTTTCAAGTCTTTGCTGAATAAAAGCCTTCTCATTTGAATTGGGCAATTAGGGATTTCAAAGTCCTCAGCAGTGCAACAGACCAAGTTTCCATTAAATTGGCTTCCATGTGATCCATTGCGTATCACACACTATAAGATGTGGCAGGTAACACTGACCTTCAGTTACATTCAGCTATACTGCAAGATTTGCTTTGCACAGGAGTGCTAGCACATGCTACTTTTACACCTCTGCAAAGGAGGAATCAAACTTGGGTTTGGCAGAGATAGCAGTGATACACTGTCTGTTACGTCCCCAAAACAGACTAGATATTACTACAACTCCACACTGAAATGCCATCATTCAGTGGGTCAGCACAGCAATAGCAAAACATCTTTGTGCATCTGGATAAAACTAGGAACAGCAGAGTAATTCCAAATCTTTAAATGAGTATTAAACCTGTACAGCTCTTGAGAGAACCATAATAGAAAAGCAGACCCTTAAAAGAAAACGCGCTTTCCAGCAGCTCTTTGTCTAAAGCTAGCAAGAGGTTACCTAATTCAGAATCCTATTTTCCTCTTCTTTTTTTCCACAGTCATCTCTCCTGGTCAGGTTATTATGCATCATCCTAAAATGCACAAGCACATCATCCAACCCTAAAGGAATGTGAGCTATCTTGGCTGTTGGGACTATATGGATAAACTGGATATAGCCTGAACTCTTTGTAGTAAGTCAGGGAGGAACACATAGCCAAAAAATACAAAAGAATACCCTCCAAACACACAAGAACAGACTAATGAGAGAAACAGACCATAAAACTCAAAACACAAATAGTTTAATATTGTAGCAAAGGTAACAGTCACAACTAATTTCAGCCTCCAGAAAGGCCAGTTTCAGAAATGGAATATTAAACATTTAGTTCTCTGAGACAAGACAGAAGGACATGACTAATGCTGCATGGTCATTAACCAGTACTTTGTGCACTGTCCTATTCTGATCATCACTTAACAATGTATTCAAGACACATCACCTGTGTTTAGATATATCTCCTGGGGTTAAACATCTTGTGACAGAACTCATTAATGAAAGAAATTTCATTAAAAATTAATTCAATAAAGTAAGGCTTTCTAAAGTTTAAATAAAGATATTTTTCTAGCGAAACAACATAACTAGGGACATATGGGATTCACGTAGCTCTTTGCACTTTCATTCACCTATGTGAATTTTCAAAAACACTTAGCTTGTTAGTGACGTTATGTTCTACTGGAGAACAGAGGAACTTGTACAGAACTTAAATATGCATCTTCTGATCTACAACACCTCAAAGCACCTCAGCTTTCTCAACAACAACTGAGATAGCTCTCTTCATGGAGTAGTTATGGAACAATACTGAAAGCTCACTTATACACGAGAGCGAAAGCTGTAGTTAAAAACCTCTCCTCAATGTTTTGGAAATGGATAGTGGCACTAGAAAGACGCAGAAATGAGGCAAAGGCAGCAGACAAGATGAAGCAAGACTCTCAAGTGTCTATGACAACTGCAACATAAGAGTGTTGTTTGTGAATCAGGTATGCACAAAACTATATGCTTGTTCTAAAAAATAGCACTCAATACAGAAGCTATTATGAGGATTTAGAAAAACCAAAGCACAATACTCAGGTTGCTGTGAACAACCGAATAATATCAGGTCTTGTGCTCAAAAATCAAAGTAAGTTTGGGTTCTTCCCCTTTCTTTAATTTGGGCGCAGTATATAGAAGGAGTCAAATATATGGTACAATGAAATCTGGAGAAAAATATGATGCAACATCTGTGAGCACAATCCAAACAGTCCCACATAAATTCCAGCAGCACATTTTAAGATATCACATCTATTAAGTTAAATATGTAGGTGCTGTGAGGCATCAGAAATAGCACTGGAATTAATAGAATGCTGTAAGAAGTGCGCAGCCAGCAAAACTTGCAGCTTAGCTGAGCAGCAAGGACATCTCTGTTAACAATGAATACTGAAACATCACTGAACAATGTGGGCTTTGCTAAGGAGACACTACCCGAACTTTGAGTCTAAATCTCAGATCTTAAATTACACAATATTTTGAATCATAAGATCAACAGACAATAATGTAAAAAAATAATGAGAATATTTTCAGGACATTCCTCAAAATGAAAACTGTGTCTGAGGTTTGTTTGTACAAGTGAAGTTCCAGGCAGTTAAGCATCCCCACTCTGTTCATTACCAGATGGCTTTGAAATTGATTTAATCCACCTGTAATGCAGCACAACGTACCACATCTGGATCTTAACACAGCTGTGTGTCTCCCCTTTGCATAGGGGATGTGTATTCTACCAACAGTATGAAGTGTAAAAGCAAGAGTCTTGTTTGCCGAGACTTTTTTTTACTTTAACAAGCAGAAGTTTATTAAGATGTGAAAGCAAATAAAGCCTTTTTTATTTTGGTCAAAAATGTATACATTTATTATCCTGGAGAATGTACTGATAGTACAGCACAGCCTTCTCTAAAACCTTGAGGCAATTCAACATCTGCAGCAGCCAACAGAGCCAGCTCAGGTGTCCTTTGTAAACAAAGCTTAGCAATAATACAGAGACCTTGCTTTGGCAGGTGACGTAGTAGGAGACAAGTCTCCTGTACTGTGAGGTAGGTGTGCAGGGCCACCACTGGCAGTCAACTTACCAAACTGCACCTGTGATGCTACAAAATCAGCAGGTAGAAGCAACAGCTTTCTTAAATCCATCTTGCTATTCTTAGAGCCAGCACACCTAGAACTCTCAGTCCACCAAGCTGTCCTATTCAGTCCAGTTACTTTATTTCAAGACGATGTTTATAAATGACTGGCTTTTATCTTATATTCAAGTGGGTTTGAGATATTGAAATATCCTGGAGTTTATGCAGGTTGTCATAACTCTTTTGTTGCTAAATATGCATTAGTGGCACTATTGAGCAGTTACAGGAAAGGCTCGGAATCAGATCACTGCTAGGAATGTTTCCAGGCAGAATACAAGTGTCTGGTAACTCAAACAAGACACTTGTGCTAAAGTAAATTCCCAATTGCAAATCTAGGTGAAAAAGCAGGCCTTCAGTGATGATCAAAAGCCAAAGTCATCAGGTTCAATAGTATGCACTACCTTCTAGTAAACTTCTAAGTAGTCAGTTTGAATTTAACAAAGCTTCCCAAAACTTTCTTCTTTTTTGCATAGACACAAGTATTTCAGATCTCCCTCCCTAGTATTTCTTCCTCATCCTCTTTAATTTACTCAACAGTACAGAAAAGACATGCTGTCACCATGATCATTGTAGCTCCTAAATACAGCAGCTCATGATGAACAAGTAAAGGATCTGCAATTTTAGATTAATAACAGTCATACACAGTCGCAGTCCAACAGAGCCAAATGACCCTATACAACTACAATAGTTTCTGGCCTTTCCCAGCTGTGATCTTCCCTGAAAAGTGTAAAATTTCCTTTAAACAACTTCATTAAAAAAATTAGCGTGGGAAAGGAGCCACAAACAAAATGAAAAAATCCAATTCTAGCATATTAAGCTTCAAATAAACACAACTTCAGTGTTCTATTTGAAAGCTTTTAATTTGTCAAATCACACCTGAAAGGCGTGATGGTAAAACTTATGTTCATACCTGGATCCTCATTAGGTGAAGTTAACTATGAAGAGCAGATATTTTTTGTGCAGTTTGACTCTGACTCACGTTGCCCTATCAGCATGAAGACCAAGGTCCTGAAGTTACGAGCTGATCTAGGGGCCTTCTGCTACCAGCCCTCACTTCTGCCTCCACTCCCAGATGGGATGATCGCCACTGCACCAACTTCCCCAGGCACTGGAGGTCTGAGAGCTTCCTTGGTTCACTAACACACCAGAGCACTGATGTGCTGACCCAGCAACCAAAACCAGAGACAAAGCAGCTTACAAAGCTGAAGGAGTGGACTAGAGCCACCCGAGAATAATCAGCACAGGCATACAGCTGGGAGCAGGAAGGAAAGAGGGAAATGGGAGGAGTAGAGCGCTCTTAGACTCATAAAACTTCAGCCCCAAAACTGTATTTTGCAAAGCCAAACGCACACATAAAGACTTGGCCTGAAAATAGCAACATGGGTTTCAAAGCTTATTATAGCTGCCTCTAAAACAAAGTTTTCAGAGTAGTGTTTCAATGAGAGAAGGGAAATAATTTCTCTGGATTACCCTGCAAAGGGTGCCCCTTCTAGAAATGAGTTCTAAGGCTCCACAGTGTAACCTCACTATCGTGTGCAGGGAATGTTCAATAACACTGCAATAATATTGTAAGTAGCATTTACAATGAAAGTGTGCAAACTGAACAGCTTTTGGGAAATAAACCACGACAGAGAGGTTTCCACAATTTCCAGAAGCGAGGCAGCAAGCTAAGGGTAGCACAGAACAGGATGCTGCTAGGGCTGGATCCCAGAAGCCTCCGTGCGTGCAGCATGAGACACTGTTAACGCTGTTTGAGAGAAGCATGAATTTGTTTTGCACACATTCTTCCAGTACACAAAGTTATGCCTGACCAGAAAGGAAAGTTAATTTGGCCTAGTTTGGCGAATTCTTAAAACTCTGCCAAAGCATTATTCAGACAACACAAGACATAGCTACTAGCAAATTCCTGCTCTCAGAAACCAGACTTTCAAAGAGTCATTTAACCTTTCTGTAGCTTTATTTATTTGCAATACTTTTAGGTTGTAGAAAGAGCAACAGCTACATAGGTAGAGTATAAAGACAAGAATTGTTCAGGCTTAGGGAAATCACACTCGAGACACATCATGACAGATGTCCTGCCTTAAATAGCAGCGGTTACGTTCCAGTACTTGAGAGCCCAGCTAACACTCCAAAATAGTAAAAATTATAAAACATTGATGAAACTGATGTGATAAATCTGTTTCAAACAAATAGCCTGGTCTGAAAAGACAAAAAAATCACTTTCATCATTGATGGCTTTAGTAATTTGCTACATCTCCACTCACTGTTCCTTCTTCTCTCATTAAAAAGAACAAGAATGTGCTGCATAATTTGAGTTATACTCTTGATAGTGTACTTTGAAAGGAATAAGTTAAAGACGCAGTGCTCAGGTGAGAAAGAGAGGCTTACCTTTAGGTGAAGTCTGAAAATTAGATCATTTTAAATCCAGAATAAGGATTTAAAAAAAAAAACAAACCAAAAAGAGAGAGACTGAGAAAGTCAAGTCATAATGAAGGAGCCCAGCATGAAGAAAAACATGAAGCTCAGTATAGTCTCAGCGAAGTGATACAACTGGCAATTTTTCAAGTTATCTGAACCTGAAGCTCCCAGTCTGTAGAACTCGTACTGCACAGTAGCAGTATGGAAGTCACACTGATATTGCACACAAGTGCTGTCCGAGCACTGTCAAGGAGCTTGCACAAGCACATGTATGTGTGTATTGTGTGCACGCATCCACATATGCACACTGAGTGGTGCTGATCCAGAAGCTCCCAATCTCCGTGGGCAATTCCATGTACAATGGTTTCAGAAACCCTAACAAAGCAACTCAAATGCACTGCTGTATTTAATACAGGGATCATGTTCAGTTACTATAACTGTCATGCTTAGAGACTTGAGGGGGTAAAAATAATTTAGAAATAAAGATGGTCTCAGGCTTGTAGGTATTTGACAAGTATCCAAGTGCCAGTAGCACGTACAGTGAATACAAGTGACTGGAAACATTTCAGCAAGTGATCTTCTGTTTATCAAGAGAGTAGCGTTTCTTACAGCAGCTCTCCAGGGGCCACAACAACAAAAACAAAACAAAACAAAACAAAACCCAGAACATTCTGAAGAACTTTAATATACAAAATTAATGACTGTTTTAAAAGAGTTAGAAATTTTCCACAATAAGAATTTGTGGCTTCCTGTGCAAGAAAGAATGCCAATTCATGCCAGCTTTTTCATGGAAAAAGTATTTTCAGGGCTTCCTCAAGAAACTAACCTCTGTAACACCAAGATTACTTGCTTTGTTTCAGCAGAGACTGTATGATTATAAGTTCTCATGTCAGTCTTTGCATAAGAAACATTTAATGAAGTAGCATTTCTTTTATTAGAAGGGCATTGCCTACTTTTGCAACGTGAAAGCACTATTGTATGTTAATCCAGGAATTTTACAAATAATCATAATTCTCAAAGACAGTATTTAAGGTGTTCCCTCTTTCTATTGCATTTGAAAATACCTTTTGGCCAGGCTGAAGCTCAGCACAAAGCCACTTCAGTCCTCGGCTTCCTTAATTCACACACATATATGGATGGGTCTTTTGGCAGTCTGTTTTTTATTTCAGCAGCCCATTGCTGGAAAGCACCTCCTGGGAGCACTGAAAGAGCATGTCCAACCAAATATTGCTTTAAAGATTTCTTTTAAAAGGCTACCAGGTCAAGATTCCAATAGTAGGTCATATGAAACAAAACCCCTGGTAAGTTCTTTCTCATAGCTCCCTACTAGAAAGCAGATTAGGTTCCCAAACCAAGGAACGGAAATACATATCTCACCTGGAATGTTTCATCTGCCATCTCCTTGCCCACAAAAATCCCTTCGAGTTGCCTGTGGCTGTACTTTCCCAGCAGCGTACACTACACCCAGTGCATTTCAGACATGAAGTTTGTTACAGAGGCATTAGCTGAGCATTCACCTCTTAAACCACAAACTTTTAGAACTTGAAATGCACACCTAGCAGTAGTTGGTTATGCTACAATTAGCTTTCATTAATGTAAATCCTAGTAAGTTTTTTAGCTATGTTCAGTGACACTTAAATTCAAAGTTCATTTTATTCAATGTAATTTAATTTCATGCTAGAAGAATTAAGCTTGCATTCCATATCAGGAATCCATATAAACAACTTATTTCCATATTCCAGGCTTTTACTTGCAGTAGGAAGCCAGAACAACTTTGTTGCCAGCCCACAAAAACAATACAAAAATAGGCATTCGCATGCAAGTGGTAAAAACAAGCATGCACCAATATTACAGAGACAAGACAAACAAGTGTACTTAAGAAGAAAACAAATCCTTTGCCTGTCAACTATTTGCACTCTACAATATAACAGGAAGGAAGAGGATGGGCACTGGGGAAAGCATCCAGGAAAGGTTTGATGCAATCCCACGGTCAGGGTGTTTATAGAATTCTGGGGAATCTTTACCCTCTGAGCTTTATGAGGGTCAAGTTTTGTACAAACTGCTTTGAAGAAATACTTGTCACAGTATATGCTTTGAACCTCAAGTGACAGAATGCTCTAACTAAATTAAGTCAAGCCTAAAGCCAACACAGGGAATACATAAACTAAGCAGTCTCATGGAGTAAGGGGGGAGAAGAAACAGCTAATTTTCAGCAGATAATACCTAAACACTGATGATAAATGGAAGTGCAGGCTCACATGAAGCACGTGAACAAGATAAAGCATTCAGAACATAATAAACTGTAACAGACAATCCTAAAAAGAGCAGCTTAACTAAGCCAGATCCTTACTGGTAGATATTACCTCAGTAAGTATACTTTGTTTTCTTATTGTACTTCTGTTCATTATTGCAACGTTTACTCCAGTAAGCTCCTTTCAAATTCTTGAATCTTGCCAGTGATAGAGACGATTGTGTGTAAGTAGGCTCTGGGGTACCATGCACAGCTACATACAGGGCAGAGTCATGATCTGCACAACCTGTGAGATAAAAGGCACCCAAGCTTGCCAGTTTCTGGGACAAATCATGGTAAAAGCTAAAGCTACCAATGTGGAAATAACTTAAATTGCTGAAGTTAGAGACGGCAATTCCCATCACATATTGACCTGCAGCTTGAGGAAACAGCTCTAGTTGATGGTACTCTATTTCCATTTTTAAATTAACATACGTTGTAATTGTTAGTTTCAGAGAGCAGTGAAAGAGTCAGTGAAGCGAGGCAGCAAAGCAGCACTTACCACTAGCTGTGCAAAGGAAATCATTAACAACAGCAAAAGGAAACAAAGGTTAAAGGGATTAATCCAAGCAACATTTTCAGAACAGCAATTTCCCTGCTGATGGAAGTGCTGCTCTCCTGCGCAATCCACAAGGTCTCCTCTTCTCCCTCTGCTAAGTCTTAGAGTTGTCAGCTGTAGTTGGAAGGCATTACATAGTCAGACATGACTTTAAATTGGCTGGGGAGCCAATTTATGTTTAGAGGAAACTTTAAAATAAAAATTTTCTCCTGTAGGGGATGGAGCAGTTAACAATGGGGGAAAGAAGAGGGGGGGAAAGAAGAGGGGGGGAAAGAAGAGGGGGGGAAAGAAGAGGGGGGGGAAAGAAGAGGGGGGGGAAAGAAGAGGGGGGGGAAAGAAGAGGGGGGGGAAAGAAGAGGGGGGGGAAAGAAGAGGGGGGGGAAAGAAGAGGGGGGGAAAGAAGAGGGGGGGGAAAGAAGAGGGGGGAAAGAAGAGGGGGGGGAAGAAGAGGGGGGAAAGAAGAGGGGGGAAAGAAGAGGGGGGGAAAGAAGAGGGGGGGAAAGAAGAGGGGGGGAAAGAAGAGGGGGGGAAAGAAGGGGGGGGAAAGAAGAGGGGGGGGAAAGAAGAGGGGGGGAAAGAAGAGGGGGGGAAGAAGAGGGGGGGAAAGAAGAGGGGGGGAAAGAAGAGGGGGGGAAAGAAGAGGGGGGGAAAGAAGAGGGGGGGAAAGAAGAGGGGGGGAAAGAAGAGGGGGGGAAAGAAGAGGGGGGGAAAGAAGAGGGGGGGAAAGAAGAGGGGAAGCAAAGTTTTCTCCAATGCTCTATTTTTATGCCTTTCCAGAACTTCCACCAACTTGGTCAAGAACAGTTTTTGAAGGTGGGTCAGCAAGTAACCACTTTTTTTCCCGCCACTGCTTTTAAACATGTTTAGCAATTTACTGCCATTTAAAGTCTTATCACTTGATTTCCCATCACCTTCTTTGAGAAATAAAGATTTGTTTCTTTTAAAGCCTTTAATAATTTAACACATCTTATTAATCAGATACTGCTTTCCTCCTCTGCTCGACCAACAAAAGGACAAACCAACATCCTACTTTCTCAAATTCCACTCCTCCCAATCTCCTATGTCTACCCCCTAGACTCACTCCAAAGGGCTTTGTGAATTAATCAGCAGCGCTTAAAAAGAAAAGAAAATATAAGACTCCCTAACCTTCTCTGTAACAGATGTTTCTCTTCGATTCCCCACCCATCCTTCCCTTCCCTCAGTATCACACTTTGTGTCTTCCTCTGTTTTTGACGCACAGACAGTCTACTATTCTGGATAAGAGGCCCTGTTAGCTGTTTTCTGAGGAACTGTTCATACATGCAGTTCTTAAATCCAGAATACACATTCATTTCTACATTACCTGTATTAACTATACACTTTAAGCTCATATCCCTGACTTTGCTCAGCTAACATAATTTAATATATCTAATATAAGCCTGTACTTCTGCTAAGATTTCATACAAATACTGATTTAGTACTCCAACATTGAGTCCTAAAGAGTAATTTCCCAGAAGAAAAGAGCAAGCATCTGGCCAAAGACATTATTTCAACTTCTTTTAAAACGCTAGCATTAGAATGGAAAAGTTCAAACTCTCAGAAATTCAGAGATATGAAAAACAGATCCTGAAACATGCTACCTTAAAGCAAGAGACTTCTTTTTATGTTTTTGCTTTGTTTTAACAGGGTGACGCTCTACTACTGAGGCAGAGTTATCCTCTTTATTAGCATAATTCAGGTAGCATTGATGTTTAAAATTAACATGAAAGCTACAACCAGCTAGGATAGAGTAGACCTGGTGAGAGGTAAAAAAAATTTTCTCTCTGAATAAGAAGGTTTTCTGACCAATTAAAATAGGTAACTAGGAGTCTGGGACAGGGGCAGCCTTTTCTGCTATCAACAGCAAGGATGCACAAGTTACTCCCTTCCAGTCTCCCTCACCATGAAATATTTCACGTAGCCAGGAAAATTCAAATTTACATTCTTCAACCACAAACTCCATCAAACGCTTTCAAGAAAATGCCTGATTTATCCTCTTATACAGGACTAGTAGTTAATGAATACAGGAATAGTAGTTAATGAAACCAGCTCAAGTCTCTGAAAATCTAGCTTTATCGCCATACAGTCCTTTTCACCAAAAGCTTCAAACTGACATGGTAGGACAGGTTAAGCATTAAGAACAGTAACTTTAGTCGTTAACAGAATTATCTGCCTCTTCCAAAGGTGCCTAAATTTACTCTGATCAAAGCTGTCATATGAACATAGTCTGCCTTTTAACTTTCACATCTCCAGGGAGATAGTTATAGATTCGCTGCTGTAGAAAAGAGGAGTTCAGCCACACAAAACATTTTTGGACATTTTCTATCCTTTTCATGGCAGAAGCAGCAGGCTGGATGGAAAAATCCAAAAAGCTGGACTCAGCCTACTGTCCCTCACCTGAACTGAGCACTCACCACAGATACAAGCCATTCAGAGCCCTTGTTCTTCCCTCAGCATCCAATCTGAGCAGTGCTGCTGCTGCTGCCATAAAACTTACTTCAAGAACTGGTAAATGAAAGGGCTGGATAACAAGAGAGCAGAGGATGCCTTGTTAAACTGAACATTGTTCAGAGAATTGGGGACATAAATGAGTTGCAGGCATGGCTTTAAGGGGCATCTTTTCATACCCCAGGGTTTTTTTATTAGTTAATACCACACGCTGTGGTATTGTGTAAACACAACTGCATTTCATATTTGTCCCAAATATAAGAAAATAAGATTTTTATGTACTCTGTCCAACTAGTGGCAAAGAAAACTTCTCACAACTTTGATACAGTAAAAACAGTTTACTTTTGTTTTAAGACCATTAGATGCAAGAGAGGGGCTTGCAGAACCTAGCATTTAACAAGAAGTCAATTTTATCTCCACTAATACTTAACACCACAGAAACAAATGCAGCTACAGTTGCCTGTATTGAGCAGCTGGCAAGCTCAGAGATGGAAAAGTTGCGGAACAGCTGGGGAATGCAAGACCCTTTTGAACAGGCTGCTATGTGATCCAAAATAATGGTACGTGTTTACACACAACACAATGTCAGCAACAGCCAAATGCAAGTCTGGCGAATGCACTACAGCTGCTCCCTCCCTCAGACAAAGCACTGCAAGTAGATACAAAAGAGTTCATATTCACAAAAATATGGCTTTCCTTTTAAAAGGCAGCAGTCTGATTTCCAAAATAGACAGCTGGCCCTCCAACTGGACTAAACCATCCAAGATTCTGCATTAGAAGTTACCCTTTAAAATGAGTCTGGATTAGGGTCACAGAGCTTTCCAAACTGCTGTTACTTTACCACTAACAGTTTCCAACAACGTGTTATTCAGACCAACAGGTTGCCATCTAATGTATAAAAACAACTTCTCTCATGACAGTATTTCCCAGCTAGCGTAAGGGAGACAGCCATACACAAACTCTTAATACGGACACTGACTGTACAGAAGTTAGCTAACCACTCAACAGAAAGATGCTCAGAGTGCTAGAAAGGAGAGTTTGAATATACATGGGCTATTTTACTGATTGTTTATGCTACTGTTGCACACTGGTGTAAAAGTAAGTTGGCACCTGAAGATGATAAATCCCACTGCTTATACCTAGAGAGAAGGATAGCTCTTATTAGCTGCTGCTTATGCAGTGACTGGGAGCATGTTGCAAGGAGCGCTCACTTGTTTCACAACTGCCATCTGAAGACAACATAATTTCTTAGGTGACCTTGCATAAAAATTGCAACACCTTATTTCAAGTGATCTTCCCAGTTTTCAAGTCTCAGAAGCACAGTATCAGTGGTACCATCTGTCTTGCTGGAGACGAACCATGATTAAATAGTGTTAACTGGCTACTACTTTACACCGCAACCGTATCACTAATTATGCTAGGCACCAAAACACCATTCATAATGAAATGTTTCAACCCCTAAATCTTGATTAAAAATAGTGCAACTCAAAAGACACATACTTTGAGTGAGAGAAGGAGACAACATCACAAGATCTCCCTTCGACTTTCTCTACACATAGCCATTAATGTTACAATCTCAGTTAAGAGCTATTCAGAACACGATAGTTAAAACTGGACAAAGACAGCTGTCATAGCAACCAGATGCAGGCATAATTTTTAACCTCCTTTGCTTTACAAAGGAATATAGCTATCATAAAAAGGAATCCTTTGAAATAAGGGTTGTAACATTCTGTCTTGTAATTAATGGGACTCTCAATGTTAAGCGCCTCTCTCACCACATCTGTACACTTCAAGTTCAGACTTCTGATCAAGACTTTCCAGTGAAAACCATTTGTGAATTAAGCCATATTTCTAAGAAATTACGCACGTGAATGGAAGAGGCCTACTGAATAAAGAAAGAAAATAAGTAGAACCTTGAATCACACTTCCAGGCTTCTAGTAATAAAATACTGTTATGCTAATTGCCCTTGTTGCAGGCAAAGCAGTAACAGGCACTGTACCTTCAAATTCTACCACCTCTCAAGGTAAAAGCACAGATGCCATGGCAGAGGAGGCGACGGCTTCTACCCCCAAGCACGAGCTCCACAGCCCCACCTGCACCAGCAGCTTCTTCTCCAGAGTTTTGAACCAGTTCTGCTACTAAGATTTATGCAGCTTTGAGGGCTTCCCACTACTGTAGCATCTCTAAAGTCTTGTTCTCAAAATAAACAAACTAAGAATGGAAGCTTGAAACAAGTGCAGGATGTTGTAATGAGTTAGCACAGTTCAGCAAATTTTAACAATTGCAGGTAATGAACTGACAGTCCACCTACCTTAGCAAGTGACATGTGAATGATCTGAATCGTCCATAAACTGCACTGAACATCTCTCAAATTACTCTCCATACTTACAGTAATGGAATACTCTTTCAACCAGGATAGCAACAATATAATAATAGTAACAACAATAATGATAATAACAAACAAAAACTCAAACAAACAAAACCCTAAACCAAATAAAAAGCCCACAAACCCCAAGGAACTCTAGTTACTCATCAATTACTCTCCACTGAACTAATTACTGCTTTAAAGGAGAAGGTAATTATCTTAAAATTCCAATGATGTACTTACCAGGCACAGACAAAGTCAGCGTACTTGGAAACCATCCTTTGGTTCCACTTCCTTTCTTTATAGTCAAATCATACGTTGCAGTTTATTTTCAATTAAAAGACCTATCAGGGTGTTTGTGTGCATGAATGGGAGGTGAGTTTCCATCTCTGTGAGTAGTTCTTTCTAAGAAGCATTTTATATGTGGATATAAACACAGCTTTTTCAGAAAACAATTACTGCTGTTATTTGCCACAGAGGAACTAAGAAATCTTTTTAACAGCTTATTCCTAATTATACTATAACTGCACTCAGATAAGGTTTATTTTTCAACATTGTTAGGAGGTACATCTACACCAAAGTTTACTTGCCATAACAAAGATTTCCCTACCATGTAGATCTCCTGACAGCCATGTCCCAACAGGCTCCAAATCGTTCATACACATACCAAGTATCGTTCAAAGCAGACTTGCTTTAAGCAAGATTAAATACCTGTTCAGTTTCAACTGTCCCACTGCCAGGATAAACTACACTAAACTAGTTCAGACAGTTATCCCACCGGGCATCCAACAGCCTTTGAAACTCTCAGTACCCCAGAATCTGCTGCTTCTGGGAATTATGCCAGGAGCTGTGGGATAGCTCTCCACAGAGGACATTACAAATTAAATATTTTAGAAGTGTGCTTGTGTTTACATGGAGCAAGGCTGCAACAGTTCAGCGTATGAGTCAGCATGGTTTGCATCCACACAGAACTGAGCAGTGCAGTTGGGAACTATAAATTTTCTAGGGAAACAAAGAGCGTGAAATGATTCCCCCAGGGGAAAACAGTCAGGCCACACCTAGCAGGAGGTAACACTCACCTGAAGAGAGGAATTTTATTCAGAGCTTTAATGCTGAAAAGCTCATGATTTTCCTGTGACAATTTCAGAAGTTTCTGCACAGAACAGACACAGCGGTCCTGCCTGTATCACAGAGGTTAATAATGATACCATGGCCAGAAAAAATTTACGGCATTCACACCCACTTTAGGATACAGCTCTTCAAGTCTTGTAACTAACGCTTAACTCCTTTCAAGTGAAAGCTGAAGTATATTTCCTAGCAGGACAGCAAAGAAAAAGTTTTAATGCATCTCACTAAATACAAAACATCCAACAAAACCTTCAGGCAGGCAAGCAAAACCAAACTGAAAAATAGCAAACTACGCTAGTGCATCTTACATGCTGTCACCTACAGCTAGATGCATTTCAGAACCAGGCCAACACCCTCTTATTGAGGCTTCAGGGGGCACAAGAAAACAGGACAACATATCAAGCCTCTAAATGTCCCAGCAGGGAAGACTTTCTTGTTGCAGGAACAGGTATCGGGCCTGTTTCCCAAAGCTGAGCATATAACCAATATTCTTTCCTCGTCTCCACAACAGGCACTTCTGTCTCACAGAGGCTTGATGCAGACCATCAAGAAATCAAGACTGTTTCTCTGAAAACGCAGGCTGGACTTCTACCACTGCTGGCTACACAGAACAGTACAGAGAGCCAGAGGACAGCACATCCTCATTTTGAACTGCACTTTCAGGTCAGAGATAAGAAACTTCAACATAGTAACACTGCACACACTTCTGTTGTCATAAACCTCATTAGCCATGTGAATCAGTCAAGACATGTTTCCATTTTCAAGCGGCTTGTGTTTTCATTTTTGAACACAAGAGATTAAGATAGTTACAGGCTGAGAACATTTTTCAGTATGATATAGTTTGGTTTACTCTTAATGAAACACTCTTGCTACGTTAAAAATAACCAGACTAGTTCAGAACATTTTTCCATAAGCTATTAGAGAGACTGTTTGCACGCCTAGAAAAACTTGGTATCTAACAGGGTAAGAGTAGTGCCTTTCAGCACGGGAGATGCTATCTGAGCTGAAATCAGTCTGTGATGACACTTACAGCTGTCAAAGACTCCGAAACACGTCAAAACGGGTAATTTTCGCTTTCTATTTGCTTCCCAGAGCTCATGCTGCTGCCCCTGGTCAAGGAACAAACTCAAGTCATCTCACTCTTTGCAAGACCATTGAAGCCTCTCTTTATAGAGTGATAATCGACAATCACGTGCAGACTCTAAGATGCATGATTAATAAAACAGATCCAAAGTTGTCATTAAGTAGCTAGCTCTGGAGCACTGGCTGTCCACGCTCTGTGTCAAACCCCATCAGCGCCGCGCTCTTAACTATCAGCATATCCTAACTTGGGATTTCCCCATTAGTCACAACGTTTAATTACTTTCCCCCTGTTTTTTGAACGCTTCATTGTTTTCCGGAGCTGAGACGAGAAGTCAGGGCGAGCCGCGACTCCCCCGCTGACCCATTTGGGCCGGGGAAGGTGAGCACCCAGCCGCTCCGACACCGGGATCGGGGTCAAAAGGGCTCCGCGCACCGCGGAACGAGCACCCTGCTGCCTTGGCCAGCCCCCCGCGCTGTCCCACCACCGACCAGCATCCCCACGTCCCCCTCTCTCCACCCCGCAAGCTCACGCCGCCGCCGCCGCCTTTCTCCCGGCTGCAAGAAGAGACCGAACTCCTCCCGAAAGCTCCCAGCCCCGCGGACCGCGGGCTCCCCGACACGTGCCGCGGGGAGCCCGGAGCCGGGCTGACAGCTCTGCCCGCGGGGAACGGGCGGCGAGCGGGCTCACCTCGCAGACAGCGGCTCGGGGGCTCCGTCCGTCCGCCCGTCCGTCGGGGCGGAGCGGGTCGGGGCGGAGAGAGGCGGGGCGGACGTGCCCGACCCCGGCCGGGCGCGCGGGGAGCGGCAGCCGCGCAGCCCTACGCGGCCCCGCGCGGCGCGGCGCGGGACGGGGCGGGGCGGGGTGGGACGTGCCCCCTCGAACCGGCCCCGCCCCGCGACCCCCGCCCCGCTCGCCCCGGGGCCGGCGGGAGGCGCTGCTCCGCGTATTAAAGGGGCCGCGCCGGGGGAAGCGCTGGAGTGGAGCCTGAGCCTGAGCCTGAGCCTGAGCCTGAGCCTGAGCCTGAGCCTGAGCCTGAGCCTGAGCCTGAGCCTGAGCCTGAGCCTGAGCCTGAGCCTGAGCCTGAGCCTGAGCCTGAGCCTGAGCCTGAGCCTGAGCCTGAGCCTGAGCCTGAGCCTGAGCCGAGCCGAGCCGCGGCAGCTCCTCGCCCACGGAGGCCCGAGGGAAGCAGGGGATGTTCAGCCCACCTGCTGTGCTGCTGCAGACAGCGGGGTCTGGGGGCTCCCGGCACGCAGTGGGGAATCACAGAACCACGAGTTTGGTAAAGACCTCTTGGATCATCGAGTCTAACCATTCCTATCTGAAACTAAACCGTGTCCCTGAGCACCTCATCCACCCATCTTTTAAATACCTCCAGGGAAGGTGAATCAACCACCTCCCTGGGCAGCCTGTTCCAGTGCCCAATGACCTTTTCTGTGAAAATTTTTTTCCTGACGTCCAGCCTGAACCTCCCCTGGTGCAGCTTGTGGCCATTCCCCCTTGTTCTGTCCCCTGTCACTTGGGAGAAGAGGCCAGCTCCCTCCTCTCCACAACCTCCTTTCAGGTAGTTGTAGAGAGCAATGAGGTCTCCCTTCAGCCTTGTTTTCTCAAGGCTAAACAATCCCATTTCCCTCAGCTGCTCCTCGTAAGACTTGTTCTCCAGCCCCTTCACCAGCTTCGTTGCTCTTCTCTGGACATGCTCCGGAGGGAAGCTGTGCCAGGAGTGGCTGAGGCCACTTGGTCTGTTTGGCCTGGAGAGGAGAAGACCAAGGAGGGTGCATCGCGGTCTGCAGCCTCCTCACAAGGGGGAGAGGAGGAGCGGGTGCTGGGCTCCCTGATGGGCAAGAACAGGACCAGAGGGAATGGCAGGAAGATGTGCCAGGGTGGATTAGGCTGGGTATTAGGAGAATGTTGTTCATGCAGAGGGCTGTGGAGCACTGGAACAGCTCCCCAGGGAAGCAGTCACGGTGTCTGACGATATTCCAGAAGTATATGTACAATGCCCTGAGGCACATAGCGTGAATATTGGGAGTGTCCTGTACAGGGACAGAAGTTGGATGGGATGACCCTTGTGGGTCCTTTCCAACTCAGGTCGCTCTGTGATTAGGAAAAATTTCTTCATTGAAAAGGTTATCAGGGAGGTGGTGGAGTCACTGTCCCAGGAGGTGTTTAAAAGTCAGGTGGATGAAGTGCTTAAGGACATGGTTTGATAGTGGACAGGTACATTTGGGTTTGATTATCTCAAAGGTCTTTTCCATCCTGGTGATTCTATGCTTCTGTCACCCCAAGCAGCCCTGTGGAGAGTGGGGAACCCCGCACTTCTGCCATGGGCTGGTGGGACCAGGGCACGGTGTCTGGCACAGCCATACCTCAGAGGCCAAGAAAAGGAGCAAATCAACTTCAGACTTGGCCTTGCCAGCCAGGGAGCGTGAGGAGGTGTCGTGCTGCTGCCTTCTGTCACAGAGTGTGATTTGGGTTGGAAGGGACCTTAAAGATCATCCTGTTCCACCCCCCTGCCATGGTCAGGAACACCTCCCACTGGATCAGTTTGCCAAAAGTCTCATCCAGCCTGGCTTTGGACACCTCCAGGGATGGGGCTTCTGTGACATCTCTGGGCAACCTGTTCCAGTGCCTCACCACCCTCACAGGAAAAAATGTATTCCTAATATCTAATATGAATCTCCGCTCTTCCAGCTTCAGAGCATTACCCCCACAGATGTGAAGATATCTGGGTCCGGAACCCAGGCCTTCCGCCTCATCGTACCATGGCAGCCTCTATACCCAATGTGGTGAAGTGTGGTGGGAAGTTTTTGGGTCCCTGTCATCATGGCTGGTCCAAAGAACATTTAATTATTTATTTAAAGAGGGCCAGGCCCAACAAGACAGCTCCAGTGCAGCCAAGGAGCTAGGCAGGACTCAGCAGCCTTGCTCATGTGTTATCTGTGGATGACTCCTGAATTAATGAATTTTCTGGACAGTGTTTCTCTGTAGCATACTTTCAGAGAGATAGAACTTTGTTCTCTTTATTAAGTTGCACAACCTTTCCAGGCTAGCCTGACCAAATTGTAGAGTTTGCTCCTGAGGGGCTATAGCAGATCCTGGGAAGCTGTTGGGGAGAAGGCTGATTGAAGGAACAATTCAATGAATGTCCTTCTTTTTCTCTACTACGGGGACCACATAGTGTGGAAGCTGGGGGGAGCACAAAGTCATCGTTACTCTTTACTTAAAGGAAGACACTTTTGGGTTTTTTTTCTCAGATATGCTTGT
Source organism: Clamator glandarius (assembly GCA_033459285.1). Classification (NCBI taxonomy): domain Eukaryota; kingdom Metazoa; phylum Chordata; class Aves; order Cuculiformes; family Cuculidae; genus Clamator; species Clamator glandarius. Next base: position 3,175,385 of record JAUNZM010000559.1, read on the forward strand.
TTAAATCCGAGGCATCGTCATGAAGATGGAGGAAATATGATTATGATGTTGCAGACTGCACCTCAGTGGTGCAGCAAAGGTCCACACAGTAAAAGCTTACAAATTTTCTGGTATTAAACAGCTCAGAAGTCAGATTAATCCTTTCTTTTATCTTCCTCTCACTTTAATCTTTTACTTTAAACAAATGTTTTTTCAAGCAAATTATCCAAGTGGACAATTCAAGCCCTGCTTCACTTAATCAGCTATTACAAAGCAGCTTGAAACATGATGACGGCACATATCACATGGAGAATTACCAAAGGGAGAATCTTTTGAAGAATATGTTAAACATGAGAACTTAGGTAGAGAACACATGAGACTGGACAGAATATTTATGTTCCATTCAGTTGCGTATGCAAGAGCAGAGCTATCTTCTCCTCTATATCTGCATGGAGTGTGTACAGAAAAACAGGAGAAAATCTTAAGGTGTGGAAGCATGCTGAGATGAGGAAACCCTAAAAACTTTCAAATTGACACTCGAGTATTTCACAAGGCACACAACAAAATATCTTTGTCTGCAGGACTACAGCAGCTTTGTGTTCAGAACTGAATACTGAAGGCTTAGCTTGAAATATTGCTGGGCTTTATAGCTTTGTGGCAGGCAGAAGTTTCTTAATTGCAGGATAATGACATGGTGTGGGCACAAGCCTTTTGCCTAATAGTTACGAATTACTTTGTGCAGATAAATGAAACCCACATCAAATAGAAAGTGTAGATGTATTTTTCCAGTCTGGTTAAGGGAGAGAAGGAGGAAAGCTAGCATGGAAAGGAGGTCAAACATAAGCCACAGTAAGGTTAAAAATCTTGGATTTAAAAAGTGACCTTGAAAATATGGTTCAACCTGCTGCCTTTCAACACAATCTGTCCTGTGGTCCAACAGGAAGTTGGACAGTTTTAAACTGTTAAAGTCCTTCCTATTCCTTAAAAAGAAAAAGAGGCAACACCTTCTCACTAGAACTATCAAGGTTTAGAGATGGAATTCTGATCCTGCAAAAAATGCCCTCTAACACAGACCTGAGGGAATTGTCTGAGTGGAGGGGAGAAAAAAGTAATTGAAATGTTAGATTTGTTTTTGTTGTGATTGACATTATGCTGTCCTTATTTGTTTACAAATATCAGAATGATTTCTTCATGAAACTTTTACAACTGAAAACCTGCACCCCGGTTAGCAAGAACTCTGTTTTCACTCTACTTCAGAACTGATTTGTCTGGATTTAGCTACAGGGACAGTTCCTGCCATCTTCTGCCAGAGATTTTTCTCCTGCAGACTTAATCCATGATCCAGATACATGGTTATTTCAGTTTTACATTTAAAAAGGAGTAGAAGATTGATTTGAATCCCAAGCGAGGAGAAAGAGGCACAATGATGTTGGATATTTTGTTCCCAGAAGAACCAGGAAAGAATTAAGATTATTAAAGAAGTATAATTTGGTGTTAGACCAACCATCTTAATCCATGTCAGTTAAAAAGATGATTTTTCCCTACTTTTTGAATGTGTTAGACTTAAGCATGTTTGATTTATGATGGTACTTAGAAACATCTGCATTTCGGAGCACCAGCAAATGCTTATTTAAACAATGGGGCTCCCTTGCGGGAATATAGGAAAGAAATGACATTCTTTTGCAAAGAATTCAGTGTTTTTCACTCCATGAAATGTCTTGGTTTGTCTTGAGAAGTAGTCTGGAGAAAACATGATTACTTAACATATTGTAAAGGAGTCCAGCAACTTTCACCTTTATGTTACTGGTATGAATGTGAACCAAGTTACTATTTGCTTGCCTTTGAATGCCCCACATTAAAAGAATCGGTCATCTCAGTCTCAATGGCAGCATGCACGTATTCACATCATAAAAACATGTGGAACTAGTTGGCAGTTTGAGGCCTTGTCTGCACTCAGGATTAACTCTGATTTCAGGAATTATTTTAGCTTCTGGTTCAAACCCACTGTAGATAAAGTTGTGCAAGCTGTGACTGCCATCTGCACCATTTGATGACTGACTTGGGGACTATTCTAACTTCACATGAGGCTGAAGCAAAGACAACAGTGTCTGAATGGTTACACATCACGAATGAGCTCTCATGATGTACTTGAGTAGTTTATTTGAAGTTTTTCAGGAAAAAAGTGTCGAGGGTATCAGAAGATAAACATCATTTTGAGTTCAAGCCTGCCCTAGGTGGAGATTCTGTTCTGTAACCAGATGCTATACTGTGTATGCATTGATACAATTAGAAACAGGCTTAAGACTAACATTTAAATTTACTAGTAAACTTCTCAAACTTCATTAAGCCAGGTCTGTGAGTGAATGGTGTGCCCACTCCTTTTAAATCCATGATCTTGAATCCAGACATTTCTACATTTAAGAGACTTGCTTGCCAGGCTTTGCAAACTGACCTCTGTAGCTCAGCACAGTCAATATACTATGACAAAGGTGTGACTCGCTGTAGAGCCTACTGTAAACTATTAACATCAACAAAGAGGCCAGAGCAGAGAGGCAGAAATATGTCTGTTCCTGCAAGGTTTCCACATATAGAGAAAGCAGAAAAAACTAACAATCTACATTTCAGCTGCTTTTCTAAATGAGCGTATTAAATAACGTGACAGGCTAGTAGCTTTCTCTTCCTGTGTAGGGCCATGCCAAACTAGAGTGAGGGAGCCTAGGGTCTTTTAAAAGAAGGTGTGAAAAACACTGGGACAAGTGTAGAATTTTAGAAAAGAGCCAAAGCCTCTGTCCACCCTCAGAAGAGCAGAATGACAGAGCTCTGGCAGCCATTGCAGCCACCACCAATTTATTTACGAGTTCCTGGAGTTGGTCCAGTGTAATTATGGGCCTGAACTCCAGATCAGATTCACTTGACATTTGAGAAAGTCTATGGAAAAACAGTAATAATAAACTGATAATAACCATCCATCTCATAAGCAAGAAAAAATAAAGGGAAAAGAAAGGGCAGGTGGGGAGAGGGAATGGCAACATAATCCCCAAAAGATTTCCTGCTTGTCAGGAGATACTTTCAGCATCTACCTCTATGTATTTTATAAAAGGAGAAATTTTGGAGCAAGTCCTGACTCATGACAGTGCTATTGCAATTACTACACTGGAAAAAATGAAATTGGAGGTGCAAAGGAAGCTGGGATAAGTTGGGACAGCAGTTTCTTTTGGTGGGGTAGATAGTTTGTGGCCCACGTGGCATTTATCCAAGCATGCTCATCACCTAAATTATATTACCATGAAGCCTTGGCTTTGGAAAAAGATGTTTGAAGAAACTGTGCTGTAGCATATGATTTGTTTTCAATTTCATGCACAGTATAGAATATACTTTTTGTACTTTACTGCAGGTCTCTGATTCTGCTTGTTCATATCATTAGCACAACATGGATGAGTACTGGGGTTAAAAATCTTTGTATTTAAAACATGTGCTGTCTTATATCAGGATTTATATTTCAGTGTTCAATCCTTTCCATCTGAATCACTCCACGTTATTTTCTATTGAATTTCTGTAAGACTGCTTTAGAAACCAAACTCTCTGGGAGTTTTCCAGAGAAAAATATTTTTCAGGTAAGATAAATTGATTAATTCTGCTGAATGGAAAAGGCATCTTCTCTGACAAGAAAGAGGGCTGATATTTAGTTTAGAGTAGTCTCAGGTATTTTATTTCGGGTGATGGAATTGAATTGCAATTTCTGAGTCAAAGTTCAGCAAAACAAGAACAATTATTGACATCTATGCTGTGCCTAAACAGCATATTGTGAGTTTTCCTTATGTAGGTTTCAGAACATATACCCTACATATGCGTAAGTACAAAGGAGTTCATGTATGTAAATGTATTTCCTTGGAGGAAGCATTCCAATTAGCTGCTTTCATCAAACAACAGCAACCAAATGTCAAGTGCCCTGACAATCAATACTGAGCATGGTAACACTAGCCAGTGTCTGAAGGAAAGGGAATCCTGGATGAATGAATGGGGTTATCGGCCCAGAAAATGTCATCTTCAAGTGACCTGCTTTACCATGTGCACCTGACTTCTCAGGAACTTCTACTTGCAACTGGACCGAGCAACTCCGATTCTGAAGGTGAAAGAGTGTTATAAAAGGAAAGGTCACAGCTCTATGCAGGACAAATTCAGTTCTCAAATACCCAGTACATTTCTTCAGGTTAAGTGCATGGAAGTCACACACTTTGAAGTGGTTTAGCCTAGGTTATGCAGCCCATTCTCCGTGATCTGACAATGATATCATGCATTTCTGCTTAGGAACTATATGTAGAACTGAAGATCTATGTTGTTAGCTTAAGGAGTTTTATTTGGGTTCTTATTTATCTTTATTTAACTTCTTTGTTTGACATTTATCACAGAATCACAGAATCACAGAATCACAGAATAACCAGGTTGGAAGAGACCCACTGGATCATCGAGTCCAACCATTCCTATCACACTTAAGGTTTTTGTGTTATTTCTGCATGCTCTGGTACTTCCATCTGTAAACACATGTCTCAGGTCTGAGGAGGTGACTTAGCAGTCTGAGGCACTGGTGGAAGGTCAATAATAAAAGTGTAATATAAACAAATGGATTTTTTTTTTTATTTCTTTTCCTTGCTTACCATACATCTGGCTTTAACCAGACATGTCTTTTTTTGTTCCTGGTGAATTTGTTGGGGCAGAATTTGAGAACATTTACAATTGTCTGGAACAGCTTTACTAGAATAGTGGCTCTGCCTGGGCTGCTGGATAGCTGGAAATCCTAGACACATTCACTGTGCACTGCAGATCCGCTCCACAAAGTATGCAGTACTTCCACAGTGTTAGACCTTCTCAGCATATGGTGCCCAGATGAACTGCACAACCCATAGGAAAACCACTTACTGTGCAAAGTCAGATTAACTACATAATTTTTGAACTGTTCATCTTATAATTTACCATGCAGGGGTTACAGTTATTTTCTATTCTACACATACTCACAGATTTCTACTGGATATTTCTGTGGGTGTAAATCAACTGACGTTTTTATGTAATAGTTTGCATGTCTCTCAATGATGAGACACTGTTACCTGGAAAAAAAGCCCTATTTTTATTTGGGACCAGTGCATAAAATTCTGTGAGACGCTGTTGTAGTTGATCGGCTGAGGTTGCATCCAAACCACTGAACTGGGTGGAATGTTGGAGCACAGAGTCACACTGAATGAAGCTTTCAGCTACTGATGACATCTGAAGAACATCAAGGGAAAGTTGAGAGCCCCACTAAATATCCTTCAGAAAGCAGCTGGCACTGCAGTATGGATTTCAGCACAGGCAGAGGGCCTGTCTGCCACAGAGTTTTCTTCATGTTATTTGGTGTAACGGTCCTCACATGGAGCTCATATTTATTAAGATAAATAGTGTTTCTAGATTAATATGTGGAATTTTGAACTCTGTTCCTGAGTTTTGTTTTCCAGTACCATCTAACAGTTTCACAGCAGATATTAAAAGGTGAAGCAGTTGCCACGCGAGAGGAACAAAAATAATAATTCCATAATGACAAGAAACATCACCATTAGCAATCCTGGTTTGCTGTTCATAAGAATTTTGAGAGTTATGGGCATCAAATATGAAGTCAATAGTATCTAAGAGGAACTTGATGTTGGTGTTCCAGAAGTGCTGCCTTCCCTTGTCAATACTGAACTGCACTCAAGTGCATCCTGGTGACTTCATAATGGTACAGAACTGTGCAGACAGCTGTTCACCTGCGATGTGACCATGGTGCGATGAAGACTTTCATCTATAACACTAACAGCCTTGAAATACAGGTATATACAAAGGGCATAAAAAGAGTTCCTCAACCTTCCAGGTTTCAGCAGGCTATGTAACTGTGGCATGAGTTTGCAGTCTGTTGTTACTTTCTGGAATGACACATAAAAATGTGGTGGAGTAAAATCAATGTCTGTCCATTTACATGCAGGACTCTTCCCACATGGGAAACCCTGAAGGTCCCAGTCCTTGTTTTAAGTCCTTGCACTGGTGTAATTAAGCTCACCAGATCATTATTTTGTCCATATGCACTTCCAACTTCAGTTTCCACAGAGGCGTTTTTCTGCATGAATGTGCTTGTATTCCCTATGCTGCAAGGAAGCATCCAAGTTATAAACAGCAATGTAAATAAAAATCATAGAATCATAGAATGGTTTTAGTGAGAAGAGACCTTAAAGATCATGTAGTTCCAAGCCCCCTGCCATGGGCAGGGACACCTCCCACCAGACCAGGTTTCTCAAGGCCCCATCTAGCCTGGCCTTGAACACCTCCAGGGAGAGGGCACCCACAACTTCTCTGGGCAACTTGTTCCAGTGTCTCACCATCCTCATTGTAAAGAATTTCTTCCTAATGTCTAATCTAAATCTTCTCCCTTCCAACTTAAAGCCATTCCACCTCATCCTATCATTACATGCTGTTGTAAAATGTCCCTCCCCAGCTTTCTTGTAGCCCCTTCAGGTACTAGAAGGCCACTGTAAGATATTCCTTGAGCCTTCTCTTCTCCAGGCTGAACAATTCCAACTCTCTCAGCCTGGCCTCATACAGGAGCTGCTTTTTCAGCAAACTGAATTCATGAAGGAACAAAAAGACTAAACAGAAATATTTTGTCTCTTAGTGAAACCCCCCAACTTCTTTTAGATCTAAAACTTTCAAGGCAGGAATTTAATAGAAAGACAGATTTTATGAAGCAAGTTCTTGTTTACTACCAAGTAGTTTGGTGACCAAACAGTTTTTCTTTGTTACATGATTGTATTGTGGTCTTCTGTATGGAAAACCTGATCAGTGTCAGTGTGCCATGTAATGATAATACTGTCTTTAGTATAAACTGATTTTGCTAATGCTCTTATATATGCACTGGTTGTCTATAACATGACTCAGATAGCAAGATTATATAGAAAACACAGCACGTGCCATCAGCTATAACTCACAACCACAAAAATGCAGGTCAAGGTGTCGTTCATCTGCAAACTCAGTCTCTGAATATATGCAGTTTGTGTAAGAATCGATGCACACATTTCCAAAGTGATCCAGGCTATTGCTGCTGTATTGTAGGCAGTAAAGGCAGAAGATACAAAAAAATGTTTTGAAAGACAAGCTTGTAAGTTCATTTGCAATGCTGACACAGCTCTACACACATATCCCCCAGCCCTAAAGGTGTTGTTGCCAAAGATTTGTGTCTGGTGGTAAGCAACAGTAAAACATGAAAACACAATAATCCCAGGTCTGACACTGTATGAAGGAGTAATTCCCATAAAAATGATCGTTTTGCAGAGATCAGAAATTATTTATTGATAAAACAAATTTTCCAATCCAACAGTTAAAACACCTCAAATCAAGGACAAATTCTTTTCTGTCTTTTCTTTTCTTGCTATTTATTTATTTATTCATTTAGGCTCCTACTGAATGTATCAATGAAGTACTTGGGAATTCTCAGAGAATACAGTAGTTAGAATAAAATAGTAATAGATGAAGATTTCAAGCTAAGCATATGCTGAAATGATTTGCCAAATTTGGGTTGAGAAGTGAGCTCATAGCTCACAAGCTGTGGTTTACAGATATTTATGGCAGAAAATGTTGATACTTTACAGTCTAGGTTTTCTTCAGCTATTTGAAGTCCAAACAAGTGCTACAGTAGCTGACAAAAAAAAAAAAAAAAAAAAAAAAAAAAAGCTGGAATATAGCAGGATCCAGCAGCAAACATCTCTTCAATGATATACTCTAGAGTCTGGATACTGAAGTTGGAGATAACCAAGGGAGGGCCTTTGCTGGGGAAAATTCCTGGAGATAAGTTGCTTTAACTCTGAACCCCCATCATGTTGCTGTGGCAGTAGGGAAGAGCCAGAGCAGAAACAGTCACACAGCTAAAGGTTTTTAAAAGCTCAGTGGGCTTAATGTCGTGGGAAGGTCATGTGGAATGAGCTGCCAGACTGCACTCTGAGACCTTTCTCCTATTGTGAACTGATGGCAATGTAAGGTGGAAAGATGGCTATGGCAGTGGAAAATCAGGCTCTAAGGCTCTAAATCCATCTTTCACTAAATGCAAAATGTTTACATTTTAGCCAATTAAAATATCTCCATGTGTTCAATTAACCTGTAAATCCATGATCTTGAAGCCTGCCCAAAACCACTAAAAAAGCCAGTACCTGCAACATAGATGTCACAAGTCAAGGAACAAGCATGCTTCACAGGTCTTTATAATGAACACACTTAGGGGGGATTGCCTGTAGGTTTGTAGATTTGGCCTAAACTGAGGAGGCTTAGCTCACTTTATTGGAAGCTGTATCTTCTTACAACAAAGTTGGATCTTCTCTCTATGCTTCTCTGGTTTTCTACTAAGTGTAATTATCAGCTGTCTTTACACTCAGGTGCAACTCCCCATATTCTTCATAATCATTCTCAATAAAATAAAAAACTCCCCAGTCTGCTGTGAGTATAATTAGATTTCATTACTTCACAACTGAGCCATGAGAGCGCTGTAAAATGTTATATTTCATGCTAGAAGCAATGAGGAAAACATGGAAAAGTACTTCTTAGTGATGCTGCTGGCATCTGTAAAAGGATGGGGTTCATGGTGCTCTGTGTGTGCAGATCAAATACAGAAAGCAGGAATGGGGAAAGTTCAGATAGGAGAGACTGGACTATGATAATGAGAGTACTTATGCAGGGTTACCAAGTTATTTTTTCCATTAGAAAAGGCAAGAGAGAGTGTGTAGATAAACATCTGATTGATGGGGACGAGGACTGTGTAAGTTTGTTATTCAGACATTCACTCGTCTTGTCCCCTGCTCCTTTATTAATGTTTGAACTTGAATGAAAATGGGCAGTTGTGAAAGCTGATGGAGACTTGAAGTTCTATTTTCTACTGTTGTATGGCCTTTTTATGCTGCCAAAGTGATGTGAAAAAGCACAAAGAGGGGAAGGAGCAGCCTGCTGCTACCAGCATCTCATGTGAAGGTGTTCTGGTTGGAGCCCATGAGGTGATTCCAGGGCAGATTTCTTTCCAATCCCATAGACAGGTGACCCTCAAGTGACTGTGCTGCTAGTTTACGTGCCAAGTATGCCAAGTATAAGATGTGGAGAACACTTACATAACTTTTATGGGCTGGTTAGTAAAATTGAGTAGAAAATATTAACCAAGGAATACACTAAAGCAGCTCTCCAATCTATTCCTAGGGCTGGGCAAACATTTTCTAAATTAGTACTTTTAATTTTGAAAATACTGTTTCACCAATGGGATTATGTCAAGGTGTTTATTTCATATTGGAAATATTCATACTTAGTAGAAACAAATTTGATTAAGGCTCATTACAAAGGTTTTGGAATTATAAAGTTCTTATTTATTGCCATTATATCAGAAGAGCTTTTATTCTTTAAAAAAAAGCAAACAAAAAATCAGATTTTTTTTAATTTTAACAAAATTATCTATTCCTATTGACATTACTCTTTTTTTTTTAATTTTGTCCACAGGACTTTGTAAACATGTTTCAAAATGTCATAATTTCCTGTGAAACTAGAGTTTCAGTTCTGCCATAGCCCTGTCCTATGTGGAATGGTGGTTAATTTCTTTGAGCACCCCAATGCATCCAAACTTGCAGGAGAGAGAAAAAGGTAAAAAAAATCTGAGAAGTAGTTTATGCAGATTTTAGTAATGAACATATCCTAAGTAACTCAAGCATGCATGCAATTGTCCCTGTAACAGAGCTAGTTCTACTTATGTGCAGGATCTTTCCAGAAATAAAGCTCTGCCTGCCCTCTGACGCTGTTTTATGAAGGAGACATCAGTCATATGGTACAAGCCATTCTTCTAGTCACTTTTTTTCAGCAGGCTGGAATAAGAAGATGGACTTTGTTTAAATGTGTGGCAAAAATAATCACTCATAAAATCATGGAATCTGAATGTAACCACTTGGGGCCTTTTACAGCTGCCTTGCTTTGCTCCACTGTACTATTTAAGCTGCTCATTATTGGCATGCTTAATCATTCATCTACAAATGCTGAAATCCCAGTTCTCTTTCTGAACTGAGTATCTTTGATTTATTTGATTAAAGTTGGGGACTTTTGTTTTTCAAGTAAATTTAACAAATACTTTCTCTCTTTTTCTCTCAAATCCCTTTTCAGAAGATTAAAAGTGGGAATATTTAAAGAGGATATAATATCCTAAGGCATTCATCTACTCAATAAGATTGATCCTGCCTAAGAAGACTATGGATAATTTAAGCCATCTGACCAAATCACTTCTCATTTCTAAAAACACCTTCATCAAGTTATATACAGTAAGATGGACGAAAGGAGAGAGATGTGTAGGCAGTAGTAAGTACAGCCAGGTAGCTTCTGGTGCATATGGACCAGAGAGAGATCTGCAAAGATCAGGAAGAAATTTCTGTGCTACTGTAGCATTTTTTTTTAGTTAAAAAGGAACTGAAATAAAGTTCATGACTTTATTTAGTTCAAGAATGTGTAAATCAGTATATACAAAGATGTAGTGTGCTGTCTACAGAAAACATTTCCATTTGCTGGCTCCTCCCATCTGCATTTACTGGATTATGGCCAAGGACTTGTAACTGCCAAATTCTTCTCTAACAGAAAATCCATCTGAGCAGAATTTAATATTGGCAGAGAATGTTTGGAGACATGTGTGAAAAATTAGGAACCCTTTAAGAGAAGAAGTCACCCACTTAAAAGTGTGCAGAAAATAATCTATCATTCCCATCAAATCCCTTTTGATTTCAAGTACCAAAATAATGACTGGATCAGACCCCAGTTGAATCTAGAGCTGGCTGAACTGTTTGTTATGAATTTGCCATTATTTTTGGAGACAGAAGAGATATCAACTTTTTAATGTTTTTTATTCTGCTTTCTATGTAATTTCTTTGCAGAATACCTTGCACAATTGATTTTCAGTCCTTTTGATCTTTAGAATAGCTCTCTTTGAGCATGTCAGTGCATTTATTTATGTTATCTGTTTATTGTATTGTTTTTCTCTAACTGGATAACTCTGAAATTTAAAATAGGATCATAAATCAGGGAATAAAATTACCCAACTGTAGTGTATTCTGTTTCAAGAGGATAATCATTTCCCTAAAATATATGAAATGTTTCTAACCACAAGCATTTGGAAGAAATGCTAAATAAGGCAACATATTAATAATACCACTAAATAAAAAAATCACATTCTTTGTCTTATTAACAACTATATTTAGTAATTAAATGGGTGGGCTTGTTTTGCTTTGTAAATATTGACTCAGCCTTACCACAGCATTTGTAGTCCTGGACCCACAGAACAGAACTCAATCTCAAAGGATTATTTTGCAGGTTTTAGTTTTCATCTACAAAACAGAAAAACTAAACCTCATTATTTCTTCCCTTGAAATAAAGTTAACTGTTTAATTCTGTAATTATAATCAAAATATAGAATCAGACAATCACCAGGCTGGAGAAGACCCGCTGGATCATTGAGTCCAACCATTCCTACCAATCACTAAACCATGCCCCTCAGCGCCTCGTCCACCTGTCCCTTAAACACCTCCGGGGATGGTGACTCAGTCACCTCCCTGGGCAGCCTCCGCCAGTGCCCAATGACCCTTTCCATGAATTTTTTTTTTCTAATGTCCAGCCTAAACCTCCCCTGGTGCAGCTTGAGGCCATTCCCTCTCATCCTGTCCCCTGTCACATGGGAGAAGAGACCAGCTCCCTCCTCTCCACAACCTCCTTTCAGGTAGTTGTAGAGAGCAATGAGGTATTCTTGTTTAAATGAATAAGCCCCTATTTTTAGGAAAAAAAAAGGTCAAAATGATTTCATTACTTCCAAAGTAAATATTTAATTTTCAACATTCTGGAAGAAAAAACTTTGGGTGACATTTGTTTAACCAGCTGTAACCATCACAGACTTAAATACATATTTTTGAATAAAGTGAATTGACATCCAGATGTGCCCATTTCTCTGAGTTGACTACAGCTATGAAGTTAGACAAAATGCTTAACACAGATTTGGCTATAGATGAGTTGTTTCCCAAAAAAAATCCCACTCCTCCCAAAACTATCTTTTTTAGAGTAGGTTTGGAATTGCTCCATGTATGGGATCCTTCAGTTTGTGATTACTTGTCAGTTCAAACCTGAGTTATTCCACATATTTGGACCAACCCCAGTCTTGAAGCATGTCCTCGAGAGAGAGAAAAATGATCATATAGTATTTAATTCTCTATGTCAATATATATTTGAGTTCTGTTATTTCATCCCAAATTATATCTCTTTTATCACAGCTTCAGGGCATGTTACAAGTTACCCTTTACTCTGCTAATCAAGAAGAATGTGTCTATTATTCTCCACATTTCTTTCTGGACACAGTGACTGTTTCTAGGCAAGCAAAATGTTCACCTCACCAGACAAATCACTAGAAGTCTGAACAGAAACAGTCCAGTGATTTCCAGCCTTGTGGCTTCTGTGATTGGTTAAGAGAGATCTATGCATTCCAGAATGAAAGACAAACAAAATATATCCTTCAAGAGCATCTTCTGTAACCAGTGCAATGCAAAGCTGACAAATTATTCTGTATTTAGTAATGAGAATTTGGTGAAGATCACTGGAAAGTTGCTTAACCTGAGAAGTCTCAGGCACAAAATCTCACATACTGCATCCCAGATACAACCAGTGAAGATAAAATAACTTCATAATAAATATAAAATTTGTCGACTATATTCCTATGTTAGCACAACTACTTCTTGATGTAATGAAAGTTAATTATCTTTTTCCTTGTGCAAGTTGTGGTATATCTGTCACCTTATGTCTGATTTGACAACTAGTGACAGTCTTTTTCACAGAATCAAAGCACAATTCAGGTTAGAAAGAGCTGCTGGAAGTCATCCAGTCCAATTCTGTGCTTAAAACAGAGCTAAATTCACTGTTAGATCAGGTTGCTCAGGGCCTTGTCCAGCTGAGTTTTAAGTATCCGAAAGGATGATGTTTCTGCAAGCTCTTTGGACAACTTGTTCTGGTGTTCTGCTGCCCTCAAGGAATTTTTTTCCTTGGAAATTGGAATTTCCTTCTTACAGCTTTTTCTCAGTTGCCTATTTGGCTGCTGAGCTCTAACAAGAATGTGTCTCCATAGCTTCTCTATAACTATACAAAAGGTAGTTAAGATAGCAATTTCATTCCCAGTTTTGGCCTTCTCTTCTGAGACTTGGTAGCCTCAGCTTTTCCTTGCAAGTCATGCACTCCAGTCTCTTAACCAGTGTAGCAGATATCTACTAATATATGTTATAATTTTCATGTTTTCTACAATTTCTTACAATTGCTACCTTAAAAATCCTAAATCCTTGAAATTAAAATACTTTTTTTTCCTTGCAATTGCCAGTGTATTCATTGTAACCTGATCATCCCAAAAGAGAACTGCTTGAAAAATGTAACCAGCTTTTCTAGTCATCTGGTCTGTGGAAGAGTGAATTACTCTATCAAGGCAGCCAAATTTAACAAGAAAAAGAACCAGATTTAACAACCATATCAAAAGCAGACACTGTTTCAAGAGATGTAAGATATTCTATCCAGATCTCAGTGCAGGCAGATAGCACAAACAAGTTCTTAACTCTCTTTTTAAAGGTGGAAGGAGGCAGAATTTCTTATCTAAAACTTTAAAATCATAAAATAACAATGTGTGTGTACACAGGGTTAAAGATTACACATGCATTTCTGGAGCCACGCCAAGGAAGAGTAATGACAGTGTGAACAAAATTAGGGCACTGAACCTCTTTTTTTCTCAGAAAATATTAAGTTAGCATAGAGTATAGAAGGCATGAATGTAATATAAGTATCAATTCGTCTTTCATTTCAGTAGAACAGAACAAAGGTAGAGTGGCAGATTTCTCTCCCTGAAGACTCCTTAACTACACATTCAAACCAGAGAGCATCCTCTGCCCCCAATTCTATTTCCATGTTCATGGCAACTATTTAAATTCTGTGCAGAAACTGGACTTGCGCTCCTAGCTTTATCCATCCGTTGCTCCGGGACAGGGAAGCCCCAGCGTTCACGTCCATCCAAAATGAATTAAGTTATGAACTGAAGGGAGGAGTAAGCACTGTCCTGACAGCTGGGATGAGCGCTTGGTGTTCCCACTGGCCCTTCTGCAAATGGGTCAGTGGCCAATTTGTGCTCTCCGCCTGGCTGCAAGCACAGGCTGCCAGCCGGGAGTGAGTCAGCTGAGCCGTAGTAGCCCAGCACAAGCTTGTGGTCAGTGCTGAGCGCTTGCTAGTTTCCTTCTAGAAACGCTTCACCCTCTCCCTGCTGTGGGGAGAAAGTTAACCATGCTTTCCGGAGACTCCAGGGATGGCTGTTCATTTCTGAGGACCAAGAGGGGACTGGCAGTGTTGGCTGCCTGCTGGTGGCTGTTCTGCTTCTGGGTGGGATGGTTGAGCAGCTTTCCCATCGTCCTAAGCTTTAGCCATGCTCTGCGGCTGACCTGGTGCCAATTCACTTCCTGTAACTGGTGTATTTTTATCTCATCCTTGTCATCAGTGACATCAACTGCAATTCCAGCTGCAGGGAAGAAGAGAACCTCTGCCAGGTATGGGGTTGTTTTCCATACATAGGAGGATTCGACTTGTTTATTGAAAGAAGTGGCATTGATCAGTCATGTCACAGGACTCCTGTGCATTCAGGGACCAGTGGGACAGAGTTCTTTCCCATCCAGTCCGACCAGGTGTAACTACTGGGGTAACAGACACAGGAGGAAGTCAACAAACTCTTAATCAAGCTGGCTTAGTAGTAGCTTAATCTGACTACATTTACAGGATTTCTGGATTTATGCCCAGAAAGCAAACCCAACATATAATAGAAATGACTAAGATAAATACTATTATAAAATAATGGAATATATTATAGAAATTATAATGATATCAATTGTTATTATATTTTCAAACTGAATATGTAGGCATATATACTAACAGCTGGGCTGTTAATGCCCAGAATTTCTTCCTGCGTGCACTGTGCAAAGGCAGGACTTTTCTGCTATTCTGTTGAGTGTGCAGAAAACATAGAGGGGTCAGTAGCTGCCCTGCATGTATGTATTTTGCTTTTGAAGTGCTTTTGTGCAAGATATCCATTGTGTCCAGATGTTTCAGACTTACATGACCCACACCCAAGAAAAAGCCAAAACAACTCTGGCTTTAGCTGTTTAATTTATTTGTTAGAAAAAAGCCTCAAGGCTCTTTCTGCATGATCAAGTTAGCTCCTTGCTGTTGAACTGGTAACATTTTTGATCTTTCTTTCTTCCTTTCTTCCATTAGCCTTGCCACTCTGCCTGTTTTGATTTAAAAATAGTTACTGCAGAAATTTCTAAGGGATAATTATCTCGGGAAATACTTGTGTTCTCTGGAAGCCAATATCACAAAATACCTATGGATTTACTTCAAAGGAGAGAAAAGTTTAAAAATAGAAACACTGGCAAATTAGCTCATTCATAATTTTTTTATCTGCCCATTTCAGATTTTTAGCTACATGCAAACATTAACATAGGGTAAACTTTGGCTTAAGAAGGCACCATTGTTTGTTATGAGATGATACTCAAGAACGAGCCCTGGAAACCATTTGTCAATAAAACCCTGATACAGTTAGGAAGCTGTTCACATGGTCTGTATTCGTACTGTCATGTAAAGTACTATTTATCATGGTGTCAGCCACCATACAGAACTCACAGTTATAAAGAGACATTGCTAAACAATTTCAAAACTGAAATGTCGAGTTGGAGCATCAGACATTCAGCTGAGCTGTGTTCTACGAAGACACTAGAAATATCTGATAGCCATTCAGTAAAGGAAAGCATATGGACTCATGTAAATGAACTTTATCACACAAAAGTGAGGTACCAAGCAAAGTAACAAATGATGCTTGCCACCTGTTCAACATGAAAGAATACCCTGAAATTAGAGGAGAGTGAGAAAAGAAGTCAGATGTAAAGGATACATCTGCTGAAGGTGGTTTGCAGTGGATTGTTGTCCCTGGAGAAGGATAGATACATCTTACCCAGGCAGTGATCCTGCACACAAACAACAGTTGCAATGTTAACACCATGTAGGCTTTTCCCAGTACGTTTAAAACATTAGGCAGTACAGTGATGAGCTGATCATTGGAAGAAGATAGCCAATTCACTTGTGGCTTTGAGACAGCAGGAGCTCGGAGAACTGGAAAGGTGACAAAGTCTTGCAATGGATAGTTAACAAACTGGGTACAAAGGATACTGACCCTCTGGTTCTCTCTGTTTTTACCCTTTCAAAAGGCTTTGGACTTGCTCAGATCAGACTGGCTTTGGGGTTAGAGAAAGGCTTGGGTTCTCTGCCCAAAGTAATAGATTGCTTAATTTTCTGAGGATCTTACCAAAAAGGATCTGCACTAGCTACCACAGCATTTTCAAGGCAAGTCTGGTTCAAAGCTCTGCGAAGGCTGCAAGAACACTTTCCTGGCTGATTCTTTTCCCAGTTAAGGAGAAGAGCCAGCAGAGATCCCTTCTAGCAACAACAAAATGAAGGAAACTGGAAAGTCTGGTACTTAGCATTGTTTCAAGTAAAGTTCTCTAGAAGAAAGAGAAGCCATCAATTTTCTGCTTTATTGCTGCTGGATGAGTGAGCTCAGCTTTTCCTCTTTCTCGTGTTTTGCTCTGTTGTCTTCCCTCTCTCTAATCACAGCCAGGGTCCTCAGTGCACTACCTTTCCTCTTATTCCAACAGTCCCTCTTGTCTCCTATTTCAACAATATTTTCCCCATTACATCCCTTGAATCCAGATTTATGTAATATAAGTAAAGCAAATGATTCAGAAAGAAGCCATGGATCTATCATCACCCCTTCCCTCAATTCATCTCTGCTGTTATATCCCACAAACCTGACTATTGTTTGTCCTTTTAACTTGCAAGTTATTAAGACCAGGAACTCTATTTTTGCATGCAGTTGGGCAGCACACCATTCAGTGGGGACCTAATTTCTGCTCAGGGCATTACTATAATATTAATTACAGTAATGGAGAGCCCCAGGTGTGCTTTGACTGGAGCTGAACTATAACAAAAAGCAAGCCTGTAGACCATAAGCAGGGAAGAAGCTCACTCTGCCCCAACAATGGAGTTTCTCACTTTTGCCAAAAACAGAATAACAGTTTACATTTTTCTTTCCTGAAACAGTACAGAGATTCCCTGTAAGATAGTCCAGGGTGGGTTCTAGCCCAAGGTTTTCCTTAATGAGCTGGGCACAGAGCTGAGTATTGTCCTCAGTACAACTCCATACATCCATCCTGGAATATCTAGATGAAAGCCATCCTCCAAGAACTCCCTAACACCATATCTGGCTTGACCCACCTGCAGTCAGAGTTTTCCCTGTCTGGGGCTACATCCCCTAGGCAGAGTACCTCAACAAATCCACATGACACTCAGCCATCTTCTTCTGAGAGCATTTAACTCCAGATGGGGGTCTGGTGATTCCGTCATATTTTCACTACACGTGCAAGTACAACTGGAATTTCTGCTGATTTTAAGAGCCTTGCCTCTAAGGCAATTAGACAGGCTGGCATGTGCATATATTTTGGCAGGAGTAGAACATCTATTGCTCGGCTATGTAGCTATCTCAAGCCTGCACATTGTAGTTTAAGATATATTAGGTGGCATGTACCTTTGTACACTGGCACTAGTTGTTTAAATCCATGTATGTGCTAGAACTGCTTGGGCAGCTAGTCACAGCTCCTTTTCTGTGTAATGACAGAGGAACATTTTAAGATTTGTTTGATGCTCTCAAGCACTGGCTCCACTCAGTTTTCAGCTTCAAGACTGAAGCTGTCAAGCTGTCAGGCTGTTTTAACACAGCAGAAAGTATCAAGACAAAGAGTTAAGATGACAAGAATGCACAAACAACTAGCAGATTTGTTAACTCACAGATACTTTCTGGAAAACTAGAAATAGGGCTGTGAACTAGCTTTGAAATGGGAAAATCTGGCTTATTCCCATCCCTCTGCCACTGCCACATTACATGAGCCTGGGCAAGAGGTTTTACTTCTCTGTTTTACCTCCTACTCATGCTCCTTCTGTAAATAAGCAGGCCTTGTTACTCACTCCCCATAAAATTCCTGTTAGTTTAATTTATTTTTCAAATAAGGACATTGAGATGCTGGAGCATGTCCAGAGAAGGGCACCAACGCTGGTCAAGGGTCTGGAGCACAAGTCTGTGGGAGGTGGTTGAGAGAACTGAAGCTGTTTAGTCTGGAGGAGGCTGAAGGGAGACTGATAGCTCTCTACAACTGCTTAAAAAATTGTAGTGAGGTGGGTGCTGGTCTCTTCTCCCAAGTGACAAGTGACAGGATGAGAGGAAATGGCCTCAGGTTGTGTCAGGGGAGGTTTGGATTGGATATATACTCAAAAATTTCTGTACTGAAAGAGTGATGAAGCACTAGAACCAGCTGCCCAGGGAAGTGGAGGAGTCACCATCCCTAAAGGTGTTAAAAAAACATGTCGATGGGGCCCTTCAGGATGTGGTCTAGTAGCCATGGCTGATGGTTGGGTTTAATGCTCTTAGAGGTCTTTTCCGACCTGAATGATTCTATGATTCCATGACTTCTATTAAATACAAAAACACATTCACAGAGAGGTTGTAAATTGATCTGAAAATCTTGAATGGAAATGCACTCTTACCAACCTAACTCAGATGAGAATCTTTCCCTGAATGATTTCAAAAGGTGGCATGGCAAATCAAGTCAGAGAACAGAAAAGTGGAGATTTTAATTTCTAGACAGAGTCTCAGAAGAACATATCCTTGTATTTATTCTGCTGTCATAGCTAGCCTTGGCCTAAGGAAAAGTATAGACTGAGAATCAGAGAAGGGATGAAAAAGAGGGCCTTGCTGGCACAATGAGCAGTGTCAGCACTCAGCTTGGGCAGTACCTGTTTTGGCCTTGACTGTCTCTCTTTTGGAAAAGAAAACTGGGTAAAGGGAAGGAGCTTTGTAGAACATTTGCGAGTTTTTCAATATTAAAAATATTGTCCAAAGCTAAGCTAGCATGGGAAACATTTGCAGCTTAATCATATTATATTTTCCACATTTGATCATCAATGATTGATCATGTTTAGTTTCTTCTTTGACAGTGGTTAATACCAGATGTTTCAGAAAAATGTGCAAGTAACCTTGTAAGTAACAATCTAAGCTTAGCCTGCCCAAGGCAAGTTTATTCCTAAAGCCAGGTAGCTGGCTGATGGCCTGGCCCATGCAGGTTTTTTTTACCCACAGTCATGGTTCAAAAAAAGATGCAGTGATACACCAACTCCATAGATTACCTAATCACTGCACTGAATTATTTGTTTTTCCAAAGTACAAGTTATTAGAAACAGAACAGGAAGGAATGTTTTGAACTGTCTTGGTTTCTAACCTACCCAGATAAACTGAAACACTGGAGAATTATTTTAAGTGTTCTTCAAAGGGCATCGTAAAAGATTTTGAGCCTTGAAAGTAGTGTCAGTTGCATCCATTTTTGGGACCATGCATCTATTCTCTACATGCTCCCTCCCAAAAGAAAATTAATAGTCAGAAGAAGGTTTGGGTGGTCTTCATAGTTTTCAGAGTCTGGGCTCAGTCAAGTACCTGAAAGCTAATGTTTATTTGGCATTTACTTATATCTCATAATTCAACAGGTGAGGAACCAGTAAAACATTCTCACACATAAAATTTTCCAGCTCTCTGACTTCTGGCACTGGCAAAAAAACTCTGCAAAACCTAAAAACTTACTCATTAAAATATTTCAGGTAGTTACACTCTACCTCCAAAACAGAGTACTTTAGAAATGTCCCTGGCTGATGACATTGGCAGATCCTATGGTATGTCTTCTGAACAGGGTAGCTCTTTTCAGCTGGTTGTTTCCACTAGTTTTGGTGACTGAAGGTTTTCCATGTCTTTTATCAAAGAGAAACATTCAGGTTAAATATAATTTTAAATATTTTCACTGTGACCATAAGGGTTTGTTTGCTCCTTCATAGCTTGCATCTGTCTTTAAATTGAGAGCAGCCATACTTGTGTGCTACTCATGCTTACCTCTTTAAGCCAAAATATTCCTGAAGACAGAATAGAGAAAAAAATTGCCTCCTCTCAGGTTCTCAATCCTTCTCACAAATTCCACAACACTAATGTCCAACCTTTAATGCTAATGTTGTCTTTAGAGGATCATATCTGAGTACAACACAAAGCCAGGAATAGCTACTGCTCAGGAGCACCAGCATGACTGATACACCCTTGCCTCTGTATGAGGAGCATACCTTCGCTGCAGCAGAACCAGATTATTACTTCTCAGCTCTTCACAGTGTTTTCTATGTCTTGCCACTGTGGGAAGCCCTGCTTTGACTTATGAAATCTTGCTGTAACCTGCAAGCTTACTGTAACCGCACTGTAAGTGAACTGCATGTGAGTTACTTCGTGAACTACACTTGGAGTCACAGTTGGCAAACTATTTTGTTCTCACAAGCTGGTGCAGAGTCAAACATAGCCAAACTGCGCTAAGAGCTGATCTAAAACTATTTGTTTGTAGCAAATTTTCTGCCCTCATCCTTCACATCACCCTGCACAGAAGTAGCTGTTAGCCCATGGACACAATGTCAAAAGCATTTAAGGCTCAGTGCCATTGTAAAAGATTAAGAAATTTTGGGGAGAGATCAGGATATTCCGGACAGTCAGATCAAGAACTGGTTCTAAAAGTGAATTTAAATTCATTTGGGGTGGAAGTACCTGCCTGGAAAAGCAGCATCTGATCTAGCAGTGGCAGATCTTCCACTAGTAGATCATTTCTTTGTGAGGAGGAAAGTTTTCAACACCCACTGATTCACCAGATAAAATGGGAGTGGAAAGAACTGGTGAATTATAAGCAAGGTGACAGGAATTATGCTCTACTCCAGGTTCTCATCAACTGTCTTGAGTTTCTCCTACATTAAGTATTTTGAAGCCTCAGCCACCAGCTGAGAATTGGGCAGAGGCATAAAGACTGCAACACAAAATTTAATGAGATGCTGAGTAAGT
Source organism: Clamator glandarius (assembly GCA_033459285.1). Classification (NCBI taxonomy): domain Eukaryota; kingdom Metazoa; phylum Chordata; class Aves; order Cuculiformes; family Cuculidae; genus Clamator; species Clamator glandarius. The sequence continues at coordinate 3,196,440 of JAUNZM010000559.1, forward strand.
TGGCTGTGGTTCCTTGCACAGGTAAAGCAAAGAGACCAACTCTTGCTATCACCCAGGGATTTTTTAGTGTAATATAGCCTGTGGGGTTTATAACTCAGGCTGCTTGGGATAATGTTGTTCTGTCTTGCACTATTAACAATCCCCCAGAGTGACAAGAGTTACAAAGAGAGCATAACATTGTAAGTATTTATGTTTTCCAGGCCAGTTAAGCAAGCTTTCATTTGTTTTAGAGGAAATCTATTCAAACTTTGGCAGAGCAAATAAACAATTGTGTGTTTCCTTTATTCCTCCCACTCGAAATCTAGTCTGGATCATTCTTAGGGGTGGTACAGGCGGAGAAGAGAAAGGGATGTGCAAGAAGCAAAAGGCCTTTCAACTGAAGAAAAATGATCCCATTTCATGCATTGCCCAGCAGCTCTATTAATACAGCATTTCACCCTGTAACACCTAAACAGAAGCCATCACTCATCCTGCTGCAGTCCCAGCTCTGGCTCTCCTCTGAGGTGGTTTTTTATCCATCCTACTCAGATAGACCCTCAGGCTGTGGCCCCTGGAGCCAGATGCTCTAAGGCCTGATCCAGATTTCTCATGTTACTGCTCCTCCTGCCACTGACAGCTGCTCTATCTCGAGCATGTCTTGGGTGTCTTTGGTATCCAGCTGCACATTTCACAAGACACTGGCTTGTTCTACACTTGCACTATCAGCTAACTGGAGCTCTGCCCCATTAGCAGCACACCAAGCCACCAGTTTCTAGCACCATTAAACAGAAATGAGCCAAATCCTGAAGAAATCAATCAGGCTGCATGTAAAACAGACTACGTTTATATAAACTTGCGAGTAGCTTCCAGCTGGTAGGAGGTGAATGGAGATAGAGGATGCAACACCTGGGAATGCAAACCTAAGGAAACGTGGGCCTCTCAAAAGGCAGCATCTACTCCTCAGACTTTAAATGAACCCTGATGATAAAATAGGTGGGCCGTAAGCTTTCTTACATGAAAACTTGGGTTTTAATCAACTGCCTCAATAGGGCAAGCAGTCCCATGCTCAGAGTTCATACAAGCTTGATCTTTGGAGGATTTTGTGAATTTGGTGTTGGGCTCTCACTAAAACCCTGATAAAATCCCCTAGGATAATCTCTAATACATGACTTAACCCTTTGTCTCATTTTAGTCACTGAATATTCACACTTTGACTTAGTGGTAAGTTAAAAAAAGCAGCATACTCACTCAGTTTGTACAAAGGCAGGGTAAACTGCTGTTACCTGTTTAACTCTTAAAGGTTAGCATCACTGACCAAAAACCTTACCCTCAGTGCTGAAGAAGGAGAGGAAAAAAAATGAAAAAGCCCAGTAACTAACAAAGTTTACTGCACCAATTCTCTCCTAGTTTTGCTCTCTTGCAGGTTGGTTCCTCAATCCATCTCCTTTGTCTGTTTATAACCTCAAGTGTAAACCTCTTCAGCTCACATTGTTCAGCTTCCAGAGTTAATTCCATATGAGTCATGGTGCTGGAATGCCAATAAATATGGCTGTAACCATGCTTCAGTTTGTTGCTCCAGATCTTTTTGGCACAAAATTAGGCCTGTTCTTATCTTTGTGCAGCTCTTCTCAAAAAAAAAAGGAGCTTCAGGCCTGGCTGTGGCCTTTGGGAGCAACAGCAGGAGAAAGATTTTAAAACAACAGAAATAGTTCATCCTTTGTTGAACCAATCTACAGTCAGATGTGAGCTTTCTAGCTTCTGAACCACGCTCCAAAGTGGAGAAGTCCATGCTTCCATCTGTGAGGGCTGTTCTCCATTTCTGCTAAATCAGTCAAAGTATTGCTGCTTGCTAATTGTGGTAGAAACAGAAGATGCCCTAACATGACTGATATTAGGTAGGGCTTTATTTCCCAATATCTGTTCCAATGACTTTTGTGTGGCTAAATTTGTTGCTTATCAATTACATATGGAAATAAAAAGTGAATTCTTCATAATTCTCTTCTTTCCTTTCCTTTCTTCCTTCCTTCCTTCCTTCCTCCCTCTTTTTCTCTCTCTCCATTTTTTATTCTATCAAGCACAACTTTTTTTTTTTTGGCAACTATTCCTCAAGAATAACTTGTCAAAAAGTCCTTCAGCTGAAGTGAAATCACAAGCAGGCGCATGGCAATCCTCTTCCCTAATAAGGTTGTCTGTATCGTCTGGTTAAGGCTGTCTAATGAGATCCATGTCCCTGGGTCCTGGAATGCAGTGCAGTAACTGAGGCGTCTATTTATAAGCTAGTTGAGAGATAATTGTGTTTATCTAATATTTAATCATTTGTATGAAGTTTTAAAAATAAATCAGTCTCTTGGATATTGTCCTAGTGTGAAGAAATTCTATCAAAAATGCAAAGCAGGAAATCATTGGCAGTGCAAGATGCAGTCAAAAGAGTTCTGTGCAGATTCCTCTGCAAATCACTTTTGTTTATATTATATTAAAAAAGCAGAGCTTTTAAGGCTGCAGGTTTCTAGTCCTGACTAGCAAGGGTACTGCATCTCAAAATACTGTGATGTTGTACTATACCCTCTGCTCTGCCTTGATTGAAGGGACTGCAGCTGGTAGCTCTCTGTGGAGGGGTGGCAGGTAGTTCCCAGTCCCCATCCCTGGCACTAAGGGGATTCTGACTCCTGCACATCACCCCGCTGTGTTGCTGTTGAGCAATACCTCTTAATGAATGAGCCATTATCTTGAAATTGCTTTGGAGTGAGTGCCACTAGCTGGAAGCCAACATGCTTTCCTCGATTGTTGAAGGGTGTTCTTTTGTTTGTGAACATCCATCTTTTTCACTTGTATTTAATGACACCAGTTTCTTGTTTTTAACTAAAGTAAGTGTGGTACTAAAGTCAGCTTTTAAGCCTGGATCCCTAAATCTGCATTTAGTCACCTAGCAGTAGTTATGTCTAGCAGGTAGCATTCAGAAATGCTTCCCAAGTGGGTCCAGGTACACACTGGTGTTTCTTCCTGAGGATGTTTTCCAATGACAGCTAAGTGTGGGAGGTTAGCTGCAGGGGCAGAGCCATCCCATCAAAATAAAGGAGGACACAGATTTTTGCTTGCGTGTTCTCTGGGAGAAGAGGATTTCTTTATCCAAGATTTCTTTCCAATGACTATTTCAAGTCAGACTTTCACTGCAAGCTGCAAATTTCTTGATAAGAGTTAGGTAAAGTAAATACATTGCAGTTGTGTTCAGAGCACATGATGAAGGAGTATGTGTTCATGCCAGGGGAAGATTCCATTAAATCTGCTTATACTGCGTTAGTGCTTATGAAGTACAATACTCATACATTCTTCCCCACATCAGTGTGCTGGTATTGTGATTGATGAGGCCAGTACCTTTTAACATCCTATCCTGACAGAATCCCATTTATTGGAACTCGCATAGACCACAAAGGAAAATTAAACAATCCCACAAAACATGTTAAAATTTTAAAGAAAATTATTTTTTCATCCTTCCACTGTGAAAGATAAAGCAAATGCAATGTGAAGAGTATTACCCAAGCTATGTTTTGTATCGAACTATTCTAGTGGGAAAAGCCTTATATAAATAGCTGAAAAAATATATAAGTATGTATATTTTACATATATAAGTATTTTTATGCGTGTGCATGAATGTATGTGTATATGGATGTATTGCTATATTTACTGTGATGGCATTGGAACTTCTGTCCCACAAAAAGAAAATATTTTTTGAACGTTCCCTACAATATCTGCCCCCAAATTGGAACATTCCTTAGAAGGCAGCTTGTTACCAATCTTAGCTCCAGTAACAGTAACCACTATCATTCTCATCATTGACAGCAGGAGCCTAAAGGGATCTATAACTCACTGACAAGAAACAGTTTAATTATCTTAACTGTTGTAACTTGCAGATCAGTCAGCACAGCGCCCCAAGATAAACTCTGTATAGGCTGTACCTGATGGCTTCTTGACTCAAGTCCTTTGCACAGATGAGCCTGAGGTGGTTTGATCCGGACCCAGGTCCTGCCTCCACAGCACAGCGCAAGAGCCCAGCACCAAGATCCAGGTCCTGACTCCGGAGGTCCTTCCTGTACTGGCCTGCAGCAGCAGCCAGGTGAGGGCTGAGTGGTTTCTACATTGCTCAAAGTGGAGCTCAAGACTGCTTTTGCTTGATTTGTTTCATGTGTGAAATTCCTCCTGGCATGCATCCTGAGTGGCTCCAGAAATGTGATTCTTTGGTGTCCGACCACCTGTTGTGTGATGTATGGAGTTGCTGTAATCCTGCATTCATTGTTGGGGGAATATTTTCAGGCATCCAGGCTTTGATCTGCACTTGGATTATGCAGATGTTTCAAAATGAGTCTAAATGTAATACTGAACATATAAGAACACAGCTTTTAGTTTTGTCCTGGAATAAGCTGGGCTTCTTTCTTCTTCTTGGAGCCTCCTCAGGAAAGGACACACATGAGATCAAAGTTCATTATAGCACACAGGATCCATTGTTTCAAGATCTGCTAGAAATCAGCAGCTGCAGCTAAACTAAAGGGTGGAGGTATTTTCCTTAGCCTCATTTTAAATTGTTTAGGGTAATTATCCCAAAGTACATTGAAAAAAATGAAAGTTGCTCAGGGGCTGCCGACTCTGTAGGGATCCCTTTCAGCTGCACATGGGTGTAAGTTATCTGATCAGGCCATGATGATGTATTGGAGGCAGAGGAGAAAAGCTGCTGTAACTGCTTACCACGAGACCACTTCTCTTGCCTCTGGCAGCTGTAATGAGCTTCAGTGGTGGCACCCCCTGAGGATTTCTTCCAGAGTTAATGAGGAGGGAGGACCCACTATATACCCGGACAACCCGAGGAGGGAAGGGAGGCATCCCTCCAGCATACAGATGTCTAAACTAGATCTTTCCCCCTGCTTGAACCCGTCTATGCTTCTGGGAGTGAGAAAGGCAAATCGAAGATTACATGGTCAGAGGGGCCAAAGGAGGGTTTTTGTAGCTGTGACACCACTCTCCAGTCCTGCGGTGACAGTCAGGTCTCCTCCTACCTCTTAGGCACTGCTCTGTCTGGAGAGGCAGGGTGGAAATGGAGCTGGACTCTCCTTTTAGCTTGTGTTTGTGTGCTACCTACCGCAATGGCCAAGTAGCCCACACGTATGCTCTGTGTGTGCCGCTGCTGGTGCTGATAACTAGACAGAGAAAAGCTATGCAGAAACAAGAAAGATTCACCTCCATGGAGCTCTTATGGCTGATGCCTTCTCTTTTGTTGTATTAGAGATCTTGAGCAAGGCTACAGAGAAAGGATGTTCCCCTACAGCAAACCCTGGACTGTCACTCAGAGCTTGACTTTCAAACCTTGCATTCTTATTTTGAAGTAGATATGAGTGTTTAAAAATGAGCATTCTGAACATGAATAAACCTAACTATTTTCAAAAGTATCTGTGGAACTAGAATTCAGAAGAAATCCACCTGGAAAAAGAATTTTTCTTTTTTAAAATGCTTTTTTGAAACAAACTATATATTACACTTTCTTAAATGTTGTTGTTATTGTTTCATTATTTCCAGGGAAGCCAATAGTAGACCATAATCTAAAAATATAACAGTAAAAGTATTAACTCTTGGTCAGCACAAGATCACAGGGAGAGAGGTCACTTATACTGTCCCTCTTCCCATTTCAGGATGATAGTGATAACAAAGTTGGGGCAGCTGCAACTGAACATACATTAGTACTGTACTCTCTTGCTCAGTGTGTCTCCAGTTAAAATTGTTTGGATCTGTGTTGCTTCAAAGTTTTGAGTGTAATTTCTGGCACACTTTCCCTAACCTCTCCTCTCTCTTGAGGCAAATCTCATGCAAAAAAAGTGAATGCCATTTTCCACTAGGTGCAGCTGACCTGGAAGGGAGTATGAAGCCAAAGTGTTTGGGGAACAGGCTACTGCATCCAATCTTCCTATAGCATCATCCCCCAGCATTCCTCCAGGACAGAGTTGTAATGTGGCTTCACTTCTGCTGCCCAAAGCGATGTGGAATACGCTCCAGGATGTCCCAAGAACATGGGGACAGAGGACAGCACTGGTGAAAACACAGGCATTCAATGCGACGCTGTAACCCTTGTGCCAATCAAGCCTGCAGTCAAGATCTATGGGAGAGGGGAGACCACATTGCTGGGCAAATTGGGACCCCAGCCTTCAGCACATGGAAAGCCTTGCTCTGAAGAGGTTGGAGGACACTTGCATTGTCCCTTTGGGCTTGTTGAGGGGGCCTTCATGCTGCAGGGGATGAAGTGGGCTCCGTGTTACTTGGGTTGCTGAGCTGGGGAGTTTGGCTAAGAGTGGCGCTGAAATAGTGCTGTTCAACACACAATCAGGATGTGTGCTTGCGTAACTGGGCCTGGGTCCAGGAGAGTGGGACATTAGGGATGTCTCACATTTCTCTGTTTCTGGGAAGTGAATCAATGTGTGCACAACTGCATTGCACTCACTTAACTTATTTATGAGAAAATCACACAGATTCACCTCTGAAGGCATCCAGAGCACTTCTAGCCTTTATTCATGGTAATGTAAAGCTTCATTCCAACCTTTGATGCACTTCCTTGCTCTCTCATTATTTAAAGTGTGGTTTTACTCTCAAGATTAACTGTACAAAATCGGCATTTTCTTCCTTAGTAGATATATTCCATGTGTGAAATGAGAATACTGGTGTAGTGACTTCAACAGCAAGAGTTTTTTCACATGTTCCTCTTTCCTGTTCACAATGCAGAGGCTGAATTGTGCTCCTGCATCTCAGGCAGCAGCAGTAGTGCCCTTCCCTTTTGACCCTAAGCTTTTATCCAAATGAAGGAATGTGGACTATTTTCTTTAAAAGAAAAAGTGGTGATGAGGAAGGTATTTCTTTTGGTGCACTTCTATTAATGCACTAAGAGTATGAACTGGTCACAAATCACAGGAAAAATCAGATGAAAGGGGATAATCTTTTACACCTCTAACCCAGTCAAATGCTCTTTCTTTCTTGCATAGCTTTTTATGTTGCACTATTGGGGTGTTTTTGTTTCAAGAGCTTCTTTTACATCTTCTCTGCTAGCTTGCCTTGGCTGCTTGTCCTCTTTCTCAAACACATAAGCCTTTGTAAAAGGAGAGGCAGTAAAAGCTCTCCCCCTCCTATACCTCATGTATACTTTCATCTAGGGTAGTGACACATACTTGCGTTTGATGTGGAAGTTCCTGTAGGTTTAATTATATGGTTTCTTGTGGAATGTAATCGTTTCTTCAGCTATCAAGTGGTCGTCACTGTGGCTGGCCAAAGACAGTATTAAACTTCATTAATTCCTGCTCAGTCACATTCTGAGCTCATTCATCACTCTACAATCCCATGGAAGACAAAGACAATCCCCAGTGCAGAGAGCTGGGGTACAACAGCATGCACCATGCAGGGGTAAAGCAGCGTAGCCTGGTCTGCAGGCTACTTTGGGCTGGGAATGAGACAAAAAGAGAGGAACGTCAGCTTGACTTTCAGATCTAAAGTGACTCTTTTGCTTAACAAATCAGAAAATCGTGGTCATTTGAGAAAGAACTTTGCAAAAAAAGAAAAAAATCAGAATAATAGTATTAAATAATCCACAGCTTTTCCCACATTTCTCCAGAGAAATCTAGCATGGGTTTTGTGGAATTCGAGGAAAATAATTGTTTCTCTGGAAAAGTTTGTTGGGGTAGGTAGGTTTCAGAAAAGGATGGTGGTGGGAAGATTTCATGGGTGCTGGCTACCTGGTGTGCCTCCATATGATGGTCATTCAGCAGCAAGGCACTGGGGATTGTCCAGTGAAAAAAGACATTTTTAAATAAAAAAGAGACATATTTAATAAAAAATAGAAAAGATTTTTTTTTCTAGGTAAGGAGCTGATAGTTACAAGCCTTGGTTCAGCTCCATGCCTGCTGCCCTCTCTGTTGTAAGAGAGCATCCTGCAGGATGCTGGAACACACATGTAGGTCACCTCCTCCACATAAACCTGGTAGTAAAATAGATGCCCTCACCCTGAGCTGCCCTGTAGCCCCCTGAGCCATTAACAACCCCCTTACACAGTATGGGGCATAGAGCAGATGGGGCTCCCACTAATACAATCTATACTAAGTCCTTCTCTCTTATAGTCCCTTCCGCTTTTTGACAGACTTTATTACTGCAGCTAGCCTCATGATTTCAATGATTTTTCCATAATACTCTCAATCCCTTCTCTGCTCATTGCTCTGGGTGATTTGTTCCTTGCCCTTATATTAAATTATCCTACATTTTTCTGCAGCAAACTGCATAATAATGTATTACAAGCTGGCATTTACCATCTGCTGGCCCAATCTCTCCAATGAGCCAAACCTTTTTTCCCTCAGAATTTGTACTGCCTCCAATGCAGTATTTTCTATAGATCTAAACCACATAATTATTTCATGGAGTATCCTGCAAATAGATCCAAGCAGATGCCAGGGCATCCTACTGAATATATCCATGGCAATTTATTTGCATGATCTGGCCTTTCCAATGCAAACAGGTAAGACAAGCAGCTGTTGCCGTCTTTGTGCTGCCCTCTTACAGTAATCAAAATCTCGTTTCACAAGTGCACTTCTAATCTATTCTTCGATATTGCTTCCAGTTTGATCAGTTCTATAAACCAGCTAGCCACAGGCTTTCCCCCAAAGGTCCATTAATTGCTGACTGCCTCAGAACCAGTGGCCCATTACACTGACTGTATTTATTTAGGTTTCTAAAAGATCCTCAGTACCACTGTCCAACAATTTACTGTATCTGGACCAACTGGAGTCCTAGGAACCGTAATGTCCTAAACCCAGGAAGCCCCTGGCTCTCCCTCTACCTCCATTTTCAATGCTTGGGAGAGCAAATGAACTTCACAGGCAGGTTTCTCCTGTGGCGAAGGGCAGCCTCTTTCACTGCTTGATTGCTCCACTGAATCTCTTTAAGCCTTTTTGTTTTCATTGGTCTGAATTTGAAATATAAAATGGATTTAACTCCATTTACCATGAACCTCTGTGCCCGACCATCCAGCCAGCTCTTAATCCAGCAGAGGATGTGCCTTTCCAGGCCAGTGGAAGCCAGTTTCTCAAGTAGAATACTGTGAGAAACGGTGTCAAAGGCTTTACTGAAATCCAAGTACACTACATCCATACCCTTTCCCTCATCCATTAAGTGGGCCACCTTGTCATAGAAGGAGATCAGGTTAGTCTGGCAGGACTTGCCTTTCAGAAACTCATGCTGACTGGGCCTCATCACCCGGCTGTCTTGTGTGTGCTGTGTGATAGCTCTCAAGATGACCTGCTCTATGACCTTCTCTGGCACCGAGGTCAGACTGACAGGTCTCTAGTTCCCTGGATCCTCTCTCCGACCCTTCTTATGGGTATAACATTTGCCAATCTCCAGTCAAGTGGAACTTCTCCAGACAGCCAAGACTTCTGGGAGATGATGGAAAGGTGTTTGGCAAGCTCCCTTTCACCAGCTCCCTTAATATTCTTGGGTGGATCCCATCTGGCCCCACAGACTTATGAATGTCTCATTGGCCAAGCAGGTCTTTAACCATTTCCTCTTGGATCACTGGAGCTTTGTTTTCCTCTCCCTCCCTGTGTTCTGGCTCATGAGGCTGAGTACCCAGAGAACTTTCTACCTTACTATTAAAGACTGAGGCAAAGAAGGCATTAAATACCTCAGCCTTATCCTCACCCTTTGTCACTCTGTTCCCCCTGCAACCAGTAAAGGATGGAGATAGTCCTTGGTCCTGCTTTTGTTGTTAATATATTTGTAGAAACACTTTTTGTTTGAAAGGTTGAAGCTTGGTGCAGGTTATTTCTTTCTTTTAACAAATGTGTATTTTCTCCCATACATGGGAATGTGTAACCCTTGAGTCTTGCTTTGCAGCTCCTTTACCAAATGGGGTACCTCTTAATCATAGCAGTATATGTAGCTCTGCACAAAAACATCTGTGTGAGCCCCAGACTTGGCTGCGTTCTTTTCGCCCTGATTTCTATGCTGCTCTACACCCCTTGACTCTGCTTGCAGTGCAAATTTTAAATGACTTGAAGTGTTATTAAAACAGGGCCTGCAAGGAAAGAAACAGCTTTTACAGACTGGGGAATACAGTGTCAGCAAAAGAAAACTATGTCTATCAGCAGCATAACTGTATGTGTGAAATGATTTCTTATAAATACGTCTGTGCCGCAAGACAAAGAACTTCCAAGTACATTTGACAAATTTCAACTATATTAGGGCTTCTGGGTTCTAGTCCAATGTTTCCATTGGTTGGCTGAAAAAGTTAAACATACACATTTAAATATAAAAGTATACCACTATATATAATAATAAAAATTACTCAAATACATTATTATATTATTATTATACCACATTATATGACATTGTGATAGTGTATAAGATAATTAGAAATATGTAAATAAATGCATGAGCATGCTTTGAATCATCCTGCATGCTTCAGTTCTAGAGAACATGGACAAATAATAAACACACATTTTTTCTGCTCATCTGACTGTTAGCAACCTGAGGGTTATTGAAAGCCTGGGTAGAAGCTTGGTGGCATGAAGTCAAGAGGGTTTCTAGAGGCTTGTGCAATGCTTTGGGAAGATTGCAAAGAAGATGTGTTTTCACATTAGTTCTCTTAATCATCTGCAGTTTGGGAAATTACAGGGAAATACCGGAAGCTGCAGTGACACCATGTGTGATAACCTCTACAAGAATTTGCAATCAGTTTACTGACAACAATAATGTGCTCTAAAAGGCTGAGGAGAATGAATCCTAGTGAGGGTAAGAAGTCTGATACTCTCTGACCGTCTTCCTTTAGATATTCCACATGAGGAGGATTTGATGTTTAATATAAAATTTACTTATTTGTATATATTTGATATTGGATGGGATTATGATTTAACAGAGTGATACAGCAACATAATGAAATCACAACACAAACACAATATACCAGCTGCAATATACAGTTGGATTGCAATACAAACATGATTTCCATTATCAGCTGAAGGCAGCTCAAGCCCATTGCTCTCTTCAGGGTTCCTTTAATTGACTGGTTAATTTTTAGACTCTGTGTTGGGCTGAGCCACATTACTTCCCCCATGCTGATCTAGCTGGCTCAGGAAGATAATACTTCCTTATCAATTATTTTAGGGAAGGCCATTTACATAACCAGTTGGCCCACTCAACTGATACTGCTCTTTATCTAAAACGAAGGCCATCCTCCCCTCCCTTTTGTATTGAGATAAGTTCAGCTTCCTTTATGACAGCTGTGGGTACTCCCAACATACTTTTCTGAGTTTTGTGAGCACATCATCCTCGCCTATCTTCTTTGGGCCTTCTTCCAGTGAAAGGGTTCATTGGTCAGCCACAGAAGTCCCCAGTGCTTCAGAGAAGGCAGTAGTTCCACTCATGAAGTGGCCAAATAAATCCATACATAAATCATTCCTGTTAACAAAGGACAGTATCCACACTGAAAAATTTTAGAGGCAGGATCCCACGATCTCCACCTAATTTTTAGTTGTTATTAACCAAATCATAAAGAGCCAGGCTAAATTCTTACCACTGCCCCTGTCACCAGGGCATAATCCAGCCTGACCATGTGCCCTGGGCAATGAGCTGCTTTGCCTGCCAAGCCACCATGTTAAATTAACAAACTCCTTTACTGTAAACTGTACCATATGCTGCATAGCTTGAGTCTCTGCCATCAAAATAACAGTGTTCAGCATTTTTTTAATGAGTGGTCATCTTTCTGGGTTTTGTAAGCCATTTTCCCTGGCTGGAGACCATACATGGCTAAGATTCGTGTGTATTTCTTTTTGATGGTTTATTTGATAAATCTACAAGATTGTGCACACAACATAGGGCATCCAGATCTCATTTATCCCAGAATGAGGGAGGAGCAGAGAAAAAGGCTGATGACTAAACAAGCGAGTCTGATGTTAAGAATCTTTTTTTGATTGCATTCTTTCTAATGAATACACTTTTACAACATATTTTTCTCCTAAATGATGTGTTCAGGCAGAGGCCCAGTGTTGTAAAAAGACACATAATTGGCACTCAAAAAAGTCTGAGTTATTGCCTGGTTGGTGTAATTTTACACCTGTCACTGCCCATATATTTAGAAAGAGTGAAAAAAACAGACCTGAGGTTGTTTCCCTGCTGGTTGCCTTCAGGCCGCGCTGAGTTTATAGCATGCCTTTGTGAAATGTGGTGCCTGCAAAGGGGAAACCAAGAACTCATCTCAGACAGCTTGGTGGGGGTCGGCAAGTGGCCTCCAGTTCTGGATGCTGCAGGAGTGGCACAGCTTTTCAGGTTTGACCCTGCTTTCCCATCTCCATGTGCACAAGCCCATTCCTTGGGAGCCAGTCCCCATCCTAACACATCCCTCCTTGCTGAGTATCACCCGATGCCAGCATGCTGGAGGTGGGCAGCAGACATGCTGAGATAGTCACCTTCTAAGGGAACTTTTATTAGGTAGTTTCGTCAGGTTTTTTCCTCCCTGATATTTGCTGAAAGTAAGGACTGTGGCCTCATCTGCTTTTCTTGAGCTTAAAATATACAAACACAAGTAGAGAAATCCAAAAGCGCTGCCTGCCAACACTGCCCAGACGTCAGTAGCATTTATCCAGAAGAATAACAGCACAACCCAAATCTTCCTTAATTTACCATCTGGTGGCTGAGGACAGAATACTGGACAGTATCAGTTAAAGAGCCTGTCCCCCTCCCTGCCTTCATTTTTGGGAGCAGATGAGTTGCAGCTTGCCCTAGGTTGGTGGGGTCTTCTGTGCAAAGGCAGAAACCCTGACAGATACAGGAGAGCAGGCACTCAGACATGGCTCTCCAGGAGCTTTCTGCAGGTGTCCTGACCCAGAGGGCCTGGGGAAAGCAAATCACCTTGAAACTCCGCTCGCAGAGTCTACCTGTACTAATCGCCTCTGTGGAAATACTTGTCCAAGTACCTTGAGGCCCTAGGCACTTCTTCTTAATCCTCCTCCTTTGTTTGACCCTGATGGATGACTATTTTTTTTCTTCTTTTTCCATTTAGTTAGTGAGTCAGAAATAAAGCAGTTGTCTACAGAGCTCCAGCCACGTTTTCCCTCAAAAGCTTTTGTATGATTCAGCTGACTCCAGTAACTGCTGCTTGCTGATGCAAACTAAGGCAGACCTTGAAGGGTGGCAGGTTCAGGGGAGGCAGCGCAGTCTTCCTTCCATGCCAGGCTGCCTGGACACCATTCCAGCCTTCCTGAATTTCCCAGGCAGTTTGTGGTCCCTCTCCTTCTCTGATGAAGCTCTGGTTCTCACAGCCTAAGCAAAGAGGTTCAAGCTCCAATGCAATCAGCACAGCTTTACAGCTGTTTACTTAGAAGATCCATTCAACAGAAGTTGGCTAAGCTGTGTTATTAGGTTGCCAGATCACAGTATCATTAATTTTTAATAGTTCTACAATGCTGAAGAAAGATTCTCCTCTCTGGCCACAGGCCTCTGAATATAAGTCAGTCAGTAAGAATCCATCAATTTGATTTAGAAATGATGGTATTTCATTCCACTTATTTTGGGTATTTTTTCTTCTTAATTTCTATGAGTCATTAATTACATTCATTTCATACTTTCCACGCTTTTTTTTCCTACTATGCCAAAAAAAAGAAAACTGTCTAGGGAACTGACACTTGCATTTCTTGCATCTCTAAATGTAAGTCTCTAAGGACACCTGAAATGGCAGGACCCTTTTACAGCAGCCTAGGTGTTAGCAGGTCCCCTGCAGCCAGTGGGTACCAGTACTGAGCAAGAAACAATTCCACACGTAGAGTCATAGAAAGGTTTGCATTGAAAGAGACCTTAAATATCATCCAGTCCCAACACTACTCTCATGGACACCTTCCACTAGGTCAGGTTGCTCAAAATCCCACCCAACCAGGCCTTGAACACCTTCAGGGATGGGGTATCCAATGACTTCTCTGGGCAACATATTTCAGTGCCTCACCACCCTCACAGTAAAAAAATGTTTTTCTTATATCTAATCTAAGCATACCCTCATTCAGCTTAAAACTGTTACCCCTTGTCCTATCACTGCACTTCCTGATAGAGAGCCCATTCCCATCTTTCCTGTAGGCCTCCTTTAAACACTCTAAGGCTGCTATAAGGTCTCCCCACCTCAGTTTAAACTTTTTAATATTCTGCAACCATGAGCCTCATAAAGGAAGATCTCACTGCCCTTTTTTACCTTAGTGTTATATTATATTCACACCTGTATTAAATAGTGAAGACCTAGATCTGTTTGTTAGTTTGTGTCTGTAAATTCCAGCCTGGAAAAGTAGGGAGACCTGCATGCCCAAACCACCCAAAGTCAAGAGGAAGGTTTTGAGACGGAAGGTTTTCCAGAACAAGCTTTCTTATTGTGAAAGGCCAAAATTATTGCTCTCATGTGATTTATAGTGCAAAGGCTTTAAGTCTTACAGAGCACCTGGAATATTCAGAATTAATTCAGAAACAGAGACTGGTGTTGTTGGTACACTATATACTGCAGAATATTTAGCATCAGAGTACCTGCACATACTTTACACACCAAGAGATTATCCTGAATGTGCTACTAATGTATGTAAATATATTTGCTATTGTTCACATAATTCACAAGCACAAAATGAATATAGCTACAACAAAGCCCTCCAGATGCTCCATTAGTTACTCTTCATTTTCTACCTGTGACTTGTATCTGCTTCTATCTTCCCAGAAACAATAAATGATGAGAGATGAGCATAATTTAATTTATGGCTTTACTACAAATTAAGCCTTAGGTTATGAGTATGTAAACTTTAGCATTGTAATGAAACTACAAGGCCAAATGCCAGGTCCTGCACTTGGGTCACAACAACCCTGTGCAGTGCTACAGACTAGGAGAAGCCTGGCTGGAAAGCTGCCTGGAGGAGAAAGACCTGGGGGAGCTGGTCGACAGTGACTGAACATGAGCCAGCAGTGTGCCCAGGTGGCCAAGAAGGCCAATGGCATCTTGGCTTGTATCAGAAATGGCAGGACCAGCAGGTCCAGGGAGGTTCTTCTCCCTCTGTACTCGGCACTGGTGAGACTGCTCCTTGAATCCTGTGTTCAGTTCTGGGCCCCTCACCACAAGAAGGATGTTGAGGCTCTGGAGCAAGTCCAGAGAAGAGCAACAAAGCTGGTGAAGAGGCTGGAGAACAGGCCTTATGAGGAGCGGCTGAGAGAGCTGGGGTTGTTTAGCCTGGAGAAGAGGAGGCCGAGAGGAGACCTCATTGCTCTCTACAACTACCTGAAAGGAGGTTGTGGAGAGGAGGGAGCTGGCCTCTTCTCCCAAGTGACAGGGGACAGGACGAGAGGGAATGGCCTCAAGCTCCGCCAAGGGAGATTCAGGCTTGATATAAGGAAAAAATTCTTCACTGAAAGGGTCGTTAGACATTGGAACAGTCTGCCCAGGGAGGTGGTTGAGTCACCTTCCCAGGAGGTGTTTAAGGTGCAGGTGGATGAGGTACCGAGGGGCATGGTTTAGAGATTGGTGGGAATGGCTGGACTCAACAATCCAGTGGGTCTCTTCCAACCTAGTGATTCTATGATTTCTATGATTACTCAAGACAGCAAGGTTCTTCTATGCACAGAAAGAACTGGTATTTGGTTCTGAGTGCCTGCAGCACTTCTCTCCAGTGAACAGCTGGACACACTCATGGCCTGTTTTCTATTCACTAACTAGAAAAAAAGTCCCTCCTGTGAGAGAGACCAGACCATCTTAACTCTCACACAGATATGTCAGCAGTTTCAATGCTCTGACCTTAGTTGCTCCTCTCCATTCTCCCTGACCAACAGTTTGGCCTTTGCACCTCTCTTGCCTCTGGAGTCACTTGGTCTGTTCAGCCTGGAGAAGAGGAGAGTGAGGGAGACCTCATAGCAGTTTATTGCTTCCTCACAAGGGAAGGAGGAAGAGCTGATCTCTCTAGTGATCAATGATAGGACCCAAGGGAATGGCAGGAAGGTGTGCCAGGGGAGGTTTAGGTTGGATATTAGGAAAAAGTTCTTCACTCGGAGGGTGGTGGAGCACTGGAACAGGCTCCGCAGAGAAATAGTCATGGCACCAAGTCTAACAATATTCAAGAAACATTTGGATAATGCATTCAGCCACAGGTTGTAAATTTGGGGATTGTCCTATGCAGGGATAAGAGTTGGACTTCATGATCCTTGTTGGTCCCTTCCAACTCAGGTCATTCTGTGACTGTGATTCTGCTACACAGGTGCTTACATACTGGTTTGAGAGACTGCCTGTTAGCAGATCAGTCCAACGCTAAGCCCTGTAACTCTGCATCCCATGACAGTCTCCTTTCTTGTCCCAAATCTGCACCCTTCACGCCTGCCCCACAGGGAACTGTAGCCATGGCTGTAGCCATCAGAGATGGAAAGATTAACGAGATGTAACCAACACAAAGCTGGGAGAGGAAAATCAGGATTTATATGTCTTTTTTTTTCCTAACAATCTCATACAGCTTCTCAGCACTGTTAGTAAATACCTCATGCTACCGCAGGAGGATTTAACATCCCAGAGCCTGCTTCTGGGAAGCACTGTGTGCCCCTGGAGCCACCCCATGGCTTAGGCGTCCTGTTCCTGGCAGCACTTGGGATGCCACAGGATTGAGCTCCCAAGCTTAGATCAGAGGTCACAAAAAAACAAAGCATGAAACTACAGGAATGTACACAAGGGGAAAAAATGGCAGAACAGAGAATGTCAGGATTATTCCTGAAAATGTAATTATGACCCAGGCAATTTTGCCAGCACTGGTAGTAGCTGGGACAAGCATTTGATCTCATTTTTTTCTATTACCAAAAGAAGGCATGGAGTCCTGCATGGAATAATGTTAAGGGTTGATTGGTTGCAGATTAAGAGCCTGAATAAAAGCTTAATGACGTCAATGGAAAGATTCTCATCAGCTTGAGCCAGCCCCAAGACACTGCTCAACTGGTGCAACAGGAGGCTTTTTTTTTTTTAAATACAATTGTTTTAATGTTAAAGCTTCTGTTGGACAAACATATCTCATAGAGACAGAAATGAAACAAAAGAACAGATTTAGCTGCCCAAGATTGCTGTTTTAGTGTGTATGTATGTTTACATGATGTTTCATAATAGTGTGCTTCATCCTTTGCATCACCCAGAGTGAAAGCTCAAGGATGGTGGGGGACAGTTATCTTTCTGAAGTTGGGAATTTCCTTGTATAAACTGGAACAGGTCTTTTTCATACAGTAAATGAAACATTCTTTATAAAGATTTTTCTTTGCCCCTAAGGACCTGCCTGCTGTTGGGAAAATATTTACCAGCCCAGGGTGATTCTTTCAGCCTCCACACTCACAGGACCATGTTGTGCTTGGTGTAGGCTTTTTTTGCAGGAAACACAAAGGCTCATATAAATATATACAAATTTCTATTGTAGGTTATTGTCCTCTTTCTTCAAAGCAAAGGAATTTTCATGAAGTGTGTGTACATCTGGTATCAGATAAATTCAAGACTACAATAAAAAGGTTATTTATGGCTCTGCATTGACATTTGTTTATTGTATAGATGACATCACCATGCCAGAACATTGCTTTAACTCAACATTTACCACTTTTATTGCATTTGTGATCCTGTATATGGCCACAGAACAAATCATTAAAGAGGATTGCATGAAGGGTAATGAATACCATAATACTTTTAACCCTCTTTAGCTGGACTCAAATTCTTTTAATCTGTTGAGCAAAATTGCAAGAAACAGAAAATAATGGACGCTGAATGACACCTTTGCTTGTAATCTCAGATTTTCCAAATCCCCCTGGTGTACCTATGTTTCCCCTTTCCTCACTAATGAATTCTGACACTGAAACAGATGTTGCCCTGTAAATTCTCTGACATTATTTCATTTCCTAGCAACACTGGTGCTCCAGATTCAGTCGGTAGGAGGCAAATGCTCAGACATGCAGACCTCTTCATCGTGTCTTTCCTTTTTCCCTCCCTTTACTGTTTGCCTGATCATGGCAGACTCCATTCTGTATCACACAATAGTGACACAAGAATGATCAACTCTTAATATAAAGCAGTGGTCAAATTTCTATTATTTTCTACAAACAAAAGAATTTGTTGAGTCATTTATTAAAGCAGATAGGAAAAAGATGTAATTTTTAAAAATTCTATATTTCTATGTCATATTTGCAAATTCACTATCGAAGTATGCAGCTGGACTTGAGCCTGAGCCCCATAACAGCTGACAAACTGGGAAAACAGCTTTGCACTGCCAGGTTACTTGATCCTCCCCAAGCCCTCCAGCAGAGCCTGTCCAGCCTTGGTCCCCAAACCCACCAAGGTCTACCCAGAACAGCTCTGCTTCCCTTTCATGTTGGTTTGCCATTGCAGAAGCAGAAAGCCAGTGCACTCCCTGTTTCGTTGTTGGGGCTGGTGCATTGTTTTTTATGACTTTACAGTTTTGTTTGTAAAACACTTTCTTTTGGGTAGTTGTAGAAAGAATCTGTTCTACCAAGGGACTTGTTCTAGCCAATTTTTCTTCCAACATTCTAAATTTTATGGAAAACAGAGGTTTATTTTTGCAAAGTAGGAAATTGAATGCACTTGTTCTGAGATGCTTATAGAAGAGGCTTCACAGGCTCCAAACTCAGACTAATTGGCCAAATTAAGTTTCCTCAGACTTCTTCAAAGTATGGCATGAAATACATTGATGAAACTTGTAATTAAGGCACAAACATTGTGATGCAAAATAATTTTATGTCTCTTTACAACGGATCTACCAGTGAAGTCAGAGGCTACACAAACTGAGTGAGAGTGGCCCTATGATTTCCATTTAGTTTGACCAGATTTCTGAGAAAAGCCCCATTTGCCAGATCAGAACCTGTTGACCCTCTTTTCTTGAATAACCCCTGTTCTTCTTCCCATTCATCATCACTTTGCTTTTAATTTTCCTCCTGCTGCCCTCTTAATTTTCAGAACTTCCAAATTTTTATGATGTCTTGAAAGCTTAAGGTAACAAAAGGAAAAGTGAAAAAGTAGGGGAAAGTGTTAACCTGTGGCTACCACTTAGTGTATTATATTTGGCAGCAAATAAGAAACTCAATGTTATAGCACCAGAAAGTAGAAAAACTTTGAAAATATTCCACATATTGGGAACAATGTGAGAAAATATTCACCTCAGACTTTGTGAAATGAAAATATTTTTTATTCCAATCTGGTTAGTTTTTATTCCGTTCTGGTTTCTTATTGCATTCACTAAAAGTCATAACTGTTTAGACTTGAGTTTTTCGTGCCAATGTGGGCTGCAAGAGAAAGGTTAGCAAGCACTTCTGTGGGGTTCGCTGGCTGATTGTCACGTGGGAGGAGAGACATGGCCATTTGCCTCTCCCTCCCATGGGAAGGGCCTTGGTAGCTAAATCCAGTGGTTTCTCAGGAATATTAATGAATTTTGACAGAATTCTTGGAGATGGCTTACTCTTTAACTCACAGCCAGCTCTGAGTCCATGCCCTTTTCCTCTCCTCTGGTCCACCCAAACACAGTGAAGCGTGACTACCAAGGATCTGCAACAGCGGCAGCCTTCACTTGATCAATTGATACAGCATCACAGTGAAGCA
The DNA here is from genome assembly GCA_033459285.1 of Clamator glandarius. Taxonomy (NCBI): domain Eukaryota; kingdom Metazoa; phylum Chordata; class Aves; order Cuculiformes; family Cuculidae; genus Clamator; species Clamator glandarius. The sequence goes on from JAUNZM010000559.1 coordinate 3,216,058, forward strand.
CTGAGTGAAAATTCCCTGTCATCTTGGGCTGTTGTACTTGTGGGATTCACCAGTGGCAGGAGATCAAGGGTCTGCACTACCTTTGGGAGCCTTGTTTGCATTCTAATTTGAATTTGCAGGGGCAGGTATCCATTGCAAGAAGATCCCTGCTGCCTGTGGGGAGAAGTCTTCTGTGTGAGCTGTATCTCCCCATGCCTGAGTGTCTGACATGAGGACCTTTCGCCCCTCCAAACCCAGGGGCTGGTGATGCAGCGTGCAAGCAGAAGGTGGGTGGAGGGCTTGGCTCAGCACCACTGAGCACTGAAGTTAACACCACTAGCTGACACATTTCCAGCTACTGCTGGAAGAAAGACCCACAGGCATGCACCTCTACCTCTTCTGATCATATAAGAGAAGCTCATTTGAAACCATTATGCCTCACATTACACACTGTACATGCGCAGGCAGCCAGGGGAGCATCTTCTCTGGCAGGGGTGCTCCCAAGCCCCAGCACAGCTTTACTTAGGCAGGGCTGGACTATCAGAGGTGCCTGTGCTGCTGGTGGACTTGGTTACCCCAGGGACTCTTGCCCACAACCTGGGTAAGGTGCTGTGCACCATGAAGAGGGGGAAGAAGCAGCACAATGGGGTATTAGCATCTCTATCATAAATAGGTAGCACGGAGAGGATCTTCCCTCAGAGGGGCTTCTGGATTCACACTCTTCTGCCTATGAGCACTGCAAATCCAGGCTCCAAAGCCATCACTTCCCTAAAGCTAATGAGAGTTTTGCCTGAGTAGAGGATTGCCATAAAAACTGAATAAGCTCTTTAGGATCTGCCCTTTTGGCATCTTCTCATTTTGTCTTGGCTACTGCCTACATGGACTCAGGGGATACCTCCAGAGCTAAGGTTTTGCTGTGTTTGGCTGCTACCTTTCCAGTCTAAGATCATATGTGATTTGGCTTGGGGACACATCATGTGTAGCTTTACGTCAGAAATAGTAGTTTGCCAATTGTAGGTATAATTAATAGACCGGGAAAAAATCCCAAACAATAGCTTCAAGTAGCCTCAAGCCAAATTGTGGGTAGAATATTAAATAGACTACATTTTTCAGAGTGTGTAGAGAGAATTATAACTGTGGCTGGGGAGCGGCTCCAGACAGCCTGAGGGGAGCTTTGGAAGGCTCATTAGCTCGCAATGCTGAGATCTAAACTTCAGATCTGTTGGGCTGTTCGAGCCTCAGGAGTATTTCCTGGGCTTTCACAATTTAAAGTCAGCCTGATTGCTTCTCTACTTACTAACCTGAGAAAGAGAGAAGATGGCAATTGCTGACGTGAGGCTCATCAGTGGTTCATGACAGCCTGTCGTGCCCTCAGGATTAATAGGGTTGTTGTGCACATAAGATACTCTCTGGGGATTCAGGAGATTTGGGTTCAGTTACTAGATTTGCTATGGTTTCTGTGGAGTTTGGCTTCTCTTGTCTGCAAAGTGGGGATAAATAACAATTCCCTTACTTTGCTTTGTGTCATTGAATGTAATGACTTTAAAGAAAAAAGAAACTCAGGATAAAGAGGCTGTCAGGTCTCGATAACACTTGGAACTAAGAAACACTTGCATTGTGATTTGACAGGCAATATGGAGACCTTGGTGTCAATCAGACAAAAGAAAACAGCTTGGGATTCAGGGCAGGACAAGAACAGAAGTTCTGTAGCAGAATGGAACTGGGTAATAATAATCATTTATCTGCATACAAAGTCAGAGAAACATAGAAAAACAGAGGAGAAGGTACCCCGATGAACCTTTAGCCCTTCCTGGTTCTCCAAAAATCATGTTGTTACTTATGGATATGTCCAATCTGTTCTCAAAGATGTCCACTCCCTCCATTAACACCACATTTCCTTGCCTTGCTTGTGAAAACGGCAAGATGCGATGTTCAGTGCTTGGTTAAGCCAAGCTGTGTGTCCTTGCCCACAAGGCCTGCCACCCCCCCCCCCGGATGAAATTCACTTGATTTCATATATTTGTTCTTGACAAATCCATTTTGAGTGCTACTTAGTCCCTTGTTATTGATCAAAAAACTTCCAGAGAATTAAAATTGACTACTAAGGCCAGAGTCTTGCCTCTTTTTCATTTATATGGATCATGCTGGTTATCTGTTTGCAGCAAAGACTGATACATAGTACATTTAAGTCTTTTGCAGTAGTCACAACCTTGTCAAACTGTGAAGCAAGATGTTCCTTGGCCTTTTTCTTTCTTCAAGAGTACCTAACAAATGGCTTCCCTTAGATATCTTTAGGTAGCTACCTCTTTATTATGTGCCATGATCATCTTTGTTGTCTCCTCAGAAAGTACCTGGGTGCCCAACAGCTCATGCATCTTGTCATCAATGTTGCTTGTTGAATGAAGATGCTACTTCTCCATATGAATTCAGTCTCCTGAATGCTGCAGGCCTCCACCACTTGCCAAGTCACCATAGCCATGTTCTCCTTATGAGATGTTCCTGTTTTGCTCTTGCCTCAACCTTGCCTCTCTCTTTCAGACTTTATGCTTAATTCAAACAACATAGTCTCCCTTTTCTGTTTTAAGTCACTGTTTTAGCCAAGCTAGTCACTAACCTAATTGGGATGTTTGTCCTTATGCCCTTGCTATCACTTCTTCGATGAAATGCCAGCTCTCTTTGGCTTCCTCTCTTTCTTCTCTTCCCTGGAATCTGTCAAGTGTTTGTTTTCTCCACTTCTTTATCCTCATATATGCAGTCCTTGCTGATGTACTGTCAGAGAAGTTCTGTGAATGTCCTCAGGGCATACTTTTTCATTGCTGTTCCAATAAATTAAAAAGAAAATCCAGACACATGATTAAAAAAAATAAATATTTTCTTGTCTTCATTAGTGGTTCCATACAGACTAGGGAAATTTTCAGCCTGAGTTTGGGATGAGCAAATGAAAGAAAAATAAAATATTAATTCAATAAGTAATATAATGTAGTATTTCAACCTTCTGGCAAAGTTTAATAAACCTGAGTAACTGAGATGCATGTTTATCATATAACTATTTGTAGGAACATGATATATATGAAAAAAGTAAAATTTACTTTCATTTCTATAGAGACATATTGTAAAGTATGAGAAGAATGTCTCAGTCAACAACTGTCCTTTGCTTTCAGAATCTGAATTATGTTCTCACATAAATAAAAGAATAAGCCGGTAAGTGAAGGTTATTTTAGTGAAGGAAAGTACCAGCTAATCCAGGAGTTAGTTTTTTTCATTGCAGAGAGCTTTTTACAATGTTGAAGCTTCTTTAATTCCAGAACGAATATTGCAAATTAATTGTGAAAAAATACAAGATGGTTAAAACATATTATGCTTACCAAAATTAAGACTTTGACTGAAATAAACTTTTGGGAAAAGCTTATAGTTTATAATACAAAGAAAAAGAATGATGATATCCAAATAGAAAAATGTTCTATGTTATTAAAATTATATTTCCATTTTTTTTTCTTCAGTTGATTTTTTTTTATTGAAGGTCAAAAGTATCCTCAAGACAATTAACTGTAGTCAGCATTTTGTATGAAAAATCTTTCCATTGGAAGACTTCCAGTCACACCTCCATTTCAGTTCTGTAGAACATACAGTTGATTTTCCCATCTATTTCTAGTCTATGAGATGTATTTTAATCCGTATTATGCTTCCTGGTTAATGTGAGAGATATATTTTATTAACTTCAGAGGACAATTTCTTGTTTAGTGTTTTCTCAATGGAATTTTGTGGTTGCTATCCACAACCTGAGGTCCAGATTTTGATATTCTTATTCCTGTTCTTGCACTGTGGCATGGCCTTCCCAATGCTTGTAAATACAAGCCTGTTGGAGTGTCAGCATGCACATGGACCGCTAAACTGCACTATGAGAATGTGGTTGTTAATGGCTCAAGATGCTACACGGTAGCCAGTGTGTGTACTTCAGCCTCCAGGATCTCTTGGTGACTGCCCACAAAAGGCAGCAAGATCTGGATGTGAACCCTGAGGTGGAAATTAACTGCCAGAGCCAGACACTTAAAAATAGGGGTCTCTATAGGTGGAGGTGTCCAAGAACCTTGGTGGCGATTTGGACAACCCATCAAAGGAGCTGGACAGCCTTTGGTGACCACATGTGGCATCTAGTTGAAATGCCCCTCAACTCAACTGGTGTATTGGCTAGATCACTAAGGACCATAATGGGATTTAGAGACCTAGATCATTTATGGGCACAAGAGTCCTGATCTGTGAGGTTAATCCCACCTCTAGGAATCATGGATCTGTGGCAAACTTCCCCCTTGCACACAACAAAAAGGCCCAAACCCTTCTGAAAGCCCCAAAAGGAGTAAGCTCCCCCTCTTTTTTTGTTCCTTTATTGGATATGTCAATCAGGGTAAGCTGTGGAGCCACTTAGTCTGATGGTTTGTCATGATAGTTCCCACAAAGACACAAACAGCAACTGAGGACTGAAGAGCTGAAGCTGGTTCAAGGTAAGTTTCTATGAAGTGCCAGATTTCAATGGCATATGACTAATATTTTCAGTCTCTGAAAGCTTGAGGATCACTACTTTCTCCTCATATCATTTCACCATTTCATATAGAAAGTAACAGTACAGCATGAGTGAACTTAGGCTGTTGCATGCTTAAAAGTATCATAAACCTTTAAAGAGAATGGACAGCAGCATTTGCACAGCAGAAGCTGCAAGAGGACAGAATAGTGTATTTCTTACTGTTTGTTCTCACTGGTTCAACTTTCTTTCTCCTTTCCTGGCAGTGCACTTACTGTGCTGAGTACCAGCAGTGGAAGGAAGATAAATACCAAAATTCACTTATGTATAAAATACCTATCAGGGATTTTCCACTGAATCCTCAGAGTTTCTAAGTGGCTCTGTCTCAGCACAGTTTTGTTGTTTCTCAAATCTGAAGATGGTCACAGAAATATTGCTGAATGCTCTGCAAAGTTTGTTAAAAATTTTACAAGACTTCAAAGACAGCAGCAAACCAGACAAAGGGAATATTATCTTCCACTGCAGTTGTTGAAGTTGTGTGTGGACAGTCTAACCCAGCAGCTTGAGAGTTCTTTGACAATCAGCACCATTTGTATGACTCTTGGCTACAAAGAATCTCACTACACATCTGTGTGGAGAAGCTCCAGGTCTGATCTAGCTGAGTGATCATCCTTTCACCATCTTCCACGTCACAGATGCTCCTACTCCTAACAGCTGCAGAATAAACAGTGTTTCACAGAGGAGAGCACGTCAGCGTAATCTTGGGTAATAGTTTGGTGCCAGTTAGAGGTTAATGATCCCATATTTTTTTAGCTATTAAATACTTCCACAAAGGAAATCTTAAAAGAAAGTGGTCCTTTACTTGTTTGGCTACTCAGCAGTTGCAGGTTAGAGGGATTTCGTGACACCCACTGCAAGGTCTCTGCATGGCAGTCAACTGAAAGGCTGGTCATCTGAACAAGCTTTACTTATGATTGAGTAAATGCCACGTAAACATTAAATTTGCAACTGTCTGCATCATTACTATTCTCATGTCATTCTCTTGTAGCAACAAATTCTTTTATCACTGGCAGAAAGAATGATGATTTTTGTGTACATAAAATCTCATGACAGTATATAGATACAACTGCCTGAAAGAGAAACAGAAAAATAAGAGAGCAGAAAGCTTTCTTGTACACACAAATTGCTGGAGGATTCCTAAACAAAAAAAGGCAGTGACACTGAACTCATGAATGACAGGAAAATGTTACTGCATGGCACCACCATGTACTTTGCTCTAAGAAACTCTTTTCTAAGACAGGAACTACAGGAATGAACCCAAATCTACAGTGGTCATGCAGGACTGGGGACACATATGGGATGGCAAAAGAAATTCAAGTTATTTTATGACATCTGGGGCAAATCTTTGTATGACTATCAGGTTATTAGGAAGGTTAGCACTTTTTTTTTTTAGGAAAGTAGATGTCTGAATATTACGAGATATCTAAAGCTTATGCAAGGGGGACATATATATGAAAAATCCCTGCCTTGTTGAAAACCACCTTCACTTCAAGAGGAAACGCATGTTCCTGAATAAAAGAAGATAGGCAAGGAGCAACTCAATATGATGGTACCTGTAAATATCTGTGAAGTACATGGACTGTCTTTGGTTATGTACAGGGAAAGCACTGAATATGCAACTCACTGTCTGAAATATACATGACAGTAAACTTTGTGATTTACTGTATCAGAAACATGATTCCACAGATATTTCATTCCACTGAGATATTTGTTTTAATGGGCTTGTTCTGGAAGTCTTTAAACAATCAGTATCTACTGAGCCTCCCAGCTTTCTTTGAGCTTTCTTTGTTCTCAGCCCTGTCCATATAAACCTCACATGGAAATGCTCAATATTTAAGATGATGCAATGCACTATAGACTTTTGACTCTATGTTTAACATCTAAGTACATCAGTCAGCCAGAGTCTTCAAGCCATGCATCAGAAAGGAGCCTACTCATCAGCCTCTTGCTGTGGATGTGAAAAAAGGAGTTACTTTTATAAAGTTACCTAGAAGACTATACCCCTGTGGCAGCTAGTGCACGAAGTGCTAGGAAAATGTGTTTCAGTTAACGAAGAGGAGGCAGGTGACACTTCTGATACTGTGCATGTACCACGCATAGCCACTGTCACCCAAGGATATTGAAAAATGGGTATGTGGTGATGGTGGAAACCTGACATTCCCAAATGTGGTAATTCCAAATGGACTTGAAAGCAAATACTTTTTAAAATGTTGCTGCACTGTAAAACATAAAATAAATGACAATTTCTTCTTCTGTAGTAGCTCTCTTCTTTATTCTTCTGCCAATTTTTGCTCGTCCTGATTTTCTGGACATGCTTGGTTTTACTTTGTTTATCTAGCCAGTGGCCCACATTAGTTACCTAAGATCTGTAAAGTGACAACTGTAGGTGTATCGCTGGGATGCCCTTTCTTGGAAAGAAAAATGCTAAATTTTCCTGGTTTAGAAAAGGAAAGGTTTAGAAGGGAAAAGCAAATATAGCATTCTCTATAAGAAAAAAGATCCCTCTGCACATCAAGGTCATGTCTGTACTCCCTGTGCACTTTTCTGAAACAGTTTAGACATCTCAATAAAACAAAAGAAAGGGGTTTTGCTAACTGAAAGTACCAGAAAGCACCTTCTTGCACTAAACAAGCCCTGAACTGTGCAGGGGGGAAATCAAAAAGGTATCCAACTTTTTGACCAATTCAGCTCTGATTATGTAACTTTATTTCTATACAGTGTTGCCTAATAGGAGTAAAATTGTAGAGTGGACAGTGTTTGTGCTGAGGGCCATGCCTACACACTAAGCTTCTCAAGGATATCTTACTTTGCTGGATGTGGTCCCATGGACTGAATGTCCCTATGCTGTTGGTTACATGGCTGGAGTACATACCCATTTGTTCAAGACAGATACCGTTCATAGCCTCCAAAACTCCTCTGTGATCCAAGTCAAAGCTTGACATTGGAGAAATTTGATTCAAAAGTCCTATCCTGATCTGTGCTAAGTAGCCATCACAGACAGAGTCATCAACTGCAACACCACCGAATACAGATGAAGGTTACTCCATGTTCTATATCTATGCAGGGACATTTGTCATGAGGTCTCCCCTCTCAGAAACAAAGGAGATATCAGGAAGGACCCCAAGTGGAGCCAGCTGCCTGTCTCACCAACACCTTGGAGGCCCATCAGCTCCCGCAATGCAGCTGAACCATGCCAGCTGAGACCAGACAGAGTAAGCACTTAGACAGTGACTGATTACATGGGGGTTATGGAATATCCAACAAGGCTGCCAAAATGCCTCATGATTAATCAAAATCTTGAAAAAAATTCAGGGAATCTGAGTGCTGCAAAATCTCACTCTGTTTTTCATCTCCTGTGAAGGTAAACAAATGAGTCCACTCCATACCAGAAGTTTGTGGGCTTGGGAGATCCTGGAGCCAACAAATCTCATAGCCATTCCCAAAGCAAATTCCTGTCCTTCCTAGTAACTGTTTTTAACTAGTGCAACACCTCCTGGGGCATCTCCCTCAAACTGGCTACCCTACCCCTAGCCATCACCCCCCACCTCCAGAGGCTCCCTCGGGAGATACAGGAGGAAGCCCTTTGCACTGTGGTAATAAGATGGACAAGCACAACATGGCAGAGGGAGAGGACTCCTGAAAACACAGAGCATAGCTCAGGTAGGGGAGAGGATCTGTCCAGTTACAGAAGTGAGAGCAGTTGGATCACACACATAATTCATGAAGATTTACACTCAGTGAAAACCAGCTCATTTTGTTCTGAGGTTTCTCCATGCCCTTTCCCTCTCTCAAGTTAAAAAAAAAAAAAAAAGGTTCAATTGGTCTTCCCTCTGTGGCCTGTAATGCTCCCTGATGCCTTCAACTGCCCCAGGAACAGGGCAGCTGACTGTTTTGCCATTTATTCCAAGAAACTAAGACCAGAGATTCAGCAGCCAGCATGCATCAAACATAGAGGAAGGGCAGGCAGGAGCTGTCCTTAAATAAGGAACCTCAAAACTGTAATTTTGGACAGGAAGAAGGAGCTGATAGTATCAGTTTCATTTGTAGTAGGATTGTCTGAAAACCACAGAGAATGTGATGCTTATGGTGTTGAAGACTTTTGGCTTGGGTCTTCCTGCACCCCTGACCGTTCTTCATGGTGCTTCAGGAAGCCTGCGCTGTGCTGAGCAGCTTGGTAATGACTATAAACTGCTTCATTTTACATACGTCTCAGTTACAATTTGCTGAATGTGTACATTTGCATTCTCCCTGCCCAGCATTGTCAGTTAGGGGTTACTGGAAGCAGCAGGGAAAATAGCATGGACACCAGCCTTCGTGCAGGGGCAAGGCCCTTGTGAGGTTTGTTTCTGCCCACAGCTGGCTGAAATATCTTCATGCTGGGGCACAGGGAGACACTGAAAGAGCTCCAGCATTTGTGGGCAATGCTTTCTGTTTATATGGGCTGGATAAGCAAACACCAAGATAGAATAAAGCATTTTTCTTTTAATAAATTAAGTTTATGTGTCAATAATTTAAAATTAAATACAAACACTGGAGGGAGGTACTTTTCTGCATGACAATGTACATGTTGGAAAAACTTTGGGCTTGTGAGTAAATGGCGCACTCAGCTGAGAGACCATAAACGCTGATACACTCCTGCAAGCTGTGGCTCTGTCTGGGCCCAGAGCTCTAAGGGGCAGAGCTGTGTTGTTCTGGCATCACAGGCATTTCTGCCTTTTTTTTGGTCTCCTATGTGCTCAGTTTCCCATGGCACCTTCTCAATCATGACTTCTGTAACTGCCCTGCTTAGGATGCATCTTCTCACAGAAACAGAAAAATGAAAAGCAAATATATTCTTTGCCGAAGTTTTGCTAATCTGCGGAGGGAGCCAGACAGGAAATTCGTACATTGGTCCTTACTGACATTGCAAATAATTATAAACTCCTTATTTCCTCCACAGCTGGCTGGAAACTGGGCCCCTTTTGACACAATGAGGGGAAATGTAATTTTCTGTTTGTTGTATTGTTGGAGGTTCTCGTTTTCACAGCTGCTGTTTGACACTGGCTAGATTTTATAAAAGGCTCTTGTTACTTCTCATATGCAGATTAAAATATAAAATAAAATAATAAACCTTTGGAGGGTCTACAGCACAGTCCCCAGCTCTTGCATCTGTGCTCACAGTGGGCACAGCATCTGGAAAGAGTAGAGGAGCCACTAGCCTGGCGTTCACCTCGCTGTCAGCCCTCCGCCCCCTTGCTTCCCAGCACAGCCACCCCCAGGGACTCCTCCAGAAGATGATTGAAAACAACAACATTGGTAACGGCTGATCTGGATGTTCCTCAAGTATTTGCCCCATGATACAAATGTTTGTGGTTATCCCACAAACCATCCTCCAGACAAACGTTTTGAACAATCTGTTTCCAGGAATGAGTTCTCAGGAGTGGCTTGGAGCAGCTTTCTCCAACCAGGCAGGTACCTCTGCCCCACCTCTTCCCACGTGCCCTGCCTGATCTGCCCGCACGCTCACATTTCTGCAGGGACACAGGCGGGACGGAGCAGGCAGTAAGGGACGTGGTGCACTGGGGCAAGGCTCAGGGCAGATGCCAGCTCTGCGCAGGTTGCTTGCTTGGCATCCCTCAGATGCTGCGGCCCCAGGCGCTGTGCCAGGCTGCCAGAGCCAGGCAGCTCTACAGTCTCTGTTCCCAGCCCACAGCACAGGCATCTGACAGTCTCCAATGCCCATTCCCATGTCCTCCTCAGGATGCAACTGCATCTCATTATCAAACCTGCCCCCATGGGAAGCTTCCCACACGGTGGAGTCTGATTTGGTTCTCATAATTACCACTCATAGGCTCCGGTCTGCAGGCAGTTAACAGCAGCCTAAATTGACAAAGTCCTTAGTGCCTCACAACAATAACCTTGGTTAATAAAGTTGGGGGAAGTGTATAATTACAATAAGGCTGCTATGTATACACAAAGGCAAGATTAATAAACCATTGTTGAGCCTGGGCTAAGTCAATAAAGTGGAACTGATTGGAAGCCAGGACAGCAGGCAGGTAATCATTAATTTGTACGCGTGATGTTGAGTTTAAAGACCAGATGTTACTTGAAACCTGTGCAGCTGCATGGGGTATCTGGGAGGGCACCGCAGCCTCCGTTACCTTACACCCCTGCATACTGAGCAGGAAGAGCTGCATTCTTTGTGATTAACCCAGCTTGAACTTTGAAATCTGAGTCCCAAATATTTGCAAGAAAATTGCAAGTAAGAAAAAAGGATTGGAGCTTGAAATGTGCTTTGGTTCTACAGCACGGGACAAGATTCCTACAGGGCTTGGGGCAAGTCCCTTCACCTCCTGAGACCCCCCTTTCCCATGTTCAGAATACAATTCTTTCCCAAACATATTTCCTTTGTGTGTCTTATTTCCAGGGGGAATTACTACTGAAGTTTTAGAAGGGAAAAACATGAAGGCAAAACTAAAAAATACCAAACCGTAGAAGTATATGTGCGAGACAGTTTTCACTTGTTTTGAAGAGCACAGCTAGCCACAGAAGTAGCAAACGTTTCCAAGTTCAAAAAAGTCTTTGCCTAAATACCTGAGTGGTGCTTTGTTACTCAGCTCATACTCACAATTTTTATATGAGAAGACACCATGTTTCCAGGAATCACAGCTTCACAGCTATAAATTTCATATGTGGAGAAGGAAGGTCTTGTATTCTGAGGGCTTTAACAGAACCATTTTCCTCAAGATTGGCTGGCCAGTAAAATAACCTCCTTTCCTTACCTCACCCTAGAGCAATTATTACGCTCTCCAGAGGAGAGGGAGAGCAAGGGCTGCAGTGCTCTGGGTGATTTGGAGACCCAAAGGTGATTTGGTCCCCCACCGGCAGTCATGGGAGAAGTCTTAGTATGGACTCCTGCAGACCCTCCTCACAGATGCCCCTTGCTCGCACAATTCACAGCCAGAGCAGAAGACTTATTTTACCTTTGTGGAAGTACTTTAACTGAAGAATAAAAAATTGTTTTACCCTCAGCCCTGCTGCTCAGTGTAGCTCCCATGTTAGCTTCCCTACCTAAAACAAACCTCCTAAGCAAACAGGTTTTAAGCTCTGCTTCCAAACCAGGCTTGATAAGGAGAAAGTAAGCTCTGTTAGGGGCAGTGGCAAATTTATTGTCTCTACCTCCACTCCCCCGTGACCCTTGAGAGACAGGGCTTAGTCCTTCCACTTCACAGCTCACCCTAAACTGACTAAATAGAATATTTGTTTCCTTACTCACATGGATATTTTAATTGCTTGGAATTAGGACAAAAATTCTGTAATGTTTAAAGCTGTGGGGTTTGAGGAGACGACTTCCAAGGTGGAGGGCAAATGTTACCCTGCTGTGCCTGCATAGGGTATTCCTAACTGTGTCACCCATGTGATGCGTGGGGTTGAAGAAGCTGATTTTTCAAGGTGGCAATGGCCAGTCGGACTCTTCACAAGGTCAGGGCAAGCTTCCCCATCATCTTTCCAAAGAACACAGCCCTGTCAGCAAGCAGAGCCAGCAGGAGGGGAGGAAAGGGAGGGAGGTGACAGAAACTTCCCAGGGGAGGGTTATTATAGTGATTGATTAATGTATTATAGTGATTAATATAGTGGTTATTATAGTGATACACTCTGGTATATCCAAACACAAGTAAAAGTAGCAATGTCAGGCCCAAGTGTCCTGGTTTGTTTCATGACAGCACCTTCACAAACATCTCAAGCATTTGTTTTGCCATGTGCAGCCTCACATGCCTCCACCCAGCACCAACAAATACAAGGTCCTTACTTTTTAAGGACAGCCTTATGAAGAAATATTGTTACCATGAGTTGCAGCTCAAGCCTGGCATGAAGATAAAAATGAACACAGGAATAGCAGACAAGTGAAAGCACTGCAGAATATAAGTTGCAAGGAAAAGTGAGGCCAGGAACCATCGCAATAGCTCCCAGGAGCCCCATGGGGAAAATGGGCCTTCATCTACTGAGACATTCAGGAGACCTCTTAGGAAGAACTTGCAGTGGAGTTAGTAAGAGCTGGTTTATGACTCTCTGGACTGGGATGGCCTTCAAAAATGAGCAGTTAAATATTTTTCTGAGGTGTAATGAACTGTGTTGCTCTCATAGCGCTACCTTCAACAAAAGGACCTGCTGTGCAGCAGCAGTTTGTCCTGTGGGCAGGAGGCTTGTGGAGCTTGCATGAAACATGGGGCTAGTAACTCTGAGCCCTTGGATATACATCTTCTCTACTTGACATCTGAACAGTCCTGACTCCAGAGAACAAGTGCTGGGCATGCTTCAAGGTTTATGGTTTTTGAAAGATATTCTCACTTGTTATCCCAAACCATTGGTTTTGCATATCCTGGACTTGGGTCTTAGCCTTCTCAGCAGACCCTACTGCCAAGGACAGCAATACTGGCTAAGAGGAGCAACTGATGGTGACATCAAGTAGCCACAAGCCATGGATTTCATTGAGTTTAAGGGGAGAAGATCACCAAACAGACTGTATATTAGGCACTTAGCTAGTGAAGTTTTGTTTAGTGATTTGTCACTTCAGCCTATAGGCATGAATTAGACAAAAGCATGTGAATCCTTGAACTGAGCTACTAATTGTCACCAGCAAAGAGTAAGATTCATCCCGCTAACAGTGACATTCAATTCCCTAGCCAAAATATTATGGCAGAGGAGCCACGCAATATCATCCTGGCATGGCACAAAACAGCTTCGATGTAGCTTCAAATTAGTCCTAGGTGTGTAGACAGGGAATACATCAAAGCAAGGGAATTCTTTGCCCACTTCACATCCTGTCTCCTCAAGACTTACAAGTTTTTCCTACCCCATGTTGTGCTGTGGCTCCCTCCCAGTAGCCCTCTTGAAGTGTAGACAAGGAAATTGCATTACTCTGATCATACCAAGGCTGTGTTGGAGAGGGAGAACACCTTCCCTATTTCAATTTGATGGACCTTCAGGACACCCTGCTAGGTCCAAGATTTCCTTAAGCCCCTATTTTGCTCCAGGCTGATGCTGAGCTCCTGCTAAGTCCTTGGGAGCTACTGCTGGAGTGATGACCTCAGCCCTTGACAAAGCCATCACTTGCTAAACCCTGGGGCTGTCATCAGTATTTATCTCCATTTCTTTTTACAAAAAGTGAGTGGTTTGAAGGAAGGGAAATTTCAACCACTTATACCATCAGTTGGTCCATCCATGAGCTGTGGGGGTCACAGTCTCATACCTGCACAGGAGCAGGGGGTGGTCCTGGGCCTGGCCACCTACGAGCACTCTAACAGCGACCTCCCAGTGCCCCAGACCTCTTGTGGTTGTAGATTTGGCTGGCACTAGCTGGCCCCACCATGCACAACTTTTCCTAAATATTATGTTTTTCAGGCTGTTGGTTTTAGCTGTTGTATTTGGCAGGTTTCCTTCATTGCCTTTAAGACCAATGACATACTGATAGGAAAGAAAATTTGAGGCCATTAGCGGCTTGTTCCAGCTCCCCTACTTTGTCTCCCACACACACACACACACACACAGGTGCGCGCCCGCGCGCCCCACCTCCTTACTACCTCATGCAGAAATGGGGCCAGGTGGTAAGGACTGGCAGCTCAGAGCACTGTATATCTGTATATAGGTGGGTTTTTTTATAATATTCACTAACTTCTTGTTAGGATGATATCTGGAGTAGATAAAGAGGTTCAGGTTTTGTTTTCCCTTGGGAAACACATGAAGAGTTTTTGTCCTTAACACTACAGACTGGTATTTCAAAACTCCCTCTTAAATGGCAAAAAAGTAGCTACTGTTTTATCAGAATGCAGATCCTGTGTGCTGCCTGTCTGTAAGAACCTCAATGGATAAAATAGATGCTCCCTGCAAATTTCTGAAAAAATCTTGTTTCTACAGCTATTTTGAATGTTTCAGCACAAAAATACATGGTCAGAAGAAAGGTGAAATGGGAGCTGGAGGGAGGTGGGACATGAGAGAGAGAGAAGATGCATCTCTTCTCCCTAATAAACGTATTTGATCTGTGAATATGGGTTGTGACCCCTGCAATAGGATTTGGGATGAAGATTTATAGCAAAGATGTGTAAAACACCTCTGTTCTTCTGAGGAAAATATGCATAAGTACAAGTAAATACAAAAATATTCATCGGAGATATCAGAGTCTTATCAAGGCCACCCAGTGAGTTGGCTTTTATTCTAGACCATCCTTCTGTTCTGTGTTTGTGCCTGTCTTTCACCATGGGGTACTTGGCTCCAAGGGGGACTGTGACCGATGGTGGAATGAGGCCTACCAAGCTTCACACGCTGAGCTTTGCTGCACTCACCCTGCCAGTTCTCCAGAAACAGCCATGAAGCTTCTTTAGGTGGAATATGTAGGGGAGGAAAGCTCTTTGGAGGAGCTGATTTCTGAATACAGTAGGTGGATTTTATCTTACTCAACACTCGCTGCTGGAAGGTAACTGCTGAGCAGCTGGGCCCTCCTCTTTCAATTCCCACTAGGGCAACTAATAAAAAATGGAAGAATTTACTCTTGATATTCATAACTTGGGGCCTCCCAGGAGGTGAGATGAATTCCACCCTGAGAAGCTTTGTGGATTTCAGTTCAGTCTGCTGAGAGCAGGATGGCAGAACCAGCCCTTGTCTCTCAATTTGTTCTACAGACATTGGCTTGGGAGCTCCCAGTGTAGGCAAAACCAATGCCATCCCCTGGGTTTTAATCTGAAAGTGGGGGGCTGTACACAAGAGCTATTTATTCCTAATTCCTGGTCATTTAAGACTATCCGCTGTGGCTTTACGAGAGACAGGGGCTGAGTTCCCTTCGAGGACCACTGTCTGTTGTGCACTGCACATGCTCTGGAGTTCAGTCATGGAAACATACAGCTCCCCTGTTTATGCTGCGGTTGCCTCCCAAACACCATTTGCGGATCCAGGCAAGACGAGCACTTCTTGTACTGCATGCAATAAATACAAGTTACAGGATAATGTCTGTCTCCAGGAACTCACAGTCTAAATTAAGACAAGATTGCAATGAGGAATGTCACGAGAGCTAGCAACAGGGAGAAAGGAGGATGGGAAATGGGAACTTTGGTACAATCTCATTCTTCTTTTAGCACACTGCCTTTCTGTTTAAAGAGAATTTCCTATTTTCTGGAATGATCTCCCAGCACATCCCACTTCTCTCCTATATATTTCTGTCAATATCTGGTGCTTATATTGCATCTCTAGATACATAATGCATCAACATCACATATGGTATTAATAAGCTGTGAGTATCTGCACAAAGTGGTCACAAGGAGCATCTGACTGATTGCAGTACAGAAGGACGCCTGGAACTGGGGTTGTATGCAGAACATATCTGAGACTATTTTTTTCTCTGTTCCTTCTCATCACATACATATTTTCAGGACTTAAAGTCTGGACAAGCAGAACATCACAATGTCAACGAAGGGAAGATGTAAATCTCCCTAAGTAATTTTTAATGAAAAAAAATACTGAGTTACTCTGAGTGCCATAGTTTCTGGGTGGCTGGCTCTAACTTTCGCAATCCATACTTAAAGGGAAATTTTACAGTCTTAATATATTCCAGATGCTCTCCTAGTCTCAGATGAAAGCTCTGTCATCTTTTACTGTTAATATTTTTGTCAGCAGTAGAATTTTATTATAATACCCCATCTTATTTGTAGTCACTATTAGTCATGAGAGAAACTTCCTCTACAAGTAATCCCTGGGTCACTCCCTGAGTGTCCTGTCTCTTTCTATTTAATTAAAAACCATTAACTGCTTGTTGTGTCCAGGATTTGTCAATATAATGTGCATATATAATGACATTTTACCTGATGAAAACCATTTGCTTCTGGTAGTTAGAAAAAAAAAAATGTTACACTCTACAGTAACAAGAGTTGGCTTTATAACAGTTCTCCAGTGGAAATGAAAACAAGAGAATTGCTTTGAAAATAAACCTCCATGAACTTGGATAGACAACAAGGGGCATGAAAGTTTACTGCAAAAACAAGAAACATATTTCATGCTGTTATGCTTTGATCAGATATTAGTTTCTCACAAGGAGAATTGTATTTAAATGTGGCAATTTTGATCTTTTGCAGTGACCAATGGTCTGATTACAGACAGAAGAGGATGTAGGGGAACACAATAGAGCAGAATATCAAAGCACTAGTCCTCTGAATGGACCTCTGAGGACCTTCCTTATTCAATAAATAGCAACTAGATTAAAAAAATGTCACTACATGATGGGCTCTGTAAGACACTCAGTATGCAAGCTGGAAGCTGCTATGCTACTTTCCCCACCACTGCCTTTGTTGATTAATGTGGATTTTGGAAACTCAAGTCTTGTTTCTCTTGCTCTTACTTCACCACCTTCCTCACAGGGCCCTGGATCTACTGACAGCAGCTCAGAGAAGCCACAAGGATGCACAAGCTCCCAGTGCTGTGATCAACCTTTGAGCCAGCACTTCAGCACCAGCTGCAGGATTCTGATATTTGGAAAAATGAGGCTTCTCTGTCTAGAGCAGTGGCAGAGATTAAGTTTGCTGCATCCTGAGGTGCTGTGTGTGGATCAGAAGAGGATAAAATGTATCTTTTAGTTCTGGGATGTATTATCAACATGAATGTAATAAGCTATGAGCCACACCAATAGTGATCTCTCTGACACAAGACATTCCCATCTTTGCTTCCACAAGGGAAATGTTTTACAGCATGACGGCAGTCTACGTAACTATACTGAAGCAACAGAAGGTGGTTGCTGGTTTTGAGCAAAACTTCTGCTTGGGCAATATATCTTCTGGCCTTGCCATCACAGCCCTGGTTCATGACCAAGCTTTGTACGTGCAGCTGATCAGTGGTGGAGTGGGTGAACCAGCTGTATTGGAAAGATGAAATCTGGGCATAGCTGTAGGGTGGTGCACAGTGGAACCCAGCTGGGCAAAGCTCACACACACTCTGTACAGGTGATTTGGCTAGGAAGACATTTACTGAGATGTCCAAGGCTGTGAAGGCCATTTTCTGTGTTAACTCTGACAAACTCTGGTGATGTTGAACCCCAAGAAGATGCAGGAAAGGCCTTCTAAAAGGATGTATCTGTACACTCTGCTCTGGCATCCAGCAGCTGAGGGTCTTCTAAGGAGATTGCTGCTGGAGTTCTGCATCCCAGCTTGCTGATCTCTATATTCCATAATTATCTCCTTTAAGTCTTGACTAGAATCTGGATTTGCTCAGCAATGGATAAATTTTATTACAGAAGGGCTCCTATTCCAAAAACCTAAACCAGAAGAGTATCTAGAAACATATTAAGTATTGGGGAGTATGGCCTCTCTGTTGAACTCCATATCTAGAAACCCCACTGTGAACAGGAACTATAACTTGCTTAAGCCTCTGGAATATACAGTGTGAACTGCAGCTGGGACATACACCTGTAAGAAATGTGGGATGTGGATCTCTTAGTTAAAGCCATGGATTAATTTATCCGTGAAAGGTGGGGAAAGCAAATGCTGTCTACTCAAGCATAAGGGATTGAAGGGATCTAATTGGGCCAGAACTCCCATATTTGTTCTGCCCTCTGTGTCTCATTCTTTTAGTGTTGGTGCTAGGACATCCACAATACTGTGACATCTCAGGGATATGACTAGAAAAATAACAGGATTTGTGACAAAGTACATGTTTATAACATCTTGATGAATTTGAGCAAATGCAGATTCCTAAACGTATGTGAGGGCATGTAATAAATGCCCAAGGCCTTTTGGTCTTTGCATCCCTCATCTTCCTGTGCCTATTGGCACCTTAGGGTGTAATCAAAGCATTTAAGTTTACAAATATGCTTAGAGCAAGACTTCAAGTGCAAGCTACAATGATATTAGGGAGATAATTATTATCAAGAGGCAGAATTCAGATTACAGCAATAAAAAGATAAAAATTTGTCAGATTTCTTCTGTCCTGCAGCTGCAGCTGTGGTTGTGCCTTCAGGAAGTGGTTAGGAGAATAGTGCTCTGCATTCAGCTGAGCTCTTCACTGCGTGATACTATTCACAAGAACATAATGGAGTTGCAACCAAAGAAAGGCAGAGGGGGATATCCTGCAGCTATAGTGTCTGTAATGAGCCTTCGTATCACAGAGGCTTAAAGAGGTCACAGCTCTTCTGAATGTCATTGAGACACTAATGTAATATTTCTGAATTTTCTTTTGTACAGCAGTACTCTGCACTGTTAGTAATATCAGTGAACCCCAGCTAATTATGGATAGTACAACTATATCTGCTGATGTTAGGCTACTGGGTGAATTTCAGAAAGACATTAATTGGAAGGGAACAGATCCCAGTTAGAGGACTGTGCCTTACATATCCCCTCCTCTCACTTTGGCACCATTACTGTCATCCAGGTGGTGTTGTCACATGTGAACACAAAATCTCCTGCAGTGCCTGCACTGAGAGATGAATGATGACTGCACACAGAGCAGGCACAGCAGCAACTTCTGGAAATATCAGCTGCTCTTTCCTGATGTTTGGGATTAAGACGGTCATTGGAAATCCTCATCTCTCAGTACATGGAAATTGCACATCAGTGTTTACTACTGACTTAAAATCCACCAGATTATTGTGCCATCCTCTCACCATACACAGATGACACCACTACTGGATACTATATATTGCACTGCCTTTGAACCCTTTATGGCTTGAGTTGATCTGATGTTTTCAAAGAGAGGAACCTTCTATCAAGCTGAAACCTCTTCTGATAACTTTCCTTTTCTCTGTTAGTTTCTGCAAGCCCTGTGTCTGTAAGCTGATAACCACTGGTATTTACTTAGCATTGCAGCTGGCACATGTGATTTGCATTGTATTAGGAGTGAGCTAGGAGAAATATCAGAATTTACTGGATGAAGGTCAGCTAACTGGCTGAACTACATGTGGTCTGCTTGTAGCATAATCTCCCGGTACATTCATGGACTGCTACTCAGCAATTTTTTTTTCTTTTAGCTTCTTATGGGGTGCCTTTTCCTGTGCCAGAGGTCTTATTGCCCTCTTACTCTCTTACTCTTCCCTTTTCTTGATGTTTTCTTCCTACCTTGCCTTCCAGCCCTGAAGCCTGAGGTACTGAGGTACTGTATTTCCTTTAGAGATGATGTATTTTCCTCTGAAGTGTATGTTGCTACTGCCCTTCAATATATAATTCAGGTCATCTTATTTAAGATGTTACTTATAGACAGTTTTAGCGCATGCCTTTTTTCCTAAATAATTCATAAAAAAATCTGTATGTAGTATACTGCTTCAACCTGTTTAGAGAAGGAAAATACTCTTCCTGCTCGTGCGTAAGAAAGAAAGGACATAATAAACCTAGTACGTTTAAAAGAAATTGAAGACTATGTCTCTGAAAATAGAGTTTAGACCCCTTCCTAACACAATTCTTCTTACACTTGCACAACCTGCTTGGAAATCATCTTTCAACCTTTTGTCAACATTTTTTCCATGAAAGTGGCTGAGTTGATAAATTAGATCTTCTTTGGTGAAATAAAAATATAAAGTCAAGAACCTGAAAGCTAATATTTACTTGGAATTATATTGCTTTTCATCTTTTTCTGTCTTTCAATTACTCTTTTAAAATAAGAATTAAATACAAGGTGAAATAATTGATAATGTTAGTGAGGGGACAGAGTGTACCCTGTGCAAGTTTGCTGATGATGCAAAACTGGGAGGAGTGGCTGATATACCAGAAGGCTGCGCTGCCATTCAGCATGACCTGGACAGATTAGAGAGTTCTCTAGAGAAGAATCTAATGAAGCCCAGCAAAGGTCAAGTGCAGAGTCCTGCACCTAGGAAGGAATAACTCCCTACACCAGTACGGGTTAAGGGTTGACCTGCTGGAAAGTAGCTCTGTGGAGAAGGACCTGGCAGTCCTGGTGAACATCAAATTAACCATGAGCCAGCAATGTGCCCTCATGGCTAAGGCATCCAATGGTATCCTGGGCTGCATTAAGAAGAGTTTGGCCAGCAGGTTGCAGTAGGTTATCCTCCCCCTCTATGCTACCCTGGTGAGACCACATCTGGAGTACTCTGACCGGTTCTGGGCTCCCCAGCTCAAGAACAACAAGGAACTCCTGGAGAGAGTCCAGATGAAGGCCGTGAAGATGATTAGGAGACTGGAATTTCTCTCTCTCTTATCAGGAGAGGCTGAGAGATGTGGGTCTGTTTGGCCTGGAGAAGAGAAGACTGAGAGGGGATATTATCCATGCTTATAAATAAAAGGGTGGGTGTTAATAGGATGCAACCAGACACTTTTCAATAGTGCCCAGCAACAGGACAAGGGGCAAACTGGAGCACAAGAAGTTCTACCTGAACGAGAGGAAAAACTTCTTTACTGTGAGGGTGACAAAGCACTGATATAGGCTTCCCAGAGAGGTTGTGGAGTCTCCTTCTCTGGAGACATTGAAAACCTGCCCGTATGTGGTGAACCTTCCTTAGCAGGGACATTGGACTGGATGAACCTTAGAGGTCCTTTCCAACCCTGACCATTCAGTGATTCTGTGAACTTGGTGACAATTTTTGGTTTCTGTCCTACATGTTGTGTAAGACATGACAATTCACTAATAGCTCTTCAAGACTCTCTCCTATGATAATAATACCTATGATAAGCCCAATGGCAATTGTTACTACTCTTAATTTTCTATACAAAATGGTCTCTTCAATTGTTTTCAGGAGTGCAAAGTTCCTTTGTCTGTCTTTGAGGTCATGTCTTTTGAGAGGCCAAGGATGTTACTGCAGCAGTCACTATCATAACCACAATTTACACAAGAGGCAACTTGAGTAACCCAAAGTGCTTAGACCCAATCTTGCATCATGCCAGCTGTTTCCTCTGTACCGCGTGCATGACTGTCATCATAGTTTCAAGTACTTGGTCCATGTTTTCACATGGGGACAAGACAACTCCTTGCACAGAGTATTCATTGAAGCTTTCCAAGAAAACCTGTCATCAAGTGCATGACATAAGTATTTGCTGTATATGTCCCCAGCCAGGAATTTTCTCCCATTCATGCCATTTTCCTTCCTGTCTTCCTTCCCTAAAAATAAAGGTCTACAATATTATTATATTTCAACCAGCAAACCCTCAAGGGCCAGTGATTCTCATTTCAGGTATGAAAAATGTGATGAAAAATAGAGACTGTAGCTTTGGTTTTGCTTTGCTCTGCAATTAAAATCTATTAAAATTCTGGGATTTTGCTCCTGTTGAACTCTAATACAGAAAATCCAACTTAATCGGGAAGTGAGCAGCCTGGTGTCATCCCATGAAGTACAGTCAACTGCCCCTTCAGCTTTTAAGATCCATGTGTGAAATAGATGTATAAATACCAGAAATAGAGACATAAATATCAGGTGTCCACCTGCATAAATAATCATGAGGTGATCTGCCAACAGGCAATATAAACAGAGTGGATAACTGTTGAGGTCTCACTAGGGGTTTTTCCCCCCAGAACAGGCACTGATCTGGGTGTCTCTCTTTTGTGCTTCCCCCAGGTCTCACAGGACAGAGAGGAAAAGTTTCTCTAGAACCTTCATCCTGCTTCAACCTGGTGGAATTGGCACAGAAGCTGGAAAGTGCTGGCTGGAGCAGAGGAAGGGAATCTGACAGGCAACATGTAACCATGTGAGCCTCATTTCCTTTGGAAAGCAAGCTTGGCAAAAAATGCACAGGGCTTTATTTTCTAGATGGTTTTCATTCTGTAGCTGCTGGAAGCTTAAAGAAAAACTTCAGCCCTCTTGGACTCCACTTACTTTACAGTTTGGGCAATTCTGTGCATATTCAAGTCTTATTGTACATAGGCATAAGTGATGAGTTTATCTAGGACTTCAGGACTCAGGCATGGTCAGATGCTGCTCTTCCAGGCTAGCAGCTGTGAAGGTGTTTGTCTCTGCTGGAGCAATGAGCTCCCTCTCCATGGGTGCAGGAACCTATCGGTACCACAGGACGGGGTCTGGGCCCAGGGCCCAGCCAACTCTGCTCATGGAGACTGCAAGAACGGCTGTTGCTTCTTCAGAAAGACAAAAGCTGTTGCCACAAATGCCAGGGTAATGCATACCTCTTGCAGAAGCCCCTGCCACAGGAACCAGGCAGACGGGACCATGCCGCACCTTTTCTTTAGAAGTCTCTTTATTTGTATATGTACAAGAAAGAGACAGATGTTTGCTGTTATTTTTAACCCCACTCAACTTTTAGTTGTAAAGGGTGGGTATAACACACACAGCACAAAACCAGGCCATACAACATGTACATAAACGAGGCTGTGGGACTGAGTTGGAGACATGGAGAGGCAGTGTCACTGCTGAGGAGGTGAGCAGGGACACTTTGTGGCCTCAGAGCCACCGTGCTGCTCAATGTGGCTGCATGGATGTCACATCCAGGTGGCATGAGCAGGGACAGGATTGGCACCCCATATATCCAGCTGGGTCATCCAACAGCCTTCAGGAACGATCACTCTAGGTCAACTCTGAGGAGCTTCTCTCCCTTTTTGCTTGCCCAGAACATATATTTCATTTGTGTACCAACCACAGACAACTCAATCTCTTTGGTGAAATGAAGCCAATCACCCTGAGTTCACTGCCTGTAGTACACTCACCCTCCCAAAGTGGAATGCAGCCTTGAAAGGGCAGTATCTTATCATAAAACAAGCTATTGTTGTCTGTGTTTGAGTGCAAGCAGATTAATGATGAATCAGCTTTTTATGAATGCCTCTTTTCATCCCTTCCTTATCTCTTCCTTGTATCTTGCTTTTAAGACAGATGGTGTAACTTCGCAACTTCAGTTCCCATTGCTCACTTCTTGTCTTGCCACTGGGGAGCACTCCCAGGTAGGGAAGCTCATAAATAAATCTTTCCTCACAATTGTTCAGTGACATGTGCAGCCTATAAACAATCTAGCAATGTTGAACAAGGAGCTAATTCAAGCTGGTGACCCTTAATCATGAACTGAATACACTGCATAAAGACAGCTGGGTTATAGGTTTTGCTACTTTTGCAAAATATGCTTTAGATTAAAAATAAATACATTAAAAAATGAACTTAGATATGATCCAAAACAAACCCCATGTAGAGTAGAAGTTAGAATTCCCAGATACACAAGTCTAGCAGTCAGCTGCTTAATCAGGGTGAATAAATCAATAAGTAATTGTTATTTCAGGAATAAAATATGTAATATAGTGAAATCGGATGCGTTGCAGAAGATTCCAATTCAGTCTTTGTTCCAAATGAATTGTTATGAAGTACTGTTTCAAAGTCTCTTTGTCTAAAAGTAAAGACGAGTGTAATTCGCAATATCTTTCTGCAAATGGCTTCCTCAGGACTTGAATCATTAAAAAATCCCATATACTGCAGAGTAAGAATTTTTTTTTACACTATGGAGTCCTACTAAAGGATAAGTATTTCTTCCCAACCAAAGGTCATGGGAATTCTTTCCCACAGAGCTCGGCCCAGGAGTTTCTAGTTAAATGACAGCCATTTTATTAAAATGTCTGTTTTCTGTCAAGGAAACCTAGCACACCTTTAACTGTCAGAAATGGCTATACAAACATGTGCTATAGCAGAACACAGAGTGCATATACACTTACTAATAACACACTCTGACTTCACCGATAAAGGCAAGCTTATCAAGCCCCAGAGTTACCACTCTCATCATTAAGGAGCCTTGCACTCGGCTACAGCTGACTGCAGAGCGGCACTGCAGGATTAATGTTATCTCTGCCCTCATCTTAAGGTTAGGCTGTAGCACATGCCATCACATTTGCTATTATCATCTTCTTTTGAATAGTGCCTGTTAGAGTAGGAAGATATGGGTTGCGTTTTCTTAATTGCAAAAACCAGTCAAACCAAAAGCCTGGAGTCAGACCTTATGGGGTCCCTTCCCACATCAGTACAAAGTCCCTGCTTCATCCTGGCAAGTCACTCAGCTACTCTATCCTGGAACTTATACACTCCATCACCATATCTGAACACATCTCCATCCTAATGTCCCTGCTGGGATTAGTTTCTCATGTGCTTGCTTTCTTTTTACTCTCTCTTCCAGTGTATACAATGATTTGAATTTTCTAACAACACACATGTTTTCATACATTCAGGAGAAGGTAACATCAAAGAAGCAGAGTTTATACTGAGTGCAGAAGGTGATGAGGTATTTCCTGAGGAAGTTCACACTGCGGTCTTAGAGCTGCTAAATATTGTTGTTCTGAGGAGCAGAGTCTTTGGTAACCTTAGGAGTTTATGTAAGTTTATGTTATGTGCAGTGTTCTTTAATCAATGTTTAGTATGCACTATATGCAGTATGACTTATTTAACTGGTTTGTACGGCAGCCCAGTGACAGGAGAGCAGAATGCGTTCTAAATTTATGGTACACCGATGTTTCTCAAGTTCCCACTTGAAAAGGCAGTGTTCTGCAGTATGGCAAAGGCACTCGTTGATACACACTGCCCTGAGGCACTCTGCTGAACACACCTTCTGCTGTCAGGACAAAGGTCTTTTCCCTTTGAGTTTGTACAGCAATTCAATAAAGCCTACACACTAGTTAAGATGCTAACACAGTACAAATATTTACTACTGTTACTGAGTTTGAGGGACAGGTACTAAGTTTGCAGCTCCGTACAGCTGGAACTGAAAAAAAAAGATGTCTTGTGACTGCTGAGAGGTTCAAGAAGTGGCAGAAGAGAAAGCAGGAAAGATGGGGAAGATCCTAGACCTCTGCAGAGGTCTAGAGAGAAAGTTCAGCCAGGGAGTCACTTGGTTTGTACATTCTGTACAAATCTGAGACAAGACCTGATCAGGAGGCTCAGGAGGATGAATGGGCACAGAAAGGGAGGTCAGGCTCAAAGCATGGTCCAAAAACCATGGACAAAAAGAGAAACAGAAGCAGGAGTAGGTAGAAGCAAAATGGATGTGATATTGAAGCAGAGAGCACTTAAGTGTAGTCCTATAGGTGGCCAGGTTCCAGGTACTGCCTTTAGTATAGGACAAAGCCATTTGTGAGGAAGGGCACATGGGGATATATAGTCTGAGTTAGAGTAAAAGCATTTTAGCACCACAGGATTCATATAAAAGAGCTACATACACCATTATTATTATTATTATTATTATTATTATTATTATTATTATTATTATTATTATTATTATTATTCCTATTCCTATTCCTATTCCTATTCCTATTCCTATTCCTATTCCTACTATTACTATTACTATTACTATTACTATTACTATTACTATTACTATTACTATTACTATTACTATTGCTATTACTATTACTATTACTATTACTATTACTATTACTATTACTATTACTATTACTATTTGAAACAATAAGTGAGGTGCCCAACACATGCATGCTCCTACACGGCACTCTTTGAGGGACAAAGAAATCATGAAACAGAATAGGTACTAGAAGGAGCCAGATGGAGCTGTCTAGTTATAGAGCAAAACAAAAAACCCTAAGAATAAGATGGAGAAAATGCAAGAGGAAGCCAAAAGCCAGGAAGAGTGAGAGGGTGCATCCAAATCGGGATACAGAGAGCTTGGAGAGTAGGCCAGGCAAGGCACTGGAAGTTGCCATTTAATGTAGGGTGTGGGACTCATCACCAGTATGTCCAAGATATTTCCGTGAAGCTTATTTCTTCTAGATGGGACTAAGGAACCACTGCTATGGATCACATTCACAGCCCAGCACCTCCTGTGGAAGAACAGCCAGAAGCCATGGTCATGCAGGAATGAAACCTCAAGCTGACATAAGGGAAAATATACTGCAAGGAAGGGTTTCCCCAGGAGCGAGGTAATAGGTTCTGCCTCACGGCCTCAAAGTTTAGATCCTTCCCATTGCTCTTTCAGTTTTCTTTGCATTAATGCTAGGATGTAAATGTTTATAGGTGGTTTTCAAGCCAGCATTTAATGCTAATATTTGAAAATCTCTTTAAGATGCTACAGCATTCCCACTAATTACTGCACCAAATAAAATCTATTCTGAAGTACAGAAATTATTATGTATCTGTATTGTTATTTCTTCAGTGTCAGGAATTCCCATTTTTCCCACATCAAAGTTGAATGTTCTAGCTGAAGAAAAAGTTATTTCAGGATTAGTTGTAAAGAACATCTGAGATGATTACAGACTGAGACATAACTTAGCCCTATTTCTATAGAAGTTCCTGCTGACCTTACACATCATGCTTTCTGTTTTTTATTTAACTATTATCTTTTTCTAATAAGACACATACATTTTATATTGACATTGCATTTTCATGGAAATATTTCCTTAATGCTCTGCATGGAGACTTTTTATTCTTGTCATTATCTATGAATTCAGATTTTAATCTGAAGATGTTATTTTTGTTTCTTTTGGCCTCTACAGTTGGGAAAGAGTCAAGGAAGGAAGTAACAAATCCATCAGTTTGAGACAAGAAAACCTGTGATTTCAGATCTGCTCACATCTTGTTAGAGGTTGCTTTTTCCTTCGGGTATTTCATACTAACATCCTTTCATGGGATAGTTGCTCCATTTCCATCGTTAAAATATACCATCAAAATACTTATTAATCAAAAACTGACTGGAATAAGTCTAGTCTTGCCTGTTATATGCACCATCATGTTTATTACATATTTACACTCAAGACACCAGACATTAATGGCACGTGTGGGCATGATTGTATATTAAACATAGCATAGTAATAACAGCTTTACCAAAAAGAATGGATCATTTGTCCAATTGCTGTCCTGCTTTTAAAACATTTTGCCTGGAAGATACTAAGTCAATCATGGGTACCACCTTGTATGTGTATGTTCCAAACATATTTCTCTAGCATCTCTCCTCCTTTGCCTGAGGCACAGTGAAACAAGCAGCACTCACTCACTCTGGCTCCTTGCCCATGAAAAAAAAATGTGCATTTCAACATCAAATAAAGGTGGGGGAGGGGGTCAGTCTGCTTGGCTCAGTAGCAACTCTCTGGGTCCTGAGATGCTTATTAGAATAGAAAGGGAAATGAGAATAACTGCATTGATTAAGTTGTCTAACACAAGCTTTGCATAGCAATTCAGAATAAGAATAGAATCATTGCAAAACAATATAAATACCAGTGTGATTGAAAAGCCTCCCTCTAAAGCAAACAAGTCAGAGCACAAAAAAAGGAGTGTTACTTCTAATAGCTGCCTCAAGTTGCACAACATCTAACACCTCCTATTTGAAACTATCACCATCTCTGAGAACAGCCTCCAGCAAACAGAGGGCATTTTAGTCCCCAATCATTGGTCTCAAGAGGGCTCGATACCTTACTGCTCTGGCTCTAACTCCTCCTTTTGCATTGCAGCCCTAGCAAGGGAACTGCAAGGATGTGGACAAACAGCAGCAAAGTTTTGAACAAGGGTGACTGAGAAAAAAATGAGATTAGGAAGACGGCTGCCTTGAACCAGAGCCAATCATTCAAACCATGGTACTTACACAGTAAATAACTGTGATGACAACTTTGCTTACCTTTCAGCACTTGCCTGTTTTAAAGAATTCTGTAGGATCTTGTGCCCTTGCTCCTAACTACATATCACTGTGAGTGTTGACAGTTAACCTGTTTGTCAACAGATCCATTTACATCTCATTTCACTGGCACCCCATGTAAGAGACAGTAAGCGAAGAGCATTTTAGTGCAAGTGATGAAAGATGCCATTGCTGATGCTCTTTAGCACTGCCTGCACTACCATGAAGTATAGCTACCATTAGTAACAGGGATTTGAGTGTAACATCTGCTTTCGCCCAGCAAGGTCAAAAATTTACGGTTCTGACCTTTCTCACTTATTTGATGCTAGAGTGGGCTCGGTTCATATTTGCAAGGAGCATCATAAAATCAAATAGAGTTGATGCAGGCTCAGTGTCAAGTCAGGCAGAGAAAGGATTCCACTTCTCCCGAATAAAAATTACTTCAACTAATTCAATAACAAGGGCCATAAAGTTCTACAAATTCTACAGAAAGGTTGAAAGGATGCTAAATATTTCAAAGGGGCACACAAGAGAATGCAATTATTCCAAGACCTGCATTTATTCGTATCATTATATAGTTTCTCACATGTATTTCTCGAGGTCTTAAATATGTGTTTCAAGAAGAGCAAGTCTTGTTATGGCATAAAAGTCTAAGCTAATTAAGCCAGTGTAACTTTTAAGTGCAGTGCTCTTAACAGGCTGTAAACTGCTTTGACTTAGTTTAGGTTGGTTATCCCTGGAGGTGTTCAAGGCCAGGCTGAATGGGGCCTTAGGGAGCCTGATATAGTGGGACATGTTCCTGCCCATGGCAGGGAGGTTGGATCTAGATGATCTTTAAGGTCTATTCCAACCAAACTATTGTGTGATTCTATGATTTTTCAAGAACAAGCTAGAGTAACAAAAGCCCTAGTGCTGCATTCCCCTGATTTGACAAAGTTGACTCAATTGGACTGCTGTCCACACTGACAAGCCTGGGAGCTTTTAAAGGACTCCTACTTTCCACTGATTCCTTTTTCTAAGGACAAATTAGTAATGAACTATTTGGCTGAGTCCCTTTTCAGCTCTAGTCCTATGACATGCATAGATGCCCGTCTCCAGCACTCTCCTCCTGCCTTGTCACCAGCAGCTCAGGGAGCACAGAGCAGGTATGCTCCTCGCCATGCACACTAGTGATGGAGGGCAACTGCCCAGTGACTTGGAGGAAGGAGTATTTTAGTAACTCCTCTTTCACTCTGTGTGTCACTAAGCATGACAGATGAGAGTCACAGAGTTCAGCCAAGATCAGCCCTGCTAGTGTTTACGACTGGGGATTAGCCCAACAGACTTTTTTTCTGGAATGCAATTAAACTGGTTTTTCTTTTGTCTTTCTTTTTTTTTTTCTCCAGAGAAGGTCAATGCCATGTCTAACTGCTTAAACATATACATAGTGACTATGTAGAAATCCATATATCATCTGTGATGCTGTAGTAGAGCTCACGTATTTCATTTTGGTACAGTTTGGTTTACCCTGGCCCTAATCCTAACCCTAAACCTAACCCTACCCTCTAAATAATTTTCTTGTTGTTTTCAACATGAATGAGGCACCACTTTGACAAAGAAAGATTTAGAGCAGTCTGGGCACTCATAAAACATACTAATATGAGCAATCTGCAGATATCCCGCAATTTTTTTGTGCTAGTGTTTTTTTACTCTGTATCTGTAGATAGTCCCCCCGGCTGCAATACCACAAATCTAAGCAAAAGTAGCCTTCATTGGAGATAATCTTTCCCAGACTTTCTGCTAGGAAACGTAACTTTTTCAATTCCCCGAGTTTTATACCAAAGTTTGGGTCTTCTGCCAGAAAATGTAACATATATTTGCATTCAAGCTATCCATTTTACTTTGTATACAAGCTGTCCTCTGCTGCCAGGAGCTTCATCAATAATTTTTGCTTAACAGCATATTTGGAAATATCAAGTCATGTATAAGCTATTAAATAGATTGCTATTATTACATGGACTTTTTTTTTACACATTTGAGTATTGAGCAATTGATATAAATGCACTTTGATTCCTATTAGCTAAATCCATCGGTATCCTGCATGATTGTTCTCTGACATTTTTTTCAGTCTAGTAGGAGATATAATTTTTACCAGACCACCCAGGGCAAAGGAGCAAGAAATAAATTATATGTTGAGTTACTTTTCTTCCTGCTTCTCACTGCTGCAGTGACCTTTCTCACTGCTGTGAAACTTCATGTCCAAATTTCCTCCCCAATACCACAGGATGCTGTAATCATAAACTTAAAGAAATGCAGCGGAAAATAAGCAAAGATAAAGACAGCAGCTAAGTGGAGATTAGCAAGGATAACAACACAAATAGGAATGGCTGTTACAACATTGGTTCTAACCCCAGAAAGACTGCAATGAGAGAATGTTGTATCCACTGAAGTCAAACTTAGTGGATTTTAAGTACCTTGGCTGCTCCTTAAATAGATACTTCAAATTCACTTTGTAAAACCATGAGACAGATATACTAAACACCTACCTCTGGCCATCTGCTCATTATCATTGCAGTTCGTGACTTGCCTTTGCACGCCGCTGTGGTCCACTGTGTCTGTGCTGAGCCCTTCCCCTCTGGTCAAGAATATGGAGGAACAGAAACTCTCCTAACAATGCAGTACTTTCAGATATGTGGACACTTCCCCAGGATCATGACAGTTTTGTTACTACAGGTGGCCAGCATTTCCCAGGCAGTTTGATTCCTCTGGGAAATACTGTGTTTTTAATGCCACTCAGTTTTCAGTGTTGGCTTTAAATGGAACGAGTCCTAAAAACTGCAAGCAACCAGAATCTTTTAATTGGCATTTTTAAAGTGCTCTTAGACTGTGCCTTGTGCTTCTGTTCCCTGGGTTCTTCCCAGCCTGCTGAGCCCCTCTGGCTTACGAGGTAGCAATGCCAGGGGCACTGTGCGAGGCTTACCCTAGAGTGGGAGCTACAATGTGCGGTGGAACAGGCATCAGATATGTGAGCGACTGCACCTGTAAGTTACCACAGTAAGATGTATTTATCCAAATGCTTGATTTTCAGCAAAAAGGATAAGTTTTGGTTAGCTTTTTTTTCATGTCAAAAGATTTATTTTTACATTATTATTTAGTTCTCTACCTGCTTGCTGGATATCAGCATTTCAAACCCCTGTAGCTGCAGAGCACTATCACCAGCAGAAAAACATGACACCATGCTCAGAAACACAATCCTTAGAGAAAGTAATCCACTAATCCTTAGTGGGTTACTCCACTGAATATTTTATGCTTTTTGCTTAGCAATTAGAAAGTGCCCTTTGGTTGTGTTTCAGCAGAATGACTGTAGTAGGACACTCAACCAAAAAAGGCAAGAAAAGAGTTTTCAGTCTAGTCAAGAGGGTTTTTTTATTTTTCTAGCAATGACAGGGGGCCATCAGATGTGGGCAAGCTGGAGATTGGTTAAACAGAAACAAAACAAAATCTACAAGGGACAAATTGTTTTTGTAACAAAGATTACCTCAAACCCCAGGAAGCATTACAAAGTAAACCTCTCCTTGTTTGCATGTTAAAATAGTTGCTAAAATATGATTTCTCAGTACTTGAAAACACCCAGTGCATGTATTCCTTTCCTCCCCTCCTCAGCAGTGCTTCAGCCAGAGATCACTCCTGTTGACTTTTCAGACCTGAGCTGCCATGCTTGTTCTCAGTATTTTCTTCCCCTTTCAGTGTCAGTCTGGAAGGAAAACGTGGAGCAGTCAGATGAAATCGGCTCCATCCCACTCCCCCAGCCCCAGGCAGCCTAGCCCCTGGAGCAGGCTACTTTCTCACCATCGCATGACTAATATAACCACAGGCACCTGAAGTGCATGGGAATTTTTCCAGTTGGTACACATAGGGCAGCAGCAACCTTTCTGCTGAGGAGGGTCTTACAACATATTTTCTAGTATTTTTCTTGCAGTAAAGAGTCTGCTGACAATGTTGCTGCAGCAAGAAAGACCTCAAACTTGGCATCATTGGAAAATTACTCTTCTTGAAACCTTCATCTTCCTTTAATTTCATGTCAGCACAAGCCACACTGGTGACAGTGACATCCCATGAATTTTCTCAGGCACGTCCTCTAGTTAAGCTCTGCCAAAAATGGCTGAGCTGATCATTTCATGGTTACTGCACAAGAGTTCGCAAGACAGACAGTGAAGCCTTGCTAGGTTGTGTGATATGTTCCACAGCACAATACCAGCAGTGTGTGGTAGTGGTTTACAAGGCTGGTTAGAGCTATTTAAACACTTGCTTGTGCTGACACAGCCCTTCTGGGTTCTCCTCAGTTAGCCTGGAGGCTGCAATCCCCTGAGCAGTGTTAACCAGCTCCCTGCTGGGGTTCTCATTAGCAGCAGCTGAGGCATTGCTATTTTTTTCTGTGCCTCTTTTTACATCTGTTTCTGTGTTTCAGAGAAGCCTTGCCAAGAACCCCAATTTATTTAGCTCTCACATCTGATTTGATTTGAAGCTTCTCAGCCCCTCACCCTTGGGTCTGGCGAGAACATTGGAGCAGAAGTCACAAGACTTCATAAAAAGGAAACAACAATAAAAAAGCTGATTAGACAAAACTGTTGAAAATCTCCAAGAATTCCAGATGCGATAGCTTCCCAGAATGGCAACTTTCCAACTCCAGTGTCCCTGTCACTTCAGTCAATGATGGGACAGATTAGGCACCGAATTCCTGCCAGCTTACACACTAGAGCATTTTTCTTTATGAGAAATGTTGTGATTTGGTAAGCTTTGACCATTCTTTTGAACTTTGGATGTTCACATTGCCTGATTTTGGCAAGTCTGAACCTTGATGAACAGCTGCGTGCTGTTCAAAATCCACATGACCACAGTAGTGTTTCAATTTCAATTCTGTCTGATCAAAAGTTTGATAAAGAACTTATATCAAACACAAAACTGGGCAGCCAGAATTGCTAAGATTTTCTCAAATTACTTCTAAGTGAAGGAGAATTTGGCTGTCTTCAAGGCTGACAGTTTATGTAAGAAACTCAGTCTCAGTTCATCTTTGATGAACCCTCTGCAGGCCCAGCCTGGATACTAGCACTCCACCTTGTCAGTCTTGGGAGAATCCAGTTCTGCAAAAACCTCTGAATGATACTACTAGCATCAGCCTGCAGCTGACATCTACAAGCCTTACAGAAAAGACAGAAAAGACTTCACAGGAAAAAGCTGAAACAAATTTCTAGCTGTGAATTCTCTGTCGCAGTGACAGTGTGTGACTAAAACCCCAACTATCAGTAGCTAAAAGGCACAGTCCAAAATCAGATATTTATGCTTTTGAAATATGGGGGAATTCACATTCAAGCCTAAATCCTGTAGACTGAAATTTCTAACTAGTTCCACAATGTCTAGCCCTTTGTCGATCAAGGAGAGAATTTCTTGTGACTTACTCTCCATTGCAGAACAACTTACAAAAATTACAGTCCTTTCTCTTGGTTCAGTTTATGACTGGATCCCTGCGATAAAAATGCAGATTTGAGAAAAAACTCGCTTCTTGCAATAGAAAAGATTGTTTTGTTTGACTTATTCCCTTCAGAGGGCAAAGAAGGGCAGTTATTTTTTCACAAATTTAAATGGGTATCAAGTGATGGTTAAAATAGGAAAATATCCTAGGAGCTACAGCCTCTCTGCATAGGTGCAAATCTGTAATTCAACTGAATTAATTCCAGAGCTATATTAGCCTGAATGCAGGTCAGCAGATGGCAGGCAGGACAGAAGGGCAGAGTGGGACAGGAGAAGAGAGTTGTTAAACCCTGAGCTTGCAATTGGATCTCTGCCAGTGGCTGTTCAAAGCCTTCAGATCCTGCAGGCAAGCCAGGGGTAGGCAGGGCTCTGTGCTGGGGCAGACAGGGCTCTGTGCTGGCACAGGCAGCCGCTGAATCAGGGCCTTCTGCATCGATTTATTTTAGAAAGTCCAGGACACAGTTATGGGACAGCCTAAATATAGTTCTATCAAAATGGAAAACCAATCTGGATTCAGCCATGTACAATCAACAAACCTCCTCACACCTCAGGCACAGGGACATGCTGTACAATGTATGAAAGTTAGCTCTTTGTGGGGGCAGAGGAGAAAGGAAAATGACAGCGGAGGTAGGACAGACCCTGCGCAGGAGACCGGTATCCCCTGCAAACACAGCAGCAGGCAGATGCAAAGGAAATTCAGTCTGAGGAGCAAGATAGCTTCTACCAGAGCGAGAACAGCAATGCTCCAAGGGAGGGGAAAAAAAAAAGGGAAAAGAAAGAAATCTGTAGAGAAAGCAAATTATATTACCGGTTTCTAGAGTTACAGTTGTTTTAAAACATATTCTGAAGCAATATGTGGAGGAAATCTGGCTTTTACTTGTCCAAGCAGTCTTGGCCAAATGTCTTCTCTTCCCTCCTCCTTCACTGCTTCACTAGAAATCCCCTTCATTACTTGCACACAAACAAGGCTGTTGCCATAGAAGTCTTCTTGACTTGGTTAAAAAGTGATTCAAGAGGATCACCCGGTGGCTGAACAGGTTATGCTGAGAATAAGACAGCAGAAACCAAGCCCTCTCTGGTGGCTGGGGCTGTTGGGAGAGCCCTGATCCTCTCGTTAGAGCGTGCCAATTTGGATCTCTGGTTTGGCTCAGAAAGTGAAGCTGAACAGGAACTTGTTGTGCTGTGTAACATGGAGACCTGTATTATGCAGTGTTAGGAAGATCACTTTTATGAAATGTTTGTTTTCCTCTTTAACAGTTACACCTTTGGACTTGTTTTCTTAATATAATTTTCATTTTCTGCAATTATTTATGTTTTAACACTCTTCTCCTCCAGAGTAGACTCCCTTCCTCTTGCATTAATTCATAAATTCTACGTCTCCATAGCAGGCCTGGAGCCAAGGGAAGGGGAGCCCTACACATGCCAAGCGTGTGGCAGAAATCACCCCTATGTGCCTCTTCACTACAACCAACACTAGTGCTACGAGCCAGGCTCCTGGGCACATGTGGGGACATAGTGTGAGGTGTGTGATGGGCAGGAGGAGGCAGAAAGGAAAGGGCTAAGTAGGCTCTTCCTCCCATGAGTAGAGGCATGGTCTCACCTCCTTTACCTTTCAGAGCTGCTCTGTAGCGAAGTGCTAGCATTGCAAAGGGCCCTGTGACCCAGAGTGTGCAGTATTAAATAATTCATCCATTTCTAAGAGTAAGGCTAAAATAAAATACACACTGCTCAATTCAGTTGTGAATATTAACAAACTTCCTTGCAGCCTTTCTGATGAGCCTCCTCTAGCTACCACTACATGCTGGAGCAGCTGTTTGGCATTTCCTCTCCAGATATACATCCTCCCAAGTGAACACACTCCAAGTGAAGAGACCCTCTTGCAAAAGAGAACTTGTACTTCACACATGCTTGTAAGAGAAGCTACCAGGCTTCAGAGGTGCCACAGTGGTGAGCTTGCCGTGCAGGTACCAGGCAGCCCTGGGCTGCCCCACAGCCCTTCTATGCCTGGGCACATGCTCCCTCCTGGGGTCCCAAATGTTCTTTACCAGGGTGGCAAGGGGATGCAGCACCCTGCCCCCAATAGGAGGTGAAGGACAGAGAGAGATCCGTGGGGTCTGCCTGCAGGAAGGAAGGAAGGGAGGAAGGAAGGAAGAAAAGATGAGACAGAGGAAGGAGCCTGGTCTGTTGCAGGAAGGAAGAAGTGGGGAAGACATCCACATCCTCACCAGGTCCCCTAGGTAATGGCAACTTGCTGCTGAGCTCCGGCTGCTGGGTCTGTGGTCTGACCCTGCCCTAGGCTGTGTGGGCTGCAGTTCCCAAGACAGTGGTTTACCCTGTGAGTAACAGAGTGAAACCCATCTTTTGAGTAGCTGTGGGTTAATTGACAGTAGCCTGCTGCACCATGGGTGAGACAAAGGTCCTGCAGGAGATGTAGCATCTGCCTGTGAAGCCAGAGGCCCTGCCACTGTGCAGGGTGTGACACAAGGAGGCACAGGTTGGGCATAGATTGCAGCTTTTCCCAGCTCCGGAGCTTCATTCAATAGCTACAATATTTACAAGTCATAATTTTGTGTTATTTTATATTTCAAAACACACCTTGAAGTTCAACATAAATGACTGTCGCAGGCCTGAAGCTGAAAAGTAAGGCAAGCTCATGGTGTACCATGCGTGCATGTGGATCTAATTATCAAGGGAGCATTATCAAAATAATCTCTCTCTGCTGAAGCTTGTGAGGGCTCCCAAGACTTCATCTGAGAAATATCTGATATCTTTAGAGTGCTAAGGTTAAGGATTTTTTACAGTTTTCTAGAACTAAATATATGGGACACATACAATATATTTTCCCACTCTAATTAGCATTTTCATTGGCTAAACTCTGCCTGTCCCAAATACTTCTGAGAGACACCAATTCCACACACCACAACAGTTGCTGAGGAAAACAAATACAAAAAGCCAGTGTAATTATGTAGGATTTTAAGCAGCTTCCCTGTGAATGGTGTAATACTAGTCTAGGAGCTTCAACCAGCCTTTGATGTAAAATTTAACTGTTGAAAGAGAGAGACAGAGAGAGGAAGAGGGAGAAAGAGAAAAGAAAAAGCTGTGAACAGACTTTGCAGACTGGAGCTGCACAAAAACCACTGCTCAAACACTGTTTGATCAGCTGCATGCCAGGATTTCAACAGAAGGGAAGAGGAGAGCCTAAACCTTCGCTTGAAAGTTGTTTCCTTCCCAGACACAAACTCCAAAGATCACCTGTCTGTCTGGTATTTAATTTGCAGTATTGATGTGCTAAGCTGCTCCAACACACAGTAAATCAAGGAGCAAGGAGCAGAAGATAACTGCCAGCCCTGCACAGGCAGTGACTCGCTTCATTTATTACCCAGGGAAATGTGTCTATTTTGCAAACAGAAGTGGCATTTTCCTCACTCGGTGGCACCAAGTATCTTATTACAGCAGGGCTTATTGACAGCTTGGGTTGAAAGTGCCAAGTGCCATGTGACTATAACTCAGTGAAAGCCAGCCTGGTGCAGACGTGGCCACTTGTATCTCTTTAAAGGACACAAATGTACTGCAGTGATGCTAGAAATTCTCAGGAGTACCTGGAAAACAATGTGTCTGAAAGGGAAAAAAAAAGTGCTTTCACAAGCTACCCATGCTAAATGTGCTTTGCTCTCTCCTGGAAGCAAGCAGAGGTAAGCCTGAGGAGGTATGCCTTCCCAGGCCTGCTGGGACACAGCTGGGCTGTCAAACCCAGCCTTTACCTCTGTTAAAATAAGCCAGAAGCTCAAGAGATCAAGATCCAAACAGCAAGAGATACCAGTTCTGTCACCCACAACAGCACTTCTCCACTAGCAACTGTTAAACAGTTAATCAAAAAAAGCAAGCACAAGCTGGTAGAACATTGAAACACGCCGTTGCCTTTGCATGTCACTGTCATCCATCCTTGCATGCTCCAAAGCTCATGGTCTGGTTTTCAGGTGAGGCACTGCAGAAGCTGTTGCCTGTGAAGCGCAGCTGAGTGTGACGTAGTGAGGTATCCCTGTAGTACAGTGCTGCCTCTCCCAGCAGCAGGCCAGAGGCTTTGCACTGAATTTGTAAGGCCTTAGAATTGAGACTTTCAGGCTGTGCTTGATATGAACTTTTCTTGACCTGCTTGCAGCTTTGTTGTACTTTATTTTACTTCATTTAGCTGTTTCAGCAAGTTAGTCTAAGTGACAGCTTGTGCAAAGCTATTTGTTTTACTTCTTTATATCTTTGCATGGTATAAGCATACTTTTATAGAGATAGCAGCTATTCTATGCAGAATGAGATATTTATGGCTAATATAACAATGTATTTTAGAGGACAGGTCTGCTACAGCAGCGATCCAGAAGTGGAGACACAAGATGAGTGGAGGAGCACAGGTATCAGATGAATAGGGCACAGGCTGGCACTGGTGATCCCACAGCTATGAACATCTCTCCCATAGCCAGTTCATTAAAAGTGGAGCTGGGCAAAACTAGTTTTAGGGTAAAAGAAGAGAAGAAAGAAATAGTACCCAATATATGTGAAAGGCACCACATATAGTGAACTCCAATGAAATATGGAGCTGCAGACCAACAGAGCAAGAGAAAGCTATAAAAAACCACAGTAGCAGACTTAGGGAAGTGACTCCAAGTGGATCTCAGATTGAGGAAGGAGATGCCATCAATCTGAACATTATAGCACTCCCCACAAAGCACTTCTGATGCTCCTTACTTGCTGCAAAACCCACAACCCCATCAGACTGAGACCTTCCACTTCAGGACATGGAGAAGCAAGGGATGGGAGAGCCTAACACCAGGAAAGGGGTAGAAATTGTGTGCAAAATTATTTTAAGTGCATTGTTACTCTTTTCTGTGACAATTAGATCTAGATAGGAGGGATTCTTGAGTCTCTGTTAAGGCCTCATCACACGTAAAAAAGATCTTTAACATAAAAATTGCTGGGATGCGGTAATATGAAAATGATAAAGAAATTACGGATAGGAAAGAGTCTACTGGTCTTCTACGGGTTTGCTCTAGACTGTCACAATTCCCATGTCTGAGCTGTGTCATGGGGTGACTTCTGGAGGTCAGACGAGGCACGGCTGGGAGCTGTGCAGCACAATGTGCTCCTGGGTGAAGGACAGCAACTTCAGTGGAGAGCGGTTGCAGTGACAAGCTTTCACCCATCACAAGGAACTTGCTGTCTTTCCCAGGAAAAATGAACATGAAGGGATCACACTGAAGAAGTGATAATCCTGGGACAGATTAATTGCAATACACATTATTTATGTTAACTAAAGAACAGGCCAGAAAATGCTATAGCCAATTTGATTTGGAAGGGTCAAGCTGGATTCATGAGAATGAGGCTAGCAGAGGACAGTATGCGTATAATTTGTAACTTAACCCAGGCTGCAGTGATATGGAGACACCGGCTGTCATACTTTTCATAGATTCATGGAAAACATTTAACATGATTTAACAAGACTACTTGGATCAAGTGATGTCGAAGTTTGTTTTTCATGAGACCTTTGTTGATAGTGTTTTCTTTATGGACCTTACCCTGCCAAACTGTAGCCAAATCTCAGCAGGATGGAATTCAATCTCTGTTTTCCTTGGGAAAAAAAAATAGCCCTGCCATTCAGAGGGGTTAATCATACTATCAAGTCTTTAACAGTTTTAAATCAAGTCTTTTTTTTTTTTCCACCCACAAAAGGGGAAAGGGCTATTTGCAGCTGCTAGGTTAAAGCACCTGGGAAACACTATCTGCAAAAAGTAGAAGCTTAAGAGACCTTGGGGGGTGGGGAGAAGCGTCC
This sequence comes from Clamator glandarius, assembly GCA_033459285.1. Taxonomy (NCBI): domain Eukaryota; kingdom Metazoa; phylum Chordata; class Aves; order Cuculiformes; family Cuculidae; genus Clamator; species Clamator glandarius. The sequence continues at coordinate 3,255,422 of JAUNZM010000559.1, forward strand.
AGTGCATTATCATGCAAACCCTATCATGCAAACCCTATCACGCAGAGCACTTATGCCCAGTTCACAGCTTTCATGAACTCCAGGAGCTGCAATGTGCTTTGAAAACCTAAGTTTTGGATGAACATGTCTGGATGCCAGATCCAAGTCAGCCTAACCAGCTCAGAGGACTGAAACTTATGGACATCATCAAGCTTTAGATCAATAGAAGCACAAAACTCTATCAAATCTTCCGATGGGACAAAATTTTCAAGGTCATTGACGATTTTGCACTACCAGATTTTTAGGCTGATGCTCAGACCTATGCCACCTGCTTTACAGATACACAGAAAAGCTGGTCTTTGCTCCAAAGGCCTTACTTTATAAACATGTGGATCCCATACAAGCAAGGCCACTGCTAGAACTAATAGTCTACTAATCATGTTAGCTTTTACTTTTCAGCATATGCTAATGCCATATTTCTGCAGCCAAGTTATCTGTAACATGATGGATAGTTTTGCCTGCTTCTAATTTTCAAGTAACAGTGGGAAAATTTTAGATTTAATCAGAAGAACCTGACATTATTCTATGATTTTGTTCTTGGCATTGCTTTCATGATTCAAAAACATTCCCAGTGCCCCACTTTCAAACTCTTAAGAGACATGGGGACAGGTATTGCCAAAATTTCCCTTCTCTGTCATTATAAGTAGGACTCACTCAAGAGGTGAGCTCATTTCCTCTTACTTGTTGCAGAGCCTGGACCTCCCATGTTGACAGCCCAGCACCAGGATTGCTCAGGCAGTGTCCAGCCCAGCAGCCACTCCATGCCTTGACAGGGGCTGTGGGGCAGAAGAGAAGCTGCTGGGGAAGAACTCTTCTCGAGGGTCTAACTGCAGGACCTGCTGTACTGCTGTATTGCCTTCCAAAGCAGCTGGCAGCAGGGAGAGCAGGCACGGTGGCTCTGCTGTTCTGGTAAATGGCAGATTTGGAAGGGTGTAGCAACCTGTGGACTTGCCACGGTCCTTGCTTGAGCTGGGGTGTATGCTGTCAAAGGAAAGCACTGGGGAATGTTTTACTGTGGTACATTCCCTTTCCCATCCTGGCAAGATAAGTCATGGAGCATTATGTTCCTTGTTTGTTGATCTAAGTGAAACAGAATGAACTAAGACTGGTTTTATTTGGCTGGAAAAGACTGAACAGCAGCTAATATTAAACACCTCTCATGTGAAGCAGGAACATTGGTACTAAAAGAATTATAATGACTTAATGTGAACATTAATAAAGTGTTCGTGAATAATACATTTTAAATCATTACCTAGATAATGGCTTGCTGGAGCTCCAACCCTAGCCCATATTTCTTTGGCATTAACTTCATCACTAAGGTAAGGAATGAAGAGGCATTAGAAATCCTAGTTGTGGGGGAATATGGATAGACTTAGTAGTATAATCCTTGTCCCGTTCACACAGTTTCCCTTTTGCACCTGTAAAAGAGGTTAATAGACAAAATGAATCTATGAATGAAGCCCATAAAACAAAGTCTGTGCTGAGTCTATGGCTTCTCCACCTAATGAGATGGGGCTTCCACCAACCCAGGCCATACACTGGAGCTCATCAGAAGTGCAGGAGCTGTGTACCTGTGAGTTTATAAATGCCTCCATCAGGTCCCTGCTAGTTCCATGTGCTGTGGATGCAACCAATAACTGCATTGTGTCTGATGAAGCAGACAGCAGATTCAGCCTGTCTCCTTTTGGTTGCAAGAGTCAAGATTAGGATTCATGTGGAAAACATTCCACTAGCCAGATTTTTTCCTAGTAACGGATGGAGGAGGCAGATGAGGTTAATATCTAGGCTTGTAAAGTGATACACTAGAATTCTCCCCTCTTTCCCCACTGGCTGCTCAAGTAAGTTGTATCCATTTCCAATACTCAGTACATCCCGCGTGTACCTCCTGCACTGCTGCTTCTTGCAGCCATCAAACTGCACCTCTAGCAACTGTATTAGTAGCACAGGGTACAGCTAGGCAAACAGATCACTCTGAATGAAGTGGGGCTGTGGATTTACAGCTGCTAGTGGCAACTTCTCAGAGGCAGCCTCTTGCCTTGGAACAAATTTCCCTTTATGGTTAGGTAACTTTTCACTTACCACAGGCTGTGAATGGGACATTGCAGTGCAAAACGTGATGCAATATAAGTGCACAACCCCACAGTCACTTGTTTGTATAGCTGTACCTTTAGAAATAATAGTTGCAGAGTAGAACTTGAAACGTGTCCTGCTGCTGGCCAAACAATGCTTTCAAAGGACTTTCAAACACTGCTTCACATGGGATTTGTAAATTGTTTTGTTATAGGAAACACTGCAGCACCCTAGTCCGTTTCAGGCAGGGTCTAAAGTACGGTTTATAGTTAACAACACCATGCAGCTGTAATACAATAACAAAGCAGTTCCTCTGACTAAAACTGGCTACAATCCTAGGGGCTTTTCTCTTGCTTTCTCAGTCACACCCTTCCCTTAAATCCTCTACTGGATTATGCAGCTGATTACAAGTCCAGTGCCTTTAATGGTCTAAACCAGCAAAATGATTTTCCAGACCAGAACATTTAGGGTTTGATATATCGATAAAGAGTGAGCTACAGTACTGCCTCATTTTTGACTCATGAGCAATGCCTGACCTTACTGATGTGCCCCTAGCTGGTTTTCAGAAACTGAGCTAATCAGGGAAAATATTCATCCTCAAATTCCCAAGAAAGATAGGTGTCACCGATGTCACCAGAAGGCCATGCCAAATGTACACCCACATGCGTATCCTCTGCCATACCCTGAATCACTGTGGCCTTTCAAGAGCTTAAATATCTGCAGCCTTTTTTACCACTTCTGGGCATGTACACAGGTGACAGTTGTTGGATTTCTTCCGGCAGTGTGGTGTGAACACCCAGAGAAGGAAAGCTAAGCAAAGACCTGCACAGTCAGGAATGGTCACCTCTCCCCAGCCAAACAATGCTGTGCATAGAAATACAACTTAGCAGCAACCCAATTTGAAATTTTGAATTTTTGAACATTGGATCTTAGAAACAAACATACCCTATTTTTTTTTTTAATTTTTAAGAGAACATCAAAATCTTCAGAGAAATATTGCCCAAATTTTTCTAAATTTTCCCCAAAATGTAACTGTCCTGTCACAGCCAGGCACTTTCACACAAACAAAAGCAGTAACAAAGTTGGATCATTAATGTTTTGTAGTAGCCTAATTTCAAGTGATTATGTTGGAAATGTTCCTACTTGCAATATCTTTTTCTTCTTTATCAATTCTAATAAATCACATAACTCAGCGGAAGGAGATACTACAACATGCAAAAACCTTAGTAGCTCTCCTCAGTGTTCAGCAATCTCTCTTTAGCAAGCTAGGTGTCTGGCATTGTCATCAATCCAGGCATGACCCCACCTTTCAGTTCACCCTGTAGCACACAAAAGTACCTATGTGCCGCACTAACTCTGGTTAGATCAGCATGTACGTTCAGTGATGAAAGTTCACAGGACTAGGTGTCTCCAGGCCAAGCATTCCAGTAAGTGAAATTTATTGTTTTAATATTCCTTTTTCCCATTTCTCCATCAAGGGATCTTCCATCACCAGATCAACAGGACTCAGTCTGCTGCAGCAAGACAGAAAACAGGACAAGCATGTGCTGTCTAAAAATAAAATGAAGACAAAGAGGTCCCCTGCAGTATTGAATTTCACTATGGCACCAGGTTGACTCAAGAGAGCTGCTTTATGAGGACAACAGAAGCAAAAAGTAGCAAGAAAACCTTGTCATTGATGTCAATATGACAAGAATGGGTGAAAATAATCCTGGTCTCCACATTAAAGATGGAAATCTGAGGCCCTGCACAGAGCAAGAGCAGGCAATCGAGTCCCTCCAGCCTAGTGCCTCTATCATCATACTGGTCACAGAGGAGAGCAGGGACGTCTGAGGATGAGTATTTCTTTTGTGCTTTTCGCCTTTCTATGTGTCCAAGACCACAAGGAAAACAGCATCTCCTATCTCAGTGTTCATTCACTATTTCTCACTGCCAGGAAAGGAAAAACTGGGCTCTGCAACACCCTGTCTTATGGATGGCCCAAAAGTACCAACTGAGGGAGAGGGCAGAAAGTGCATCTTCAGCCTTCCCACACTGGCTGTCCATGTGGGAGCCACAAGATCTGCCTCTCCCTGTAAGTGGCCCATCCAGCTCATACAGGATATCTGGAAGTACTCTGTTTCTAATAATGCAGAAGAAGAGTAGTCTCTGATGGTATGCAGTGCACAAAATGTGATCTTGAGGGTTTACAATCTAATTAAAGAGTTTAATTCTTTATACACACTGTAAAACTGAAAATCCAGGGTAGGTCCATTTGAAAACAAAGCAAATCAGACAAATGTGAGCTGTTGCACACTGGGCTATGGGTATATTTATGTGGAAGACTGAACAAATAAATTAGTGGTTTCTTTCCTGATAATGTAAATACTCCCAGGAACACTGGAGATCCCAGCAAAGTCATCTGGACAGGATATAATGCAGTGCAGATGTGAAAGTGCTTGAAGGGAAAGAGGGAGTGCCCAAGCCTTTCCAGAGACTCTCCTAATACCCCTGTGACAGTGATCTGCCTCAGTGTTGTTGTTGGCACGGCTCACGCAGCAGCCATCACAGCCTCACTTCATAATTGAAGCTACAGGCCCAATTCATTAAAAGAAGATTTACTGGTGTTAAGAGGGCTTTGTTATAGATTTTGTTTTCATAAATGGGGCTTTATAGTGCATTACGTGTGTGATTTACAGAGGAAAGAAAAATTCCTAGTTATGGGGAGAAGTGCATGTGAGCAAGGTCCTTGGAGTGAGAATATTTTAGTATGGAAATGAGATATGGATGGGAGGAGAAGGAATGCAATCTCCTCCTATGTGCTGGTACCCCAGGAGATATCACAGCAAGACACTACTGCACTAGGGTTGTTACTGTGCTCTGTTCACCACCCGGCTCCTGCTGCTGTGTGTTCCCGCAGCTCTAGGGTAGGTGGTAGGTAGGAAGGGTGCCCATATCCCACAGCTCACTATCCCCTAAGCATAGCCTCTCCTGTCTCAGAGAACTGCCCAGCTAAGTGCTGAGACCCTGTAGATGTCTTCTACACTTGGAGTGACTTTCTAGCCAGACTTGCAAGTATCGCAGGGAGAGCTGCAATTATTGCAGGGAAAGCTGCAACCATAATGCAAGTGACTATGCTACAGTGCAAGAGACATGTTAGACATCTGGATATGGAATGATAAATAATATTTAGTGAATAAAGACCTCATTAACAGGAGTAGTGGAGTTTGGGGCATGTCACATCTCACTCTGAAATGGACACCTAAAATATCATGCACCCCAATTGCCTCTCATCTTCCCACTGACTGCAAAAGGGGCCAGAGTGACTGGCCCCAATCAAATTGAAGTTCATCCACATTGGTCCCTGATTTAAGCCTGTTTGCAACGTTCAAAGCCCAGTTGCCCATGTTGCAGAATGCAAACAACTTGGCTACCTACAACAGCCAGGAACAACACAGCAGCTGGATCCAGATGTGGAAATCTGGAGGACAGAACAAAATCTTTCTAGTTCCCTTCCTCCTTCCCTTAAAAGAGCCCCCATGTTAGCCTTTATGTCTCGAATGCAAAACAGTTGAGTAAAATATCCTGTTCCTTTATTGAACCCTTTAGGTTTCTGTTCTTACAAGGACAGCTAGACTCATTTATCAGAAAAACTTGGAAGCTTCGAATTTTTATGCATTTTTTCTCTCAAAATCCATAAAAAGCAATTGTGTAATTAACAAACCTAATAGTAATCCATAGCTTAGTATCAGCCCCTTCAGAGCTGCTCACAATCTACCACACCCAAGAGTTAACAGAGTTATAGTATTCAACAAAGGAAATTGCTGTGTGTTTTGATTTATGATGCTGTATTACAGATATTTTGCTCTTGCAGTATCCCATATGCTGTCGTGACCTACAAGTGACACACAGCTCTTCCAGAAGGTATCCTGTGCACAACCAAGCAATTTGGCTTGCCAGATCTTGTGCATACAAAGCATTTTCTGGAAACATTCATTCACATCTTCACAAGTGATTCACTTAGTATAGGAATATCATAAAAGCCAAAAAAAGTTTGTAGGCACTTTAATAAAAAGGAAGTGTGAGGTGAAGCATTTACTGCCTTTCATTTAAGTTGTTCGTGTTTCTCCAGCAATCAAAGGCAAGTTTCCAGAGGCCCTGCAGGTGTTCAAGTGCACATTGAATTTGACAGGCTCTGTTGTTTGTGCCAAGGAGGAGATTTTTAAGCAATGTTTGGAAATGTTCACAGAAAAAAGCAGTTTTGGATTTGTACAAGAGGACTGATCATGCACAAAACTTGAAGATAAGGTTCACTTGCCTAGTAGGAGAACAAGAAAAAACATCCTTATGAGTCCTGGATTAAGTCAAATCAGTTAGCATTCAAATAATGCAAACTAGGTATCGGCTGCTTTCAAATTGCTTTTGACCAGGGACCACTGAGCAATTCTGATAAATGTCCTAAATAGTCGTAACTTGCTTGTGGTCAATTTTCACACACATACAAAAAAGATAAATCATTTAATGCCATCTTCATCCCAAGAAGTTTACTCTGTGCTAATCACATGGCAGCACTGGTGTATTTGTATCCAGTCACACCCTACTGGCAAGCCACCAGCAAAAGGACACCAGTCTTGATGCTCAAAATCCATGTTTTTCATTTGAAAATCTCTGAAGAACCATGTAATGGAGGGGAAAATTCTGCATTTCAAATGCAAGCTGGTTGACAGCAAGCAGTTAACTTGGACAGCCCCTGCAAGACTTTTTCCAGGGATCCACAGATGATGGCTGAAACCCACAGTTTTAGATCAATCATATTTGACAACCCAATTTCAGGGCTGGGCTTTTTCTGTCTTGAAACTGTAAAGTTAGAAAGGGAATAAGCCACTTGCCCAATAATTGCCATTCCAGTCTGTCAGTCATATAATTGCACACACAACTTGTATTAGATGAACAATACAAAGGTTGCCAAGACAAGTATTCAAAAGCTAGGCAATATCAGAAATAAGGTCATTATGCTCTGTTTAGCACTTTGAATGACACAGCCATGTTATCCTTCCACAGCAGTCATCACTGTAGTGTCTGTCCTCCACAGAAAACAATTATTGTTTTCAAGACATTCTGTGAGATGAGAATTTCCATGAGTGAAGATCTCACCTATACTCACCCATATAAATCATGACAGCCAGAGCTTGCCAGAAAACTGATTTCTCTGTTTGAAGTGTGTCTCACCTTGGTTTTCCAGATTTTTAAGCATGGCACCTCATCTGGCTAGCTCCCACTGGCACTATCTGCCTTTTCAAATACTATTTGAATAATATGCCTGCATTGTTCAGGAACAAAGGGACAAGGACAATCCAGCTTTCTGAGGTGGCACTATCCTTCCCATTACCATGCTTCTCTGCTGCAATGTGTACTTCCCTTCCATCTGTGCTCTTAGAGGAGAGACTCTAGGAGTTACTAAGATCACAGTCTGTACATGTACTGAATATTGCTCTGGATTTTTAAAGTCTGTTCTTTTGCTCCATGCTCTACACTATAGTCAATACTTTTGCTACATGACAAGCCTTTTCCAGAGAGTGAAAGAACTGTCACCTATCCCGTCACCTACCCCAAACAGGACACTCAAGAATTTCAGGCCACAAGAAGAAAAAAAAATTTTTTAATACTTAACTTGGCTCTTGGAAATAGCTCAAGCTGGATGACTGGCATGGAAAACTTCCTGTCCAAACATTTTAAAAAGTTTTGCAAAATCATAAACAGGGAAGACTAGGGTCTTATAACAGTGAAAACTGTTCAACACTAATAAGTAGAGCTGCTAGTTCTCTCCAAAACAACACTTGATATAAGATCTATGAAAGTTTCTCCAAAACTAATAATCTAAGGACTGGTGTTTTATGAAGACCTAGAAGGACTGCAGAAAACCCTCTACATTTTCCTGCAGACATTCACTGATATTAGACTGACACCAAGAGTTATACTGAACTAAATCCGCAGGTAAAAAGTGACAGTGCCTCTTGGTTAATGCTAGTAGCCAATCTCTTCAGATTGAATAAGATTTCTATTCTACACTAACAACCTATAGGACTAATTCATGGACTATAACCTGCTCAAATATTAAATCAAGGTGACAACAAATATTCATACAAATCAGCTGCTTCTTCCTACAGGTGGCTTCTTTAAAAATGTTAATGTTCATTTGCAGAAAGCCCTCTTTGGAAGAGGAAGGAAAAATTTTAGTTTGACATTGACTTTCTGTATAAGCATTATCTCCATTTACCCTCTTTCCACTTTCTAAGGACTAAAATGTGACGACCAAAACAGTGACTCAGAATAGGTTCTGATTTAGATACTTAACATGAGATAGATATGCTTGAATATTTATCACCCCAGATGCTGTTTTGGGTTCTCTGCTCATGTCTGTTCTTTAGGATTAGTTTTCACTGATACATGTTTTTCCAAAAGAATCTTGCACTGCAGGAGAGAAGAAATCCCTGAAGTGGGTTTGTGTAAATCTTTAAAATAATACTGGCTCACACATTAAAAGACAGGCGCAGCTGCAGTGAAGGGCACTAGGCTTTTGATCTTAAAAAAAAAAAAAAAGAGCCAGAGTTTAAAGAACATTCATTTTCTGCAGATAAATCTGTGCAGAAAAACAGTGTAAGAGAAATCTGTGCCCTTTAGAGACAGGGGAAGGCAGCTGGGCTGGCTTGCACAGGAAGCAGCCTGCAGGTGCCGAGAACTGCTCAGGGGGTGAGTTTCTGAACTGCTGAACTGAAATTTAGCCTTCACTGCAATGGGAGTAGGAGGACATGCTTGAGGAAGTGGGGGGTTTGTAGTAGCTACCCCTGGAGAGATGTTCATCCCCTCCTGGCTCAAGGGGCTTGAAAAGAGTTGCTTGGATCTTTGCACCTATTAAATACAGATATCTATTAGGTTGGCTATTGTGTTTTTCTTGTAAAATAAGGCTTGACTTGAGAACTGTTTGCTCAGGGGTGGTGACTGGCAGGCACTTCCCTGTAGGGCAGCCTGTGCTTCAACTTGGGTCAGCTCACCATTCGATAAGATGGAAAACATACAAAGCCCATTGCCAAGTTCACCAAACTTGTTTACATCAGAATCAAGGGTGAAAAACTACCTTCACAGTACTGCACTCTTGAAATGTTCCTCAGCACATAGAATCACAGAATACCAAGGTTGGAAAAGACCTTTGAGACCATCAAGTCCAATCATACCTGTCTACTACTAAATCATACCCCTAGGAACTTACACTACCTGTCTTTTAAATATCTCCAGGGATGGTGAATCAATCACCCGTTTGGGCAGCCTGTTCTTGATAACCCTTTCCATGAAGAAGTTTTTCCTAATGTCCAAGCTGAACCTCCTCTGGTGCAGCTTGAGGCCATTCCCTCTCATCCTATCACCTGTTACTTGGGCAAAGAGACCAACACCCACCTCTCTACAACCTCCTTTCAGGCAGTTGCAGGCAGTGATAAGGTCTCCCCTCAGCCTCCTCTTCTCTACGCTAAACAACCTCAGTTCCTTCAGCTGCTCTTCATAAGAGTTGTATTCCAGCCCATTCATCAGCTTCATTGCCCTTCTCTGAACACATTCCAGGAGCTCAATTTCTTTCTTGTAGTGAGGGCCTCAAAACAGAACACAGGATTCAAGGTGTGACCTTACTATTGCTGAGTATGGGGGCAGAATGACTTCCCTGGTCCTGCTGGCCACACTGTTTCTAATACAAGCCAAGATGCTGCTGGGCTTCATTGCGACCTGGGCACACTGCTGGCTCACGTTCAGTCGGATGTCAACCAACATCCTCCAGGTCCTTCTCTGCCAGGCAGCCTTCCAGCCAGTCTCCCCCAAGCCTGTAGCGCTGCACGGGGTTGTTGTGTCTCAGGTGCAGGATTCTGCACTTGGCCTACTTGAGCCTCATCCCATTGGCCTCAGTCCATCAATCCTGCCTGTTCAGTTCCCTTTGCAGAGACTCTCTACCCTTGAGGAGATCGATACTTCCTCCCAGTTTAGTGTCATCCACAGACTTACTAAGGGTACATTCAATCCCTTCACCCAGGTCATTCATCCAGATATTGAACAGAACTGGACCCAGAATTAAGCCCTCGGGGATACCACTTGTGACTTGCCTCCAACCGGATCTAACTCCATCTACCATGACTCTTTGGGCCCAGCCATCCAGCCAGTTTCTTAACCAAGAGTATGCACCTTTCCAGGCCAGCGGAAGCCAGTTTCTCAAGTAGAATACTGTTAGAAACAGTGTCAAAGGCTTTACTGAAGTCCAGGTATACTACATTCACAGCCTTTCCCTAATCCATTAAGCATGTCTTGTGACTCATTTCAGTATAAATGTCCCCTTTCTCACAAGAGATTCACTGTGTTCAGAGGTTGGAGGAAATCTAAGGTAAATTTGAGATTGAGAAGAATTTCAGGGGAAATGGGGTTAATAAGGTGACAACTCTTTTGAAATTTGAGAAAAACGTATAAGTGATGGGTGAGGTTACAGAGAAGCAGGACAATTAATTGTTCAGTTCAGTGGGTGTTCCTGGTCATGCTGGGACTCAGCTTCTCATGAAAAAAACGCCAAGACACAACTTTCCTCCTCCAGCATCAAGCTAACATGCCTAAACCCTTCCCAGCTATTCTTTAGCCATCTCCGGACAATCAACAATGAGAAACAAAATCAGCCCCCACAGACTTTTGTTTTACTCACTGCCTTCAAGCTATTTTCCATACAAGTGTGAAATGTCAAATTTTGACTACACTAGATCAGAAACCACAGGACTGAGATCAAAGAATTCATTTATGGTATCAAAATTAAATGGTATTATGGGTTACATATTTGGGACTAGGATACCGGATGGCTGGCGTGAAAAGAGCTATGGAGTTCTGGTTGTTACTGTTTGCCAAGTGGGAAGAAACTGTGGTTAATACAGTTTTGCAAACAGCGTCCTGTTGCTTTGCTTCGCTTCCATTAGAGCCATGACTGGAATAAAACCCGGGCCTTTTGAAATATTCATTAAAAATTAAAGATTCTCTCTTGCCAGAGGAACCCAGCAGCCTGGAGTTTGTAAAATCAACTGTATCATATGGGAACATAACAGGCATAGTAGAAAGTCTAGCTGCCATGCATAGGCTTTTATCCTTTTTGCGATTCTACTTTACATCTCAGTCTCCCCTGATAAAAGTATCCTAGTTTGTACAAATATTTTGTTATTTCATAAGAGTAGGAGAAAATGTGTCTTTATAGAATCATAGAATCACCAGGCTGGAAAAGACCCACCGGATCATTGAGTCCAAGCATTCCCATCAATCACTAAACCATATCCCTCAGCACCTCATCCACCCATCCCTTAAACACCTCCAGAGAAGGTGACTCAACCACCTCCCTGGGAAGCCCGTTCCAGTGCTCAAAGACCCTTTCCATGAAACATTTTTTCCTGATGTCCAGCCTAAACCTCCCCTGGCAGAGCTTGAGGCCATTCCCTCTCATCCTGTCCCTGGTCACTTGGGAGAAGAGCCCAGCTTCCTCCTCTCCACAACCTCCTTTCAGGTAGTTGTAGAGAGCAATGAGGTCTCCCCTCAGTCTTCTCTTTTCCAGGCTAAACAACCACAGCTCTCTCAGCCATTCCTCAGTGTGTGAGCCAGAGGGACTAGGAAAACTCATCTCAGCTGCTTTCTGCAGGGTAAAACCCAGGCCTGGATGGTTACCCTGAGTGCTGTCACGGGGACCATGGTCAAGGTGCACCAGGGTGGGAGGTCAAACTCTTCTCATCATCAGTTGGAGTAAACTGATTACCAGTTACTGGAATCCCAGTTTAGAAAGATGAAGGAATTAAAAACAGAGGGTTTTGGCCAGAGTGCAAGATGTAAATGAGAACAAGCCAGATACAATACCAAAGGCAGGGAGAAAGGACGGCTACAAGATGGAAGCAGGATGCTCTGAAGGTGCTTGCTGAATATAAGTGTTGATGATGTTTTGGCCAAAGTCAGACTAGAGGTGTTTTGTTCAGAACTGAGAACAGATGTTGCTGAGGTAGAGACAGATGTTTTAAAAGGTCAGTGGTAGCTGATGAATGTGGTGATACTGCTGAGTAATTTCACATATGTTTTGTTACTTTGTAGTCCTAGGAAATCCTCTCATACTGTAGTTGTGGATTCTCACACCTTCAGGCAGTTGCTAAACTGCTTTTGGGCACTGGAACGGGCTGCTTGGGTACTGGAACAGGCTGCCCAGGGAGGTGGTTCAGTTACCATCCCTGGAGGTATTTAAAAGACGGGTGGATGAGGTACTAGGGGACATGGTTTAGTGGTTGATAGGAATGGTTGGACTCGATGATTCTGGAGGTTTTTTCCAACCTGGTGTTCTGTGATTCTGTAAAGTGGAACACACAAATCTCAGAGATGCCAGAAGGACAAACTGTTTGATGGTAGTAGATGCACTAGCTGTCAATGAAGAGAAAGGCTGAGTCTGCTGCTGTAACCAGAGGCTCTACAGGCCTGAAAGGAGCTGCTGAGATCAGGTATGTGCTTCTAGGTAAGTTTATTCTAAGGAAAGTCATAGTGAAAGGGGTTTCAGGACCGAGGTACATTAACACGTATCTCACAGGCAAATCCAAAGAAGCGGGAGTGCCAAGGGAAAAGTTTCTGAGACTTTTGAGTTCTGCCAGGCCCGCCAAATGATGCTTCTAACACACAGTGTGGCACACGGCTCGCTCTCCACCGCATCCTCGGTGCCTCTCGGCGATCCTCGCCCGGGCTCTAGGGCAACCGGAGCTGGAGTCCCGCAGCTCTCGCCCCCCCCCCCCCCGACTCCTGCCAACCTAAACCATCCCCGAGCGCTCGGTTTCAATGCTGTTGCCCTATCGCAGGTTGCGTTTCTGCTGCCTCACCCGCCCCTTTAATCTCCGGCAAAATCTCCCCCTCCCCGCTGCCCTCTGCCCCGTCCCCAGCGGCCCAGCAACCCCGAGGGAGGGAAACGCGAGCGGGGTCGGGGGGGGATCTGCCCGCGGGGGGACACTAGAGCAGCTTTTCAAGCACTACGGTCCCTCCTTCTGCCACCAGCTCAGCTCCCCAGGGACCCTCGGCTGCCGAACTGCGCCCTCCCATCCCCACGGAGCGCCGCGACAGGGGAGCGAATCCCCGGCCCCGCAGCGCCCAGCGGCCCCGCCAGGCGGCGCTGTGAGAGAGGCTGCAGCCGGGCCGGGCCGGGCGGGGCGGGGCGGGGTCCCCCGGCCGGCGGGGCAGGGGCGGGGCGGGGTCCCCCGGCCAGGCGGGGCAGGGGCGGGGCGGGGTCCCCCGGCCAGGCGGGGCAGGGGCGGGGTGGTGTCTGCAGCCGCGGGTGCCGCTGCTCGGCGGTTGAACCCGTTGGGGCAGCGGCGCAGCTATTTGCAAGGCTGCAAGGAAAGGCTGAGTTTTCCGACGTTTGCGGAGGAGCTCGGTGATTCTGAAAGGCGCCGGGGCGGCCCTGAGCAGGGTGCGCTGAGCGGGGCTGCCGCGGGATGGGCAGCGATCTCGAAGACTTGGGATGTGGTGGCTTTTTCTCATCACGTTTTCCCTCACATAAAGAACACTAGTAAAGCAAAAACACCCCTAATCCGAAAACAACCTAACAAACAAACAAAGGCAGAGGAGTTTCTCCACTGACAGGCTTTCTTCTCTGGAAAATAACTCTGGTGGGCAGCCTGTGGGCAGCCTTCCCTCAGGGAGAGACCCACATGCCCTGGGAGCAGTTTCAGAATGGACGGCAGCCACAGCGGCTCCGGGCACAGGAGGCCCTGGTGTTTCCAGAGGTGCTGGCACATCTCAGGAAGGATGGGCTGCTCTGGCAGAGGAGCTGTGGCCCAGTGGCTGAGCCTCTAAGGGGTTTGGTGAGGAAGGGGCTGCAAGGCATCCTCGCTGGCGCTTGGCTGCTGCGGGCGATGGAGAAGAGAGGTGTGAGCGCTGCCAGAGGGCTGCTCTGAAGGCCAGTTACAAGTGGTGTCTCCCAGGGCTCAGTGCTGGGTCCAGCTCTGTTCAATATCTTTATCAATGACCTGGGTGAAGGCATTGAGTGCACCCTTAGCAAGTCTGCGGACACCACTAGGATCTGCTGGAGGGTAGGGAGGCTCTTCAAAGGGATCTGAACAGGCTGGACTGCTGGGCTGAGACCAACGGCATGAGGTTTAACAAGGCCAAATGCTGGTCCGACACTTGGGGCACAACAACCCTAAGCAGAGCTACAGACTAGGAGAAGCCTGGCTGGAAAGCTGCCTGGAGGAGAAGGACCTGGGGGTGTTGGTTGACAGCCGACTGAACACAAGCCAGGAGTGTGACCAGGTGGCCAAGAAGGCCAATGGCATCTTGGCTTGGATCAGAAATGGTATGACCAGCAGGTCTAAGCAGGTTATTCTCCCTTTGTACTCAGCACTGGTGAGAAGGCATCTCGAATGCAGTGTTCAGTTCTGGGCCCCTCACCACAAGAAGGATGTTGAGGCTCTGGAGCATGTCCAGAGAAGAGCAACAAAGCTGGTGAAGGGGCTGGAGAACAAGTCTTATGAGTAGCGGCTGAGGGAACTGGGGCTGTTTAGCCTAGAGAAGAGAAGGCTGAGGGGAGACCTTATTGCTCTCTGCAACTACCTGAAGGGAGGTTGTAGAGAGGAGGGAGCTGGCTTCTTCTCCCAAGTGACAGGGGACAGGACAAGGGGGAATGGCCTCAAGCTCCACCAGGGGAGGTTCAGGCTGGACATCAGAAAAAAAAAAAAAATCACAGAAAGGGTCATTGAGCACTGGAACAGGCTTCCCAAGGAGGTGGTTGAGTCACCATCCCTCGAGCTGATTAAAAGACAGGTGGATGAGGTGCTGAGTGGCATGGTTTAGTGTTTGATAGGAATGGTTGGACTTGATGATCCAGTGGGTCTTTTCCAACCTAGTGATTCTGTGATTCTGTGATTCTGGGCTAGCGAGGTCGGAGGGGTGAGAGCCAAATCCCTGACGGGACACTGAGGCATGGTGAACTGTTGCCATGCCCTGGTGCGTGAGAATAGGATGGACACTGTAAGGGGAACAAATGCTTGGCAAAGACAACCCGAAGCTAAGGGAGACACACTTCACAGTAGCGATTTTTTTCTCTGCTAATGCTTTCACCCTCAAGGGTGTAGAGTCCTTGAGGTGTATGTTGGGGAAGGTCCTCTGTTACCTTCTTAGGGTTTCCACTGAAAAGCACTATCGAACCCAAGTGTCAGAGCAGCAGCACTGGCTACAAACTGCTTGTAAAGGAGACACGTGAGACAACAACCACACTGCAGTGAGGTTCATAGGCTGATAGGAGGTCAGAGGTCAGCTGCAGCCGTTTTAAACAAGTCACTCTCCTGAAAGGCGCTGGGCTTTTTTACTGCCTTGCCTGCATGTAACTGGAATTTTTGTTTCCCTTCTCAGCTCAATCTCTTTGCTTCACTGCTCCACAGCTATTATGAACTCCTTCAGCTGTTGATATGCTTCAAATGTACCGACACTGCCTAAAAAAAAAATCCCCGAGGCAAAGTTTTAGGAAATTGGTCAGAGTCTTAGAAACTGAGTCATTGGGGATAGGCTGAACTTTGCTTTTTTATTCCAGCTGCCTGCTGTGTGCTTGTCAGATGGGGATTGGACTGAGAAAGGGGTCTTAGAGTTCAAATGCCTTCCCTGCTGCAGTAAGGTGGAGCATGGCACAGGATGCAGCTTATCATATATGACAGATGTGTGTATCAGGGGTCTCCACTTCCCTCTCCCATGCTGTTTGCTCAGCCCCCTGCCTTTCCCGGCACATGCTGCATGGAGAGAGACTGGGGTAGGATATGATTTTCAGACCCATTAACAGCTCTTTAGCCTGTTAAAGTCTGTGTCGCAGGACATATCCTGCTGATTCAGCAGTAAAGGGCACTTCCTACCTCAGGGGGAAGGAGAATACAAAAGATAAATCTCCTTTGCCTTAGGAGTCACTATTTACACTTTTCAACTCCATGTGAAATTATAACTTCAGCTGTAACAGAGTCTTTGCTCCATTGTGGATGCTATGAGAGGTTAGGGGTAGAGGGAACCTGGAGGCGTAAGCAGATAAAAAACCTAAAAAGTTACTTTTGTGGCGGGGAAAAGGAGGTTTTCAAAGATCATTTAAGAAGGTTTGAAATGTATCCGCAACTCCCCCAAAATGTATTCCCATGCCCCCCAAATCCTCTTTCTAATGTTGTTATCAAACACTCTACCCAGGGGTTGTTAAAACACCAAACCACAGCTAATAGTCATTTGATAATTATAATTCATGGTACACATCAATAAAAGACACAATGTTCTCCACGAACATCCTCTTGCTACAAGAGTTGACAATATTAATTTATTTTGATTTGTACTTCTAGAGGGATGCAAAAGATGATTTTTACATGAGGAATGTTTCTGTTTGGAAATATTCTGAACAGGAGCTTGGTAGCCTCTTCTTGGCTATCCTGACTCACCTACCCACAGTGACTGTGATTCTTGGGGGCAGAGGAAAGGACCTTGATTTTTTGGCATGTTGCTGATATCCTTCAGGGGACCTTTGGCTGAAGTAACCAAATTGTATGAGAGCTGCTTGGAGTAAGGATGGTGTTGTAGGAACATGGAGGTGTGTCTGCACGGAGAGAGGGAAGGCACTGAAAAGTAATGCAGAAGGAAAATTTTCATGGATATTTTTCAGCCTTGGGCACTCAAGAGGAGGCTGAGAAAGGAAGGAAATAAGAAAATCAGCATATCACGAGGCAAAGAGAGCAGTGACATTTTACAGCAGTCGGAGATCTCCACCACAGTGTTTGTACTCCTTTCATGTGGTGCTATCAGAGTTCTTTGCAAGGATTTATTATCATGTTCTCCCAGACAGAAAGCAGACAGCCATCCTGTGACCCACATCCTGAGTTTTACAGCCCTCCTTGTCCTGTGCCATCTGGGATATTTATAGTGTGACCCACCACTGGGAGAGCAGAGAACTTCCTTTATACTCTAAACATTATGCTACAATAATAATGAGAAACTGGGACAAATGACAAGCCTTCCTGCCCACAAAATGTCACAACCCTGCCACTTCAAATGACGCAAGTTGGCTAGGGCACCATGCTGTTTGCTCAGCAAGTTTCAGGTTACTGGCTGTTTAGCTCCTATGGTGAAACTGAGGCTAAAGGCTGTACCTATGGTTCTTATTTGAAAGGGTTTAAGCAGGCAGCTGGCTTTCTTGCTTTCTGCATCACCCCTCTGTTGTATGACACTTGTGCAGGCTGTCATTAGCACATCACTGCATTAATGGTGGAGACTCCCAGGGGGCTGGATTTATTGTTTATTTGGGTTTTTTTTCCCCCCAAGAAAGGGAGGATTCAGAGCAAGGGAGAAGAGAGATAACACAGCTTTAGTTGAACCTGGGCATGCATACTAATTTCTAGGGCTGTGAGAGGTCAGTAGGAGAGATAAAGAAGATGAGGTGTGTGTAGAGTAAGATAAGAGATAAGGGTCTTATGCGATTAGTCAAGGGTCAAGATGTGTGGGGTAGTGTGGCAAAGGGTAGTGAACTGGTGGCTCCCCAGTTAGTGGTAGGAAAGCCCTGCAGCTAGGAGGGTTTCTGGTTGACTTAGCAAGAAACCTTCTGAGTAAGGGCTGAGCAGTATCCACTCAGGGGCACTGCTGCCTCTGCGTTTTCCCACTGATTTGCTTGGCAGACCAGAGCGGGCCTGAGTGCCTATGGATTTGTCTGGAGAGAGCATAGACTATGTTGGCCTGTGCCTGTCCCTATCTGGTGGCAGATAGCAGAACATCTGCGTGCCTGAAGCCTATAATGGAAGTACTGGCCAGGTATCATTCAACAGCAAAAGTGAGTGACTGTTCCCTGCTCATGTGGGCCACCATCAAGCTTCATACAGCTGCCCTTCTCTTTGCAGAGAGGGTGGGTGCAGGTAGGTGGGGACAAGTGCAGAAAGGTGTCTGCCCTCATACCTTCAGCTTTCCTACTGTACTGCATGTGTAGGCCCCCCAACACAATGGTCTGCCTCACTTTGAAGCATCAGGTCTTAGGGTAACAGGACAGTTTTGTCTCAGGCACCCTGGGGACATTTTTTCCTACTGTAGCTGAGAGCAAATGGGCCAATTCTGTTACATATACAGCTGCTTCTGGAAAGAGTAATGAAGAGCCCAGAGAAGGGCTACAAAGATGATCAGAGGGCTGGAGCACCTCCCATAGGAGGACAGGCTGAGATAATTTGGGTTATTCAGCCTGGAGAAGAGAAGGCTCCGAGGAGAACTTATAGTGACCTTCCAATACCTGAAAGGTTTACAAGAAAGCTGGGGGGCGGGGGGGGGGGTGGGGAGGTGGGGGTGGGGACTGTTTGCAGAGACTTGTCATGGTAAGACAAGGGGCAATAGGTATAAACTGGAGAGGGGCAGATTTAGACTAGATATAAGGAAGAATTTCTTCTCTGTGAGGGTGGTGAGGCACTGGCACAGGTTGCCCAGGGAAGTTGTGGATGCCCCATCCTTGGATGTGTTCAAAGCCAGTCTGGATGGGGCCTTGGGCAGACTGGTCTAGTGGGAGGTGTCCCTGCCCATTGCAGGGGGTTTGGAACTGGATGATCTTTAAGGTCCCTTCCAATGCAAACTATTCTATGATTCTATAATACATATGTAATATGCATTATACATCAAGCAGGTGAGGAAGGAAAGGGCACAGTGAGATCAGATTGGTTGGATAATGAAGAGAAAAGGAGAGTACAACTGCTGCAAAATAATTCCCATCTTCAGCCTCCCCAATTCTGCCAGATATTTGTTTCACATGCTTGTTGGTAACAACTAAGAAGCACCAGGATGAATCAATTGCTTCTACACAGCAATGCTTGTGAGCATGACAGCAAGGTCTAACCTGCTTGTGGGCTGGTGGCAAACAATAGAGCTGCCCATTCTAGCCATGAGCAGTCTACAGTTTTGCCTGAAAAAAAAGGGTATTTCTTTAATATTAACTTGATAATGCAGCTCTCTTGAAGTCCTGTCAGCACAGATACAGATTATGCCATTCTTTACTGCAATGTAGCCAAAGTAAACAATGCCAGTGCCCTGTCAACTTTGCAAAGGGAGTAGAGAATACTAACATGGAGTGGAAAATGCTCTGGCACCATAGGTTTACCCAGTGCAGATGGATGGCTGCCAAGCAGGAAAGGAGGAATCAACTCTCCAACAGAAACAGAATATACCCTAAAGGTAGCAAACAAATAGAATGTAACTTGGAAATGAGTGACCTACAATCTATGCTGATCTGAGAAAGTGTGGATGTGGAAGGCTATTCTTCCAATTCCTGTGCCTGATGTTGTAATAGGCCATTTACAGCTTCAGGTTTTGAAGTAGCAGTCCACTGGAGAATGCTGCAGCCTTTTAACACTTCACCAATACATCCATTTTTCTCAAAGGCAAACATCTGAGTAGCTCTATTTTTCTCCATGATAACATCAACAACATGACAAAGGAGCATATCCATGCAAAATCTTTATTTGGAAAATGTCTCCTCTTGAATAAGCACCCCTCCAGTTTACATGTAAGACCAGAAACAGTACTTGCATTGTGCAGAAAAAAAATATAAAGAAAATTCTTAAAACATATTAGTCCTCATATATCATATAAATAGTATTGTAACTGCTTGTCCTTATTCCCTCTCTTTTTATACCTCTAAATCTGACTTTGGGCTAGTTAGAGCAGAAAACCATAGCAATGACGTAGTATTAGTTTTGGAGACAGGCCACAGTAACTGGGAACTCAGTGTGCTGAGTATCTTCATTGTCTGAGGACAGACACACAGGGATATTGATATACTGTCCAGCATATATATCTCCTTGTTTACCTTCCAGGTTAGGAATGGCTTTTGGAATGATTCTGATTATTCTCACTGCTGGTCCAGAGCTCAAAAGAAGGCTGAGATTGCTTTTGTTGAGGGTGGAAAGTTCCTCCTTCATTTTATAATCTGTAAACTGCGGTTTCTCTTGGCTGGGAAAATTCACTTTTATTTCTAATCTTAGCCATGTGTCAGTCAATTCTGACTTAAGTTCCCTTCACCCTCTCCCTGTTGTGCAGCTCTACAAGCCATATTGCAAACATATTTTTCAGCATGGGTGGGAGGTAGCATTGTGGTTTGGGGCTTTGCTATTGATATCAGGATTTCCCTCTTTCTTTGAAACATTTTTTTTCTTTAAAAATAGAGCTGATGGCAAACAGCTTTCATTTAGTCCTCAGGGGAGATTCAGTGAACATTTTGATGCAAATCTGAATAAGACTTAAATCACAATTACCCAACTTTTCTAATGGATACAATGAATTATTCGTCATCTTGTGAAATCTTAGGCTTGATCTTCCATTTGGACTATGTAGAAGAATGGAAGTTTAAACTTTGTAGACTCCACTTGTAGCTAAATCTCACTCCACTAAATTAAGACTGCAGCATCATGGCTTATTACCAGTGAAAGGAAATTAGGGGATCATTTGATCATCAACCAAGAAAATACTAACATCCTCCAAAAGGATAGCTTTACAGAAAACATTCTAAAAGGTAACAAGATGTCAATCCTTTCCATTCCTTCACTTCTACTTTTCTCCCAATAGCACTGAAGAAAATGCCCAAAAAGAAGTTCAAGTACTCTAAAAATAGCATTCATCTGGCTGTCCATGTGGGAAAGTCAACAGAATGTTGACCCTAGATATTAATATTGATTTATTATATTAAAAATACAGAATTATCTTACTACACCATGATATTTATATGTAGATAAGCTTGATGGGACTGGTCATTTTCAAGGAGTGACAGATTAATCCTTCTACTTGATCACTTTAAGTACATGATGACCTTCATGTTTTTCAAGAGTTACTGGGATGCTTCATACACTGTTTGCTCCCAGCATCAGGAGTTGAGCCAAGGAAACGTGATTATTTTGACAGGTGATAGAGTTGTTTGCAGTAAAGACTCACCTGCTGTAAAACCTGTGGTGTGAAAAACAGTCCTACTTATGCCTAGGGAAGGTGTCTTTGAGTTAGGAATTGACAAATGATGCTTAGTCAGGCACGACTCCAGGCATTCAATGACCAGTGATCTTGAGTGATTCAAAGGGATTTCCCTCCCCACCCCACCCTGTTTAGCTATGTGGGCAGTGGGATTTGAAGCACACGGCTGAGTTCTTCTCAGACCACACTTCTGTGTGTTTCCAAATGGCTCTAGCAAGGAGACTGAAGTGAGAACGGACAACAGCGATTCTTCGTAGAACCAGACTCGCAGCCCATGCCGAGGGGAACCGCGGGAGGGAGCGCTTTCCCCTCCAAGGACGGCATCGAGCAGCACCTCCCACCTCGCCCGCCGCTCCTCTCGGGGAGCGGGGCTGGAGTCGAACGGCTCAGTGGGCTTGAAGCTCTCAGTGACTCTTCTCTCTCAGACAGAAGATAACAGCCTGAAACTTTTGTGTTCATTGTTTACCTTCCTGCCACCTTAGGATTGCTACCAACTGCTTTTACTGCCACTGACCCCTTAGGCTGACTGTCCATTCTGGATTTCCCCAGGGTAAATGGGGAGCTGCCAGGTTCCCTTTAGCTATCCCCATTAAACACTTTTAATGTTTAAAACATTTTTAATGTTTAAATGTATAAACCAGGCATGGTTTCTTTTGCATGAATTTCTGAGAATGCTGTATCTTCCCAGCCAAGCCCTTTGATAGCCTGTCACCCATCCCCAGCTGCAACAGTACAGCAACAGCACGAGCCGGAGACACAACATTTTGTAACGCGATTTCTGAGGTTCTAGCTCTGCTCTTCTTCCAGAGAATAAAGTGAAATGCACAGTTCCACACTGCTGTCCTGCAGTCACACGACTGCATTGCAGAAAGCACTGGAAACAGACTGCCACATCCTCCTCTACATCTGATACTCAGCCGAAGCTCTTGCCATTGCCATTACCAGTAACAGCTGCTGCCATGACAGTTTTATGTACCCATTGGGCACTAAAAGCCACCATTTACTGGCTCATAATACATCTGGAGCTTTCTCTTGACTGCTGTTTGCAACTGGGAAAAGGTATCTGGAAAGGTGCTCAGCTATTGTACCATCCAGCCTGTTCTGAGAGCTGCCTTTTTAATTACAGCACAAGTACTGCAGAAACACTGAGGCATAATAATTCATAAAACTGTACTCCACAGAATTCCCAGTTGCCTGTATCATAGTATCAAATGAAACAACCAGCGTTGCTGAAGGAATACACTATTTTTAGAGCAGTACCAACTCCAGTGTTTCACTCATACTACTGTCACATGCTACTGCTTACTAACTTTCTAGATTTTAATTTCTCATTCTCAGTGAGTAAGACCTTCCCTGTAATATTACTGCTTCAAAAAAAGGTCTTGGCTGTTTATATGCAGTGGAAAAGTAATTAAGTGACATGACTGATGAAACAGACATGTTGCAGATTTAATTAATCCACTCCTCATGAGAAGAAAATAAAATGCCCAGGCAACTTGTTGCAGACATAGGAACCAAAGGTAGCAGGCCTGGTTATATGGGACAATTTACAGTTCTTCAGGAACCAGGGATAAATTACAACTTTCAAGTTACTGCTGGGCATCTCAGCTTTACTAGTTAGTGGGATGATGAGAGCGGAAGCAGTTCTTTTTTAAGAACTGCTTTTTATGGGCAGAACTGAGGGAGAAGAGAGGGGCAATATTTTTTTCGTAGCTATTTCCCAGCCCCTAGATGTCCTAGACAGTGATGAAAAAAGGTGCATATAGTAAGACCAGTGGAGCAGTTTGTCAACAAGTACTGCTACACAGCATGCACAAGAGTTAATAAATTATAGACCACATCTTCTTTTCAAACAAGCTTTAAATAGTCCATATGTAACAGAATCATGTATTACAGACAAGAAATTCTTGCTGCCAAAACACAGGATGAGTGTTTTTCCTTGTAGTTCTTTCTGAATTACAGACTAAGGAAAAAATACTCCAAGAAATTAGAGGATTTTAAAAAATAAAATTATTCTAAAAACCAGAAAAGGCCAGTAGAACAGACCGGTGAAGTACGTGAACAAGTCATCAGAAGAATGTTAGTACACAGGTACTTACAAAAAACCACACAGGAGTGAACATAAAGGCTTTAAAGATACAGATACTATGCAGGCTAATTCAGAATTAAAGAGCAGAATGCGTAGGCTTTATTATAAACTCTGAAATTCATGCATTTGTGTGTGCAGATAAAATACACTTAAAGCCATGTATTTAAATGCCATCAAGGAGACACCTGAACCTCCTTCCCAGCAACTTCAGTTGACTTCAGGGAAGAATTAAATCCAGTTTTATTTATTTTTATACACTGGCCAAATCCAAAGCCATAATGTGTAAATGGGAACAAAGTAAAAGAAAGTAGCCAAGAATTTTTCTGAGCTACTCAGAGGCAAAGTCTCAAACCCACTTTTTGGTCATCACCATCAGTGGAATGTAATGGCAGCAACACTAGCCTGGACAGTTCTCAGGTGTGTTTCAGAA
Organism: Clamator glandarius; assembly: GCA_033459285.1. Classification (NCBI taxonomy): domain Eukaryota; kingdom Metazoa; phylum Chordata; class Aves; order Cuculiformes; family Cuculidae; genus Clamator; species Clamator glandarius. Next base: position 3,279,052 of record JAUNZM010000559.1, read on the forward strand.
AGTGACTCCAAGGGTTCCAAGGGCTGAGTATGGAAAAATAGAAATTAACCTTGTAGTACATACATACATACATACATACATAGGTGGCTCTTTTCAGAAGAAAATAAAGTAGCACTACTGACTATGTGGCGATATGGAGTGGGCATTAGGATACACAAGTGAAATCTGCTTGGGGCATCTTCACTCAGAGGAATAATTCTTCTTAAAATATAATAATAATAATAATACTTCTTTATACTTGCCACTTGTTAGCAATTGTTTACATCATAGAAAAATAGATAGTATTTTGTAACAAGAAATATAGTTACTTTGTTAAAATGGGCTATTTTAAACCAGCTACTATTCTTTCATATAAAGAATTTCTAAACAGCAAAACAAAAACAGGTAATACTGAGTGCAAAACAGCCAGTGGTATACTTTGCATTGGTTTGAAACATTAGTTGCCAGCTACTATAATTACACGTTCTGTACACTGTACTACAAAAGTCTTCCATCCTTCAGAAGCTTTGGGAGTTTTGCTTTTCTTCTCTCTAGGTGGCAATTAAGTATTTAATCTGAGTAAATTCAAACTCTAGAAGTAAGAAATAATTTCACAATCAGTCTTTGCCACCATTCTCTTGCATTCTTTCCTCCATGTAGTGCAGTAGAACTTTCTACTCATGGCCAAAAATCCCTTAAGTTAAACAAAGTTTAGACTGTAGGTAATCTAAGTTTAGCTTATAAATTCACATTCTTTCAAAAATCAGTTCACTAATCTCCCACGTTTACATTTACACCAAAGAGAAAGCTCAAAAGCCTCACATCATGCATTTCATTGTCCCCAATGAAGACCGAAATAGAGTTCCGATAAAAACTCTTTGCCAATGGTAGGTATTATGTCTTAACATTACAAAGCCAGATGGTTCCAATGTAGAAGTCAGATTTTTCTGCACTCTCCACAAGCTTCAGATATGAATAGCTAAGTCCTAGTGGCAGTGGTAAAGGCATTATCAGTACACCATGAAAACCACAAGTGGAGGCAATTCCCACACATCAAAGAACAAAACACAAACAAAAAGCACCCAGAAAAAATATCACTGACACATTCTTAGTAGAGCAGAAATCTCTCTGTTCTCCTCTTCATTCTTCTCACACTTTTTCAACTTTGGTGGGGTCATAGATATCTGAAAAAAACACAAGAAGACTCTGTTAACAATGTATTATGAAATCTATTCAGCTTAGCTAGCTGCAGAAATAAGATATCTTTTCCCCCAGTTTTTACTAAAAGAAAGAAGCTTATACTGGATTTACAGCCTTAAAGTTACATACTACGTTCCTGACCCAAATTCTGTATTTATACCAGTGTAATTCAGCTGCAACTTGGATCAAACACATGGAGACAGAATTTGGGAAGCCTTGGGTAGGTAGGAAAAGTGCATTGAATACTGAGTGATTACTTCAAGCTTGGCAGATGCTTTGACATGGAGAGAAAGACATAAGGTTTACATACACACACACTCCTTGTACTGAACACTAAGGACAAGTAAATGCTTGAAGCATCCTAGGAGGGTATTTAAGGCTGGCTGAAGAAGTGATGATGCATCCAGTCATCAGGGTCTTTTAATTTGATTGCAAATCCTTGGTTTCAGATTAATTCAACAGAATACAAGAAAGCACAGCTGTGTTACATCACTACGCTTAGACTGCCTCACTTCAGTCTGCAAAACTGCAGCTCAGGTTTTGAATGTTACTCACTAAAAGACTGGACTGGCTTACTGACAGTGGTCTTCATTTTCAGCCTACCTCTTGTCAGTTCACAGGACAGACCACACTTTGTTTTTCTTTTCCTGAAGCCCCAAGGATATTCTTCTCTTAGATTTTTTTAATTGGATTTATTCCAACATTGGCCACAAAGTGAGCAGATATGAGCCTTTTCCTTCACGCTTATGACTCTGGGATAGGATTGCAATGAAAGGTCTTTTCCTTCTGAGATGTCTGACATACTCTAGGCTCCTTGGGATGAACAATCATGGTGTGGCATAACAAAGGTTACCCACAGATGAGTATGTAGGCACACAGGGGCCTGGACAAACTGGCACTGCAGTCCGTGTTACTGTGTGCTCCTTGTTGGTCTTATGCAATCTGGGTATCTGTGCTAACCTTAAACGTCCCTCACATAGGCTGTACTCCCACAGCTTTTGCATTTAAACAGTTGAGCATGGAAATAGTTGATCACAGAAATATCACACTCTGGAGTAAAACATTCACATTCAGGACTTTTATGTTGATGTGAGTGAATGTCTTCATTCAAACAAGCATAAAAATCCTCAAAGGGAAATTTTTACTCCTGTGCACAAGTGTCCATCTGCAGCATCCAGAATCATTTCGAAGGAAAACTGGCTAAGAAATGATTTCTGGATTTGGCCCCAGTGGTTGGATTTCTGGTGCAGGATCCTTTATCACTTCTCTTGCCCACTCTCCTCCAACTGTTAGGCCAGCCAAGAAAGGAGTCTGCGCCAGAAACACCTCAGTTTTCAGAATTGCTTATTGCTATTCAGCCTCTTCTGGCATTTCCAAACATCAAGAACAGACACCACATGAATGCAAAAAAATCAAGAGGAAAAATCTTTTTGAGGGCTAGTGCACTCCATGATAATGCTGCATCTTTCTAAGTTTAATGCACTGATGGTGTGGGAAGATGCTTCTAACGCAGCAACATTTTTTTCAGTTGTAAATATTTTGCCACCTAAACTGGTAGAACATAAAATAAAGGTGAACTATTCTGTGTGAGGTTGACCTAATAACAAAAATGGATTCACATTTCAGAAACCTGGTTTTCCTAAGGTCAGACACACTAACAGAACTCCCCACAGAATTGCAGGCATTCACTGTTTCAGGGAGTGGGCAGTGGGAGTAAAGCAGGCAGCAAGACAGGGAGCCTCCGCATGGCTCAGTTCATTCCTTTAGAGCTTACCCACACCCTCAACACCTAAACGAAGGACACAAAAGGGCCAGACTTCCAGGATATATCGTGGTTCTGGGGGACACACTGGCTTTTTAGCACTGATACAGAAATGTTTATTCAACGCTTGGTTAAGCTCATTGAAATGCTGTCTACAGAAACAAAGCCAGATCAGCAGCCTCACAGAAGCAGTCCTCAAACAGCAAAGGAGAGAAGACATCCAGTGCATTTGGGAACATTCAGAGGTATTTTTCTAATGCCAGTATTTGCATAGTAAGATGAGCTTCTTCCACCGAGTTTCAGCAGAGCTCTTACTCTGAGATGACTGTTCATCTGCCAAGTTGCATTATACATGTGAAAACCTGTTTCTGCTAAGAGCTCCAGACTCTGTGATAGTCCCAGTCTGCAGTCATAAGACTAACATCGCCCTACCTCAATCCAAATAGAATGGTCTTTAGCAATATTTACTCTTTAAATGCAACAATTACAATGGTCTTCCAGGATCAAGTCTCTTTTTAGCTTTCAAGGGTACCAGGTGAGCTAGTCTGAAAGTTAGAGTGAGAGTTAATAGACGCTTCTCTATAAACATCAATCTTCAGTCCTGCCCCATTAACCTCAGGTGAAAATCTTACAGCTGTCAACAAATCAGAGTCTCTTTGGATAGGAAGAAGCCACGGGAGGAGATGCCATCCCTCCCCATGTGAGTGTGGGTTACCCTGCGGTACTGGATGTGCAGAGCAGGAAGGGACATCCACACTATTCAGATGTAGAGAGGGTTGTTACAACTGTGAGGGAACTGCTGCAATGGGAACACACCACAGAATGCAGGTGCAGCATTGTCAGCAAGAAGGATAAATTTGGACCTAATTTACTGCAGAATGACTCTCCAATCTGTTTTGATACATCCCTGAATTTATGTCACCACAACAGTTATTTTCTTCACTCCAGCAGAAACCCTATGGGAGGAAAGCATATGAAAAGCATGTGGGGTGTACTAGATCTGTTGGGTACAAGGAAGCTGAATTAGCCTCTTTGGAAAATCTGGTCTAGATAAATACAGTTCAGAGCAGAAAGAGACATGGAGCTTTGGGTTACAGAAATAAAACACAATGGGAAAGACTGCAAGATTGCAGGAGCCGATACTTGAGAGCTCATACAAATATTTTTCTTCAGATGGAAATACATAAATCCAGTTTAAAGTATGCTCCGTTTAATTTCAGTCTCCTTGTACTGGAAAACTGTGAACAGATGTATTGATGAGATCTAATGACTAACCAGTGCAGATTTCAAGGTACAGTGTCAGCTGTTACAGAGAGGATGGAAAAAGGAAGGAGAAGATTAATATTAATTTAACAACTTTCATGCCATACATTTGGTCACTCCAATTAATTTAATGGACTAAACAGGTGGCCTGGGAGATTTATCCCCTTACACAGATCTATGGCAACAACTTATTTTTAGTTGTTCAACACAATGCCATATGAAGACAGTTTTGAGGCAAGAACAACTCATGTTGCTTTGGGGATGCTTATGGACTACACAAGTTATACATTTTTTATGAGACATGAGGAACACCAGAAAAAAAGGTGTTCACTGAAAAAGTCAACCTTGCATTTGACCCGGGGATAACAATTATTCTCAACATCTGATCTGGAAAATATTCATGAGAATTTTACAGGCCCCTTAATGCAGCCATTTCCCAGAGGCTTCACAGCAGAACATCAGATTTTTATTTTTAGTTTCTTCTGAACTCTGATATAGTACATGTCTACTTAAGGATTAGAGAGGAAAAAATGGGTATTCAAGGAGAGGCTATGATTAAATCACCACGAGTTCCGACACACTGGCACTTTGAACATCACTGCTTGAAGCTGGCCATTCCCTGAAACAATTAGACAGAGATAAGACCTCAAGGAGTTCTCCAGTCTCTGTGAATGAGTTTCAGTATCACAAGTGAGTTTTACAGTAACTTCTCCTAAAATGGGATCAGTGAACACTCATGTCATCTCTTCCACAGGGAGAGCAAAGGGGGTGGCAACCAGACGGGGGTAGTACCACCTGCAGTGTGTTACTATTTGAGTAGCATTATGTGGGCACAAGCAAACCGATCATGCCCATTACATAAGGAAACTGTACCCACTTGGATCTCCCATAATAGTGACTTACCTAAAGAAAAATCTCTGTCCATCTTCTTCTTGTCCATTCCACCTAAATATCCATTTTCACTGAGAGAGATAACACGCTTGGAAACAGACCCTGAGCTTGCCAGTTTGCTTCCTCTCTCCTCTTTCACCCTTGACAGCTTCTCCTCATCCACTTCCTCTCCCGAGTCTACGCTCTTAATGCTCAGACGTCTCATCCGGGACACAGAGTCAACTTCTTTCATTCGCACTAAGCGATCCATGACAGTCCGGCTCGGTGGAGAAGTGAGCTTGCCTTGGAGAGTCTCTATCACTTTTGAGGTGCTTCTCACTCTCTTTTCTGGATGCGGATACGCAGCTGACTTGCAAACCAAGTTCTGGTCCTCACGTTGGCTGGGACTCATAGGTTTTTCAGGAACTTGCTCAGCTACCTGTGGTTTAGCGTTGGCTTCCTGATGAGTGGTCTGGCATTCATCAGGGTATAAAGATTGCCCTCCTGCTCCAACAAAGAAAGCACTCTCTGTCCAGCCACACTTTCGTCTGCCTTCATAAGAACTATCTTTTTTACCTTCTTTGTCACTTACTGCATTCCCCACTGATGACTCAAAGACCTGGGCACCATTTGCAGGGCTAGTGCCTGGGTGGTGCCCAACAGGGTCTTCTGGAAGGAGAGACTCCACTGCTATATCTATACCTAAAATTCTTGCAGCTCGTGCCTGCAACGACTCATTCACAGGGATTTCCACAGCATTTGTATTTGAAATGTGATCAGAATTGTTAGCACCAGGTCCTGGGGCTACATCAAGCCCCACTGACCTCAAATCTGGCTCTGAACGCCCTTGGTTCCTCTTCGTTAGAGACAAGCGTACCACTGAGCCTCTCTCTAATATTGTATCATTTGTGGGAATTGCACCTTTGCTCAGTTTAACAAAGTCCAAGTAATTTTGGTCTTCACTCATCTCCTGTAAGACAGGATTATTGAAAGGATTACTATGGCATGAACTGCTTGGGCTACTGGACAAAACTCTCTTGAGAGGGTCCACAGAAACTGGCTGCTTGCTTGTTCTGCTCTTAGCTTCTCCCATCCTCATTTCTGTTATCAGACTTCCATCTGCTGGCCTGACTCCTTCATTGCTCCCTCCTGGCTGTGAAGAGCCTTGAGAACCAACGCAGCCCAGCTCACCACCATGCTCTGTCCCCAAACTCCAACTTTCAGACTTACTTTTAACTCTCCCTGACTTAAATACAGGCACCTCTGGCATAATCGTTTCTGATTTCCCACCATGTTTTGGCTCCTGGTTTGACTTCTCATTTCTGGATGCCCTCCTCTGTGTAAGGGTACCTGCCTGCAGAGAAGCCGCAGCACTTTCCAAATCTTCTTCGCTGCTTGTACTCTCCTCCTGACCTTGCAACTCCTTGTTAAAACTTTCTAGCTCACTTATTGCATCCCAGGGACGGCGACTTACAGGCTTCAACAGGAACTGCCCAAACAGCTCTTTACTGTTGCACAGAGTCCTTGTTTCGCCCTTAACCACATCTCCTTTGAAAAGAAAACCATTTTCCCTCTCCTGGGCAGCCACAGGCTGGCTCTGGTGGGCTTTTGGGGAGGGGGACTGAAGGACTGAGGTGACAGTCCTAGAAAATGCACTGTTGCTAGACTGGCTGAGGTACATCTGACCCTTCATGCCGTAAGCACTTTGTCTGCAGCCTCTTTCATCAGAAGGGAACCCTGCCTGTTTTGACCCTATCGTGGATGCTGTACATACAGTAAGGTTTGGAGACAGCAGGTTGTTACTACCGGGCTGTCCAGGCTTTGCACTATGGAAAAATTGTGGGCTTTTGGGTTCTTCAGTAAAACTGGTCTGTGTCTGCTGGTCTTTGTACTGATCACCTGGCCAGGAGCCAGAGTATTTCAGCTCTCTGTGTTTTGCAGGCTGAATAAATCTGAGGTCATTCATTTGTTTGAACTCTTCTGGTCTCCACAGCTCTTGTTTTTGTAACTCATTTTTATTGGTCATGCTTCCTGTAAGCGCTTGTAACTCCAAGTCCGTTGAAGACATACTTAAGTGACTTTGTTCTTGCAAAGCCCCATTGTTATCGAACCCATTCTTATCAGGGCTCTGGGTTATGTTGTTGTTCCTATCTGTATCTGGCAGATTGGATTCCGATTTAACTGGGACAGAGACCAAACAAAATATAGTTTCATTCATTTTTTTCTTTGAACTCTTTTTGCTCTGCATCCCAGTTCCAGGTTCAATTTTTTTCACTTTTGTAACAGTCTCACAGGTGCTGTCCATATGTGAATTTCTTACAGCAAGTTTGCCTTTTGTGTACTCCGCACTGGCTTTGTTACAGGGGCTGTGATTAGTTGTGCTACAACTGTCTCTTTGGTCCATCAAGGCACAATTTTCCTGATCTTGGATGGATGGTGCCAACCACCTGTTGCTATGGGTCAAACTGTCAGAAGTTCTTTCTCCCTTTGCAATATTGGACAAGTTTGATGTATCCAAAAAGGCACTGTTGTACTGTACTTCAAGATCTCTCTCCCACAAAGCACCAGAACTGGGACTACATGCATTTTCAGTGTATTTAGTGCTGTCCTGCAGCCCTTCTGGTGGTGCAAGCTTAATATGTCGTATCCGAGGATCATCAAAGGGAATATACTGAACAGAACGCAGGTAGTCAGCAGGGCACCTTGCATGGCTTGGTTTCCCATGAGGAAGATGGTTGTCTTTGCAAGGGTCACTCTCCACTTCAGAAGTATTCACAGCTGGTTGTTGGCAGGAGACAACCTGCTGATCGCTGCTGGCATACGTGTCAGTGGTAGGCACTTCACTGAGGGGATGTGGGGTCACATTTTTGTGAGGTGGGGATTTGTAAGAAGGAGGAGGTACATAGACAGGGGGCTCCAAACCAGAGTCTTGAATGCAAGCATCTTGCCTTGGCTCATTAGCTTTGGCTAAGTAGGAGATGGGTTCGTCTTTCTGGTAGTGGTCCTGGAAACCCACAGTTTCTGCAGGGGTTCTCGTCCACCGCTGCAATTCATAGGATGGAGGCTTCAGAGGTCTCCCATACTTAGGTTTCACCAAGGGAAGGAAATGGCCTCCTGTTTCGGGGTGTTTGGCTTGTTCCACACTCAGTTTGGTTGGGGGATAGCAGGGGGTTTTAGTTACATTGAGTGAGTTGTTACTGTTGATCAGGGAGGGCATTTCCACACACCTCATGCTCTCTGGTGAAAGGACCCTTGGCAATGACTGTGATTTCCCCTTGTTATGTGTGCTCAGTTCATTGTCTCCCAGGGTGAGGGAATAAAGCTCTTGAAGCAGCTTCTCCCTGTCACCCTCGGACATTTGCCTCCCTACCTTTTTTGGCTGATTCCAGCTTTCCATTCCCAGACTTTGCCATTTGCAGTCACTGGGCATTTTGCAGCTCTCCTGCAAGCCGCTTCTTCTGACATACCCTGTGCCTGTCGCCACCTTCAGCTCACTCTCCTTGGGGTGCCGAGGTACCCCTGGGGCTGCAGGCAGGCCTTTCATTTCCATGCTGCCTTTCTGGGAATAGCTCAGGAGCACGCTAAAATCCTGTCCTCGTCTTCTCCAGTAGGCAAGGTCTTTATCAGTCTTGGGCTGGGAAGACCACGCTAATTGAGGTCTGTCATAAACCCTGAAAAAAGAAATGCAGCGTCACAGACAGTTTGCAGAGATGCCTTTTCTTTCCCTTATGGGTAAGGCCATTAGGAGGTCAAATGTTGAGTTATGCCAGTGGGGTTTGTGTAATCTATATGCAATCAGATGACTTCATGATTTTAATGAGAGGATTTAAAAGTCAGTCATTAACATGAGTAAAGGAAGGGATTGATGCATGTCTGGCATGTTATTAGCTGTGCAAAGCTGTTAGAAAGAGAAACAAGTGTACACAGTTACATGCTGTGAAAGCATGCACAGCCCTCCTTGACGGACACCAGAAAAACAGAAATGATTGTGTTGAACTTAGTTCTGCATTCCACTACATCAGAATCTATGGATATCAAGGGGACTATTGTGGTATGCACGTTTAATAGAAATCTAAAGCTAAAAAGCAGAGGTAAAGAGAACAAGTAGAGGGCTATTTCATAATATGTACTTTATAAGACACATGATTTGCATCCTAGAATAAAAGGTGAAACTAAACATGTAATTTCCAGCGTTGATTCTTCTTCACCTTTCCAAGGGAATTAATTTTTTCAGAGTGCTTAGGATGAAATGATATGTTCCACAACAAAGATGATATACCAGCATAGTTCTGATAATGATGGAACCAATATTAAAAAGCCAATATACCTCAAGAGAGGTAAAAACTCTTAAATATAAGAGAGGTTAACTTCAGTAATTTATTACTGAAATATGAAAGACATTAGACATTTTATTGTGGATAAGAAATTCAGAACACAGATTTACACAAACAGAACAGGTTCTTTGTGTTCTAGACAGACTGTAAACTGTTTCGTACATTGCTACAGATCAAAACTGGTGCCCTTCTGTATATAAATAGGTAATCTACTTGAACTATGTTTCACTATTCCTGTACCTAAGGTGTCCAACAATATATCTGACTTTATACTGTGTAGCTGCCACCAGCATAAGACTGGAAAGAAAAATCAAAATTGACAGAAATAGGACAAGTATGTAGACAGAACCCAAGAATTTCTTTCTTTTCCCTCCACCCCAAGGTGTATATATATATAAACAGTATTATCTGGCTCGTTTTTACTCAAAAAACGATCCATTTAAATAGTAGTTTGGGAAAACATAATACAATTCAAAATTTGGAATGAAAATTAAACAATCTGAATCCACAGTTATGTATATTAACTTCATCCTATAATAGTTTAAAAACCAGACTGGGATAAGGACCACCTTGTTCATATTAATTCAACTGAACTAAGACTTAACATCTGAACAAAATGTTCTGCTTTGAAGCGCGAAGTACAGTTTGATTCCTGAACCCCAGGAAGTAATAAGACATCTTCATTAATCAAGGAGATATAACAGGACACTTCCTGTATCGGAAATATGCTGCCTTCTTCCAGATTACCAAATCTACTTTAGCATCTCATCCGCATGCCACTATGGCCCCATTTGCATCTGTGTTTACAAAACGAGTTAAGAAATAGGATCTAGTAATAGTGAGGAGAGAATGGACAGATTGCTGTTTCTGTTTGATGTTGCCCATCATCATAGAAGAGAAATCATAGGAAATACAGAGTCATTTAGATTCCAAGATCAGAACAGACCTCTATGATTATTAAGTTTGACATCTTGCTCAAAGCAGGCTATCAGACAGCCATAAAAGGATTCCTGCTTCAATGGTAGCATGTCTTTTAGAAACACATCTAAAAATCTTCATCTTTGAATTTCCGGAGAAATTGTTGCAAAGCTTAATTCACCATTAAAAAAAACCAACCAAATTCTTATCAACCCAAATATAAAACCATTAGGAGAAGGAGCAACTAGCAGCACAGGAATAAAATGGATTGGCTGTTTAAAGGGTTTAATAGGAAATCAGGAATAGAGAAGAAAGCATTACCGGACTCTTTCCTAGGAAACCACCAAATCAGAAGAGTTTTGCTTAGTTTGATTTTTTAAAAACAAACAAATCCCAAGCTCCTACATTCATAAAAGTAAATTAGCCCTAAGTTAGGACAAATTCAGTTACAGAAAGGATCTTCTTCCATTTATTAAAAGTTATTTAAAAGATTACATTTATTTTTTTAAAGATTAAAATATTAAGAACTAGGCTTCAGTAATGAACTTCAGAATGTGACATAATCCACCATGTAACCTGTACTATGTCATCACTGCAATGTGAGTGCAGAAAAGACATTTAAAAGGAGGTATTTAGAGCATCGTAAACATAATCTTTTCTATGATCTACTCACAAGGTGGACAATAGCAGTATCTCCAGCTCTTGGCTCAGGTGCTAGAGGTGGTTACACAGACTACCTATATTGTGGGCCCCATAAACCTCTGGAGAGGACTGCGCAGCAGAAAGGGGATGCTTGACAATCCCCCCAGGGACCCTCCAACTTAGCTCCACCCTAAAGACTCCTTTGCTCCCAAGGACAGAGAGCAGCTCCTGCACACCTGCACACAGCCAGCATAGCAGGCAGGCAGGGAGGGAGGCGGGGAGCAGGCAGTGGGGCAACACAGCACAACCACACTGCTTGTAGCCACAGCTGCAGCACAGACTACCTCCTTCCAGGGCATATGAAACTTTTGGGTCTTGCAATCAAATGAAGTGGTGGAAAAGAAAGCATCCAGGAGCCACTCCAAGTTCAAAATGCTTCACGACAGCCTCAGCAATGCTACATCTCTAAATGGTGAAAACCAGTCATACTGAACTCTTTGCATCCATGATATATTATCAATGAAAGGACTGCACAGTCCCTCTTAGCAGCAGCTATTCTCTGACCATGCTACTACACAATTCTGTCTCACTCCATGATGTGCCAGTATTGACACATGAAGAAATGCATATCTGGCAGCTTGCAAGTGCTTCACAGCTGAGAGGGGTGCCAAGGATGGAGCTGTCCCACGGGACCAAACAGGAAGATTTATTTGCCACAGACAGAGCAGCCCATGGTACCAAGGATATAGATTTTAACATTATGTACTCTTTTCTAACAGGTCTGCTTCTAACAAATATCTTTTTTTGCTGTCATAAAGTGCTTTGAATTGATTCTATCTAAAATTATTCCAATGAATACCACTAAAAAAATAAACTATTGCTAGCTTTCTACGAATCTGCAAGAACTGAGGCCAATCATGCCCATCCTGCACCATCTGCATGACTGCATTTCACTGAATTGTCAGTCTCAGAGTAATGGGATGAAGGTACCCAGCACCCCCTGGGCTTGCGCCGAGCCACAGAACAGGGCTAGAAGTGAAGGTGCACAGCCCAGGCCATGAAGTCAAAACCCTGCAGAATGAGGCCGCTGCAAGGCTATCTAGCAATCATAAACCATGGGAGCTCCTGCCTCATTTCTGGCTGCCAGCATGCTAGTGGTATGTGAGTGCTACAAACACTGCAGGTCAGGGTGAGCAAGCCCAGGCAATGAGACAGACTTTGTTCCCAACAAGGAGGCACTGTTAAGAAACTTCCAGGATTTGGTAGCAAAGGGGGAAATTTTTCAGAGGGCTGTTATGGACACTGGCAGCTTCTGTTCTGTTTTGGGATCCTACCCTCACATTATCTCTTCCAAGCCTCAACACTGGGAAATACCACTACACTTTTCTAATTTTTCCATCAGTTAATCTCATTAATGATGCCATCTATTTATCTCTAAATTTGCTAGCTACCAACATAGTTCCTTCCACACAAATGCCTAAGCAAAGTGCCTCTTCTCTTCACTCAGAAGTAAAGCAGGAGGGAATTCTCCTTCTGTGAACCCTCTCATCTTTACCCATAGGGTCAGCTTTCCCATTTTCTTTGCCTTGTCTCCTTTTCCAAACTTTTACTGGGTGGCCTCCTAATGTTCAGTTAAGCATGGACAGCCAAGACAGCCTTCTCACTGTCTGCTCCCCCAGACTTTGCCTGAAGAACAATAGGATGGAGCAAAACTTCACTTCCCCACACTGCCAGGGCGTTGTTCCCCCTTTGCAAGAAGCAGCAGGCAGTGTGATGTGCCCACATACAGTTGCTAAGAAGCCTCTCTCCTCCTCCTCAGCAGGGATTGATCATCAGAACAGTTCCAATGAGTGGAAATAACAGCATCATCCCCTTCTGTCATGGAACACCCTGAGCCCTGCAAACTTGTCAGTGAAGGCAGCAATGAGGTGGGCAATATCACTCACTTCTGTGGTGTTTGGAGGGTAATGAGTTCTTCTACATCAGCAGTCTGAGCATGAGTGTGGAATAGTTAATTCCTCATCTGAGGACCCCGGTCATGCTCCAAATTGCTATGGAGCTCGTCAAGGTCTGTGAAGGTAGTTGGGACACAGACTGCCTCTCTTGGCCTTCTCCTGCCGCTGTTCCACACTGGGAGGGCAGCGCCAGGAGACAGTTGCAAGAAGCCTGTGATGTCCAAAAAGCAGTGTTTTCATGCATGACTTTGCTGGGTGGTTGTCCCCTCTTCAGGCCTAAATTGTCGCCAAGTCTCTGCAGTGTGCAGTTCCGTCCCAGCATGAGAGGAACGTGTTTCCTGTGGTGCTACAGAAAAGAGACAGTGAGACCAAAACCCTTGGTGGAGTTCACTATGGCCCACCCATAGCAGGCCAAAACACTCCAAAATGAGCAATCATAAAAATCTTCTCCTCAGTTTTAAAACAGCTGACACTTGCATGGCAGCCCTGTGCCTTGGCTGCTTCCCCAGGGCAGGGGAGTGGGCCTGGAGAGGCCTGTTACCCTGGAGCTCAGCAACCACAATGCAGGTGCTGCAGGCAGCTTGCTTAGGTCTGGTCCATAGAGCTCGCTCCTCCTTTTCTGTACCAGCAGGAGTGTGACAGCATCACACTCTGCACCACAGGTACCCTTTACATCTAGGGATGGCAAGAAAAAGACAGTTGATACAACGGTGTTCCCTTGTTCACAGTTGCTAGTGCCTGTAGTAGTTCCTGATAGGCTCACTGGGAATCTGTTTGCTGTAACAATAATAGTAAGAAAAGATTTCTACTTTTGTGACAAAGCCACTTGGAGGGCAGCATTCCCTATTTCATGGAGAAAAGCCACTTTTAAAAATGAAGATTTAATATTTAACTATGCTGTAGACTGACAGGTTTCACCCCTTACATTTTGAGATGTTGGAGAGAGACATTTAAACTGTGAGAAAGCATTATTTTGTATTAAGCCTACACTAGCAGTTAGATACCTCTGCCACGTCTGAGATATGGGGCAGATGGGTGAGCCCCCCAGATGCACCAGGACAGGTGGGATGCAGGAAGGCTGGAGCCCTTCTACCCTGCCATGCACCAACACAGGCTCTGCCTTACAGGGCCTGAGAGCAGCAGCACAGTTGTTGTTTCCAGTCTTCCATAGCCATATCGTCTTCACACCAGTTTTATTCTGTGCTGTGAACTCAGCCAAGCATCACCCTCTATGACACACTTGAGCACTCTCTTCCTCTGCTTCAAAACCTTTTTCTCTTTCATTCTTTTTCAGCATTTTTTTCTCGCTTTACAGTTGTCCAGTTTACTTCACCCAAAACACACCATGAAGGATCCTTCTTATTACCTTCAAACCTGTGTTCCCTCCTCCCTTCTCCAGAAGGTATAGCTCCATCTGGGGACCTTCACTGCAGCTGGGACCTGCTGCCACAGGACTGCATCACATCTTTTTCTGCTCATTATCCTAGCTGGCAGCCAGGAGCCATTCCTGCTCCAGGGAAGAGATATGAAGGGAAAGAGCGGATAAGCCTAGCAGTCAGAGACACGTGCCTGTGCCACGTGTTACCGAAGGTCTTCGTAAGAGGACAACCTCCCAAGGCGGCTGTGTTTTGCCCAGCTTTCAGTTTCAAGCCCATTCAGCAGGAGGAAGGGGCTTTTCCTCATAAACTATCGTCATTCTTAGGCTGACTTCCAGTTCTGCTCTAGTCCCTTTCCTTTGTTCATCTGCAGCGCTCAAATAGCCGTAGAACAATGGCCAAGCCATGGTGTGTACACACAGCTCTTCCTGCCCAGCCTGCCCCTGCCCCAGCACGCACGTACTCCACAGTAAGCAAGCCACGGTTGTACCAGCACATTTTATGGAGTGACTGCAACAGCTTCCACTGGGTTTGAGCTATTTTAAAAAGAAATACACAGGAACCTTCTCATGTTTACTCCATGACAGCAGCCTTAAAAAATTCGAGGAAATCTTCAGTGCATGTAAGGAACAGCCATTGAAAGCTGCACAACACTGAGCCTAAGCATGTGTGTGGTAGAAAAAGACGGGTTCAGAGTTTTTAAAAATGAAGAAGAGGAAGAGCTTTTGCCCCTTTTATTACTGTACTTGGACTAAGCTTTTCTAAGCCCATCAGAAAGGCCTTTCTGATACAGACCATACCAGTAAATGAAATTTCCCATACCTGGCCACTTCCCAACACCCTGGTATTCTCAAAGACCTCACTCTAGCAGAATGAATGGATAAGCCATTGCTTCATACAGGTTTCCTGTGCATGGAAATGATCACAAGTATGGGAGCAGAAAAAGATCAGAGAAAGATGGTGTCAAGGGTTAGATTCATGCTTAGACATCTGTCAGGACCAAAAGAAGGAGAAAGCAAAGCCATGGCATGATGCTGAAACTTACCCCCCTTCTGAAGTATGAAAAGTGGACAAACCCTGACGGTCATGGTGGTAACCAGCACCCGCTTGCCTCCCTTGTCTCCCATGGCTGCTTTCAGTGCTGCTCGAGTTGGTTTTCACCAGAGGTTTCTTGTTATGAGCTCCACCTCTTGATTCTGTCTCAAACCCATTCAACATTCTCTGAGCAGATCTGTTCCCTGTGATTTCATGCCGGTATCCACCATATCTGTTCTCATATGAACCAGGCGGATTTTTTGACAATTTGTATCCATGAGAAATCAGGAGGTCCTCAACACTGAACATATTGTGCTGGTTCCACTCACAGCTGTGCCATCAGAATGCTTTTTCCAGCAGGACCCATCACTGGAAAACAAAACCAAAAACAAACAGAAGGCTTCTTTAAACAAGGAAAACCATCTTTAATCAGCTAGTAGGTTGCTGAAGCTGAGAGTCTCATCTCCCAGCTTCCATCTTCCATTCTTACAATAAAACAGATGAAGGAAAGTGCATGCAGACACTGATGAATCATGTGCTGACCTTCCCCAGAGAATACACCTCCATGCACTCAGCCAAGCAGCAGATGCCATGCTGCTGCTGACTCAGTCTGTTTCACTGAAAAATTCACTGGTGATTGCAGCTTTCAGATTTCACTAAGAGATCTCAAAAAAATCTTTGCACTAGAGGCAAGCCCACAATTTGAGTCAGGCATTTCCTCAAAAAACAATTTTTCCCAAACACAGAGAGATGCGTTCTGTATTATGTTTTAAGTTGCTGTAGGAGGAGGGGGCTGGTTGCAGGGCAATATGCCTCTCCCTTCAGCTCTGCATATTCCAATTAAGGAAAAAATGTTCACATGAACAAGGACAAAATATGCATGAGAACAAAAATAAATTATGCAACCACATGAGAAACTCAGGTAAAGTCATGCAGTACCCCAGATGAACAGTCCTTTTTACAGACTACTTTCATTTTGGCCTGCTGGCCCGCTGGAAATCAGTAATCCTCAACTGGAATAATACAAACTCAAAAATTTTAAGTATGGTCTATTTTCACAGCACACTTCCACTCCATAAAATGACTGGAAACAACCTGAGATGCCCATGTCTACTGTGTCCCAATGATTTTCAAGCCAAAGGACAGGCAAGATTTTTCTTTCCAGTGACAGCCCTCAATTCTTCACTGACTATAGCAAAGATTCAGCAAACTGAATTAGTTGGCTGGAAACAATCTCTATTGTCTACGCCACTCTTGCAGCTTGTTACGGCAATTATGGAATGCCCATTCTTCTAGAGTTTTAAAATGAGTGGAAGGTAATGATTTATTCTGTAGGTTGTGCACAGCAACAAACCCATTGTGGTATATTCCTTCTTGCTTAAACTGTGTTACTAGAAGAAAGAAAGGGGAAAAAAGAAAAGGTGGATAAAAAAGAAGTAAACCACACTGAAATAGATTGATTATGTAAAACATAAAACACTCAAGATGATTTTCCCTGCATGAAGAGTTCATTTAACATGCCTGGTGAATACCGTGCATCCTTAGTAGTAGCAGGTCTTCCTGAGGGACAGAAGCCCAGCATTGGCAGCTGCTCAAAAGGACACAGATCATCTCTGCAAAGATCATGAAGACTAAGTACACTTCCTACACTGGGCTTTCTTGGGCAACAAGAAAGGGAAAACTCTTTTCACTGCTGTTTATAATAATTGCCTTTAGATAGAGCAACTGCTGCACTTTTATTAGTACAGAATCTCCCAGGCATTGTATAGGCAGGAGATGATGGGTTGGCTTAGCATACAAACCAATTTCTGTGGAGCAGCATTCCATTTATTAACGGCCACTTTGTGCCTATCCAGCACCCCATGCATATTCTGTTCCCACCCTGTCTTGTGGATGCTCTGCAGACTGCGGAGCCGGTATGACCCGCCTCTCTGGGCCAGTCTGGTGTGTGGTTCCTTGGCACACAGGGACCTACCAGCCACCTCTGCCCTGCACTGCCCACAGAAGCCACGGCATTTGCCTGAGGATAGTGTGAAAAAAACATGAACATATTCTATGCAGAGCCACAATTTAACTGGTAACCTGGAACGCTGCAGAAGTGGCTTTTCAACCTGAGAGCCTGCTGAGCACCTAAACCGGTTTGTCTCTGGAGCTTAATGAATCCCTTCTCCACACACCCTTTAAAAACAGAGAAAAAGTATCCTTTGATAGAAACAGGACTCCAAATTCCCAGTAAGTGAGCCAACAGTAAGTGCAAGCAGGCAGAAAGCATGGAGGAACAAGACCCTTCCCACTTGGAAGCAAGGGAAGGCTTTGTAGGTTATTTTTGAATGCTGACCTGAAAGGCTGATTTTCCATTCACCCACTGCCCTGGACTGTACAAGGCACCAGGTACAAGGGAAACAGCTGGCTGCTAGAGCTGTTCAGCTTCTAAGAAGAGAAAGATCCAATGTGACTACTATAAGCAGCAGAAAGCCCATCGTAGCACTCACACGTGCAAGGAAGAAATGGCTTTTCCTGATACTATTGTCAGACTGGGTTGGAGTACAGCTTAACCCTCTCTCTGCCACTCATGGCAGCCACAGTGTCATCAAAAAAGCAAAGGAGAGCGGGTAAGAAACCTCCAGTCCATGAGGTCTACTCTGATCCTACTTTTGGCAGTGGCAGTGAAGATAACGGGGTAAAAATGCACTATGAGGAACTGGTGTGACCATCTCCTGTTCTGCAAATTTATCACATGTGGAAAGAAGGAAAAACCCTGCAGTGCTACAGGCAGTAGAAAGGCCCAGTTGTGAACAGGACATTATAACTGTGCCCATTGCAGATCAGGAATGTGAACAAACAAGGCAGAGTAGCCAGCACCCCTCTGCCTGCTGAGGTGCCCTCAGCATGAAGACCCCTGATCAGCTCTCTTCAGGTGCACCAGAAGGAGAAATTCTCCACACCCCAGGAGCTGGTAGCAGTGATGGCCAGCAGCTACTAGCTGGGATGCTGTCAGGACACTTGCCTCGAAGGGTTGTGCAGAAGTCATAGGGAGGCATTGTTCCCCGGCATTGGATCTGGCTGGATGCAGGGGAGCCAGAGGCCCTGCCCAAGCAAAGACTGCAGGACACCAAGTATGTCAGCACCTGACGTCTGCAAGGATGCTGGCCAGCTTTCTAAATCTGGCTGCAGTGCTGGGATGATCTTCCCACCCTCCCTTAGATAAAGAAATCAAAAAAATAAAATCAAAGGGATTGTATTGGCAGGAGTAACAAAACCATTGCTGCAGCACTGTCTTGTAAATAATCTGTCAGAGTGGGCCAAAGAGTAAAGGCTGTGCAGAGCTTCCAGTCTGAGAGAAGATCAACAATGCTGCAAAACAGTTTGTTTTTCCAGCGCTCATTTGTTTTGTTTGCCAATGACATCAGTGCTTTCTGATAGGGTTTGCTTCCTGAGGATGCCTGCTATCTCACCAGTGTTTCCGACTTGTCCCTGTCAACCGGTAAAACTCCACATTACACTGGAAATGGGGGCCAAGCTTTTCTCTGGAATCTTCTCGGCAGCAGTCTCAGATGCAAAAAACCAAGCGCAGGCTGACTGGTAGAAACCAGCATCAGCCCCAGCGCAAGCAGACACAAGGGGGGCCTGCAGCACCAGCAAGTGTGACACAATAGGACTGCCAGATGGAAACGTCATCAGAGCATGTGGGCTTAGGATGGTCTGTCCCAGAGCAGGGATCTCACCACTGGCCCTGAGAAAAGTCCAAAGAACTCTGGAAGAACAACCTGAAGAAACCTGGTGCTGAAGTTTCTTCTGAGCTGCTTCTGGAGCCCATTCTCAGCAGAGGAAATATCCTGGTTTCTGATGATGCTCTGCCTTGATTTGTTGGGTTTTCTTCAGTGGCAGGAGTTAACAAGTCTTATTATTATGGGGGTTACCACCACCACCTATGGGATGACCAGTACCAGCAATGATGAATGCCAACACTTGTAGCAGTGGCAGAAGCAGCTCTTACCTCCATGCTCTGAGAAGGTTTGTGTGCTGCCAAATCCTATCTGTGTGGCAATTATAGAAGCCCTTCAGTGGGCTTCTTTGGTTAGCCCTGGTTCCAGAGAAGAGACCTGGCACAGCACCCACATGTTGTGTGGAAGATCAGAAATGACAAAGAATTTGGCCCTGGTTGCCCTCTGTTACATCTCACCCATCCTCTGCTACTTTTAAAGTGAAAGGTGACACCCTTTACCTGTTTGAATATGACCCATGAAATTCCTTCTTGTGCATGATTTGCCCTACACGCTTCTGCAGAACTATTTATAACCTTTTTGTAAGTGATTTTGTACAACTTTATGGAAAAGAAAACATCAAAGGAACATGATTCTGCAAAATGAAGCACACAAACATCATGAATTGCCAAAATCAAGACACCCTACATGGACACAAGTTGCTGCAGTCTGTAATTACATGATTTCAGGCTACTGAAGACTGCAGGACTCCTGCCTCATTTGATGTGCTGACTAGGCAGTGGTAGTCTTCCTAGGCTTTATATACAGCAGCTATCCAAACACTGTTCTGAAGACAGAGTTATTAACAGGCATATGAATTACAAAGCATATAATTCAGATGGGCCACACATTAAACTAGCTTATCTCCACTCATGTCTGGGTGACATTATTCCCATTTCATAACAGACACGTGCCAGAATTAAGCATTTATGCTGATAGACTGAAGTGAAAACAACCCTCTCCATTCTAGGTACCCAGTCTAAAGTGTCTACAACCTGATTTTTCAAAATATTTAACCTTAAGACTGAACTAGGTACGTTCAAAGTAGCTGTTGCATGAATCTAGTGCCTCTGCATGTCAAGCCAAGTGTAGCAAGTCTGGTGCCCACACAATGAAGACATGGGAAGAGTCAAAAAATCAGCTGCAGTCCTTTGTCTGCCTTGCTCTCATCTGTCCTTCTGCCCATCTAATTCATCACCAATGCTTTTGTCCAGGCGATCCCCACCTCCCTCCCACTCTGCCAGCTCCTCACCACCATAGACTCAAGTGCCTTTGTTTCCCACTTGCCAGCCTTCTGGCTGGTCAGAGCCATCTGTCCTTCCCATCACCTACCAACCCCTCCCTGCTTTCCTGTCTCCTTGTTCCTACCAGTCTGGCAGCTCTCCCCACACAACCTACCACTGTGCTAGCCCACCTGCCTTGCCCTCCTCCAGCCCTTACAGCTTCTCCCTGTCAGTCCTCTGTTTGAATCCCTCACCCCAATTTTCTTCCTTCCCTCGTGATAACCAGCCTCTACCTCATCTGTTTCCAGCAAAAGTATCTCTGTGCATGCTCTCCACTCCTGGGTCCGAGACTCCATCTCACCTGTACCTGGAAAAAGCAGTAGCTGTCATTAAGGGAACAATCCAGCTCCACCACGACAGCCTTGGGCAGTTGCACCATGCACTGTGCCAGGACTACTCAGACATGCTCTACTCGAACAGCTCTTGGGGCAATTAGGGCATGAGCACCATCCTGTGCAAGACTAGGTCACAACTGACCTGTTCAGCACCAGAGGCTGTGAGGTGCTGATGGAAGGGAGGAAAAAACCTTTGGAAAATGGAAAGACTAGAAACTGAGACGAGTCTGGTGAGAACATGCACAGACATCTGCAAGCCTTGTCATCATAGATCTTGTTCCTGAACCTGATGGCACTGCAGCTCTCAATCAAACAGCTGGAGGATTTCTTTTCTTTCCCCTTTTTAATGTGGGTAAAACAACATTCCTTCCCTCCTCGCCACTATTTTTCCTTGGAAATAGTTGAATTGGTTTAACTGACGATATTAAAATAAATCTAGCCTGAGAGAGACACACACAACCTGAAAGTCTCAGACCAAGTTGTAAAAGCCTGACAGACTACAGCAATGGAAAACAGGTTCTTTTAGTAGAAGTTTTAATACTAAATGGTACTACTCACTCAGTCTAAATATAACCCAGAGCTACATCCCAGGCATATATCTAAGTCTTTGGCTATTGTAATTGCTCCTGTTTTCTCACTCTGGTTTTGCATGTGTGTATTTGACACAGCTTATCAAAAATAACACATTAAATGAGGCTTTTACCATGATCGTTTCAGCTTTTTTTGGAGGACAATAAGGTCAGCTGGGCCTGTAAATGGCAGACTGCTGTGCATGCAGCTGCCTTGGCATAGCGTGCTCCTGCTTTCCACTGTGGAAACAACCACCACCACATTCACTGGCTCAGAGACACATGATCCATCAGGAAAGATAAAGTTCATATGCTTGAAGAGCCTTCAACAATAATGTTCACTGTGACAAAGTAATAGCCATTTAATACAAAGACAGTCTAGAACATGCAAAAAAGAGATTAGAGAATATTAATGTAAGTTGGATGCATTCAACTTGGCAGGGCTTTATTAAGCATAGGCAAGGAGTAAGGAAGGAGTAGAGAACTGGCAGGGAAGCCTCCAGCTGTGAGTAAATACCTCCCAGAAATTCTCAAAGGATCAGTGAAGGGCAAACATATTAACTAACTTCAAACAAAAAGGGGAAGGAGACAGCTCTGAGGTACCATAGACCAAACAGTCTGGCTTTTGTATCAACTGAGATAAATTATTATTCAACGCACTTGTAAATACTTATAACAGGTGTTAACTTATCGCAGAGCAGGAGGGAGCAAGTATGTGATCCAGGAAGAGCAGCAGCTTCTCCAGCTCCCTGCTTCCTGCCCCACACTGCAGCTGCATCCACTCCCACATGATAAAGTCATGAGAAAACAGAAAACATAGACTTGTCAAGAACAAATTAAGTCTAATCAATTTAATTTTTTTCTTTGATGGAGTTGGAAGCATAGTGACTAGAGAGGAAAAAACAGGAGCAGTTGCACACTGGAACGAGGAAGGCTTTTGATGGACACATGATAGTCTTATATGCAAACCAGGTGAACACAACTTAGGCATGGTTTACTCTAGGCAGGTATACAAATTTTTTGAATCTGTACTAAAGGAAGAGGTAGCAAATTCAATGTCAACCTGAAAAGACACATACGGTCCGTGCCTAGGGTCTTGCTATATTCAGTATTTCCATTAATGGCTTGTAAATTAGAATTCAGATTACAATTACAAATCTGTAGGGAGTGCTGCGAGCATTTTCAGGGATTATAATTAGAATAAAATTTTAATAAATTATAGATCCAGTCTGAAATGAATAACTGCAGATTCAATAGACAGGCATAAAGCACCATGTTGAAGGATGTAATGCAAAAGTGCAAAATGGAGGGGTACAGCAAAAGACTCTTGGGTTTTAGAGCCATAAAGAAAGAAGACATCAAGAGTAGCGCAGGGCTTGGTGCACACAGGAGAATATGCTTGGAGATATACCAAGAGGAGGATCACATGTCAGGGTCTTTACTCCATTCAGCCCTACATCTAGTTTTGGACCCTATGTCAAGCAAGAGGCTGCTCCCTGCCACTTGCTCACAAGATTTTAGTATAGGAAGTCTGACACCTTGAGAAGAGGTTACAAGAAGTGGGCTTGTTTAGTTGAAAGAAAGGGAAGGAGGGAGGAAGGTGAGAGAACGAGAAATCATAACAAGTTTCAAATATGTCAGGCTGCTAAAAGGCAGCGATAATCTTGTCATGCTCCCTGGGGATGTGGAAAACTGAAGGGACTGGCTTAGCATGCAAGCAAGGGAGATTTAGATTAGATATCTGGAGGAACTCCTAGCCATGATGATAGTTAACAACTGGTTACACTGGGAGGCTGTGAATCTTCATTAATAGAGGTTTTCAAGAATTGGCTAAATTAAACTCTATCAGGAACAGTGCAGATGAAGCAGATCCTGACTCATAACCAACGGAAACACAACATTTTTACATCCCTCTTCTTCTTCTCCCCCAAAAAGTATTCTTTTGTAGGTATGCCACACATCTGGAGTTTCCAGACTTCAGATATTGAGTATTTCCCATCTTGATTCTTCAGTTATAGTTTGTTGGCCTCTGTTCTCTTCTAAGGGGCTGGATCTTAGGTTTTGTATGCCCACATGAACCTCCGTGGTGAGCCACATGGAGCTGAGGAGGACCAGTGCACTGAGTTTTGGGAGCTGAAGTCCTCCATGGATGTACAAAGAAGTGGCACTGTAAGCACAGCTTCCCAAGGTAATACATCATACAAAAGACTCTGTTTACCAGTCTGAGGTACTCAAGGACACGGTTTAGTGGCAGATAGGAATGGTTGAACCCGCTGGGCTGAGACCAACGGCATGAGGTTTAACAAGGCCAAATGCCGAGTCCTGCACTTGGGGCACAACAACCCTAAGCAGAGCTACAGACTAGGAGAAGCCTGGCTGGAAAGCTGCCTGGAGGAGAAGGACCTGGGGGTGTTGGTTGACAGCCGACTGAACATGAGCCAGCAGTGTGCCCAGGTGGCCAAAAAGGCCAATGGCATCTTGGCTTGTATCAGAAACAGCGTAATCAGGAGGTCCAGGGAGGTTATTCTCCCCCTGTACTCGGCACTGGTGAGACCGCTCCTTGAATCCTGTGTTCAGTTCTGGGCCCCTCATCACAAGAAGGATGTTGTGGCTCTGGAGCGAGTCCAGAGAAGAGCAACAAAGCTGGTGAAGGGGCTGGAGAACAAATCTTATGAGGAGCGACTGGGAGAGCTGGGGCTGTTTAGCCTGGAGGAGGCTGAGGGGAGACCTTATTATTCTCTACAACTACCTGAAGGGAGGTTGTGGAGAGGAGGGTGCTGGCCTCTTCTCCCAAGTGACAGGGGACAGGATGAGAGGGAATGGCCTCAAGCTCCGCCAGGGGAGATTTAGGCTTGAGATTAGGAAAAAATTCTTCATGGAGAGGGTGGTTAGGCATTGGAACGGTCTGCCAAGGGAGGTGGTTGAGTCACCGTCCCTGGAGGTGTTTAAGGTGAGGGTGGATGAGGTACTTAGGAGCATGATTTAGGGACTGGTGGGAATGGTTGGACTCGACGATCCAGTGGGTCTCTTCCAACCTGGTTATTCTGTGATTCTGTGAACCCAATGATCTAAGAGGTCTTTTCCAACGTAATGATTCTATGATTCTATGATCTTCTTTCCAAAAAAAAAAAATCAACCCCCACCTGTGCAAAATTCTCAGTCTTATAAACAGCACCTGGCCTTGTAGCTTTCCCCCTGATACTACTGTGCAAAGTAAAATGAACTCCTTATCACAAAACGCCAACAATGACCTACCTTGTAACCCTCTGTCTTGACATCCTCTGCTCTGCAGGGAGGACTGAGGGGATGCCAAGGGCAGGAAGGCCTGGCAAGGCAACAAACATCACTCAGTAGGAAGAGAATCTTTGCAAGGGAGATTGAGACACAAGAGACACGCTCATATGGAAGGATTCTGCACAGGCAGTATATGACCTGAGTGGAGGCACGAGAACACAGTCCTGAACAGAGGATTTGTATCAAAGCATGGGCACACACCAGATAAAACTTTAAAAAAGTTCCGGTTGCAGCCAGCAAGGGCTTCAAAGCCACCAAAGCTAAATACATAATCATCTCTGCTGACTGCACAGGAATAAGATGTGCCAAATGTGTAATTGCTGGAAGAAAAGCCAATTTTACATTGGCTCCATGCACCTTTGCAGACCTGCATGTATCTTCCACTCATCACACAGAAATTAAAAATAAATCTGTTAATTTTTGTGTTTAACCCTCATTATCTGTGGACAGGAGTGTTCACATTTTTTCTCTAACACAGAGATTCACAGACAGTGAAAATTACAGCTCACATCCTCTTTGCATTCTTTGAGCAAAAAGTCCTCACTGAAATCACAGAGGAACTGTGCCAGAGAATAAATTAATGATACGTGTCTCCAATAAAAAATAGGAAGTGGGAAGGAGAAGAGGAGCGAGCATTAAAGAGTTTATTTAACTCTAAGGAGGTAGATATTCCTGTCTTTTATCTCACCGGTGCAGATGCATCAGCAAACTCACTGTGGCATGAAAGAGAGCGCAGAGCACCTCCTGGGGGAGACCTTAATGAGTGATGGCTGCCCTCCAGGGGTTGCCAGCCCCGTTTGTTAGGTTTCAAGTTGTATTTCAAAGTTTGCCTTCTCAGACTTGCCAAGAAAAAATGGCAGAGAGCGAGATTATATTTTTTAAGTAACGTGAGTATTTGAGTACTAGGTTCACACAATGCTGAAATATGTGTTTGATGATGCATGGAAAGGAGTTTGTATCTGAAATAATGTTGATTTTTAAATTTGCCATGGACCAATCCAGACCTGACTGAGCACTGATTTGCTGAGGCTTATAAGCATCCAAATAGAAGTAAACGCATACAGGGAGAGCAGAAACATCCAAGCATGCACAGATACCACTGCTCATTTTAGCTGGTTTTCAAAATGTCAACAGCTTGCTTCTACTGATGACAGAGCACTGAAATTGGTCCAAATTTTTTTTGGAGAAGGAGCAATTGTTAAAGAGTACTCACTGCTACCCCGTGCTCCAGATATAACCAGACCTTAGACCAATTGGCAGCATATGGTGTATTTCCTCAAATGACAGCTTTTGTTTGTCACAACAGGAGAACAAATTAGTGGATTTATTAAACAAAGTCTAATTAACCAACTCTTTCCCTCCCAAAAAGGAACTGCAGAAGAGGGTATTTTTTAGGACTCGGACAAATGTTTCCATGCTGCTTACGACACTTTTGTACAGAGCAATCTGCTCTCATGGAACAAAGCACATGGAATCACATTTATTTCTCACATCTTAAAATCAAGACATTATGGACTAGTCATCCCACTTAAAAGTCCTATGGACAAAGAGCTAGTAAGCTACTCCCATGCTAGGACTACATTGATCATTATTATTGCTTGCATCTTTTTAACAAAAAAAGCTCTGCCTCAGTAATAACTGTATTAAAGCTTGCAGAGTACGGGTTTTTAATAAGGGATCCATCACATAGTTGAGCTTCTCTGAGGTGAAAGTGACATGATGTATAGAGCCTGGGCTCTCTGATCAAAAGGATTACACACATTAGCATCCTACTAATCACAGCAGGGCAGGCTGTCCCATCAGGCCAGGAGTCACCAATGAGAGATCTGTAAACAAACACTTTCTCCCGCTCACAAACGTGTCTGGAAGCAGAGGCGCTCCAAGGTTGGTGTGGTCTTCTCCTCCTTCAAAGAGATAAGGATTGCGTCTGCTGGAGTAAATCAGTTCTCAATATAGCCTCACGCATCCGTTTGTTTACCCATTTTCAGACATTACCATCCTCTCTTGTGTTATTATCCCTTTTATATCACCCTTGTACGTATAATCAAATGTCCTCTCTTCTGGATTGACCCTGTGCTTCTTCCTGTATTATAGATGCCTTTGATCTTTCTTTCTTGCATCTGTGTGTCCTGCCTTGTAGTCTCAGCAGGATTTCCCATTGACCCCTCACACTACCAGAAAATAAATGCCAAAGTAGCATTTGTATGCATTGGCGTAGAAGAAAATAAGATGGATGCTCAAGAAGCCTACGTGCAAGCCCTGCTACTCTGTTGAGGCACTGTGCGTGTTGGGCAGGTCTGCCTATCCCTTACCCATATGGCAAACCCAGGATGGTGAAAGGTGATCCAGCTCCTAAACACGGATTAGCCCCCCTGGACCAACAAGATGAGCAACCATCATCATGACAGGGGAAGAGGGACTACCCTAAAATTTCAGAAATGGCTGTTCATTTTGTCCAGGTCATCACATACTTGGCACTTTCAAAAAGCAGAACTCAGCCTTTAATATTTTTTTCTTTTTTTTTGACTAGCTTAGATTTCAACTCCCTTCCCTTGCCCCACCATTTGAAGATGGCACAAGTTATGGCTGACAAGTTCTATTAATATCCTAACCGCAATAAACTTGAGTGACAAAGAGGCTGCTGCTGATTTTTGTTCTCTGCTGGCACTGCCAGAACTGCGGGTTATCTCTAGGTAGACGTGAAAAGATGCTATCAGTTTATGTATATAGAGACCTTAATTTCCCATCAAGACCACTGAAAGGCTGACCAACCCCTTCCTTCATTGCTGGAACTGGTGAGTAAGCTTCCCCAGCAAGCCCAAGTCCACGGCTCTTGAAACAAAGCACAATGAGAAGGTTGCAGAAAGTGAGATAACCCTTTCCACTGAAGAAGTGGAAAACAACATCTGTTAAAAAACCAAATAAACTGTTTTAATGGCTTCAGCAAGAGACCCAGAGGATTTTAGAGATGCAGCTCGTGGTTTGGTCAACACATTGTGAACAGCAAATTACAAGAGAACAATTGTTTCATACCAAGCTCTCCCACCCCTGAACTCCCTCAAGGTTAATTAGGATGGCCTCTGGCCAAATTAATTAGAAGAGAAGATTTGGGCAGGACTTTGCTATGCACTCGTAACTAGTTCCAAGGTGACCAAGAAGTTCAGAAATGCCTCACCTTCCAAATAAAGTCTGCTTGGCAGAAACCAAGCTCACATGTGCCATGTCATTTCTCTGACAATCAGGAGAAACACTTAAAAGTTATCTTTCCCTAACTAACAGCTAAGACAGGAGAATTTTCTGCATCCTTCCTATAGAACAATATGCCCTTGTCTATTTTCTATGTGCTTTTTAGGTCATAAAAAGCCAGTGAAATTATGCGTCTAAAGAACAATATACAACTGTAGCATGCCACTTGATACACACAGTTCAGCAGACCCTGAAAGATCTGTCTTTTCCAAGGGCTGGCAATGTCACAGCATGGATAATTCCTGAACGTCACCATAGGAAGGGAGGATGCAGGAGTGGACCCAGCCTTCAAAACAACAAACTGAATGGGTATTTTAGTTGGTATTATACCACACCCCCATGGCACAGCTTAGGAGAACACACTGCCTTGAGGGGACAGCCCTGCTCAGCTTCTCTACCTGGTGGCAGCAGCCTGCCTTGAGCTCCTCTGGGCTGCTGCTGCTGTCAGCATCCTTGGCAAAAGGAACAGCTGGCAGGACAACACGTTTTTCCTCTGAGTGGTACCACGGTGAGTGGTAGAACTTCAAGAGCACAGCAAAGCAGGGCAGATCTAGCCTCTGTGATTACAAACTAAGCATTGGCACAGATTGAGGCTTTTGCAGTGGCTGCATCTCTGAACTGCAGAACTATTCTCTGTCATTAACCTGATATTCTTTAGTTTGAAGACAAAAGATTGCTATTTTCCATGTGTCTATTACCCACAAGCAGCAACAGTGTCTCTGGGAAGAATTGGAACTTTTAAAGTGACAAAGAGAAAGTGCTCAGCTCCTGCAAAGTAGTATAGCTGAATACTTTTCGGCAGGACACAATTCTCATTGTCATTAGCCAAGATTTAATGTCTTGGCTGTGCAGATCAGACGGACTGCTCTGAACAGTCACATCGCATTCGCACTTGAAGATACGGGCTGCAGTAACTTAACGCGTAGGGTGCACACCACAAAAAAAGGCATTATTCTCAACTCCCAACAAAAAAAAGAAAGGAGAAAAAAAATCCCTTAATAGACGCAAGAGTCCTTTGGCAGAGATCCAGCGCCAGATCAAGGCCATAATTTGTAATTCCGAGGCAATTATGAAATGACATAACAGCGCAGATCTCCTACTGACAGAGCAGCTCGCTTTCACCTCCTCTGCGACAGCAGAGGGTTTAGAACAACCACCCGAAAGGAAACAACCCCGAAGATCTATTCGGAATGATGATAAACACCGAGAAGCGCCGGCGTTCCTCCCCGCGACGCCGCGTTCCGGCGGCGCCCGGTCCCGGGTGGAAATCAAGGTGTGCGGCTACGAGTCGCTTCCCCGGGAGCCTCGAGAGGGACGGGGCGGCGGGGACGAGCAGGTGCAGCCGAGAGCCCGAGGGCATCGCCGGGCCGGGCCGGGCCCCGCCGCGCCCCCCGCGCCCCGCCGGCCGGCACTCACCTCTCCGGGCGGGCGGCCGAACCTCCAGCCGCGGCGGGGCCGCTCCGCGCCCGCGGCACCCGGGAGGCGCCGAGCGCGGGCGGGGCGGGGCGGGGGGCGGTGGCCATGGCCGCCCCAGCACTGCCCAGCCCCGCCCCGGCCGCCCACGGCCCCGCCCCGACCGCCCCACGGCCCTGACGGGACCGCGCTGACTGACCCCCAGCCCCACACTGATGGCCCCACGCTGATCGCCCCACAGCCCTGACCGGACCACACGGATAGCCCCACAGACCCGCCCTGACTGCCCCAGAGCCCTGACTGCCCACAGACCTGCCCTGACCGTCCCACAGCCCTGGCCGGCCCACACTGACCGTCCCCCCCCAGCCTGACCGCACCCTCCAGCCTGACTGCCCCCCCCAGCCTGTCAGCGCCCGGCCCCACACTGACCGCCCCCAGCCCCACACTGACTGCGCCCCACACTGACCGCCCCCAGCCCCACACTGACCACCCCCCCTCAAGCCTGACCGCCCCCAGCCCCGCCCTGACCGCCCCCAGCCCCAAAATGACCGCCCCACACTGACCGCCCCCAGCCCCGCACTGACCGCCCCACACTGACCGCCCCCAGCCCCGCACTGACCGCCCCTCCAGACTGACCGCCCCCCCAGACTGACCGCCCCCCCAAGCCTGACCACCCCGAACCGCACAATGACTGCCCCCCGCCCTGACCGCCCCCCGCCCCGCTGCAGGCACCAGCCCTTAGAATCATAGAAGGGTTTGGGCTGGAAGGGATCCTTAAAGTTCGCATCTAGTCCAAGACCCACCACCGCGAGCAGGGAGATCTTCAACACAATGAGGTTGCTCAGAGAGCCCCGTCCAACCCGACCTTGGATGTTTCCAGGGATGGGGCACGCTCTGGAAAGGAGAATGCTCTCCTGGGTGAAAAACAAGTTGGCTGGCCGGGCCCAGAGAGTGGTGGTAAATGGAGTTAACTCCAGCTGGAGGCCAGTTACAAGTGGGATTCCCCAGGCCTCAGTGCTGGGTCCAGCCCTGTTCAATGTCTTTATCAATGACCTGGATGAAGGCATTGAGTGCACCCTGAGCAAGTTTGTGAATGACACTAAGCTGAGTGGAAGAGTGGATCTGCTGGAGGGTCGGGAGGCTCTGCAAAGGGATCTGAACAGGCTGGACTGCTGGGCTGAGACCAACGGCATGAGGTTTAACAAGGCCAAATGCCGGGTCCTGCACCTGGGGCACAACAACCCTATGCAGCTACAGACTAGGAGAAGCCTGGCTGGAAAGCTGCCTGGAGGAGAAGGACCTGGGGGTGTTGGTTGACAACCGACTGAACATGAGCCAGCAGTGTGCCCAGGTGGCCAAGAAGGCCAATGGCATCTTGGCTTGTATCAGAAATGGTGTGACCAGCAGGTCCAGGGAGGTTATTCTCCCTCTGTACTCAGCACTGGTGAGACGGCACCTCGAATCCTGTGTTCAGTTCTGGGCCCCTCACCACAAGACGGATGTTGAGACTCTGGAGTGTGTTTGGTTCAACAAGACCCACTCAGATAACTCAGAGGGGCCTGACCCGGGAGCTCACCCCAAGAGCAGCAGCCCTACCAGCAGAACACACTTGCATCAAGGAGGTTGTTTTCTCCAAACAGATGAATGGGCACCTCCTGTCCACTCTCTTCATAGCTGAGCTCAGTTCATGGCTCAGCTAAATAGAAAAACATTAACTTTCTCTGCACAAGGAAAATCTGCAGAAGGGAAGACTAGGATCCATCAAGGATGGAGAGGGAGCAGGGTATACCCTTCGAAATATTGCTGTACCTGCTGGGGGCAGGCTTTTCCTTGCCATGGTATTCACTGTGATATTTGCAAACCATTTGCAAGTGCTGCTGGTTGCCTGCTTTTCTTCCTCTCCCATCCCCATCATTTATTCAGCCTCTAGAAACAGGTGAATAATTTGCAAATCAGTTTTGGTTTAATGACACTCTTGAAGTATATGTTTGTGAATCATTTACTTTAGGAATTGCTTGAGCCCATCAACTGCTCACCATATCTTAATTGACTTTTTCCCTAGGCTATCAAAGCGCTTTACACATGTCCATGAATTGAGTCCTATTCAATACAAGCTCTACCTAATAGCAGGGAAACAAGGGCAGTGAAGTTACATGATGAGTCCAAGGTCATGGGAGAAATCTGTAGGAGAGCCAAGAACTGAATACAAGTTTTGGTGGCCCGGTTTTGTAGGGCACTGGGAATAATTGACATTGACCTGCTTTCCTATGGACACCTCCTTTTGTCTTCCAGCAGTGAGGCGCTGAGACTGCAGACACTGACACATGAAGCATCTACTAAGGGCAATGCCACTGGCAGCAAGGGGACCTCCAGCAGGATCCTCCAACAGGCACCTTACACCCTACCCCTGCAGGGTACTTGTAGAGTTCTCCATGGCTTTGCTATTTGGGAAAACTCCATATTTTGCCATGTCAAAGCCTTGTACCTGACACAGTCAATCAGTAGGAAGTTTAGGGTTTGTCACAGAACATCTTATGGACGTGACGATAGCATGAGTTTCCATCGAGGAAGCCATGCTGGAACGAGTTACGGTTTATTATTTGAATATCTGGACTGACAGGCAAATTGGGAGCTGTTGGAGTTTTGTCTCCACTCTCTTGTATGAAAAACATTCCACGATGATTTTCTCATCTGTGTGTCTGCAGCTCAGAGCTATTTTCTTGCAGGAGAACAAGGTCGCAGGAGGCAGTCCTGTTTGCATCCCTACTTCGCAAGCCAAAAAGTTTTTGCTCCCTGATGGGTAGTTACAATACACTGCACAGAGCAGGTCCTTGCTGCCAGAGCTCTTGGCTCTCAGTTGGGAAAGCTGCTGTAGCACTGGTTTTAGGGGATGGGAAGAGGGAAGACGCAGGCTGGAGCTGCCACTCCAGTGTAGGAAATCTGGATCATTTACTTACTAGTGTCAAGATGAAGGGAAGGGACATCTTTTAGTCTTTGAGAGGTCACAGCCAATGATAAAAGCATAGAGGTCAACATACCTCAGAGCTGTATCTCTACACCTGGGGCTATTTTTTGTTACACCTCTTCTGAGCACATTTAATGGGCTGCAAAGGGAGGTGCAGTCCTTGGAAAGAGGCACTTCTGCAGGTTTGTTTGGAGTCCTACGGTCACTGAAGATTTCCCTGGAATCAATCCAAAAGGCCTTAAGCTGAGAAACAGAGCTTTCCTCCTAAAATAAGGAAACAGCTGCCCGTGCTTCTAGCTCTCCTGTTACAGAGAAAAGCCTGAAAACCTGAACTGAGTGTAGCTCTCCATCCAGACACCTGAAGCAAATTGCTTGATTTTTGAGGCAATCTGATGGATCTTTCAGGCTGGATTCACAATTAATGATGGATGCTGGCTGGTAGCCCCGAATCATGTCTGAGCAGGATTGCCCAGAGGGCTAGTGTAGTTTGGGAAGTCAGAGTACTGTGCTCCTCAGTGGCAATGGCTTTCAGTGACTCCCTTTGCTCCTGCTGCATCTTATCATCTGCCTGTTGGAGACCAGACTCTTTGGGCAGATGTTGCTTCTGCCCAAATGTGGCTGTGAGAGAAGTGTATAACTGAGTTCTGCGGAAGAGAAGAAGAGCACTAAAGCATTTCTGAGATGGGCGGCTCAGTAGTGGCTGTGTGTGACAAAGGTGGGTATCTGGAAAGAAGCATGAACCCAGCAAGTAGTAAAGCTGTCCCCTATGTCACAGTGGTCAGGTTTAGATCAGTGTCCCATGGGACATGGTAAAGAAGGTCCATATGCCTGAGCAAGCAGGGAACACCAGGGTTCAGCTCCTCTAGAGACGAAGAGCAGCGCCTGCAAGTCTGAGTGTGTGGCCATTATGGACAGAAATCATGGAAAACAGAAACACACAAACATGAGAAACACAGGCCAGATGGGGGAAATACAGATGAATTAATGCACAGAGAAGGGAAAAGGGAAAACACACAGGGAAGGGAAAATGGAAAACACACAGGCATGCTGCATGCCAGCCAGCTCTTCAGCAACAGCATCGCTGCGTGCCATTACTGTGATGAGTGAGTGGGAAGTCCTGCTCTGTTCAGTGCATGTTATTACTGCTTTATGCCTTTATAATTCCCTCTGGCTTCAAAATATCCCTGAATGGGAGTCCTCTGTTTATGTTTTATGTCCCATTATCAGTGTTGCTGCCAGGGGCAAAAGTTCCTTGTCACTCCTACTGAGTTTGCTGAAGGCTTGGAGCCTCATTTCTGGAGGTGAACTGCATTAGTAATTTTTACATTGAAATCAAGCAGATTTCTTCATAATTTGGTGTGATTTGAAGTTACTAAGTGCATTAATTATTCCCTGTAAGACTGTAACAGTTTTTGTCTTAGATCCAGTTGCTGGGAATGTATTTAGGAACATACGCTGAAATCACCACATACCTGAAGTTTACCATAACTAACTAGTCACAGATGTACTGTTAAACACATGCTTATTTTTTCCTCATGTCCATCCTATGGACATGTTACAGCCATGATATATTAAACTTTCTTAGAACAGATGCTAGTCACAAATAAAACAGCTATTATGATTTTGCAAGAAAACATGTCATATTACCCATCCTGCCAATAATCACCAGTTTTTAGGACAGGCACCTCTTTTCAGATGAGAACAGAGGAGCTTCAAATATTTTATTGCTACATCAGGGGAAATGATAAACATTGCCATGAAGAGGGGATATTTTAATTTGCCAATTATTTGGTGTTTCTTTAGCTGTATTTTAACCTGGTATTCTGGGATTCAATTCTTGCACTACTTTAACGCTTCCTAAGCATGCCAAAGAAGCAGATCACAGAATCACAGAATCACAGAATGACCAGGTTGAAAGAGACCCACTGGATCGTCGAGTCCAACCATTTCCACCATTCCCTAAATCATGCTCCTAAGCACCTCATCTACCCTAACCTTAAACACCTCCAGGGACGGTGACTCAACCACCTCCCTGGGCAGACTGTTCCAATGCCTAGCCACCCTCTCTGTGAAGAATTTCTTCAGATGGGATGGCTGTGTATTGAATAGAGGGAAATAGTTCATAATGCTGGGTAGTGACCATTCTACAAGGATGATTTAATACACAGCAGTTGGTGTCTGTGCAAGGAGTTGGTCCACAAGCTGCTGGGGAGGCGTAATAGTGCACTGATGGAGAATATTTTCCTTTAGATGTAAAGACTCAGCTGTCATGTCAGTTAGGTATAACTCAGAGTCCTAAAGTATGGCACACAAATGTGTGCTGGAGGGATAATGGGGAGAAAAAAAGCTAAAAAAATAAAAGACTAGTTAACACAGAGGAAGTGCATTCCCTTAACACGTGTGTTCCTGAACATTGTGAAGACTGTTGAAAAAGGTGAAAGGTGTGGCACACAAATTACCTTTCAGAATTTAATAGGTTTATATTGGGAAAAATTAGGTAGTGCTCCAAAACTTTTGAAGTGCTAAATATTGTTGAAATAATCCTTACAGCTCTTTCATTCAAGGACTTGGCTCAGAGTACTCAGCAAATAATAATGAGTTTCTCATCATAACACCCAGGAGGGATGGGAAGTTATCACAGTAATAACCTTCATTGCCTGTCTGAGGAACAAAACAGTTAGGCTTCATTTTTCAAGAGAACTTCCTGACCAAAATATTTGTACAGCCATTCAGCTGAAAAACTCTTGAGAAGGGTTAGGACTTCCAGCTGGTCTCCCAGCAAGGTGTTGAGACTGGGCAGCGAGAGTGTCAACCTCAAAGGTAGGGGAAGATAGAAGAGGAATAGCTAAGCAGTAGCAAAGCATATTGGTGTTGGATCTATCCTGTGTTTTGTAGCTTAAAATTTCGATGCTTACTACTCTAGAGATGGCTAATCCCTGCATTTGCTTAACAAAGTAGTACAGATTTGATGCATTACATTCAAGAGTACACAAATCGTATAATACGAATGCTGTCACAGCTCCATTGATCTCCATGAGGGTACACGTGGAGGCTGAACTGTGACTGGTCGGGGCTTGGGTGTGCTGGTCCATGAGAAGCTTGACATGAGCCAGCAATGTGAGCTCGCAGCCCAGAAGGCCAATTGTATCCTGGGCTGCAACGAAAGAAGTGTGGCCAGCAGCTCGAAGGAGGTGATTCTGCCCCTCTATTCCTCTCTTGTGAGACCTCATCTGGAGTATTGTGTCCAGTTCTGGAATCCTCAACATAAGAAGGATATGTTACTGTTGGAACGGGTCCAGAGGAGGGCTACAAAGATGATCAGAGGGCTGGAGCAGCTCCCATACAATGGCAGGCTGAGTGAGTTGCGCTTGTTTAGCCGGGAGAAGAGAAGGCTCCAAGGACATCTTATAACGACCTTCCAATACCTCAAAGTAGCCTACAAGAAAGCTTGAGAGGGACTATTCTTAAAGGCTTGTGGTGATAGAATGAGGGGGAATGGGTATAAATTGGAGAGGGGCAGATTTAGGATTGATGTAAGGAAGAATTTCTTCACCATGAGAGTGGTGAGCCACAGGAACAGGTTGCTGAGGGACGTTGTGGATGCCCCATCCTTGAAGGTGTTCAAAGCTAGGCTGGATGGGACCTTGGGCAGCCTGATCTAGTGGGATGTCTGGGCCCATGGCAAGGGGGGGATGGAACTAGATGAACTTTAAGGTCTCTTCCAGCCCAAACAGTTCTATGATTCTATGCCACTTCATTATTCCTGCTAGTGATGTGAGTTTCACTTGCTGAGGAGTGAAGTCTCACAGACACGGGGAAGCAAGGCTGTAGCTGAAAAGTGTGCTGCCAGGAAGTGGTCCTATTTCCAAGCACAGGCAAAGTTTTAAATTTTCTCTAATAAAGAAGAAGGAGTTAGCAAGAGTTGTGGATTCCATTAACAGCACTGTGTGGACTAGTGGTGGTGGAAAACAACCAGTGTAGGTCTAATCAAGCACTAGAATCCACTCTGTCCTCCCACGAGATTTCTAGCTACACTTCAGCCCATCCAGCTGTGATTCTAGATTTATGGTGGTACGTTCAGATACTGACCTGATGAGAGCAAACTCAGGTTATGTACAGGCATTAGCTAAAACTTCTTTGCCTTTTTCATTAAAAGAATTGCAAATCTACTTTGAAAAAAGAGGGCTCTTCATGTTCAAAACAGCTGCAAACATATTCTTAGCAATGTAGATAATTTGTGAACACATAGTGTGTGCTAAGCAGTTTTTTATCTCAGACAATAAAGCCTGAAATAGTGGGGCATCTGGGGGAGGAGATGCATAAGGGGAAGGGTAACAAAGCTATGTGAAACAGTATAGATGTGGTTTGAGTGTGTCTCCTCCCTTTCCTGAAGGTATATGTAGGTATACATATATAAGGTACAAATACAGTATTAATTCTTATTTATTTCCACTGATATAGTGGGGCTGTGAAAATCATTGCTGTAAGGTACAATTGAAGCCCTGAGAATTATAAGAAACAAACAAAAATATATACTGATGGCAAAAGAACCTATAGTTACAGCAGTAAATATCAAGAAATAGAGACTGGAGGGGTTACACTCTTCAAGGCTTTGGCAAGACTGTAATTAATGGGAAAATAAAGGAAACCTGCCCTGAAGCAGGTTACCTGCTTCCCCCAGCCCCAGTCACTGCCATTTAGGGAGTCATGGAGCTGCTGAGGGGCCTATGCACAGCCAGGCAGGGGCATGCAGTGGAACAAAGAGTTGGACCAGCAGCTCTAGGCTGTGGGCCAGCCGTTGGCATGATAGTACTTCTGCTTGCCTTTAGAATGCAGGAGACAAACACAGCTTCAAAATTGAGAGACCATCCTTCCCAAAGCACTTGTTGTGCATTACACAGCACGGCTTTGGGTACTGCTCGTGCTGGAGCTGCTGGAGTGAGCCCTTTCCCGCTAAGTGCAGGTTCACATTGGGAAGGGGGGAGCATTGCTGAAATGGTGTGTCCACTACAAAACCACAGCACACAGTAAAAAGGCTCTTTTCATAAATGCCTTGTGGCATAGTTCCTATTAGTTCCATAAGGACTTAAGTAATAGCTATTTAAGTTATGACTTCCAGGTTTTAGCTGTGGTAATATTAATTTTTAAATCTTGTGTTTCGAAAGTCAGCTCTGTCCTTTCTGAAATACTGCCTCCCTCCTGTAGGTCCACATGAGCAATTTTTATGAGATCAAGGGGAGAAAACTACCTAGAGCAGATTGCTTAGGACTTTTTGTAAGAGAAATTGAGCACAGTAGCAAGGGTGGAGCATGAAGAAATTCTTGCCTGTAACAGGAGTACTCAAAAAATTCAACAACGGTTTGCAAGACCCCTTCATGCCAGTGCATTCCCACAAGAAGCCTTGCCCCAAAAGCTGAAATTACAGTCCTTCTCTGTTAGAGAGAAAAATTGTGAAAAAGACTTGCAATATTTGAACCAGAGAAGCTAACTTTATATTCCAAAGAACAGCCCCCTAAGATATGATTGTCATCTAGGGTTAAAGAGCAGGCAGAATGCTCACAGAGGGACGGGCCCTCAGTGGCTCAATAGCGCGCACCAGGCATCTGTCTCTTTGGGCAAGAGGATGTTTGTGTTATCTAGCTGATATATACCAGAGTGTTGCAGCTTTCTGTATCCAAACACATCTTGACACTGGAGATTATACAGATCCCAGAGCTCTGGACTGAAGCCAGGGACATGCACTCATCCCGGAGCAGCTCACCGCCACAGGAGCAGGCAGAGGCAGCATGGATAATCGTTATCAGAGAGCAATGACATCTCATGGCCATCTAGAATGGGCCTGGGGGTCAAAGGATTATGGTTCAAACTCATTCTTCATAGAAAAATCTTTTCCAAATGCCTTACTCAAAGCTATGAAATCACACAAGGAGCGTGCTGTTGTCTCTGGGGGTGGTACAGACCTACCTCTGCCTCAAGTGGGAATCCAATAAAAGAAAAGGTATAATTGTGCATCCCTGCTGCACACAGTCATACTTGTCAAGCTGCTTTCCTCCACCATCATAGCCATTGGTGGACAGATTTAGAGGAGCAAGTGAGGGTGTATCTTTAGACAACAGTAATAAACTTGGCTTGAGCATGTATATTTTGATCTCGAATTTAACTTGTATTTGCTCATCTATTATTTTACAGTAGGGTATGCAGTTCTGCAGGTACTGCTATCATCTCTATTTCTTACCTGCTTTCCTCTTGACTTGCTTTTGAAAAGACTGAAAAGGAGACAGCTCTTTGGAGAAGTGCTTTTGCCAAGAACTTATCTGAGCAGCATGCTGAAGCATGGGTTTGCTCAGTAACCTTCTAAGTTACAGCAACTGTGCAAAGTATTACAGCACCAGAAACAGAATGTCAGCCTGCACCATAAAGGTTTGCAGGTACATGGGTATTGTATTTGGGTTTGAAAGTAATTTTAATTATCTTGTAGAAGCTGATACTAATATTACAAAGGAATCTTACGTGGAAGGTAGAGAAATCCAAGCTGTCATACCAAAATGCTTTTCTTGTCAAGCAGAATTCTCACATTTCCCTCCTATCCAGGACCAAAGGGAAAATAGAACCAAACCCCAGATTAACAGATGATTTTTATTAGGCAAAGCCTCATTCAGATTAATAAGAAGGCATCTGTGTGCATTTTACTAGGTTATTTTGGTCTAAGGCCACCTTGGGTACAATTTATGCAGCCCCTGGATTCACTAGAGGGGTTTAAGATTCATCAGTGGAAACTGTACCTCAGCTTAAACAATATTTTCTTTGCTTTACATATGAAACAACCACCATGGAAGCCTTAATTTATCACATCCTTTGTATCAGTGGCTCGAGCTTCGCCTCTGATGTTTGGGCATACTGCAGAGCTGTGATACAGAAGTGTCATTAGGTGTTAGACTTTTAAACAAAGATGAGGATACTGCAGGGCATTTATACCACGCATCCCCTTGCCCAAGTGGGGAGGGACCTCACAAGACCCCCCTTCATCTCACAAGTGTTATAAAGACCTGAGCCTAGAAGGAGATCCTTCATTCAAGCTGTTTTAGAGTGCCTGGTCTGTCTTTAGGAAGGCTTTGGAGGACTATCAGCTAGCCAGCCTTGTCTGCCACTTGAAAGGAGATTAAACCTTGGAG
Organism: Clamator glandarius; assembly: GCA_033459285.1. Classification (NCBI taxonomy): domain Eukaryota; kingdom Metazoa; phylum Chordata; class Aves; order Cuculiformes; family Cuculidae; genus Clamator; species Clamator glandarius. The sequence goes on from JAUNZM010000559.1 coordinate 3,318,427, forward strand.
TAAGGCAAACAACGGCAGAGAAGCCAAGCTGCATCCTCTCTAAGGAGACAAAACCAGGAATTAGTCTTCTTACTTCAGCTCTGCCTTTTGTTGTGTCCTGCAGGCAGTGTGCACCTTAGAATATGTATTCTCCAAAGTTAGCGAACACTTGCTTAGAGTGAAAAATAGGACACACAACTTTACTTTTTAATTCCCATCATTTCTGTAAAAGCCTCTCCTCTCCTGTTCACTATGAAATTAGTGGTCATGAGCAGCATCACAAACCATGTAGGGACTTGACACGTCTCAGAAGAGAAGTTGAAGAGTGAGTTGTAAAGCTCAGTGCACAGCTCAGGTCCTTACAAGTGGCCCCTCCATTTTAAAGGAAACAAGGAAACCATTGCTACAGAAACGAAAATAGACTGTAAGATGCTGTCCTTCTCTGCTGGCCAGGAGCCACCTTCCTCCCTAAGAGGGTCAGAGGCATGGAGGGCCAGAGCTACAAAGCCATTTTAACAGTAAGTCAGTGGTACTACCCTGGCTAATTTTCTGGCATACACTAGGCAGATGGTTTTGCTGTAAAGCCAGAGAGGAAAGCTCTGCTGAGTGGTATTTCCTCATAGAAGTCATGGAGGAAACAGGTTGGGGCAATGACACCATAACCCCGCACAGCTGTTTCTGCGGTGATCATTTGTTCACATCCTAGGATGCTTTAAAAGAGCAGCTTGGAGCACTTCTGTTGCTGCATATCCTTTGACTGGGCTGTTGTTAATGCAACACTCACTCAATGAAGTGTTTGGGATGAGGTCCAAAAAAGCACTTAGGTGCCTAAGTCCAAGACAACAATTCACAACTGCCTGAGGACTTAGGTCCCCCTTTTTCACACCCCTTTCAGAATCTCTTTAAAACCTTGGACGTCTGCAATGGAGGTGACTCCAGGTGCTGCCATCTTAGCTGGGCTTGGCCAGCAGATCTTGCCTTCTGCCTCTCTGCCATCAAGCCCAGCAGATGAGGTGGCCGTGTTTGAGGTTGCTCATATGCTCTGCAGCTTTTTCCTGGGCTTTGAATTCAGCAGCTGGAGCTGTTCTTACACAAACCATGGCTGGTGCTGTTCTTCCCCACTGGAATAGCCACCATGAGAGGGGGGAGCTGGCTAGTTCTTTTTAGCTGGAGAGTCATGCTGAGCATGGCACAAAGGTGGCAAGGGGAGAGGCTTGGGTAAGTTTTCTCCCACGCAGCACTCTCCTTCTCCTGCTCTGTAAGAAGAGCCCAGGACAGAAGTGATGAACATTGCAGAAAACAGATATTCCCTCTTCCATTGCCCTTGCTACTGATGACCTGTTAGGGAACTGTGGAGCCAGGTGGACTGTGCAGCCAGGTTGTTGCTGCATGTGTGGAAGCTGGATGAGTCATGGGATGCCAGGCTCAAAGCCACTCGTACTGCCACTCATCAATAAGGCTGTTCAAGAACAGCTTAAAGTTATTCCTAACGTGGTATAAAATTCCTTCATTAACCAACTCTTCTGCTACAGTGCAGAGTATGTCTGTCCATGTGCCTCTTTATTCAAGAAAGAGCTCAAAATGGTTGCAGGAAACTGGTTATCAAACTCCCTTAACTTACAGGGAGTGAGAAGGAGTGTAGTTGCTCTTCTACAGCTTATACACCCTGCTCCAGAAAAAGCCAATTGCCTCCCAGGAAGCTCTCTGGATAAATGATGAGGTGAAGTGTGTATGCTGGGAGCATCTTATTTGTGACCCTAACAGCCCTTCCTACAGCCTTTGTATTTGTTTCTGTGATCAGACAGACACCTTTCAACCACATTTGCATGTCTTACCATGAGATTATTAACCTTTGCCAGTTTCTCCTCTCGTCTGAAGAGGCAGTTAGGAGTCCATGCAGCAGACACTTGCACTTTCCTAAGATATGTCTCGGGTAGGGCTCTACACACACAGACTGTTTTTCTCATTAAACCTTTCAGTTACTGCAGTTTACCTAAATTCATGCTGGACTGTAAAAGGCTTAATCCATGTAACACGTTCACTCCTGATGATGTCAGAGAGACACTATACCAATCTAACAGACAAGCTGATCTGATGGCACATAAATTTGGGATGACATGCAAGGTTTATCATGTTAAACCAGATGCTTTCATTGCCATTCATACCTGAAAAAAATGCTCTAAATCTTTGTAAAGCTGTTACTGAGACACGTAAGGAAAACATGAGATCTGAGCGCCTTCGAGCTCCAGCCTTCTGCCACTGGATCTCTTTCTACAATCAGGGGGAGAGCCTGAAGTGAAGGCACGTTTCTGAAATAATTTCAAAGATCAGATTTGGTGTCTTCTCTACCTACATACATCATCAGCAGGGAAACTGTAGAGCAGCAGAAGCAGGAAGATGAGGACTACTTTGGGACAGAAAATGAATCATCTGTAGAACAGTCCATGCATGTGTATCTGGCTGCCCTGTGCTCTAGCCATGCCGAGATGCATATTTCACATGAACCATCACTCCTTCTCAAATTACTGGTGCTGGCAGAGCAGTAGAGCTGGCAAGTGAGCTTTGGGGAGTATCTTTATCCTTCACAATCCAAATGAAATAGGTCCAAGTACTAATATTGTTGGAGAGCCAAACACACAGATTTTGCAAAGGTTGGGAGCAGCAAAGTACACTATTAATAAAATAGTCACAATGCTCTTGGTTTTGTTGCAACTGTGATAATTATAAGCAGAAATTTTCTTTTGTCTAGATCAAAGTCTCTGTTGCTTCAAGTTTAGAGCTGTCAGAGGCAGCTGAGTAAGAGGGACAATGGACAGCAATGTTGGATCCAGCAACTGCCATCAGTCTGCTTTGGTAAGTTTAGTGGAAGAGTCAAGAGCAGAGCCTGTCTGAGAACCTACTCCTCCATCCAATGTTAATACTACTGCAGCTCAGGGTAGCTTACCAAAAGTGTCTTAGCTTAGAGAAAAAAAAGAAGAATGTTTCTGGATGTGTACAAGCATATCAATGACCATATACAATGGTAAAATTGTTATATTTCTTATTCTGTTAATGCTGTCTTATTTTAATGGGGTACCTTCAACAGGGACAAATAAAGTTCATTGTTAAAATCCTGGGAGCCAGTTACACAAAAGAAGCTGCTCAAAAGTGTCTTTTTTATCCTCAGACAAATGTTATGAAACAAATTGATGCTTTCTGGCAGTAATAGTCTGCTTAGGAATGCAGGGTTTATTTTGATAGTAAATAAGTTTTCCCTACATGTTTTCAACAAGTAAGTCTCAATAGCTACCATTATGAATCAAAGTCTGTTCTTCAGAGGCCAAAGCGCCCACCATTTCACTTTGTTTGCAATTTAACAGGTTTATTATTTACACTATGGTGTCTCTTAAAAGAAATCCTGGTGGAATTAACCAATATTAGATTTCAGGTGCAGCAGAAAAATGTGCAGCAAAGCACATTTATGATAGAGACAGACTTTTGTGCCTAGGTACACTGCAGTGGTTATTGCTGAAAAGGGCATCTTTTCTCCAAAGTTCTCTTAGATTCCCTCAGCAGGAAACAATCATCTGTAATATCTATTTCCCATAGAATTTTGTAAATCCTTCCCTACAGGGATTTCACCTTTCATTGTTTCCCCTGCACAGGACAGAATATCTAACTGCAGTAGTACAAAATCAGATCTGAGTCATATTTTATCAGCCTCTGGCAGCTGAAGGAATAATCTCAGCTTTGATTAGAAGGAGATGGGCAAGCTGAGTAAGGGCTGGTGACCTGAGTCCCAAGATGACCTCCAGAGGTCCCTTCGCATGGCACCCATTCATGCCATGATGTCCCAAAGGAGAGGGGTAGAGGATGTAGTCCATGCTTTGGAGGCACTCATACCTTGGCAGCAGAAGGGTTCCAAATCCAGTCGTGTAGAGGCCCTGAAACATCTATGGGAAAGAGCACTGCCATAACCAATGCCTGCCAGGAGGAGACACTTACAACACCTGTTGTCCCTCCATGTGTCCTCTGAAGGCCACGGCATCCTTATAGCACAGCCCCTGGGTGCCTTGAAACACCTTCTCTTTTTCTTTCTGATGTGGCCATGTGGGATCAGGAGAAGGATTACAGCCATGGCAACCAGGAGGCACATTTTCAGCATGTTTTTTTGCAGTTTTTGCTTTTGTCCCTGTCTCCTCTCCTAAAGCAAGGAATCTCACAGCATGGATTCCTGACAATGTGGGCAAAACCCTGCCTGTGCAGGCAGTCTCAAAAACGACATGTGGCTGTCTTCCCCACTTTGGAAAGAAACTCTGGGCTCTCAGACTCTGTACTGGGCAGCATGTGCCCAGGAAAGGAGATATGTGGGATACTCCAGGGAGTTGGATGTACACCCATAGCAGGAACTTCTCTGTACAAGAAGTGCAGCATATTCAGAGCTAGCATATACCAAGGTTTTCTTGCAGAATCCACCTTTTTCCACCTCTACAGCCATCTTGGGGTGGGGGCAACAGAAAAACAAGTACTTTAGCTATGTGTTTAGGGATGCAGGTAGGATGACCCTGCGAATATAAGATAGCCCATTTCGGTGTCCCCACTACCTAACAACCCAGCAGCAGCAGGACCTAGCATGTTGGGTGACAGGAACAAATAACCAGTTAGAAGTTTTAGCTGCATTGTTCAGTAAGAGGAAGCTTGTGAGGTTTCACTGTCTGTCCATCTGCCTGCAGCAATGTGCAGCTCTGCTGGTCACATTCGTCCAGTCTTGGTGGGGGAGGTGTTTCAAGGAAACCAGCTTCACAGGCTCCTATGAGCAGCTCTGTGACTGTTTGTCCCCATCTGTCCCAAGCTGCTTATTAACTCCAGCCCAGATGATCTGACATTCAGGTAAGCTGAATATGATTTTCCAGCTGAGGGAGCCCTCAGATCTCTACCATTTCTAAACAGATTTCATTATGGAAAGCACGTTGCCCTCCGAGACCTCAGCTTCAGTGCCAGAAGCAGAAAGCACCAAGCATGCCCAGCTTCTGGCTAAAGGAAACTCAGACATTTCCTTAGACCTGGCTGCAAAATGGGGAGAAGAAAGAGCTCTAGAGCAGTCCTGAGACACAGCACTGAACAGAGGTCTGATCTGGAGTGCTTGTATATGACCTGGGGCACAGCTCCTCCTCTGCATGACTGGCACTCACAGTGCCCCCCACCAAACTGCAGACTGTGCCAGAGGAGCCTGCAGCGGCGAGATGCTGGTGCCACTCGAGCGAACTGATTTGGCGAGGCAGACACCTGGGAAGCTGCAGAGGCTTTAAGGGTAAAATACAGAGGGATAAAAACAAAGGAGAGGAAGGAACAAATAGAAAGAACTCCCTGATATTTTTTTCTTTTTTCAAGAATTAGAAACTTAAACTACAGTTTTAAATCCACTGGAAAGAAAAAAAACTTACTCAAAAGCAACGTTCTTGCACAACAAGGGACTTAAAAAGTCTTATAAAATGCCTTCTTTTGAGAGGAACATTTTTAAGTCACAAAATTCTAAGTAGCTCTGTTCCCCACTCTAGATACTTTAGGAAATGCCCAAAGCATGTCCATGTGTACATGGAGCTGTCATTTGCACTTCTTTGGGATGTCTTCAATGTTGGCCTTGAAGCTGCAGGAGATCTGCCTTGTTTCCTTGTCACCAGAAGGGGATACAAAATATTGTGCTACTATCCAAGAAGTGGGAGTACAACCATGGAGGCACAGAGACCCACAACACTGACATTTAAAGCCATTGAACAATTCTACAGTGTTGTTAATATCATTTGATATTAACCTCTCATCATGCATTTATATTCATGGTCTTTTTATATGCTAGAATCCCCTAGCAATCTTTAATAATATATATATTAAAAATATATATTCATTTTGGCCTTGAGATCTCATAGGAACAGGATAAAAATGTAGTTTGCATGATGATCAGAGTCTCCTCCCAGGAAAGTGTAGGATCTGGATAAATGAGCCACAACCCTGCAAAAGTGGGAATATCCACCAGAAGTTTGTTCCTTTAATTCCAAAGCCCAGTTGACCACAACATGTTGTTTTGTAGGAGCCAGGAGAGAAACAACCAATGAGAGCTCTGTAGACCAGAAAGCCCTGCTGAATTGGTCACAGGGAAAAAATGAGAGTAGTCACAGGCTGCCTTCCTTGCCCATGGGAGGCAGCAGGTGAAGTGCAGCAGTAAGGCAGTCAAGGGGGGCAGTGGGATATGCTGCCTGGGGATTGTAGAAAGGTTTGACAAACACTGGGTGGATCTTGTGAAGCCTAGCCTGCCTGAGAAAGGGGGAGAAACAGCTTCCCTTGGAGCTGATGAACCTCCCTGGGATGCAGATCTCCAAGAAAAGATGCTCCACCTTTCCCTTGCCCTCACTCCCTCAAAGCCTGGGTAGGGTGTTTGTGGCACTCAGCACCTTTAGAGAGGATTCCTATTTTTCAGCTTCAATGTTCAGTTCTTATTTTAAGTTGGACATTTTTGATTCAGTTATAGAGTAGTCGTGATGTCTGAAGACATGTCATGATACTCAGGAAAATCAACAACAGTCCAAGACCTTCGCTGTCTAGGAGCACTCCTGATTATTTCTGAGTGCAATGAGAGAAGCAGAGATCCTGGCCTTCCTCCACAATACATCCGCTAGGAGGATGTAATTACTGAATTAGGTTTTGTTGTCCTTCTGCTGGGCACACTCTGACTGACAGCCCCGGACAACCCACACTTCTCTCCTTCATAACAGTGGAAGCTTATCCAACTGCAGTGCCAATAAAAATAAATCATCTGGTTGCCTTATGCTCTGTGTGGATGAAAACAGAGTCATCAGTGATCTGTGTACTTCTGTGCTAACTTTAAGCCCACAGCATTCTGTTTTTTTAAATCAAACTGTAGGACTTTGAAGAGGCTGCTATACACTGGAGAAGAACAGAGGGCTAAGGCCCAGTGTGTGCAAGTGAGGAGGTTACAATACATTCATTGTTCAGTTTAAATAATAGTTTTTCAAATTAGGTTTGCATGTATGAGTATAATGTTCTCAATGACTGGAGTGATGCACAATGGACCACCCACAGTATGGGAGAGCACTGTGAGTTTGTCCTTCTGTGGACAGGCATCACTTAGATTTCCATCCCCCTTCTGTCAATGTATCTTCAGCCTGGCCTTAACCATTCCTTCTATGAGCTGGAAGCATAGCTGGATCACATAATTTTCTAGGGTGGCCTGATATGCAGTTAAAAGATGATTTCAAGTCGAGAGTCTACAAAATCTGGAGAGTTGAGACCTGTACCACTGATCCAAAACCAAACTTCAGCATTTCCCATTCATTCAGTGTGGGAGTAAATGAGGATTAATTCTTCTGAAGCTTTAGATTCACATCACTTTAATGCAAGAATAAGTGAACATGCCTCCTCTATCAAGGGAAACCATGTAGCAGGTTAATTTAGTTTTTACCAAATCTCAGCTGCTTTGCAATAGTTTTGTCATTGCCACTATTATCACTTCCCCTACTTTCATAAAAAAGTAAGTGTGCAAGCAGCCAAATATGATGCAGTTTATGGAGGAATCGCTCCACTCAGGTCGCATTGACATAAAATTACCTAATGTGAAACAACCGAGGTTACAGCCCCCAGCTATGTTTCCATCTGGAACATATGTCCTTCCCTCTTCTCCCAACACTTGTAAGAGGGGTGCTTGGACAGGTTGTTATTTATAAATGTCAGCACGAACTGGTGGTACCAGGCATGTCTCTGTGGTGATGAAGGAAAGTATTAGCACCAGCATCATTGTGTAGATATGTGTGTGATGAGATAATAGACATCTGGCACTGAGCAGCTACTGGGGCTCTTTAAATCCCTTGTTTTGTAGTTTCATGCAGAAAAGCTACCTCCAGCACAGTACAGGACTGTTTAGTCTGGAGTAAAAAAAAAAGATTGTGTTTGTCCTTATAAAGCACTGAGCTGTGTAGTGCTGCTTTCAAGTCCTCAGTTTAGCACTTGTGTCCAGGTGCCCCCAAGATGTTGGTGCCCTAATTGGGGTTCAGGGAGCTCTCAGGTGCCTGTGGGCTTGCTTGCAAATCCCTGCAGGTTGCTTTCCTTTCTCACATCCCAGTGCCTTGGCAGAACAAAGCAGCTCAGTGTTTCCCCTCAGACTGGATGTCTCCCACCTGAGACCCCACATGTGATGCACACTACCTGGCCAAGCCTTCCCAAGCAGGCACCTGCAATCACAGCCCAGACACTGCACCTCACCTCCCCATCCAACATCACCGCTGGCAACTTGCTATCCAGGATGTGGGATGTACTCACCAATTTCTGAGCCTAAACAGATTTGAATGCCGCATCTGCTACTTCTAGGACAGGAGAAATGAGTGTTCAGGTCCCTGCCCCAGGTGTAGGTTGTACTTTGTATCCAAATACTGTTTAGGATGCATGCCTTAAAGACTTGTATAATTAATTCAAGGTTGACATACAGTTAATTTTATTTGAAATTGAGGAGATTCCAAATACTATTAAAAACCACCACTGCTCAGAAGTACAAGAGTGAACAATTCTTTAGCATTCACTGTGACTTTGGTGAATCCACCACAGAACATACAGAACATTCAATTCTGTGATGGGGCGTTGCCAGCTCAAGATCCCTTGGGATGGGTATGGGACCAAATTCAACTCTGTCTTGCACTGCCCTACAGCTAAATTGACTTCAGTTTGCATCTCTGTGGCTTTATGTGGTAGACTGGTGAGATATTTGATCTCCAGTACCAAGAATAGGAATGAAGTGTCTGATTCCAGTGCATGATATTCTGCAAATATCTATCTGAGTAGCCAGGTCTGAGTAAAAAAAAGAAATCAAATAGAGGGATGTGGAAATATCTCTTTATGCCTATAAAAGGATCACTTCAAAACCACAGGATTTTGTATAGGAACCTTTTTCCTTAAATAGTAGAAACAGTCACTGGGTGCATTCCATCACTGTAAAAAATGGGGGTTAGAGGAGAACCACCATGTCTGGCAGCAGCTTCCTCTCCTCCCATCTCTCCCTTTCCTCCCCCACCAGGCGTACCTTGTCTTAGCCCTGGGAACTGTGCTTGTAGGAAGCATGAAAACAATATAATTGCAATATATATGTTTATACACATAGATATAATCAAAACCATATATAGAGATATGTTGTGCAGTGAAAGAGAAACTGCACAGTAGGATTTTTGTGCTTTCCTCAGAAACCATCTCTCTGTCCCATTTTCCCACTGGGATAAAGAAAACCTAGCAGTGAATTTTGCTGGGTGGCTAAACCCCCAGTCCGTGCTCCTACCATGAGCTCACACCCGCAGCCTCCTCCTGCCCACCACTGGCCAGAAAACAGGGAAATAAAGACCAAAGCTCTTCGTCAGTGCCTGTACCAGGGCAGTGGGCCAAATCCTGCCACACAAAACCCTGCTGACATAACAGGGATTAGATGGGCTGCTAATCAGGACAGTGGGATTTGTGTCAATCTTTTACTTAGGATGCAATGCCAAGTGCCCCAGTGGTCAGGGTCGGATGGCTGGAGCTGCAAAGAGAATGGGTGTTCCCAGGGGTGAGCCACTGTAGGGGTGGTGCAGGGCTTTGGGGTGCCCAGGATGTGCTCCAGGCTGCCACATGAGGAGGAGCAGGAAGGTGAGAATGACTTTCCCAAGGCACAGGACCCTGGCACCCTTCAGGGCAAGTGTCCTGCACTGCACTTTCCAGCTTGAGTCTCTCAGGCCAGCAGAGGACAAGAGTGAGGAGACAATTTCTGTGACTTCGGGGTTCACTGGACCCTTTGCAGTGGGTTTGCCTGATGGTAGGATCAGGAAAGAGTCAAAAAAATTGTCTTCTAATTGGAGAAGGGCTCAACTGAGCCTGCAACCTTTTCTGGGGACAGTTTGGAAAGTGCACTTTTCTTAGTACTTTGGAAGAGGAGGCTCATGTATTCAGATTAATGTGATGGCAATGTCATGCAGAAGGGTCCCTGAGGACTCAGGCTGGCCACAGTCCATCCCTCCACCCTGTGCTAGGTCAGTCTTACAGATGTCTGGATAACCTGTTCTTAAAAACCTCTAATAACAGAATCTCCTTAGTCTCCTGAGACAAAGTATTTCAGTGTTTTATTACTCTTGTTATTAGGAATACTTCTTAAATCTGCCTTAAATCTTTCTTAACTCTTTCCCAGCCAGACTGTTGTGGTTTAACCCAAGCCAGCAACTAAACACCCCACAGCTGCTTTCTCCTTGCCCCCAATGGGATGGGGTAGAGTGTTGGAACAAGTAAAACTGAGGGGAAGCTTGTGGGGTGAGATAAAGGCAGCTTAACAGGTATAGCAAAAGCTATGGAAAGAAGCAAAGTAAAACATGGAATTCATTCCCACTTCCCCAGTTGTTCAGCCAACCCCAGAAAAGCAGAACTCCATCACACATAACAGTTAATTGGGAAGACAAATGCCACAACTGCCTCTCTTCCTTCTTCTTCCTTGAGCTTTATATGCTAAGCTTGCTGTCATATGGTATGGGACATCCCTCTGATCACTTGGGATGTCTCAGCTGTGTCCCCTCCCAGATTCTTGTGCATCCCCAGTCTTCTCTTTAGCAGGGTGGTGGTGTGGGAGGCAGAAAAGGCCTTAGCAATGTGTAAGCCTTTCCCAGCAATAATGAAAAAATCCCTGTACTATCAACATTGTTTTCAGCATAATTCCAAAACATAGCTCCATAGTTGCTACTAGGGAAAAAAAATTAACTCTATTCCAGCCAAAACCAGCACAGAGTCAGTATCCACTCTCACTGAAATTTTAGCATGTGGTTGCTATCTACAGAAGGAATAGAGAGCAGTTTATTTACTTTCTTTTTGCTCAACCCCTTACATGCCTGAAAGTCATTATTTCTCCCTTCAGACATCTGTTTTTTAATCAAACCCAGTTTCTTTACCCTTCTTTCCTCCACACACCTGCATACAATTTTCTTGAAGAAGAGCATCCCCATCCACAAAAAATACACTAGGTGAAGTCTCACTCTAATGGAGGGAGCTGAACAGAGGGAAGGGAGGTGTTGTGCATGCTATATTTCTATTCATATACTACGCAATGGAGTTTGATGGGGGGGTGTTGCAAAAGTGCCTTTCTATAGATACACAGTCAGCCCATGATCCATCACAACTTGCAGGTCCTCAGACCTGACCAACAGCAGAGGCAATCAGTCCCAGCCTGGCTCAGGGACCCTGCGGAGAGGTGTGCATTCATCCCTCCCAAACTGCATCTCTGGGCTTTTCAATCCCTATATCTAGTTTGTCATTCCTGTGTTGTACAACCAGTGCAACACTCATCGTAGCTGCAACAAGAAAATTGCTCTGTCTTTCCATTGCCCAAGTTTATAATGAAAATGTTGGTTAATTCTGGGATGAAGGAAGATCACTGGGCTTTCCTTCAAAGCACTCCTCCAGTCAAAAGGGAAGCATTGACACCTCCCACATACGACTTTGAAATGGCTTCACTCTTCTCTAAATGGTTTCTCTCTGACCTCACTTCTGGTGCAAGCTCGTGAAATGGGTGACACTGTCAGGGTTGATAGAAACCAAGAGGAAAGGCTTCTGGGGTGAGAGTGCATCCCACTTACACTGTAGGCAAAGTCTGGGGTGGTACAGCAGGTGGTATCCACAGCCTGGAAGCCACAGGAGCTGCCAGCTTTACTGCATTGCCCTGAGCGGGGAGAGAAGGGAGAAGCCACTTAAAGCATGAGCTCTGCTGTAGGAAAGCTTTGTAGACTCCTAACTTGGGGTCCTTCAAGGCCAGGCACAAGCTGTAACAGCCAGGGATTGAAATGGGAAAAGGGCTCTGCTGCAGCAGGGCAAAACATGTGAGGGACTAGAGAGCACTGCTTAGGAGCAAGGTGCCTCTCTTTTATTGCATACAACTCAGTTCTGCTATCGTAATAAATATAAGTGACCTCACAGTGGTAAGAGCTGTGTGTATGGCTGGCTGCCTCCAAAATGGTTATGTTCTTACTTCATGGACCCTGGCACCTTTTGTCAAGTCCTACCCTACACAAGTTTCTAGTAAATTTGCTAGTGTGACTAGAAAAGAATAAAAAGTATCTTTGATGCAACCTCTCAGTCTCCTTTTCAAAAGGCAACTCATACAGCTGGAGACACACTGCTGGAGAAATTACGCTCTATGTACTGGTCTAGCAAACACCTCCTGAACATTTTTTAGTGTGACCTGGCAGCAGACCAGGGTTAGTGGCATGTTCTTTTTCCAGTGCTTTGGCCCGAAGTGTGTATTTCAGAGGCTTAAAAGAACAATCAGCCAATTAAATGTGATAAACAAGGCCATTTGTCACCAGCATTTTAACTTTTATTTTAAAGTATAAAATGAGATAATGAGCAAGGCTTGAAGAAATCCTTTCTGGTGTTGGGAGCCAAGGGCACATGATATACAGAATGGATTTTCTGCCTCTCCAATCATGAGAATGCAGTCTGACAACACTCCCCCTCATGACACAGAAATCAGAGACAATGTTGAGTAGGGGGGGAAAAAATCACTAAGGGATGAGAAAACAGTGACATGTTGCGATGAAGATAAGAAAAAGAAATGCACTTAATTCAGGGTAAATCTACTTCCATTGCAGACTTCCCAATGCAGCTGCTGGTCAATAGGAACATTGAAACTTCTGCATAGTATCTTTAATTTGCAAAAAAGCATCAAGCAGTGTAGTTACCAACACATCTCCTACTCAGAAAGAAACCAGTGGGGCAGGCATCCAGGGGCAAGCAGTGGCTGATGGATCACTGCTTCCCTTCCCCCAGGAAGGGAGGGAGGATATGACTGTGATGGTTCATGTGAGCTGTGGGATCTTGCACAGTATGAGAGCCCCAGGGCTTTGGGACTCAGGGCAGTGGGAGGATATTCCTCTTGTAATATCTGCAGTTACATACAGCACACTAGAACACCTTGTTCACTAGGAGCAGTGGGTGATGCAGTATACCAACATAGTCCATAAGAGTGGTGTCCCTCAGGGGGTGTCCAAATTAGGATGGGTTAGTATCCATGGCTGCAGGCTAGAGCTGGATCTGGATCCAGAGCTTGAATGTTTCCAGTTCTCTCTTTAAAAAATAGCACCTTTATTTCTGGCACGTTTCCTGAATGCATTTCGCTCTGCGTGTTGTCCTTTTCTGTCATGTGTATTTTGGAATTATTATAGAAAATGTTTACTCCAGTGTGTGAAAACTCTCTACACCTGTGGGACATGAACATATTGGCTGTATTGACTGCATTCTGCATTGGCATTTGCAATGTTACTTCTGTACCCTTTTCCCATCTCCCTCCTGCATCTACCCACTTGTGCTACCACAGTAAGAAATCAGCCTTTTTAAAAAAAAAACTTGTTTTCTCAATCAGTCATGAGTTTATACTGAATACATTCAGACAGGAATGTCAGTAAGTACAGTTGTGCACAAACATGAACAGATATTAAAGAGCTAAGAACCACTGACAGTTTGTCTCCACAACCTATGTTTTATTTATGTCTGTACTGTGCTATCTTGGCAGCATTTGATTTAACCCTGGGATGAAAACCCTGCCTTCTTGCAAATGTAGACAGCCTCACACATACCTCTGACATTAAATATCTAGTATACAAAGTGCACAGAAACATATATTTGAATAAAACTACCCAGATGCACCAGCAACAAGGAGGTATTGAAGAACTTAAAAGACAAAAAAAAAAATCTTATTAAAGGAATTGCATGAAAGGAAGTCCCAGTAAGTTACCTAATGAGTAAACACTAAACATGCAGTTGAGCAAATGACTCAGCATCAGGTTAGCTTCAGGTCAGTGAGTTTTCAGCTGATAATGAACTTCACGCACGGCCTTCAATGGGGATATGCACAGAGGATTGTCCTTCTCAGCTCTCCAGTAACCCAACAGCAGCAGAGTGCAGCCAGCTGCACCCACACAAAGGTATCCACCAACACTGGAGGTGGCTACCACATCAGTGAGGTTTGTGCCAAAGTAGATATTTCAGATGAGGCTTCAAACAACAGGACAAGACCCTGTGCTGTATAAAAACTGCTGGTGAGAGTGATCTATCTGTCCCTGCCTCCTCTGCAAGAAGGCTCAGCCCCAGCTCATGGGTTGCCCCAGCTATGGCTTGTTGAAAGGGTGGGATAATCCTGCTGAAGCCCTTGATGGGCTGCCCAGTTCCTCTCCTTCCAACTCGCTTGCTTCCAAATCAAATTCCTGTTGCAAAAGTTCAGGCCCTTTTAACTCCACATTCCTTCTTGTAACAGGATCCCTTTTGTAAAGGATTCAAAAGGAAAAAGATCCTAAATAATTGCTGGAATTGATTGGAAAGAAATATTTCATAAAACAACACCCTAAACAAAACAGAGAGCTGAATGTTTCAGAAGCATTTAGCTATTAAATGGTGTGTTTTCAAAAACACATTGACTTAACCACGGGCAGGCAATAGAGCTGTGGGAGTCAATGCCAACGCTTTTCCCTTCCTCATGCGCAAATCCTGTGGGATTGCCTCCTGTGCTGCGAGATGGTTGTGTAAAGGCAGTACCATCATCCACCTTCTAATGCCAGCAGTGTTAAAGACCCAGCACAGAGGTCTCTACCTATGGCCCAAGGAGTTACCATTCCATCCCTTCTGCAGCAGATGTTTGCTGATATGCACCTCATTTGTTGGTGTTAACAAGACCCGTGTTAAGGAGAACATGGGGAAGGATGGGGAGGTCCTGACACCTGAAAGCACAGATCTATAGCTTCAGGAAGATAGTTTCTTTGTGAACAATTTCCCTGGTTTTCTTCCGTTAGCTCTACAGAAGGTTGAGCGTCTTTAAAACTGCATTAGCCTCCCTCAGGGAGGCTTGTTTCCAGATCCCTTCTCAACACAATTTGGAGCAGGGACATCAAAGGAAAGGCAAATCTGGTCCCCTGTTAACTTGGTTTCATTTGGAGTTGGTCGGGGCAGTTGGAATTTGCCATGGTGTTCACAAGCTTTCGAAATATTTACTTATCTGTCTGACAAGAGGGTTATTTAGTAAGTTATGATGTCTGCAGTTTTGTGTAAACGATTTACAGGGCCATGATTGATGCTGGGTGCTGTTTGGAGAGAAGCAAGACTGACTGCTTATACCGTGCTTTGGTTTGGAGAGTTCAGACCCAGGACTGGGCAGTATTGTACCTAATAAATAACAATAGTTAATTGATTGGACTCATGCTGTTTCAGCTCTCATAAAGCCACTGAAACATGGCTGAATTAAACCAATGTGTATATGAGCAGACCTTGGCCAGGCAAACATCAGGGACTTCTGCAAGTGTAACCAGTACAGTGGTCGCAGTGCCCAGCTTTGCTCTTGCCCTGTGTCTATGCTGCCCACAGCACCCCAGCGTTTACTGGGCAGAGGGAAATGGCTGGGCTTGTGGTTAGGGCAGCTGGTGTGCATGTGGGGCTTCACACTTCAAACCCCTTCTCCAAGTCTAGGAGGGTAGAGACTGGGGATCTTCTGCCTCTGTAGAGTACACTGAAACTAGTGGTCTTGCTTCTTTCAGCACAGCTTCAGGTCATGGTATATCAGTGTGTTTTCTCAGGCCTGAATATCTCAGTGCTTTATCTCAGGTCTCCAGGGACTTCCAGGAGGAGATGGGATTTCTGCTGCAGTGCTTTTGTTCACACAATCAAAGTCCTTTTTCTGGCCGAATACCTTCCATTGCAGGTGTGCAGGATCACAAGAAAAAGCCTATTTCTTGGTAGAAAAGGTATTCTTACCTCCAGTGGAGCAACACAGGTGCATGATTACTATGGCTTGGTGAGCCAGAGCTAATGTAGATGAGCACAAGATCCCATGAGACACCAGAGAAGAAAAGGGAGGGTGTGGACTACTGTCAAACTGAGAGGAAGTAGGAGGTTTTGGTTCAGTTCAAAGTGGATACAAGTTGTTCCAGTTCTGAACCATCAAAATGTTTTGTTTCTGGAATTCAGTAACATTTTCAGGGCCCTGCAGTTCCCTCAGTTTTTCTGCAATTTAACTTTCTAACCTGATTGTCTACAAAGACAAGAGTATGACTCTCAAA
Source organism: Clamator glandarius (assembly GCA_033459285.1). Lineage (NCBI taxonomy): Eukaryota > Metazoa > Chordata > Aves > Cuculiformes > Cuculidae > Clamator > Clamator glandarius. The sequence goes on from JAUNZM010000559.1 coordinate 3,334,491, forward strand.
AGTTCCCATGATGTGGAAACAGTAGGGTAAGTGCAGCCATACACAATGCAGGAACTATACAAGGACTGCTACTGAAAGGGAGAGTCCTTTCACGCTGCCAAGCAGTTGTTCAGACTGACTAGTACAGGCAAGAAATTTTTAAAAATTATTTAAGAACTTTATTCTGGAAATACCCTTTCAGACACATTCACTGTCAGAGGTCTGTGTCAGATACTGTGAATAAAGAATGAGAGAAAACTAAAAAGAGGGAATTGACCCTAACACTGGCACAGAATGGCCAGGTGGGTGCAGACTGGATAAAGGTGCCACAAACCCATGCAGAGAAAAATGTGCTTCCTCTAAACACAGCAAAGCAACAAAGTAGTGATTCAAAATTACTGAACTATGATACTACATCCGTGTTGCTGATGATGGCTTCGTCTGGTGGAGAGAAAAGTACAAGGAGGTCTCTCCAGTTCAGACTGGAAAAAGGAACAGGATATCTGAGGCAGTCTTTACACATACTGCATTCACCTTGGAAGGAAAGTAATATTCATTGCTCTCCTGATGTTCAAAACTGTTTCTGCAATCATTCTCAGCCACCAGAAAAGGCTAATTGATCCCCCAGCTTCACTCACAGCATTTGCTCTTGGTAGGATGTATCTTTTTGTTTAGTCTGTTGAAATTTGCACTCAGAACAAAAATGATACTGAGCAAATTGCAGCTTACCTCTTCCTCCCAAGAGACTCTCCAGAGACACACTGCACTTAGAAAAGCAAGTGAACGTTTCAGAGGGACCTGAGGTTCAGCAGGCTGATGGCACCAATCATGGTCTCCATGGAAGTATGACTGGATGTAACTAATGATAAAGAACTAGGACAAGAATAAAACTTATTCAGAGAAGTCCTAGTATGCCTCCTCTGCTTAGCTCCCATGATTAAACCCACACAGAGCCTAGAACGAGGAGATGAGCCTCAATTATAGCTAAGAAACAGCATAATGAATTATCTCTTTTGCACTTTAGCTGGTGAGTAATTCAACTTCTACACAAAACCATGTTGACTATGGGGATTTTGCCAATATCTGATTCATCAAAATACTGGAAGAATGTGGAATTAGAAATGCAGAGGAAGGACCACTCCTTCCACTCTCCACCACCTAAACACTGATAAGTTTCAGCAAACTTTTTAACAGATAACATTAACGCAACCAATACTTCGATGAAAGTCCACTTCTAGCTAAAATTAAACAGAAACAAATGGCCTGCCAAGTGAAAACTTTGAGTTCTTTATTTTATATACAAGAGAAAAGTATTTTTATCTTAGATGGTTAGTCCTGAGAGTTGTGGACTCCAACTAAACAGTACAGAGCATGTTTTATGTATCTTGGAGGTGTTTTGCTCAGAAAAATCCTACAACAGCAAATTCTGAAAATGCTATGGAAAGGTATCAGAAACCTCAGCTTCACCCCTCTGCCTGGCAAGAGCTGCAGAGGATTGGCATAGGCATGTTTCCAGCCCCAGCTCTTGTGTGTGGGTACCAGTAGGAAGAGACAGCTCTCAGCAGCTTTCCTGCATCTGGAAGCGTTCTGGTTTGAGCTAAAGTAGAATCACTTTTCTAACTTCTGCTCAGCCTCATACAAGCAGCTTCATTTTCTGAAAATTAACTGCATGTTTCTCAGTGTTTCTTTCTAGAAGTGATAACATGAGGCATTGATATGCACAAAGGCCATGGCTTATACTTATTCCTATAGTAACCAAGGCCATCGTCGAGCTAGTGGGGTGCTGTAAGTCAGGAAGTAAAAGTGTCACATTTGCAGGGGGGTGTGGATAGGACAGGTGACCCTAAACTGACCAACAGAGTATTCTATCCCATATATGTCATACTTGGTATAAAACTGAAGGATGAAGAGGGTCTTGTTCTCTTCTTCAATGGCCGACATCCAGTGTGGACTTCGTCTGTCTGTTTGCCCCTGATCTATGCATTCCTGAATCCAATTCCAGAATCCAGCTCACTCCTACTGCTGACCCTTCCCAATGTCTGCTCTACAGTATTTGTGGTGACACAGGATGCAATTTAGATATTTTCTTATTAATTATTATTGTTGTTATTGTCATTATTATTATTTCATTAAAGCCGTAGTTTTAGTTTCCAGCTCATAAATCTTTTCCTCTCATTTTCCTTTCCCCTTTTTTCCTGGGGGAGGAGGGATAAAGTGTATTGGCAGCCCAATTGCTTGGTTTTAGCTGCTGTTCCCGGAAGTTATGGGGTTATTGACTTCTGGGACAGAAACAATACGACTGCTGAAACTCTGCTCTGTGACTCTGGGAGCTGCTGGCAAAAGTTGAGGGCTAGGTCTATACTCCCTGTGGCCAGGCACTCACTTCCTGAGCACGTGGATCTGCAATCCCAGCAGAAGGAGTTACTGGCCCACAGCACAACAGTGAGGCAGGAAAATAGTTGAAATAATTTAAAAAAAAAAAAAAAAAAGGTTGAGATCTTTTATGAGAGATCTTTTATTGTACAGCAATTGGAGAAAGAGAAAGAAATTTGATGGAATTCTGTTTCTCCAAGATACGTTATTGACCACCATTTCTGTCTAGTGCAGAAGGGGTTCAAACCATGGCAGTCCCAGCAGTGGACGTGCTGTGCAAGAAAGCCATTCTACAAGCCCCACTGGAGTTTTGTCTGATGAGATGTCTGGAGATAGAATTAAGCGCAGAGTTGAACCCCATAGATAATACCCTGCCTGGTGGCTAGTGGTCCAAAATGCAGCAGAATGACTGTGTGCCCGAGGAGAAGGGGACAAAGGTGGGAATGGCTGGTCATGCAAGGCCCATCATATGTGTTGGCTGGTCTTAGATAAACATACAATCATAGCCTTGATACTAGAGGGCTGCACATTGCAACATGGATTCAATTCAAAACCCTGTTTGATTAGGTTGTGGCTCAGGCATGGCAAGTACGGTGAGAGTTCATTGCACTCTATGGCTACAGAGCTGGGGTCACCTCATGTGGTGAGCTTGACACAGCCACAGCTCCACACCGTGTGCTGTCAGAGGTTTGGTACAAGGAGGAGATTTCTGCCTTGCAGGCAGAAAACGCCAGGGGCATAAACTTCTGACTGGCAGTAGCAGAAAAGAAGAGAGAAACTCACTGCTAAGGGACAAGACATCTAAATAAAAGTGAAAAGATGCTAAAAGGCTGTAAGCAGTTAGAAAAACCCTCAGTGAAAGTCATTAGGAATCCATGTATATCCTAAGTTTCATACGTAGATTTGGACTATGGATGTCACAAGAGTGTTATAAAGGCATTGATAGAAAACGACTTAAAGGAACCCACAACACTCACCTCAGGGTGAGAAATTTGAACTTATGTCTAGGTAGGTATTTCCCAAATGGTCTTCACCAGTGCAAAAGGATGAAATGTTCATCTTCCTCACTCTGTGCTAGTTGTCTTCTTTAGAAAAACATAAGACCTTATTAGAAATGAGGTTTTCTTTTCTGATATAACTGCATATTCACTCCTCCTCTGAATTTAAGTCGCAAGCCAACAGAGCACCAAATACATTACTTTTTTAAAGTGTGTCTGAAATAAGAGGATTCAATGAAGTTCATGCAGTCCAAGTGATGCACCTTTCATGGATACATCTGAGTACATGGCAGATACTCTGTTTGGAGTAAGACAATTTATATAGAAGAACACTTCTTTCATTATCAAGATGCTCACTACAAGAGGACTCAGCCAGGGCTGTATCTTGGTTGGAGATGAAGTCTATACAACCATTCACAACAAGCTTTTTTGATGTTTCACCCTACACACATCACTAGGCAGTAGAATAACAGGAAGACAAATTTATATTTGGGGTGAAACTTCAGGAAAGTAAGAAGCCTCTCTCAGGGCTGGGATCAATCTGGTTCTCTCCATTCACAGGATCTCAGGATCTCAATATTACTGTATAACCACCTCCAGAAACTGATGACCCTGGCATGTCCTAGGACAGAAGAACTGGCCCAAATAATCTGTGTAAACATCAGGGTTTGCAGAGCAGGTCAAAGAACATCTTTTGGAGAAAAAAAAAAAAAAGAAGCTTTAATTTCCAAACCAAAATATTTCATGATCCATGACTATTTGGAAACAAATGAGAAATAGGAATTACACAAAGGACTCATTTTTTTTCATCGAGGACCCACAGAATTACTTACATTCACTTTAGTTTCCAGAAAAGGCTAAGACCCAAGGCACAGCATTGTGATTGTTGAACTAGTCGTGTCACATACTGGTTTAATTCAGACCAAAACTATAGAAAGAGAACAATGGGATATAGCCAGTAGCTGTCTGGGAATAGAGGTGGGATAGGAACAGGGTCTGAGTCTCAAGTAGGTCAAACAATTAATCAAGCAGTGAAGGTTTTGGTTTAGCACCCATGAGGTGACCTCATTCTTTCCCTGTACTGTGTGCAGTGAAAGCAGCTGGCCAGGTCAGCCAGGGTTGCACATTAGGAGGTGGCAGCTCTTCCCAAGCTGTGCAAGAAACTTCATGCACAGACCTGACTGCTACATTCATGATGTTGCTCCCCATTTGTAATCATCATGTTAAAGTTGTAACACCAGCAGTTTCCCAGATTTGTTATTTTTGCATCTCCAAAAAAGCATCTTTGGTCCTTTTACTGTCCATCACCTCTCTACCCATTTACTCTCATCCTGCACTGAAGTTCAGAGCACTGTTTGACACAGTGTCCAGATAAGAACTTTCTTATTTTCTTCCATGACACTTAGACAAGAAACCCCAAAGCATCCACCACTCCTTTTCCTTTTCTGTTTCAGTTCTACTGCAAATCCCTGCTAAAACTCCTTCTTGTGATAACCTTGACAAAGCAAGGCTGTCTGTTTGCAGCAAGCACTGCCTGCCATGCTGGCCAACACCATCTCCCAGTTCTTGGAACTCCTTCATCTCTCAGCAGCTCTGGCTTCACATTGTCAGTCCCTTTTCTTCTGATCTTGGTTTCTACGCACTCTTGCACAGTTGACTCTTGGTGTATGTGTGGAGCTCCAAGGAGCTAACGAAGATGATAAAAATTCACTGCCTGGCTTTGTGGAAGAGAGGACGTCCAGGAGGCTTCACAGCCCATAGCCATAAAAGAAGTGAAGGAAACCACCCCCCCGACACTCCAGCAGGAGCGGAAACAAGCAGACTGCAACTCCCACCCAGTGTGGAAATCACGTCAAGTGGCAAAATGGAAACCCTGACATTTCACCGTCTGTCTGCAAATGCTGCAAATGTATTGCGTACAAAAATAGGCTATAAGAATATTGTTAAGAATGAGAAACCCATGAGGCAAGAGATGCCAGAATTGGGCCTACCTTATGCTATGTGTTTTAATACAGTTGTTAGTTAGATGATCACTCAGTATTTTACCAGAGACCTCAGCTTTATCCCATGGTGCAGGATGGAGTGTCTTCACTGGAGAGAATATTATGTAGAACTTTGGGGTTTTTTTTCCTTGACGTTCAGTGTGGTCCTAGGCTTTATTTGCTACCCAAGTTCTCCTCTGAATAAAAACACCGGGAAAATGTCAGTGGCACATCTCCTTATAGAATCTAGGTGCTTCATAAGAGACTCTGAGCTCTGGTAGCTTTGACAGGGGTGTGGTGATGCTTTAGCCACTTGAACGAAGTGGAAATGGAAGGGACAGGTATGCAAGCAGCCAGCTTGATTTCATCATGCACCAGTTTATCAGGGGTCTGGTTTGGTCCACCATCCCAGCTCACCCCTGCGGCCTTCCCTGCAGCAAGACACATGTCCACATCCACCCTTGCAGGCTTTACAGGTCCCACAACCCAGTGCTTCAAGATCATAAGCTGAGACAACAGGATGATCAATAGATATAGCTGGGGCTGTGCACCAGGCACCAGGCAGCACTGCACATGCTCGAGGCACATCTCCCATCAGCTTCCATCCCAGGAGCAGACATTCAGTGTGATGGTTTCGTGGCATGTACAGAGAAAGGGGAACACCCTACAGCTACTGACTGCAGACTGGGGAAATCCTCAGTGAGAGATGACACAAAACACCCTGCAGGGAAAGCAGGAATAAAGCCAGTTCTGCAAGGGAACACTCATTTTCCAGAAGGAACCATGGATGGGGTAGTTAAGGTTTCATGTCACTCTCTGGCATTTCCAAACTCTCCCTATGGCTCACACCTTAGAATCATAGAATTATAGAATAACCAGGTTGGAAGAGACTCACGGATCATCAAGTCCAACCATTCCTATCAAAATGTATACCTTGACACACACCTCTCTGCCCTGCTCCTGAGCACCCTGATTTTCACTTTTACCATGCATACTACATTCCAGTCCCACACCATCTTTCAGCCTTAGCATCCCAGACCTTCCCTTAGATCAGAATCCCCAGGGTCCCTGGCTGCCTCCTGGCTGTGCAGGGAAGGTGTCTAAAGAGGAGTGGTTTTCCCTGTCTGCCTTTTTGTTGCCCAACCCTTCTGCCCTGAGCAGCAGACTAGGGAGAGACAAACTCCTTCCTGCTACTAGGGCTGGGCATGGCTCTTGGGTTGCAGAGACAGGACATGAGTAGCCTGGTCCCTGCAGAGCTGTGAGAATTCAGGAGGAGCAGCAGGAACTTGGTAGCACTGAGTGGGTGCACAGGAACACTTGGATCATCTCTGGGATCTGCTGGAATGCTGCACTGACCTCTCTCACATGGGATGAAATCTCAGCATATTTTGATTCTTCAGCCTTAGCACATCCTTAATAAGTTGCTATTTTTTCCCTTCAAAGACTCTCACAGAGCCAAATTGTAGGAGATTTACTAAGTAAAAAGAAAAAAAAAAAACCAAAACAAAAATATAATCATCACAGTCCTGACACAAAATTCCCAGATTTCAGATCTCTATTCCAAAGTGCAGAGGGGTAAGAACTATCCAAGGAAAGGTTCCCTTCCTTTCTCTTTTTTCCAGTTGGACAACAATGCCTTTTTCCTTGTGCTCATTCTTGGAAATGGCTGGACAGTTTTGGCTGAAATGTTCCAGAAAAGAACGTAGCCTGAGGCAGACAGTCAAGTTAGAAGAATTCTGTCTGAACGGTTCAAGTCTGGCAGTTATAACCAACTGCGAATGCAGTCTCGTAGCAGGACTTGTATAAGTAACCTTAATCATCGGAGCTACATGCAGGCCCACCTTTTGACTAATTCAAAGTTATAATAGCTGATGATGCTGTTGCACTCAGGTGGATCATGATTCACATACGTCACCAGGAAAAAAGCTTTAACGCAATCATCCCACTGAGCCTTCCCACACCCCTTCCTACACAAGCAGCTCTTCCCATCTAACAACCGGTTGTACAAAAAAACCACAGTTCCTTTGCCTCCAGTTTTTGCATTTGAGCTTCTGCTAAGATGGTATTGCTCTCTGAACTAATGTATTCAAAATTAATAAAAGAAATGAAGCAACACACTCCTCTGGCAGGTTCCCATGCATATTTTCCATAAAAGTCCATTTTTCCACATGAACAAATTGTGAGTATGTGGGGGATTTGCACTGAATCTTGATACGGAGCTTAGAATTCTTGGCACTGCTTGGGACATTAAAATGACATCAGCTCCACTTTCTATACTGAAATTTTATAGTTGCTGCCTGACTGCTTTGCTTTGTTCTGCACATATTCTCTCCCCTCTGAGCTGCCTCTCTGCCATCACATGCTATAGCTGAATCTCACGAGAAGCTGTGTATTTGTATCCCTTATAGCCCTGCCTGCCCCTCCCTGCACTGGGCACACAAGTGATAAAGCTGGATTTCTTCCTCCAGGACAAAGCAGCATTGTGGGTCAAAAGGACAAGGGCATCTTTGCCAGCCAAAAGGCTTCCCTGCAGTGAGGCAGCTCTGTGCCATGAGGGATCTGGCATGCCAAGTCGGGTCGTCCTCTTTTCTTTGAAGGGAAAGAGTGCGCGCTGCTAGGGTGACATGGCAGTGGGCAGCAGGGGCCAAGGAAGGTCAGTTAGTGCAGTCAGGACACTGTGAAACTGCTCTGTTTCACTTAGGGAGGGGAAAGAGGAGTGTAAAGAAGGGAAAGAGGAAAGGGAGCATCTCTGGGTGAAAGCCATGTTCTTCTCCAGCACTGTCAATGTAGCACCTGGAGCAGCGTTAGTTCATTACTAGTCTGTTCACTAATGTTTTCTTTCTATCTTGACAGAGGGAAAGTACAAGTATACCCTGCAAAAACCACACACTCCCCTATGCCAAGGGGCAGGGAGAGGCAGGGAGTGGCAGCAATTTTTTTTTTAAATTAAAGAAAACCTGAGTAACATTTTTTCTGTTCTACCCAGCTGTGTGAGTCACTATATTAGAAACCATAGTGCAAGAGCACTGATTTGGTACTCAGGATACCCCATGGATCACGGCAGAGGGAGAGGTAGGAACACTGGGACAGGGAGAGTTAACAAGCTCTGGCACTGGGACTACAGTTCCACTGGCATTAAGACAGACATAACACTTCTTTCCTGGATTTCATGTAAAATAAGGATTCAAGGAAAAGGTGATGCTGTCCTACATCCCCTGTGACTTGGAAAGCAATAAGAGAAAATAAAAGCAGTTCATTATCTGGCACGCTACATCTAAACATTTCTGAGAGCATCCTTCTGCCTTTACTGTAAGAGTCACGCTGGAACATCATTAGCATATATTCTGTAAACACTCAGTGCCATCCCCCAGCACAGCCTCAGCCTCCTGCACAGGGACTAGAGCAGCTGGACAAACCCAGGAGAGACTATACTTGACTGCCCACAAAACATCAGTTTTGCTTTAATCTGGGTTGATCACAACAGTACCTGGGTTTGTTATTTCTTACATTGCCTGCATGCTCAGCCTCTCTAACATGTGATGCAGAATTGCTGCTGCTTGCTTCTCTGTGCAAGATTATAATTTCATCATTTCACTGCCATATGGAAATAACCGCAAGACCAAATTAACAGTTAAAGATTGTGAAGCCATTTGCCAAACATTTCTTATTCTATAAGAAACATTTTAACAATCACATTTGCAACAACATTTTAGCAATCACATTTGTAGCTCCTTTACATGCACATGCCACTGCACACAGAATGCAGAAAATCTTTACCTTGTGTGCCTGGAGGACAGAGCCTGGTTTTCTCTCAGGGATCAGAAGTAGGATGAAAAGCAAACCCAAGAAAGACCCTTGAACAGACTCATCTGCTGAGAGTTGTCTAAATTCCAAGCCTGCTCCCACTAGCAGCACTAAGTTTGTGCTCTGAATAGAGGCTGTGTTATTTTAACCACAGGATTTCTAGTCATGGGGGAGGAGAGATGGATTAGGTACATTTGCAATCTAATGCTTCACATTTACCTCAGCTGAAATGAACTACTTTAAGCCTGATGTAAATAAGTACTTCTAAGATATAAATTTCAGGAGCCCACTAACTAATTGTGCTTAAACTAACATGCTAAATAACTGCAGAAAATTCCAGAGGAGTAAGATAACATACTTTTGTGTTCTTTCCTAAATAAAAGGCATGTGTGGAATTTCGTGCTAGGTACTATGACAAGTGAGAGGCAGCAGACAAACTACACAAAGTAACCTATGTAAGGTGCTGTACCTCACAAATAATCTTCCCAACACCTGTTAGCATGGATTTCAGCAGACACCCAAGAAATCTGGGTTTTCATGGCCTGTAAAAGTAGAGATGAGGGATTTCAATCTAATATTTCAAAGAGAAAATACAGCTCTTTAAGGGAAAAAGGAAACATTTTAAAAGGCCCTGAGGTCTGTAGTTCTGTAGGAACACAGGCATTAGCATGCTGAAGAAGTCCCATCGCAAACAGAGATGTAAGCTTGATACCTGCCTTGCAGCTCACAGATTGCTACAGAGAAAATACCATGCCCAGGAAACTGGTTTAGGGGTTTTGTTGTTTAATCCAGCTCAAATTCTGCTTTCATTTCCTGGTTTATTATACTTTGGTGCCACAGCTGCTGTGGTTGCAAAGCATGGCTACAGTCCAGGCTTCTAAGACCACCTCACAGCTGATGGAAGAGAGATCTATTAACTTACAGAGAGGTATGATTTGCAAATAAAATGTGTTCTTTAACTTTGGGCTGAACTGAGGAAGACTATTTGGATGAAAAACATTAGAGGAAAGAGGACAAAGTCCAATTTGTCTTTGAGAACAGAGGCTTCAGGAACAAAAGTTTAATTCCATTTTGAATAAAACCTGGCTCTATAAATAACATTATCTTACACTTACATAACAGTCTTCATCCCAAAGCATTCCCAAATGCTTTGCAGATGTAATCATCCTGTTTGAAAAATGTGGGCAGACCTCCCACCCCAGTGTGGAGAATAGCACCTTTCTGCAGAGCTGCCTGCACTAGGCAGGAGGGAGGCAGTGGAGCATCCCACAGCAGCTCCGTCAGCTCCCGTCTGTCAGCAGGATCTAGCAGCTGGCTGGGCCATCAAAGCCAGTGCCCTCCTCTTGGGATGCTGGCCAGGAGCATGGGGTGTCAGCTTGTTGGATCACCTGGGTACCGGCTGACTGCAGGAGAGCAAGTTATCATGTGCAGGTCTAGTGTCCTTCACAACCAGCAGTGGTTAAGAGCAGTTTTGCACGTATGTGTTGTCCTGTGGGTTTCCAGAACAGACTGTGTCATCTCTGGAGATGTCAGCCTGCTTCCTCGAGCTCCGATTGAGCTCTCTGAGCTCCCCCTGATGCTTGGCTCAGCCTGGCTCACCTGAGTTTGGGTTTTTGCAGGATAGGCAACTGGGATCCCAAAGATGTGTGCCACAGGCAGGGATGTGCACCTGAGTTAGAAGTAAATGTCCCCAAACCTCCCATCAACATGGCCCTGGCCCATCAACTCCCTTCTCCTTCCACCAGTAGAGCAGCTTGCTCTATCCCAGCTGGCTCTCTTCGGCATGGCTATAACTTCCGTAAGATAAACCCCACTGATGTTTCCCAGCCACAGCTTGTGCCTCATCCTTCTATGGGACATCACATGGGAAACAGGCAGGAGCAATGCTCCTGAGGTGTGGGGAGACGTCGCGACAGCCGTCCTGGGGGAATCACCATCTAGAAGAGCACAAGGCTCTCTGTTTGCAGAGAAACTGGAACGACAGGCACCAGACCTTTGCACCAGCATTGCAAGCTTCAGGAGAGGACTTAAAGAGTAAAACAACCCAACTCCTTTTCTTGTGCTCCCTGCTCCACCTGCATGGAGGAGGTTTGGATGCACAAAGGAAATTTCTGTGCTGCAAAGGGATATATTTTTCATTTTTGCTTAGATGGCTCGATAGGAAACAGTGGCAGGAAGAGAGGGCAGCAGAAGTTGCTCCACAAATTGACCTGAAGAGCCTATTTTTCCAGAGAAACTGAAAAAAACAAACAGAGGGAGGTGAGAAAGTAAAAATAATTTTTAATCAAGTGAAAGCATTTGATCCTAACACGTGGTTTGTTTTTTCTAGTTTATCTCCTAGGTCAGACTGCACTCAATTTACAAAGAAACAGAATTTTAAAAACAAACATAAAGGAAATTAAAAGGTTCATTTCTAAAATGCCAAGGCGAAGCATTTCACTCTTCCACATTACTGCTGTTTCTTAGGATGAAGAGATAAGTAGTCAGAGAGGGATGGGTTCACTGCCTGTTTCATTTCTCCCTAGATAAGTCAAGAAATTGGACACAAATTCACAAATGAGTTTTCCCGGGTCCATATTTTTATAAAAAACATTAAAGAAGTAAATAAAATTGTTCTGTCTGAAATCTTTGCCAGGCTTGGGCTCTAACACAGCAGCAGCATTTGGAAGTTGAACACTTGCCTATTGACGAAGTTTTGTTATTTTTCTTTTGCACCCTGAGGCAGCTCGGGTTTACTCCCTGCCTGGCTTGTAGTCCTGATGCAGTGAAGATCACAAATGTGCCCACTGCCTCCAAAATGAAGTCATTGCCACAGAGTTTCTTAGAGCTTTTTCCCTCTCCTTTGAACCCTAACATTACAGACCTTAGCTGGAATGTTTTTCTCCAGAGTGCAAACAGCAACCAATAATTCCCCACCAAGAGAGGAACATTCCCTTTCAGCATCCTCTGTGTCATGCTGGATATTTCTGCACCATAATCACTGTGAGCTGAGGTCTGCAAGCTGTGGTGCTCACCTGTCTTCCGTTAAAACCTGCATAATAAAATATGGCCCATGCTAGAATTATTTAAAGATTCAATTTCGCATTTCAGTCAGCACTTAGTTGAATCAAACAACAAATCAAAGGAAATGTGAAGCACAATGAACTGTACAAAGAAGTACAATTTTGCAGCAGTATGAACTCCCACACTGGCTTCCCCTTCTGAGATAATGGCATGAAGAATTCATAATATACATTGTCAATGGGAAATGACATGTTAAAGGAACCAGAATTGTTACCCATCTATTTTGCATAATTTTTCCCTTTTTTATAAGAGAATTCGAGATAAAAAGTTCTATTTCTTTTGAATTTGGAAACCGCTTCTAGAAATGATATTGCTAATCCATACCATTAAAGGATCTTCCATTAGAATCTGCATAGAACCATATGATTGATCTAGGAAACACAAGATTTTGTGAAGAAAGCCCATTGGGAATGGTAGCAGGCCAGTTTTTCACACTTCTGCTCAGCAGTTTTGACATCTGGTATTTACTTCTGTTGTAAAAGAAAGCAAATGTTTTCTTTAACCAAAGTACTCCAAGAACTGAGACCCTGAGCCAGCCCCTCCCTGTATCAAGTGCCATAAGACACAAAATGGTGATAGCTGTTGAAAAAGAAAAAAAATTACAAGGAAAATGTGAATTTAAGCTGATGCATTTTGAATTATTTTCCTTCTGGATTTCATTGCTTGTTTCTGTTCTGTTTATTTCTTAAATTATGTCAACCACAACCGTCAGTGAAAATAAACCACCAAACAACGTGACAAGCTAAAACTGAACAGGCTCACAGTTAATTGCAAGTTAACCCAGGGGATTACAGAAAAGATTTTCTCCTTAAATGAAGCATGTGCAGCTCTCAGTTACAAGCCCAAGATAAAACAGGTGCGTGCCTGGTTTGGAGGATCCAGGCCCTGTTGGTTGGCAGAGGAGGGGAGCTGGTAGCCCTGGACACTATATGGGCATTGCGACCCCTCTCTAAATCCATCAGAACTCACTCCAGTCGGTGCGCACTAGAGCAAGAAGCACCTCCCAGTTAATGGTGTTAGGACCCTATCCCTGTTCAGGGTTTTGTGGGACACTATTCGATGTAGGCAGCCCCAGGTGCCTGTGGGGAGGTGGCAGGTCCAGGGGACCCTGGACCCAGGAGATGCAGGTCTGCTGAGCAGGAGAAAGGACATGCTGTGGTGGGCTGAGCACCAAAGACAGGCCCTGCAGGCTTTGACACAGCTCTGGTATGACGAAAAAACCCGAGCTAATCTCCTTCTGAACAAGTACTCATGGAGAAGGTCTAAGTTTCATAGCTTACTACCACTCCGTGGTAAGACTTAAAGCACCAGCGTGCTGATGTCTTGGAGTGTTTGTGCAACTTTGTTTCACATGGTGGAATCTCTGAAGCTGTTTTGAACTTTAGTACAAGAGCACTGGGCAAAACCTAACCTGTAATATGAACTAAATGTAGTGGGGCAGGCTCTTCTTGGCTTGCAGCGTTGGATCTCAGGGAACCGCAGGACACTGGAGAGGACCAAAGGATTCAGTGACTGAGTCACCAAGGACCAGGTGTGAGCACCTTAGACATGCCAAGGACCTCCCAGGACTCCAGTGGAAGTGACTTGGGCTCAGCACACAATAAAGAAAGCTGCAGTCACCCTGAAGCTTTCAGGAGCAGTGCCCAGGGCTGCCTCAGGACAAGACTCACTATTAATTATCTGAATTGTCAACAGCAGAGTGTAAGCCTGGCCTGCACCTTCAATCGCTAATAGCAAGGTAGGAATTTTTGTTGCTTTGCCACATCTTTTGGTTAAATTAACAAATTTGGTGATACAATAAGGAGATAACAATAAGGATAACTAACTTTTCTCCACAGATGCTTAAGAGCGGATCATGACTGTAGCTAAGTTGGCCCACCAGCTGGGTGTATCCCTAGCTCTCCTACTATTCATACCAGAATTGCCTGTGTTTGATGTTGCTTCAAATCTGGGCTAATTGGCCCAGTGCAAGTATGGACTTGAATTCAGGGGTTGCTTTTGCAAAGGAACACTCTCCTTGCAGAGATGATGAAGCCTAAATCATTTAGCTGCTTGTATTTTTTCCATATTTCCCTGCATGTCCAGAATGCACTGGGAAACACACTTTCCCCAATGTGCCTACGAGGATGTTTTTTAAATTACTTACTAGGCAGGTACCATGGAGCAGTTCACCTTCTGGCAGGGGGATGCCTTTTGGGGTACCCACGCAGGCAAGGGCAACTCTACAACAGCACAATAAGATCAGCACAGTTTCTGAGGTGACTGCTGATATTGAAGTCAGATTGGCCCAGGAGCACTGCACTTTATGTTAATCACTGGCATTAATTCTGTGATGAAGATATAACGAAAGTGTCAATTGTATTGAGCAGATTTTTGTCCTAATTTTCTGGGTACAAAATGTCATTATTTTGCTTAGCTTGGCTTCAGGAAGGGCTTCCTTTTGGTGGGAGAATTTCAGTTAATAGATCTGATTGCAAAAATCCTGTCTGGTTAGAAGTATTTTATTATCATGTTAGAAATAGGTATTATGATCTGATTATGTCCTATTTAAGATTCCTTGCCCCGTCTATCTATCTGCCCTTGTTCTACATCCCTTCTCCCAGACTATTCTGGGTCTGAGTTTGAGAACAAGAATATCTATGTTGGAAGGAAAAATATGCATTTCCTGAAGGAGACTTTTTGAGGAGATAGTTGAAAATCAGACTGTAAAGAGAGCTAATTTTTGCTAGAGGCAGATCTGTAAATACTTGTAGAGAAGAGCCAGTTAAGCACAGCCACACAGAAGTGCCCAGTGAAACCTTCCTCTCTAGAACAATTTATCTTCTCCCCTAGTCCCACCAGATGGGCAGATGTGATTGCTACTGTTGAATATGCCTTTGTTTATGAGGTGTCTTCTGAGGTCCTCAAGCATATTAAATCCCAACAGGCAGGCTCATCTGTCAGCAGGGAACATTTGCACTAGATATGTGACTGCTATAAACTGAAATTTCTGCCTTAGAGAAGTTGCATTATTAGAAATCTCTGCTGTTGCAGGAGGAGCTGTTTGCATCTCCTGTAATGTTTATATACTCACCTTTACTGCAGAAAGGAAGATTACTTATTGTGACATTCAGGAGATAAAATTAATGCAGCTGAGTTCTGATTTATGAGATTAAGGGTTTTCTCTGCATTAACAATAGATTCACATGCTCACAGTCAGGTGTGTGTATCTTTAACTTGTCCTACATAATGATACCCAAACCAAGACAGTTTTTGGGTGCAGGAGGTAGTTTTATAAATGTCAACTCCTGCTTTGCTTTGTAAGCAATGCCTCTTTGAACTTCCCTGTATTATCTTGTACCCTCTGTAGCATGAGTTGTTCTGTACATGCAATAGAAAACACCATGGTAGTGCTTGTCCAGAATCAGGAAGAATCAAGTCAAACCAGAGCAGCTAGGGGCCTCTCCAGCTCTGGTGCTCCTTTCAGAAATCCTTCACAGTATGGGTGAGGACTGCATGTGCTCCCACAGCAGTGACGCCCCATGTCTGCGAGGACCGCACTGTTCTGCCCACCGTGATAGTGTATAGTCCTGTACTCAGGATGCTGATTGTTACTCCAGACTCTGGGCAACATGTTGTCAAGCTGTCCTTTAAATAAAATAATAAAATTAAGTGTGAACAAAAGTAGTGTGAGAGCATGGTGTACCTTGGGAGGCCAGCACGCAGCATTTCTGGTGACTCAGAAAAGGAGTACAGTCACAGTGATGCTCCCCACATCTCAGAGGCTTCTTTCCCACAGGTTTGTCCAGCTGCGAGGTGGCAGGGTAAAGTCCCTAGTTTAGAGGAGTGCTTTCAATGACACAGGAGAAAATAACAGAGGCCTTTGGCTGGAGATGTCCTCTTCCATTGTGCAGAAAATGGAGAAGCAGCAGTCTGAGAGGACAGAAAATCGGGGTTTTGGAGCAGGAACCTCAGAGGTCCTGAAAATAGAGGCTACTGAGGAAAACAGTTATTAGAGAAAGTACTGATATTCAGGGAAAGCATGTGATGGTTCTTGATAGATAAAAACACTAGTTCCTCTTTTCTCTCACACCTCTGATTGCAGGAGTGCAGGAGCCTCTGGTAGGCCCCTGTGTCATGGACCATGAAATGAGCCATACCAGGGGAAGGTGCTATCACGCTGCTGTGATTATGGCTTGTCACTCTATGCTGTGAAAACAAAATGTGGAGCCAGCAACCAGGAAGGGAATGGGTCTTACATGACAGCTACTCCTCCAGGAAAAGTAGTAATGAAAGTAAGGGTGGGTCTGACACGAATTTGAGTCTTGTTCAGTGGCTTCTTGGTGATTTAGACTCCTTGGTGATTTTCACATGACAGTCCTTGATGATTTCAGCAAGGCAGGTGGCATCCAGGCAGCTGGGAGGAGAATAAGTCTGTTTTTAATACACTCAGAACTACAGGCTGTGTGGTTTAGAAAGTGTCTGTTCCCATGCTTTGCCTTCAGCTACTTACCTATAATTATTTTTTGTTGGCCAATTGTTTGCTCAGGCTGCAGTGTTAAAATGTGTGTGAAGGAAATGCTAAGCTAGAGATCCTAGTGAATAAAAAGTCAGGTCATGAATAAAACACAGAATATATAGCACCACACCAATGTTTACCCCTAACACTGACGCAGAGCAGTTTTTGACTTCTGCCTTTGGGGATTTTTGCAAGAAAAACTATCCTGCAAATGATATTATGAGACCTGGGGAAAGATGCTTCACCAACCTGCTCACAAGTGTTCTCCAAGCCTCCTACATGCCTAGCAGACCTGGAGAAATTGATTAAAAAATTATGAAGAGTGCACTGAAGAGCTAAAATCCTACTGAGTCCCAAAGACCTTTGTATTGCTCAGGGTGCGAGGTGGGGCTTCCTCTGCCTTGCCACAATCAGGTCGGCCCTGAGGACAATTTCTTGTAGAGAGGCCAGGTCCTTCCTAGAGCTCCCTGGGGAAATGTGCAAAAGGCTCCTAATGAATTGCAAGATCTGTCTTGCACTCCTTTTTTTGTTTTGTTTTGTTTTGTTTTGTTTTGTTTAAATAAGACAGCTAAGCCAAGGCCAAACGTTGTTCTTTCCAGACAAGTAAGAGGCCTGCATAATGTATTTTATCCCAGAGATCAAGATTTGATCCCCAGATGTATAACAGACTCCCGGTATCACTTTGTCAAGTGACTTTGTGATAGATTTTCATACATTTTGCACTAAAGCCAAGTTGCTACAATAACTATATAAGGCAAGTTCCCTAGAAGAGCTCATTTCCTCGTCTAGCATTTTTTGGAAGTATTAGTCCATTATTTTACTTAATAAATGGGAACTCAGCCCTTCTGAAAACCTGCCTACGCTTGGCAGCCCCAAGTTCTTAAGAAACTCTATCTCCACTTCTCTCTGCCTCCATTACCATCTGCACGTTGAAAGAAGCCACCTATGTCAGGCATTTCTACTCCAACCATTAGTGGCTAGTGGTTAGATCTCTTTCGTGTGATGTCTCATCCTCTCTGGCCTGACAGGGCATGAACCTGTGACACACACACACCTGCCCCTGTTACAGAAATGTACATGACTGGAACCAAACTGTACGGAGGAGGGACACTAAAAAGGGACATAAAAGACCATGTCATATTCGCCTTTGATGCACAGTTATCTGTTTTCTCTTGTAAAATGCTGGGTGCCTGGGACCTGTTTCTGCTTTCTCACTTGGAGAATTAGAGGGCACATTGTCTGGGAATGGTAGTATAAATTCTCTTTGGGCTCTTAATGATGAAGATGAATAAGGATGAGCATGCTCTGTCTAGAGTCAGTATCAGAAGGACTAAAACATCAGGATTTCCCAGGAAGTATAAAGAAACTGAGCTTAACTGAGCTCAGGCAAACTGAACTTTCCCTTGTTTTATGGCCATAGTAATTCTACTTGATTTTTTTCTGAAATTGGTGCTTAGCAAAGGATATCTCAGAAGCTGGAACTCCTCCTTTGAGCTATGAAAACTTAACTCACAAGGAAAGCTACAAAGATACTTGCATTTAAATTATACACTACCTCTAGCAGATTAAAACTCATTCCTACATGGTCGTATCCCAGAAAACCAAGCCTCACACTGTCAATGTGTGTCACTCACTGATTGGCAGTGCACAAATGTTTAGAGGCGATGGAGATAAACATTGATATTTTTAACACAGTTCTGATAATCAGACTTGTATTTGCACTAAGACTGAAGAGCTCACAGCAACATTTCCTGCCAAAAATTAAGGAAAATAGATTATAGGATGGCAGATGAGCTCCTAGCTCCATTCTTGAGAAGCTGATAGGATGCTTATTTTTGAAATCTTGAGTGCTTTGTAGAAAGCTCCTTCTAAACCCAGGGCATCTGGCACTTTATGGGCCAAATCCACTCTGAGCACCACACTGCCTGCCCTGCAGACGGTGCCATAGAGGTACCAGCACTAGCTGCTGGGAAGCTTACAATGCTGGTGGAGACAGGATCAGCCCTGTCTTGTGGTCTGCTATTTCAACTTACACACGGCAAGTCAGAGTACTCACAATAGGCGACAAGTCTTATTCTGAGCACGTGGTCAGTTTAGGATGAAGAAAGCATCTTAAAAAGATTAGCAACTGCATCTACGTTACAGAATCATAGAATCCCTAGGTTGGAAAAGACCTTTGACGCAATCAAGTCCAAATGTACCGGTCCATTACTAAATCATATCCCTAAGCCCTTACACTACCTGTCTTTTAAATACCTTCAGGGATGGGGACTCGATTACCTCACTGGGCAGCCTTTTCCAGTGCTCAATAATCCTTTCCATGAAGTTTTTCCTGATGTCCAATCTGAACCTCCTCCGGTGAAGCTTGAGGCCATTCCCTCTAATCCTGTCACCCTCTTGTCTATCCACCTGTCATTTGGGTGAAGAGACCAACACCCACCTCCCTACAACCTCCTTTCGGGTAGACGGCGATAAGGTCTCCCCTCACCCTCCTCTTCTCTAGGCTAAACAAATCCTGTTCCCTCAGCCACTTTTCACAGCACTTGTTTTCCAGCCCCTTCACCAGCTTTGTTGCTCTTCTCTGGACACGCTCCATCACCTCAATGTCTTTCTTGTAGTGAGGGGCCTAAAAGTGAACACAGGATTTGAAGTGCAGATTCACCAGTGCAGAATCACTTCCCTGGTCCTGCTGGCCATGCTGTTTCTGATACAAGCCAAGATACTATTGGGCTTTGTGGCCAGCTGGGCACACTGCTTCCAGTCTTCCCCAAGCCTGTAGCGCTGTACAACGTTGTTGTGTCCCAAATGCAGGACTCAGCACTTGGCCTCATTGAACCTCATCCTGTTAGGTCTTCATTTGAAGGAGATATGTTTGTTCTTGTTATCAATATTCAGAAGAAAAGCAGTTAATCAGAGATTATTCCAGTGCATCTGTGTGTCTATGTATTCCAGAATGACAGAAAACCTACAAACAGAGATTTTTTTCTTAGAGTTCTTATTTGAGGCAGGGTAGAAAAACAATCTTGCACTTCAGGAAAACTCATGAGAGGAAAGCTCTGCTGTAAGGAAGTAAAGGTGCCTGCCTGGTTTGTCTGCCAGATCCTAGCTCCCCTAGGAGGGCTGCTCAGAGGAAAACAGCCTCCTGGTGCTCTCAAGAGATGGGGAGAGGGCCTTTGGTGAAATCAGCTCCTGTCCTCAGCCCTGCAGCTGCGTGAGTTGCTGTGGAGATCTGGGGCCCTAGGGTGCAAAGGGGCTTCATAGCAAGAGCTCTCATGGCAAAACCAACAAGTTTAACTCCCCTGGCTGCTGCGGTCTGTCAAAGTTGACACAGTCCTGCAGAACAAACCCATTTTAATCAACTGACATTTTCAAATGGGAAAAAAACATTCAGCTGGAAAATTTCCAACTAGATAAAGTCCTCAGGATGCACTGCACTGACACGCTATTTATTCACTGGAGGTTGGCATTGCTTTCACAAAGAAATGAATCCAAGAGGAGCCTTAACAATGAATGCCAAGCAGCATCAGAATATAAAGATATCAAAAATCTGTGAGTTAGCAAATCCAGGCAGTCCTATGAATATGACTGTATCAGGTTGTGTTGTGGTAATTATGTTAAGCGATGGGTAACTCAAAGGCCCATGGAAATCAAGCTGCCTAAAAACAAACCCATTCCTTCTCCTCCCATTTAGATTCAACTGTTAAGCAAAATGGCAGAGAAAACACTGCATGGACTAGACATTCTGTGTCCCGACCTACCTTTCACGGTCCCTTTGTCTTTTACAGAGAGGCAACATAATGCTGCCAGCATCAGTCTGAACTTAAACATTATTTCTGAATTTAAGAAAATAAAGAGCAACACATTTTGTTTATCTGCATTTGCAGATATGAGATTAACTATGACTTCTTTTCAATATGTCACACAAACATGAGTTTCAGGCTTTTTGAGTGAAATACTTTGTTTGCTCCATTTTACAGATAGAGAAAGAAACAGGGGAGGTTAAATTGCTGGCTTTAAGACACACTGTAGATCATTGTCAGTTTGATGGCTCAGAGAACTACTCTTCACCAGTACCTGATTCATCTGATTCTGCTACCCCAGAAGTCACAGCAGAATAATTCAGGTGAGATGTTTGATGTTGGTGGTCTGACCAATGCCTTCTCAAAACCACTAGCAAAAAACAAGTTCACAGAATTTAGCATCAAACTAAAAAGAGTCCCTGCTACAGCCAGGATCCAAGCACTGTCCTTTCAGTGACCCTACTCTTTTCGCAGTTTCCCTTCTCCATCTGTTGCAGTCTTGTGCTATCCTGATGTGTTCTCCTCTTCTTGCATTGCTTTCCAAGCACTGGTACCTTGAAGCTTTGAGAAAATTTGGGAGTGGCTCATAAATTTCAAAAAAAGTTAACAGGATCAAAATGCAAATATTAAAAAATAAGGATAAACCCCACACCCAAAAATGTGCCTCCTGTCTATCCAAATGACAGTACTGTGATGCTAAGGGGATTCTGTGTTCACACCTTCTATATCAGGCTCTGGCTTTTCTTTAAGGCTCTGGTTCACAGAACAATCTGATTGTGTGAAAATGCCTAAGTTTGTATAAGGAAAATGTTAGTAGCTCTCTTGTTTGAGGAGAAATGTTCAAAAATATGAAACTGAGGAGATCAAAATCCAGGTGGCAAATGAAAAAAGGTGTTGGGCAAATTCTTTTAGCTCACCGCTCTGTGCCCCTTCACTTGATACCTTCCTTTGCCTGTTGGGAAGCTCTCTGACCCACAGGCCACATGCAATTATTCCATGAAATACAACGCCACGTATTAATCATAAGGAAGCATCAGGCTAGGCTGGCTCCCCACTGATGGACTGACTGCACTGGAAGAGCTGCATGCAGGCTGAGTCAGGAGGAGATACTTGCACCAGAAGTGAAGCAGTACCACATGCAGCAGGAGCAGTGCTTTGAGCTCAGCAGGAGCCCATTTACTGAGGGTGGTGGGTACAACAGAAGCACAAGCTGCCTGGGAAAAACAGTGAGATTGCACTTGCCTGAATACTCTGTGGAGATGACTCCGGAATACCAAGCCCTGCCTTAGCCACAGTCCAAATCTCATCTGCTGTCCTGTGAGAGGAGGCTCAGGTAGAAAAGCATATACGCTGAGTCCTCTTTTTCCCATTTCAGCCAGACAAAACCAAACTGCTCTCATTTGCTTCTACATACTCAGCCAGTTGTCACTGTAGAGAAGAGCCAGCAGCAGATGTTGCCATTAATGTGGTGCTCATCTTCAGAGCAGCATGGTGCTTATTTTGCACTGGTGGCATGTATCTCTGTTGAAAAGTGCCTACTGGGCTCCTAACTGTGTGGCATAAAGACGAGCGTGTGCCTTGTGAGCTGGCAGCCTTACAGGGAGGCTGTGCTGCAGGCAGGGAGGGGCTCAGCCAAGGTGCATGGGGGCTTCACACCACCAGCTGCTGCTCAAGTTGTGCTGGCAAAGGAAATTCCCTGAGTCACTCTCAGCTTCTACAGCTTCAGTGTTACCAGCAAGGCTGGTCTCATCAGCGAGCACGAAGTACCTCACTTCAGAGAAGATGGAAACCGTTAAAAATTTCCTTGCATAGATGCGTTTTTGCATGAGGTTTCCTTGTCTGAAGCTCAGCCCCCTGCTCTGAACCCTCAGGGGCAAGATTAGCTGACCTGCAGGGCATGCTGCAAGATGCATTTGCTTTCAGGGGTTTTCCTGGGGTGTCAGGGAGGGACATAATGGAGGCAATCTGCAGTGTGCCCAGCTAGGGGATCACAGCGCTATTAAACAACACTAATTTGGTCCTGTGGGAATGCTTGAAGCTATGGGTGGAGACAGCTGCTCCCATACAATGGGATGCTGTACCTTCACTGTGACTCTCTGTGGCTAAACAGCTTAAATCCAGCCACAGCATCACAACCCCTGAGCTCACAGAGCTCCCTGGAGCCCTCCCTGGGGGAGGAAAGACTGGAGCAAATTCCCTGAAAACCAGAACTGGTAAGTGTCACATCCCCTTTCAACCCCCATTCACTAGTGGTGTTCATTCCCTCAGCCTCCAAGCACTTTCCAAACACTGATGAATATGTCCTTGTCATCTTGCAGGTGAAGAGCCAGTGAACAAAAAGCAAATAACCAGTTCAAGGTCATGGCAGGGAACTATGCCTATATTCCCAACTGAACTGGGTGCTTTAGCCATGTACTTCCATATTATTCCAATATTTTTACACATTTTCTCATGTGTACTTGGAGCATTATTAGTTTAAATCCTTTAACTCTCCTAAGGCAGTCAATTAGCAGTGGTATTAAAAAAAAATTCCCCAGGAATTTGACCCAAGAAGTTTTGCTGGTTTAGAAGCAGATACAGTGAGGCTGATCAATGAGGGGAGGGACTCCAAAAAAACCCAGGTTATCCCACTGGTCACATCTGCAGCTGATGAACAAAAGGTTGTTAGGTTGTTGGGCATCCCTGAGGCATCTCCACCTATAGGGTGGCTAATTCTGTTCAGATGGCTGTTGTCCCTCATTGCCAAACAAATGTGTTTCCTTGAATATTTATTTATTGATCTTTAATAGAGAGTAATAATTTTGAGAAATATAATCCTCTCAACCAGCACCAGCTTTTTGAACTCCTATTATATTTCAACATATGATTGTAAAATATAATACAATATAATGAAAATATAGTGTTTAAAAGCTTATAATCACCACCATAACTTTGCAGAAAGAAGAGCAGGTAACTTTTTTTGGCCTGGCAATTAGATTCTGTATCTCAAATCCGCAGTGTGACAGTACCTTTACAGGCAAGGATCTTGTACTAGAGTAGTGAAGGGACTTGGAACCACTGAATGTAGCTTTTACTTGTTCACGTTGGAGGGCTGACAGCAAAGCAAAATAGGTTTTATTTTCCCTTTCTTTCTCCTAATTTAAACAGGAGGAAGCCGTCTTTAGAGGACTTCACTTCAATGCGAGACTGGAAATTATTGACTGCAGTGAGGAAAAAGTACAAAATAACAGAGAAAGGACAACAGTGGAAAATTTTGCAGAAAGTGGGTAACATTTTCTTTTTGCTATCAGTGTAATGGCCAAATTGCACATGTGCTGTTGATAGGGCTTTTGGAGACAGAAAATCTCTGTCCAGCCAGGCTGCTAATCTCACCTGCTGGAGAGGAGGTTTTGGAAGGAGGCCTGGTGCCACGAAGGTGGGACGCACCCATGGCAGCAGGGTCACTTAATCCTCCAGGGCAAGGACTGCAGAAAAAACAGGAAGACACCAGAGAGGGACCATCTCTTGGGCTTTACAGGATCCCTTCCCACCACAAGGAGACTCTACAACTGTGTGTTGACCTCTGGATAGGGAGTCTCCCTGGTGCGTGCTGGGGACCCTTCAGACTCCAGGAGAGACTTGACATGGAAGGAATCCTTAAGCATTTCTGTTGGCGATTGAAGGTTCATTTGTGTACAGTTCAGAAGAAGTCAGATAGTAAAAACAACTTTATTAATAACTTATACTTTCCATAAGTTTTTCTGAACCTATCAGTCAGGAGCTGCTCTTGCCAAAGGCTTGGTTCTTGTGTGGCGTGCAGCACTGCACTGTTGGAGACACTGGATGCTATTACACAGAGGAGAATTATTTTGATAATTTTTTTTTTAATAAACCCTCTGAAACACAAGAGCAAGACAGGCTATGTGTTGGGAGAGAGATCAGGGTGCCCCTAGCTGGGTTGTGCTGGGAGATTGGCCACAGTGGGCTATCCCTGGCAGTCCAACAAGGGATTTGCTCCATGCCTGTATGGAGGGACCTACAGGGAGCCGTGCAATAGCTCACTTGCAGCATGGGATTCATGATGTCATCTGGGAACTGGGAGTTTTACTGGGATAAGGACTGAAAGGACAAGGGCCTGTTTCAACAACAGTGGTATTTAATGGCTGTCAAGTGTGCTGATACAGAGGAGAAAAAGCCACTTATGTAAAGCCATTACAAAAATTGAAAACAACTTAGCACTAATGCCTAGCTTTCACTTTGCTCTCTGCAGGGAAGATGGGGAAAAAAAACTGTGTGTGCTCACAGTTTTCTGTTTAAATCATCAGGTTTCCTTAGGAAAAGCCTTTTACCTGCTAATAGCTAATACAGAAACGTTCCACTTTCTCCCAGCTTTTTAAGCTGTTTTTGATCTCTCCTTTCAAGTTTGATATGTAAGGGGAATTGAGAGCTACAAAATGATTGATTAAACTTGTTATATTTCAGGACACTACAGACTTGGCTGAAGGAGATCTTGCAAAAATTTCAGTTCTGGGAAAAAGGCATTGGGAGCTCACTCGTTGGTAGAGAGGATGCAAGTATTATTTCACTGGAGAGTGAATTTTATGTATTTTTTTCTCTATAAAATAAGAATTAAGCTGATCAAATTTGAGTAATATAGGATATGTCAGCTTGGAAAAAAAAAACAAATATACCTTTATAGTTAATCATCTTTCAATTCCTCCAGAGTAATAAGCTTCCTAGAAGTCTTGCCATAACTGCACAAATTCAACAAAACCCATATTGCCCAATGTCAGGGAGAGTGATATTTAGAACTACAGAAATGGTATAAGAGGTGTCAGATAAACATTTGATAAATGTCTCTTCTTATGCTACACAAGTGGATAGAGCAGAGCATTTCTCATAAAGCCACCTTCCACTTGTGGTTTGGAATGAATATAAACACTAACTGGAGAGGTGATGCAAGACACGTACCTGAGGATACAAAACAAATTCATACGAAAGAGCCAGGGAAAGAGTGAAGAGGCTGTAGAAAGAAAGTGGATCTTAAAATAAAACATGAGGTGAGGGGTGGAAATCAATGCTACAACAGCACAAGGGGTCGTGAAAGAAAAAAAACATATGTTGTGGTTTGTGTTTGGGTAGTGGTACAGAGCACACACAGGGAAAGGAAAAGAGACGGGAAGAAGTGAAGTTAACTTCAAAACAGGAAATATGTCCCTAGGAAAGCCTTTGAACCATCCAGAGAGCTGGGTTTGCTCTCTGTACCACCACGAGGGACAGTCCATCATCTCCACTGGAGAAAATCCTCATCTACAACTGGTTTTCAGTACGACCTTGAACTGGAATTGTGTGGACCCTGGCCCAGAAGTGATTTCCTGCACTTTCTGGAAGTCCTGCAATAGGAGAGGCATTGAAGCAGTCATGGACACTCAGGAAACCCTCCCAGGGGACCTGGAAGCTGCAGCTTGGACTAAGGCCTGGAAAACTGAGGGTCTATTCCCAGATCTGCCAGTAAACTTATATGACTTTGGGGAAGACAATCCACCCATCTCTGCTTCACTGTCACCATGTGTAAAATGGGAATAATCACCTTTTCTATACTATGGTTTTTTAGTTCTACCAGTGTAAAGAATAGATGAGTTCAGTATTAATTATTATCATTATTAATTAAGCAGTTAAAGAGAGAACAGCCGAGATCTCAACAGTCTTAAATCAAAGATGCTGACTTTCTTTCCTTAAGTCACCTGGCATCAGTGCTGCATGTGTGCAACACTGCAGAAATTCTGCTCTCCCTGTCAGTGTGGCCACAGGGCTAATGGACACATCGCCTGTGAGCTGGAAACCATCACTTAGAGCTGGTCACATAAGGCATGGAGTCTCTTGCAAGGTACTCTTGGTCACTCTGGACAGAGGAGATAAAGACTGGTACACAGGGAATACCTGCAAGCTGTAATGAAGGGCCTAATGAGCTCTAGCCCCACCACTGCTTGCAGGGACAGAGTAATGATGTGT
The DNA here is from genome assembly GCA_033459285.1 of Clamator glandarius. NCBI lineage: Eukaryota > Metazoa > Chordata > Aves > Cuculiformes > Cuculidae > Clamator > Clamator glandarius. The sequence goes on from JAUNZM010000559.1 coordinate 3,360,979, forward strand.
TCTTGCGCTCTCCCTGCTTATGGGACTTCTAGAAAATCTATTTAGCAGGCCATGAAAATCCTTCTCACAAATCAGCACACTACTCTAAATACAGTCATCTTACTTTATGAAGGACAATCACAAAATGAAGTAATGTAATGTAACTGACCTGACTGTGCTATCTATTTGGATTAAGCCTACAGCTGCTGCATTATTTTGGTTTGGGTTATTGGAAAAGAAAATGCCGTTGACAATTGGGATGGATTTAAATGGCCCTTCAATATACGCAGTTCAATGGAAAAATGAAAAAACATTTCCTTCACCTTAGTGGACTCTGCCTTAGAAGCAGGCAGAGATACTTCTTGTAAAGGAACATACTGATATCTGAGGTTTGCTCTTAATTCATTTGATCCACCTTTTCTGTCTGTGCACTCTTTTCAGCCCTCACCAAAACCATCGGCCTCGTCTCGGTGTCTCAGTCCCTGAAATGAGCATGTTCACACTCTGCTCCCTGTATCAGAGCAAAGATGGATTTCTTAAGTGGGTTGTCTTGTAAGTAACTACTTCAGTATCAACACTCTCCCCAGTTATTCCAGGAAGCATGACATCTTTATACAAACATACATCAAGCTTTAAGGTTTATCTTAGAGAAAGTCATGCATAATAGACTTGCAATGCAATGCAAATCTAGTATGACAATGGAATTACTCAGCAGGTATTATCCTTATTAAGGACTGCTTTATATTTTAGGATCAATGCTAATGACACACACAAGGAAATTATTTGAAAACTAAAGCCTAAGACCTGCCAGATCTGTATTATGAAAAGATGAACAGGGGAATGCATTTCTCCAGACTTGTGTTCAACAGATTTTGCACTGGTGGGGCTTTCCTCAGCAAGGGAAGGAGCATCTACTGGTTGGGAATGCTTCATTGCCTTCAAGAATTTTGTCCCATGGCTTCTTTGATTTCATTTTAGCTTTACATCAAAAGACATGTTTTTAAAACAAAACAACTCACCTTCCCATGATGAAGAATACACAGAAAAAAACCCCCAATAAGTAATTGCAGACATTGAAGGTTTTCTTTTAAGGGAATTCTCTGCTATTGATGAATTGTGCAAAAGCAAAAGCTAAGACATAGCTGAGGGAAACTCAGTATGGGATGAAATAGTAAAATTAAAGAGGAAAAAGTTCAACAGAAGCATAGGGAGCTCTGTCAAAGACAGGTCAGGAAGAAAAAAAGTCAGCAGTTCTGTGACAGTAATATTCTTATATTAATATTGACATAACACACTACTACTTTTGAAGCAACATGAATTTGCAAACAGACAGAAGTTTCTCCCTGCTCACATGGGCATGGATGACAAGGCAGAAGGACAGGCCATGTCCCTATAGCAGTACTGTGTGTCTGGAGGCTGGGTGGCCCAGCTGAGATGGGGTCCCTGATAGAGCAGGTGCCCTCAGCCTACATTCTGCTGAGCTGCAGAGTATGAACTGAGTATGGGTCAGGCTCCTCCAAGCCCCCATCCCCCAAGAGTGGATGCTAAAAAACAGCAGTTAATAAGGCAGAAGCTGGCAATGCCAGCCCATTGTCAACCCATCATGCAGGTGGAGGGGAGGGACGCTTTAGTTCCCAAGTGTTCATTCCCAGTCTCTCACCAGGACTCACTTTACCTCCAGATCAGGCTGCTAAAATGAGACTGGCTGACAGCCTGTGGCTGTACAACCTGTTTTATTTATTTAAATAAATAATAGCAACCTACTAGATATCAGAGATAGGGTGTCTGAATATCAAGGGTAATGTCTGAGGTGGAGTTTAGGTCTGGAAGGGACAGGGCTGGAAGGGATAGGCATGGGGAAGACAGGACATGAGGGAATAAGGCTGAGATAACAGCACTGGAGGGAACAGGACTGGCAGGGACAGGACAGGCTTTCCAGGCTCAGCAAGCAGCTACCTTCATAGCTGGATCTGTGTTGTTTGCTCTGAGGAGCCTGAAGCTTCCCAGAGTGCTGGGGTGTCAGCAGTCTCTCCAGATGATCTTTCCTAATACGCAAACCATCCACTTAACGGAGCACTCATTGTCTTTTTTTATACTTCCTCCTGCTTGCTATGTTGCTCGGCTGCTTTGTCATGGTGGTAATTCCAGTCCCTGAGGGACTGTGTATTTGCATGCAGGCTGGCTAAGTTGTAGGCAGGTACTCCTGCTTGGGAAAGAAGAGGAAAGCTTCTCTTCCTCCCCTTGGCTGCCAGGGGAATGCCAGGCACTCTGGGAACTGAACACAGAACCCAGAGACAGCCTCACAGTAAGCAAAGATTTGCTCTGAATTTGCAGAGGCAGCAAAATGTCCCAAGAGCTGATGAGGGGAAGGAAAATGGGACCCTCATGTTTTGGCCTCAGATGGTCTATTTGTCAGCAGTTTGCCTGGAGAGAGGCTTGGGAGGGAAAGTACACAGAAATGGTGCAGGTGAAAGGTGGCAGAAAAGAGCCTCTCAAAAAAAAAAAAGACCTGGAAGAGAGCAGAGAGGGGAAATGGCAGTCTGGGGAAACAGGGAGGGATGCACGCTCACTGCCCAGCAGCTCAAGTGCCTGTCCCTGGGGGTGGGAGCTGCATGGCCAGAGCTGGCACTGAAGTCACTGCAGCTGCAGAGCTGCCTAACTTTGCTGTGGGATATGGGGGAAGCCAGATGTGCACCCGCTCTGCAGGCAGGAAGACGGCGTTTTCCTGTAGAAACCATCTTTCACACCAGTTAATCTCTGCTCAGGGCTCACCCTGCCAAACTGAGAAGCTTGTGCTTTAGCGACTATTCTCTCTGAGAGCTGAGGAAACTTCGTTCTGGCCTTGAGCCAGCAATGTCTCCCTTTCTATTTCATGTCTTCAGCGTATTGTGATGTTTTGGAAGAGGTGGTTGGGGTAGTGCAGCAGAGCTGTCTTATGAGAGAAAAGGAGATGTGCCATGCCCTGGGAGCAGGTCGCCTTATTTAGCTGGCAATCTCATTGCAGACCCGGAGCTGCTAAATGGACCTTGGAGCTCTCCACGGACACAGGCAAGGCAGTGAAAATAAACCCCCAAAGAATGATGATGATGATGATGATGCACCCTTGTCATGGAAATTACTGCTTAGCTCAGGCTACTGTATTAGCGGGATGTGGTAGGATTCTGAGAATCATATTAGCAACTGCTGCAGGAAGGGCTTGGAAAACTGTAATGGCTGGAGGAAGGATGGTAGGCGTAACTGGAAGGAGTGATAACTCTGTGTAACAGTGTTTGGGGCTCTCTGTGCAATTTTGGAGTTTGTTAGAGATGAGTTCAGAGGGCTGGGATCACCACTTGCTTGGGTGGGTCTCTTCTGACTAAGCACAGATATGTTTAAGCTTATTCTTTAGACTCCCTTTGAAGTCAATGTGGAGAAATAAGCGCTTTATCTGTACAGTTCTCCTTCTGCTGAAGGTCTCAAACAGGTGACGAAGATTATATCCTCAAAGTACCTCTTTCCCCTCAGTGGAGTGTTAAGAGCCTGTGGTGAGATGTCCTCACTGCAGCTATCCAAAGGCAAGAAGGGCAAATCCCACCATAAGTGATGCTAAATAAAATAACAATGTGATCAGGCAGCTCATCAGTCTGGACCACAAAACGCAGCAAAATCTGGAGCTGGATGTCCGGCAACAGGGGTTTTAGATAAAAAAGAGGGTGTTTTAGAAATTACATTAACCAAACACGAGAATGGTTTAGCATAGGCTAGAGTGGATTTTCAAAACCTAGAAATTTTCCTGTAATGCATTTTTAAACATAAACACTCTAGTTCAAAGACGAACTGATTGGGGGAAGCTTTGGCCTAAGCTGCCTGGGAAGTCAGAGTGAATATTTGTAACAGTCTCTCCTGATTTTGGATTTGGCAAAGCTAAATGGCAAACTGAGGACAGGTTTCACAAGCTTTAGTGCAATTTTTTTTTAAAAGGCTTGCAAGTTGCTGCATTAAAGTGATGAGAACTGGATCAGATAGGCATTAGTAACACTGAGCTATCCTCGGCTCCATTTGCAGTTTCTGCTGCTCCTTCACCAGGGCTGCTGGAAAGAAAAATATTTCTTTGCTTGGAATGTCCAAGGCTACATAAGGAAAGCAATTCTTTTTGAAAGGGAAATGACTGGAATAATACAGGGTTTTGCTCCACAGGAAAAAAATGGCACACAATTGAAACTGAGATGTTGTGAAAAGCCCAGGGAATACTTATTTTCTTTTCTGAACCACTATCACCTTTTTCCCATGTAGGTAGTTACTGCTCATTCAGACACAAGAATGGCACAGAGCTGGGCTGGGAAAAAATCTGAAATCAACTTCACAGGAGGTCAGCAAATATGTTTTTCCAGGTCAAACACTATAGGTGCATTGTTTAGGAAAGATCAAAGTGAAAAAGGTGCTTGAGCCAGGGCAGCAGGGAAGTATAGCCTCCCCACAGCTCTGGCCATGTTCGACTGGTGTCTGCATTATAACTCATGCTGCTGCCAGACCAGGTTAGTTAAGCCCTCCTAGAGAGATATAAATAAACAAACTACTGGCTTTAATGTGAGCTATTTTCATCTCATGGTTTTCTTGCTTAAAAGCAGAAAAAGAGAAAAAGAGAATGGCAGTAGGGGCATTTCTCTGTTTTAACCTTTAATTTTAACAAACTGTGCATGAAAGGTTTTTGTTGAGATTTTACTTTCTTCTGTCTTTTGAAATATTTTTTTACTCTGCTTGAGAAGCACATTTCACAAATTCTTTTATTTAACTTGAGTGCGCATGTGTGTATAAATATACACGCCTATGTCACAAACACAGCCTAGGGCAGGAGCAGTGTTTTTGATCCATTGTCTAGCATCCCTCTGGACTTCCCAGAGTCCTTTGGGAAGACTCCTGAGTTTCATTGTGTACAGAGAGATACCACAGTAGTGTAATAGAATGGGTTGTTCACTCAGTGGCCAACTGGTAAAGCATCGGGCCACCATACACGAGTGCTACATAACCCTTGCTTAGGTATGCAGTCACATTTTTCCTGCCCCTCTCCTTTAGGCTGTCAGAGTTTCTCCAGCCTTGTGACATCTTCCAGTTATCTCTGTGCGACACCCTCAGTAAGGCACATCTTCCCCAGACCTGTGCTCCATCCCTGATGTCTAATCACTGGCCCTAATCCTCCACATGCAAATTCTTCAGATACTCCTGCTTGCATCATTATTTTGAGCCACTGAAGCTGGATATTAAACAGATCTATTTAATCTTTAAGTCTCATCCCTTTTTTATATGTAAAGACCAAATCCCCTTTGAGAGGGCACACTAAATATTTAATGTTATACTACACTTGATCTTTACCAAAAGCCTCCAAGAAGGTATTTGTGAAATCCTTAAGAAACAGCAAGTGTTTAAGACAAAACAAGTAAAGGGAAGCACTATGATGTATGAAGAATGGAAAATATCCTGCAGTGTACTTCCAGGAAACGTGAGGTGTTGCTGTTTGTCATCCCGCTGTGGGGTCTGCGACGTGGTGCCTGGTACAAAGCTGGCACCCAGGGGGTGAGGGTCCCCAGGAGACCACCTGCCTGTGGGCTGCTGTGGGACATTAAAAGGAACAGCAAGGAATCTGAAAAATCAACTAGTAAGAAGAAACTGGGTTCAGGCTAAGTCTGGAAAGGAGGGCGCAGGAGTAAATGCACTGTCCCAGAGATGGAATACTACTTCTGCTGCCTGCTTACTGCTGGGAGATGAAGCTTCACGGTACCCTCAGCCTCATTTCTTATCTCGCTGATGCTAGGATGTTCACTCCCTTGCAGAGAGATAGCAGCACCCCTGCACTTCTCATTCTCCCTATGTGAGTCTGGAAGAACTGTAGTGTCTTGTTTGGGATGGCTGGGGTGATGGGCTGTGCATGACAGCTGGAGGAAACACTGCCCACTCCTTCCACAGCTGAACAGCCTCACCCAAGCTGGAAGCCTGGAAAGCGTCACCACGATTGATAGTGAGGGTGGGGTGACAGAAAAACAACACAGAGCCCCTTTGCTATCACACACATCAGTAACAGCTCCACTGCCAGCCTGTGAGAGGCAGCTCCACTGCCCAAAAATTCAGGGCTACATGCTTAGAAAACTGGCCTGACTAAAGAAATCCTGAGTTTGAGCAGCTTACATAAAAAAATAAGAAGTCAACAAAGGGGGAATTTTCTGTGTGAACAGTGCAGGTCTGATTCTAGTTTTCTTGATTGCTCCTTTCTTAGGGAAAAAGGGTGAGTTTGCAGTAGGAGCGTGCTCCTCTATGGACTATAACTCTGATCTGTGCAGAAGGATAACATTCTGGAAGATTTTGCTCTTATGTTCTGTGCTGAGTGAACAAGAGCATAAAATCACTTTCTAACCACTAATGAGAAACCCAGCAAACCCTGCAGTCAATGAACCACAGAGGTTATAGATGAGAAAGATCAGCAAAATTAGGTCAGTTGGAGCATCCCTGTGCCAGTGCCAACAAGTCTTAAAGCTTAAAGGGCGAGCTTTAAAGCAGAGCAGGCGTACACTTTTCAAAATGCACAGGGATCGTAAGGGGTCTAAGCCACACCTGAGCATCCCTGTCCTAAAGCGCAGTTCTGATGAGGTCTGGCAGGGTCTTTGGTGGCAGTCAGGAACTCAGGAGATCCTAGTTCTATTTCAAACATTTGTTTGGCCTTGGCAAACTTACCCTTATGATTTTTCCAGTCTTGCTTGTAGAAGGAAGTTCATGTGAGTACCACTTTCAGCATTGTGAGATGCTCCAGTCTTACAGTTAGTTTAACTACCTGAGTAGTTAAGAAATGTACTCTGCTGGCCTAGGTAGTAGATGCAGATCAGCAAAAAGTTGTGCTTTGTGCGGGGCAGACCTGGGATACGACTTATCAAATGTCTTCTGGTGTCTTTTGGTCTTTAACTAATGGTAATCATTGACTGCACTGGAAAAGCTCTTCTTTGATAAAAAACATTCAGGGATCCTGTCCTCTCTAGCCCTGGTAAAGTTACAAGGTTGTGGGCACAGGGGATACAAAGCAAATGAATCCTTCACTGTCTCTCCTGCTGTTTCAAGTGTTGGAGGAAGCAGGGGAGTAAAATAAACGTTTTCCAGCTCACCACTACTTCACCTCAAATGCCAGGGATTTCACAGACTTCCAAGCCTATTAAATTCAGAAGGAAATAGGTTCCTTAATGCTCTTGCTGTTGTGACAGCCCAATAGCCCTACTGAAAGGCAGCAGAGAGTGGTTCAGCTGGACCTGCATTGCAACAAAATTCAGGAGGATGTTTCTGGGGCTGCACTGCCGTCTATTGCAGCAATGACCATCCCAACAGACTTAGAAAAACAAATTCAAAACCAGGATAGCCCCCAGGTGCAGCACAATCCTAAACAGCTGTGAATAGGCACTTTTAGCCCTCCCAGTCTCCTGATTTTGAGCTTCAGGTGATTTTCAGATTTTTTTTAGGAAATAATATCCCAGGCGCTCTGATAAATGAAAAGGGAAGGAAAGGCCCAGGTGTACAGCACTTACGTTGCTGTGTTGTTGCAACAGGCTCAGAGCTAACAGCTTCCTTGCAGCTGCCTGGTGCTGGGAGAACTGATGTCTCTGGGGATGAATGAAGTCATTTGGATGTGCTGTCTGCCTTTTTGCATGTACAGGTGGCCCTGTGTTCCTTATGGGGTAGTGACATGGTGTTTAGGAGAAGAAAGTGGCCCCTTGCATTTGCACTGAAAAGAACCTAGTAAGATTAGACCATGCACTCTCCTTCAGACCTAAACCAGTTGTTCTTCATGGCTCTATCCTGTGAGATGCAGAAGGACAGGCCAAGCCCAATCCATGGCTCATGGCATCCCTCCAGATGACACTGGCTTAGACCTTCCTCCTGCACCACTACTGAATCAGTCTGGTGTTTAGAGGGGAAAAAATGCATTTTTATTTTGAGTGACAACATCAAAAAGCCCAAAGCAAACCAAACAGACAAAATGAAATTTGATAGACTATGAAGAAATGTGACAAAAAAAGAAATGTATTGGGCTGTTTCTTTCCCATTTGCCCATCACGTATATTCAGATGCCTGCCTATATTTCGGATACTTTCAATGCTCACATGCTAGCAGCTAGTTTGCAGAGGAGCCAAGCCAGCATGCCTGGCCAGGTGTGTGCTGTGCTTTCCCAGGGCTGTGTGGTGCCCAGATACACTGTGGAGCCTCTCAACACCCTGTGCACACTCAGTGTGCTGGGATGGCTCCTGTCAGCCCTGCTCTCCATCACGGAGTGGTGACAGCCAGCACCAAGCATCCCTGTCACCAAAAGGGCTCTGCTTACAGAGACTTGTGGTATTGGGTGCGTAGTTGGTTGTGCCCCATGTCTGTTAAAGTAGACAGTGTCAGCTGGTTTTAGAAACACACCACTGCCTACGCTGGGGCTAGCAGATGCTGGTTGCAATGTGCAGGTGTCCTCTGGGCAGGAGTGGCCTGGGTCAGCATGCAAGAGCAAGAGCAAGGCTGCATCTACCCTCTCTGGCTGAAATTTGGCTGTGCTGCCAGATGAGAGCCCCAGGCACAGGGCAACAACATGGAGCTGGAGGCAGATAATGAAGGGGCAGGTCAGCCCAGCTTGTTTCTCCCATCAGCAGTAGCTTTGCCAGACAGCTCAGGGTCATCCTGTGGCCCTGCTGGTGGAGCAGGCACCTGTAAAGCACAGCACCAGCACCAAGCGTGGCCTTCATGGTGTTAAAGGTGGGATTACTCCAGGATGTTTCAGTTGACAAAGGAAAATTAGCAGGAGAAGCCTTTTCCCAGCTGGGAGGGAGCTGGGAGGAAGTGTGGTGGGTGACTCACACAATGCCAGCCCAACAATCACAGGAACTTACTGGAGGAAATGACTAAAATAGCCGCACAGAACAGCCGTTCACATAAGTAACCAGGACATAAAAGCTGAACTGCACAAGGTGAGAGAGAGCGGGGATGGGGAGAGGGTACGTTTCAGAAGAGAATGATGTCAGGAACAGCAGCTGTCCTTTGCACTGGAGTACCCTCCCTAGTGATGGCTGGAGGGATGACAGCAGTGCTGAGGGAGTGCAGATGGACCACGGACTTCCCCAGGCTTCCTAGGACAGGCATTGCAGGTCACCTTTAGTTCCTAGTGAACTGAGACCAGGCAACAGGTCGTTAGCTGTGCCAAAAACCCCAGCCAAGTAAAGGTTTTCTTCTCCTTCTTCCCCTCTTGGAAAAGTATGTGCAGAAGCAGTTATATCAGCCTGACTATACCAGGAAGAAAGTATGTTCTATGTTGCCGCCTAAGAAGAAAGGTGCATGCCCCATCCCTTCCCTGGCAAGGGAGGCAGAACTGCTGTCCCAGGCATCACATGCCCAGAGAGCCCAGATCTGTCTGCTGCTGTACGTCTCAGCCTCAAAAGCGTGAGTATCTTCTTGCGAAGTACACAAGCTTTTGCAGAGTTTACATTAAAATGGTGATTCTAATAAAAAAACTCCCTGCAAAATAAGCAAACAGTGGAACATCAACCACATCAGTCTTTGTTTTTGAATGAGGTTCTCCCTGTTGGCCATCTCTGAGATGAATTTGTTCCTTCATCACAGATATTGCCTATATAAAATAAATAGTTTATTAGCTTTGATCTCCCCACGTGCTGTACTTGAAGCTGATTCCAAGTTTTATACAGTTAAATGCTACCACATGCTTCAAGAGCTTGGTATAGACTTTTCTATAAACTAGCGTGAATCAGAGCAAGAATTTGAACAGCTCCTTGCCAGAATCAAGGGTGTGCCTTTTGCTCAAACTAAACTCTTTTCTTCATCTCTGTTCTGCTCCAAGTGAACCTGCAGTGTAGCTATCTGGACTTACACAATATCCATTATGTCCCATACAGAAAGATCACAGCTTTCCAGTGACTCTGGGAAATGCAGAAGAAATGTAACAGCCCACAATCACCAACAGTCATGAAAGCCTTTCTGATCCTGGTAAATCCCTCAGCATCCTGGTTACAGTTGTTTGTCAAAACACATGAAACTTTGAGAAAAACTGTGAAGGAGGAAAAAGATCATCTGTAATACATACAAGACAGCTGGCCTTTAGAAACTCATCCAGCCCTTCACCATCTCTCATCTCAAGGCCATTTCAAGCACAGGAATATCATTCATCACCATGACGACCCAGTTCAGTCCCAGAGCATCAAACATCCTTGTCTTTGTAGGAAACTGCAACTTTCAGTGTCTTTGGGAGGGGCTGAAAGAGAGAGCTGAACTGGGCAGTGAGGGTTTGTTTCTGCTAAATGCAACTAGTCCACTAGGAATAGATTGAAGCAGAGCCCCACTTGGCCCTCAGTTACTTGAAGACTTGTTCCTAAAGGACGCGTGCTATGGCTAAAATAAACAGCACGATTCCAGGAGGGCAAGGAGAGAGCAGTTACCTTCATGGGCATTCTGGGACGGATAAGAAGACTTATAAACCTATGGGCAGACAGAGGCCCAGCCTGTGGCTTTATTTGTGATAAGGGGTTGTTTCCCCAAATGGGTGATGCTTTCCATGGTGCTCAGCTTCTGTAGATGGCCAGAGAACCTGACCCTGATGTGTGGTGCAAAGTTGTGTGCTTTGCATCCATCCAGACATCCTTGTGGAGCCTGGCTGGCAACAGGACAAAGGCATATGGAGTATGAAAATGGAGCAAGGCTCACGGGAATCCTCTTATTCTTTGCTTTGGAAAATATAGCATAGGAGATCCCACTTCCTCAGGGCAAGCACAAAACACAAACCCATTGGAAATGAGGCATCAGTAGTTCCTGTGTTTGCCAAAGGGGTTGTTTATGCAAAAGCTTATTTTCCTCCTACAGCCACAAAGGCAGGACTAGGCTTTCTGAGCTGCTCAGGCAGTTGCATTGCCCTGCTGCACTCAGAAGGTGACCCAGCTGGATTTCCCAAGACTTTTCCAAACCTGTCCAGCTCGGGGATGGATTCCACTGGTTCGATCCACCTAGAAGTGGGTTTCTTTCAGACCTTTCCTGCACAGAGGCCAGAAGAACTGGAAGAGCATGTCCTCATCCTGAACTGACAGCAAGAAAAATAAGCACCTGAAGAGAGGAGGAGGATGTGGATTGACTTGGTTCTCAGTCTGTGCTGCTTACACATGCTAATGGCTCTTTGGAGCAATCTGAAAAATCCACTTGATTCAAAAATACAGAAACAATTAAGCACTTACTGCTGTTTACTTTTGCAACTGGAAAAAATGATCTTTCTTCCTTCTGATTTCCACCTCTGACCCTAACTCCTCACTCTGCACACAGCCAAGCATAGTTCAGACAGGGAAAAGAATAGGAGAGATTAAGATTCTGGATTTCAGTTGGAAATATAAATCAGCTTTGAAATAGTCACATTTTTTGGCCTAAGTAAAGGAAGTCATCAGGCTACAGCCACTTTTTTTTGATTATAACTAGATAAAAGCCAGCTTCCTGGCTACTGGATATTATATATGTTTTTTTGTTTTTTTCATGATAGTGGGATCATGTAGCTGACAATGTTTGAAGAGACGCTTAGAGCAGGTAAAAGAAAGAAGGAACATAAAGGCATTATTGTGACAGCAGCTGGCAGCACGGGAAAGCACAGCACCCTTTGGTGACACACAAGAAAGAAGCTGAGTGGAGGATATAGCACAGGGTCCAAGGCTGTAAATGGAGCATGTTGTAAGGAGCAAGGAGGAATGGTGAGACTTCATGATGGCCTTGCTCTTTTGGCATATTTATTTTCATGGCATTATTCTGTATTTTGCCACACAAGTGGTGACACATTTCACCACACTGTTGCTGTTGGGTTTCCTTCTCCTGGTGACCTCCAAGCCCATCCCCCATTAACTGCCATGTGGGCTCCGGTGTCTCCTGGGACATCAGCTCATTAAGGGTTTGGAGCAAAAGGGCAACCTACCACATCAGCACAATCAGTCCCTGTCCCAACGCCTGTTTGGGGCATCTCATGTGCCTCCAGAATGGAGCTCCTGTGCACAGGGGCTGCACAGCTGCTGGCTACAACTGGCCTGGTGTCTGGCCCCGCTTGCCAGCAGTTACTTCACTTCTGTATAATGGGTAGGAAAAGTAAACTATTTGCTCTGCTTGAATGTATGTTAAAAAGATGCAGCTTTCCCTTTTTGGCTTGCTATTTCTTAACCCAAATAATTTCACTAACATAGTTTATGCTGCAGCCCCAAAAAAACAGCTGCATTGGCACAATTGAAGTGGACAGTAGGAATGACCATAGTCTCTGCTGGCAGAAAAAAGTACAGCATGAAGCTTCCAGCTTACTCATGACAAACAGCAAGAGAGAGCCCCAAGCAGCCTTCGCGTGCTTGTGTGTGAAGGCCAGATAGGCAAGAGAGTAGAGGTTGATGACAGTTTCCAGCTCTACAAAATGAATATTTAATTTAAATGTTTCAGGACTGTAGCAATGAGAAGAGCGTTGGCATATAAAACATATGAACTGTCTCATGGCAAAGAGCAGCTGAGAAATGCCCAGCAATAGCAGAACTCCAGCTTCACATCTGTTCGTAGACATGTAAGACAGCTAAAACAGCACTGGACATTTTCCACTGCCAAATCTGGATGTGCTGGACCTTATATTATAACTGTTCTTGCTCTGTAATCATCTACTGAAGTTTCAAACTAAAATGTGCTGTCCTTCACTTTCATTTCCCACTGTCCCATATGGCACTGATGCTAGATGAGACTAAAGAGAGAGAGCATCTCCTGCAAACACAATGCCTATACAGCTCGGTGTCTTCGATGACACGAAAATGGGATTTTCTTTTTGAAGCCTGGGATACAACTACCTTCCTGCTGGGTACATCAGTGTGGCTGCCACCAACTGAGACTGAGTCTTTGTAAACAAAACCCAAAGATGTCAGGAAGTCACCTCTCTGCTGCCAGTGTTGAGATCACCTGCTGTGGGTTACCTCAGCCTGAATACCATTGTGCTGACACCACTGCTTGGGCGCCTTTGTTCACCTTGCAGTAGCACGTGCCTGGTCTCCAGCCAGGTCTCGGGCAGCAGGTGCACATGCAGGCTCACCTGCCTGCCCACAGCATCCTTCACAAACAGTTCAAACACATTTAGACTCTGATTTCACAACTATTTGCAGGTTTCTATGGTTTCATTGCATTTCTGAACGGTTGTGACAATTTCCCACTGGGCTCCAGAGGAATGGTGTGTGATTACGGGTGTGCTCACAATTTGTGCTGTACCATTTAGTAAGTGAAGGGCTTGTGTGGACAGAAGATCCAAGAGGGCAGAGCTGAGGGAACATGAGCTGTTATGCAGTGCTTTGGTTCTGGTGGCACTTGGAAGGGTGTCACAGGTCTGAAGAGTGTGTGTATCACAGCTCAAACACAGCATTACAGTTTCTCACAGCATTCTGCTACGGAAACTGTCAGCCTCTGGTCTGGACAGGCGCACACTCTCCTCGGTGGAAAACTGGTTGGCTGGCCGGGCCCAGAGAGTGGTGGGAAATGGCGTTAAATCCAGCTGGAGGCCAGTGACAAGTGGGGTTCCCCAGGGCTCAGTGCTGGGTCCAGCCCTGTTCAATGTATTTATCAATGGCCTGGATGAAGGCATCGAGTGCTCCCTTAGCAAGTTCCTGGACGACACTAAGCTGGGTGGAAGTGTGGATCTGCTGGAGGGTCGGGAGGCTCTGCAAAGGGACCTGAACAGGCTGGACTGCTGGGCTGAGACCAACGGCATGAGGTTTAACAAGGCCAAATGCCGGGTCCTGCACTTGGAGCACAACAACCCTAAGCAGAGCTACAGGCTAGGAGAAGCCTGGCTGGAAAGCTGCCAGGAGGAGAAGGACCTGGGGATGTTGGTTGACAGCCGACTGAACATGAGCCAGCAGTGTGCCCAGGTGGCCAAGAAGGCCAATGGCATCTTGGCTTGTATCAGAAACGGCGTGACCAGCAGGTCCAGGGAGGTTATTCTCCCTCTGTACTCGGCACTGGTGAGACCTCACCTCGAATCCTGTGTTCAGTTCTGGGCCCTTCACCACAAGAAGGATGTTGTGGCTCTGGAGCGAGTCCAGAGAAGAGCAACAAAGCTGGTGAAGGGGCTGGAGAACAGGCCTTTTGAGGAACATCTGAGAGAGCTGGGGTTGTTTAGCCTGGAGAAGAGGAGGCTGAGAGGAGACCTCATTGCTCTTTACAACTACCTGAATGAAGGTTGTAGAGAGGAGGGTGCTGGCCTCTTCTCCCAAGTGACAGGGGACAGGACGAGAGGGAATGGCCACAAGCTCCACCAGGGGAGATTTAGGCTGGACATTAGGAAAAATTTTTCACAGAAAGTGTCATTGGGCACTGGAACAGGCTGCCCAGGGAGGCGGTTGATTCACCTTCCCTGGAGGTGTTTAAGGCACGGATGGACGAGGTGTTAAGGGGCATGGTTTAGTGTTTGATAGGAGTGGTTGGAATCAATGATCCGGTGGGTCTCTTCCAAACTGGTTATTCTATGATTCTATTACCCTTCTGGTTCAGCCAGGTAAGGTGTTCATTCTGATCTTTCCTCCACCTCCCCGAAGCAAACAACCAATCTGCCACTTCTCACTGGGTAAATACAGATAAAAATACTGATATATGTATCTGCAGAGCCACACAAATATTCCACCTTTCCAGGCACCTTCTGATGCAAGTCTTATTTCTCTTATATGGCAGTGACAGTGCTGGGGGCCAAAAAGCAGCACACACCACCACATCTCTGCACTTACATCTCAGATATCCACTACGGAAAAGGACAGCAGTGGTGAAACTGTCACTGCTTATCAGCATCCCAGAACAAGGCAGAGCCAAAGAGCACTGGAATTTACTCTAATCATCTCTTTTCACTGAGTGTGGTCACGGCAAGTCAGACATGATCAACCTCAGAGCACAAGTGATTGCTGCGGCATTTCTTCACCATGTCAGAGGCAAAGCAGAGGCTGTGTACGGATCTGGCCTGTTTCCCTCTAGAAGCAGTGCCAGAGCTGCCCAGCTCACCATGGTGGGGCTTTCCTGTCTACAGATCTTTCAGGAGCAGAGACACTTGTATAGTTGGTTTGGTTTCTGCTTCACTGGTGTCCTTCACACCAGTTTCTAGTGCCCTGCTGGGCAGGCTGTGTGGTGAGACAGGCCTTAGCAGTGGGATAAACATGCTGGGTTCTATAGAAATCACTCTTTGGTCACATGCAGATTAATAGCAGATGACACCATGTAATCAATTTTCTGTAATATGCTGAAAAAATACACTTTACGGGATGCAACTCATTTTCTAGCCAAGCCTACAGGTAGGGCTTTCTTTTTCTCTGAGTTAAAACTGCACACTCCAGAACTTTTGCATTTAATTGAAATCTTTTAAGAAAAAGCTCAGATTCGTAGGGTCATGGGCTTGATATTAGAGACTTGCATTTCTGCCTATCTAGGTGATTTATTGTGCCCATTATACTTGGCTTCAGATATCTGGTTTACACCAAGTGCAACCTGCTGTAGACTTGCAAATATGGTCTGTGTACATAGGAACAAGCTGGAGATGAAGCCTGGCTCTCTGTGCTTGCTGCAACAGGTCTCCCAGGGCAGAGGTATATGCTGCTGAAATTTTGCTTTACTTTTTTATCCCGGAGCATTGAGTAATATTTCCTTGGATGGAAAAATCTTCCCAGGTAGTGATGTCCAAAATCCAATTGCTGCAGCATGGTTGAAGCTACAGAAGGATCTGGTCTCACTGAAAGAACTGAGAAGGAAAAAGGTGTCAGCATGTGGCAGGGACCAGGCCAATATTTCTGCAAAAGCTGCAGTAGTGTACTAATGCAGAAAGTGTTCTTCTGCTTGAGGAGGCAAACATAAAAGGTAGATGAGCACTTTGAAAAAAAAAAAACAAACTGTCATTTCAGAATACACCTGCTCTGTGGAAGCGTGAGTACCAGCACACTTGACAGCAACTGCTGGGAACTCTTCCCCAAGCCTACCCAAGGCTTGCTGGGAGCACAATCAGCTCACGCCGGGCTTACCATGGTGGGCAGGTGGGCTGCATGCCAAGCTGTGCAACCCAAGCACAGGGCAGTCGGGGCAAGGGTCCCCAGCTCTGGCGCAGAGAAGCGTGGGGGAGCAGCTCAGCGTCCTGTGCTACCCTCTGACAGCCATACAGCTGAAAGCTGCTCTTGCCTGCCATTAGCACTTTTTCAACATCATTAATCTTTCAGGAAAATTCTGCAGTATCCTAAAACACACACTGGGTAGCAAGTTAAATTTGTATGTTTAAACAGAATCACTTCACCTTTTCACTGGGAAGATGTGGGTATCCTTGTTGGGAATTTGATGATGTCAGCACTGGGGCTGGGATGAGGTCAATGGAAAACCTTAACCAGAGCTTTCTTCCTCTGCAAAATGAAGCTGAAAATGTCAAGTATACACCACAAGGGTTTAAGCTTGTAATTCTTGTGCCCCTCAGAGCAGGAAATGTGAGTTCACAAACATGCTGCAAAGAGCATCTTCTCCCATAGAACTTAGAAATAAGGTGCTGGAGGAGAGTAGGAGGAAAAGGAGGGAAGGAAGGTAGATATATAGAAGATGTAATTGCATAGAAACGTTGCCACTGAGGTGTTTTTTTCAGGAGTATACTGTGGAACTGAATAATTAAAAAAAAATGCTACAAGTACTGTAGAGAATTAACAGGAAAGTGCATTCTTGCCATACTTCCAATGTTGCGCAGCTTCAAATTGTTAGGATTTGTTTCTCTTCATTCAATCATTGATTGAAGGAATTTCATAGTGAATGGCAGATGAGTTTTTTGTTGGTAAGAAGTGTCTAGTATACTAGATTTTTATCATCTCTCACCCCAAACGGGAAACAGGGGTTAAAGAACTCTTCACAGGGGTTAAAGAATGCAGCTACTATGTGTACCTAACAAGGCTTGAAAGAATTACCCTGGAATAATGAGAATTTTGCAGGAAAATGCCACGGAGCAAATGATATCATTATTCTGGTTCATGCTTACAAGAGTATGAACAAACCTCCTAGGAGGACTCTCTTTTAAATTCAGTTTTAGAGTTACCTGTGGAGGGATGGGAAAGGTTTCCCAGCCTACTTGGGACTTCAGCAAAGCCTGTTCTAGTCAATGGCCTCTTGCTCCAGCCTCAGGAGAGAAGGCCAGGCAGGTTGGTTCAGAGCTTGCAAGGAGAGCTTTGTTGCCTTTGGCATGTGTTCCTGCAGAAGGTATTCCATGTTAAAAGTATGTATTTTTTGCACAGCAGCTTGCAGCCTCACACAGAGAGAAAGGAACTGAGCTGAGGGAGGGTGGGCCGATGCTGCAATGTCTGTGGCAGGCAGAGCAGATGCATAACTTCATCCTGAAAAAAACACCTCCTTATACAAGCTGCCTCTGTTATCCTTCCCATCGCTATTGGTAGCATTTGCCTTTCTAGAAAGTGCGCCTACCACACAGAAATAAGTAATTTATCTTCCCCTTCTAGGAGATGTTTTTTCTGGCAGAGCCAGACACCTTGTTTGCTTTTCAATGTTTTACAAGCACTGTGGTGGAATATTTCTAAACACTAATGTTTCTAATCAATGCAGTCATTGCATGGCTGGGGGACACAATCCACCAGGCAGACGTGGTTGGCTTCACCACCTGCCTGCACCTCAGCTGGGGGGCTGTTGCGTACCCCGACAGCAGGACAACCTGAATGCCCTGGTGCCACATGTCACTTCATGGAGGCTCCGCTGTGGTTCAGTTGAGCAGTAAATGTTTTTTGACAGGGAACAGCAGTGTGAAGTTTATTCTTCTGTGCTGCACCGAAGTCATCCAAAATTATGATCTACAGCATTTCCCCACCCTCCTGGGAGCAGACCACCCAATCTGCCTTTCTTAGCATATTGCAGGCTACTGCGAGGCCAAGTCCACATATCATCCCTATGCACTACAGAACAGAACTTTCCAACCCATTACCTTTGCCATCATCAAGGACTGGTTATGGTTAAACTCCACAGACAATTTTTTTTTTTTCGATTAATGCTGGGGATAAACCCAAAATCAAGGCAGGAAGTGCTGGTTTGCTGTCTTCTGGCTGCCAGGATCTTTCAGCTGTTTAACATGCAGAAGAGGGACAACATTTCTCCAGGAGATGAAGTTAATACCAGAAAGATGTAAGATATGCAGCAGTCCAGCAAGGAATTATCTAGCAGGTGAGAGAGAAAGAAGGCACAGGGGGTTGCAGGGCAGTGCTAGCCTAGGGCTGCTGCTGACCACCCTAGTTCCAGGAAGGCACTTTCTGCAGAGGAGCTCAGGGTGGGATGCTTTACCCCCGGCTGCAGAGCAAGCCACAGCTGCACCTGACCATTTGGTACATCCCTACCTCCCCACCTTAGGCATGTGCACTACAGAGTCATTCTCACTTACTGACAGCCACCATCCACCTGCCTTTTCTCACTGGTTTTGAGATACAAATAAAATATCTTCCAGGTGTGTCAATGCCTTAAAAGGAAGAAAACAGAATTATCACACTTTTCACGCTGTGTTGGAAGGGATTTCTCCCTCAAATGTTACACCAACAGAAAATATGCCTTGCATTATACCCCTCAGAGAGCTGCACAGAAACACTCTTATAGACGTTGCAGAGGAGATAGGCAAAAGAGGGAATCAGGTCTTCTCTATGTTAACAGGTTTATTCAGTTTCTTGGCCCCGAATTTCCATTTCCAAGGAGAAATGAAGCACTTTAGGGTTTCACAATTGGAGCTAAACCCAGGAGCATCACAGCAGCCAGTTTCCTCTCTTCCTTATTAGAAAGTTTTGGATGATTTTCTTTGCAAACAGCCAGCACCCCATCCCTAAGGATTTTGGATGATTTGGGAAATGCTGCTCAGGGGGTCCTCCAGGGAGGGGTACCAGGAGAATGTCTCTGCATGACACGGCACATACCCTAGAATCTCCTGACAGAGCACAAGACATTTTGAAAGCCTCCAGCCAGAGCTGCAGCTTATTGGAGCATAATTGCTCCAAGCTCTAAAGTCACACTGGATGAGGACAGAGCTTTCCACGTTACCTTTTTTACAGCTAGGAAAGCAAAAGCAGCAAGGTCCACCCTACTGCACAAGAATGACTCGCTTATGAAAGGGCATTTCCCAGTGAGGAGTATAGTATGCTGAGCCCAAGCCTGCGAGAAGTTCTCTGCATCATGGGATGCTGCGTGGGCACAGGGCATGGTACAGCAATGGTGGGGACAGTCACCTTGGGAATAAAGCCCACGTCAGTCTTTTTCTGATTAAAGCATAAGGAAAACATAATTAATAAGAAACTACTCTTATGTTTACCACTGAAAGGCTGCAGGAACTCTTAAAAGCAGCAAATAACCAAGCTTGTAGCTTGCTGTGCCCATTAAATTGATAGAGAAGCAGAGAAACCACGGGCTTTGATTCACTCTTCTGGACTCTTCCAGGGGTGATGGGTGCATGGACATGTAACCAACAAGTGCCCACACAAGAGGGCAATGCAGGAGCAGGAACAAGGGGAGGGCAGCTGAAAGGGTGTGCCAATCTCAGCCTAACAGAGCTAACCTCAGTGAAAGAGTGTGCAAAACTGCTGTCCTTCAGCAGATGCAGCCAGGGCTCTATCAGGAAAGCACTACACAGGTTTCTTTCCTGACACATGGGAAAATCTAACGGTTTCCATGATTTTCTTGTCTTAGCAAATGCTGAAGTCCCAAAGCATGTATGTATTTTGCTGCTGGCAATTTTCACTAGAGGTTGAAAGGATGTGGCCACAATCACTCCCTGGTATTGCTAGAATTGCATATGGTTATACCACATCAGAACCTAAGGCAAACATTTCTATTTTTAATGATTTAGGGTGACTTTCCCTACTCTATCTCCATCGAGCATCAATGCCAAAAAAAAGTGAGTTTGAATATGCCTTCTGTCAGTGAGGTAAATACAGGACTATTGTCACAGCTGATCCATGTTAACAGTTTAACAGCCTTGAGATTGCTCTTGATTCAAGATATGACCTTGCTAAGGAGAACTTCCCAGAGTTGTAACAGAGAGGGTTTGTAAACCTCAATATATTTCACATATTACAAACAGGATCTTGGTTCTGAATATGGTACCAGTAGGACAGGCTACTGGAACAGCCCAACAAGATGGTTTCACATAGATGTGTATGAAATGCCTTAGAACTGTGAGGAAGGGAAAAAGAAAACTTTCAAAAACAACCAAGAAACCCATCCTTGAACTTTGGGGTGGTTTGAGCATCTTGTCAGCTGCATCCTTACTGTCAATAGCAAAAATCAAAAAGGGCCTTACTTCTCTTAATTTTTATAAGAATCAGACAAAATACAACACTTTTAAAGGTAGTTTTATTTAAATTGGTGCATTAAATAGATGCATATAAAAATAGTCTAGTATAACAGTAATTATTACATCATCCAAATATAAATACATTCTTTAAACTTGACAGCCAACATGTATGTGGTAAAGTCTTATCAAAAGATACTCTTTCATCCTATCATGCTACTCCTTATTTCGCTGTTACAGATAATTAAATGGGAAGTGTATCTTATGACTGTCATGTATGAGAGTGTATCTTGTAATCTATACTCCTTTTTTTTCTACATCTTGGAGCAACCAAAAGTAGTGGCAGTGTCAAATGAGGTTATAATGTATTAATTAAAAACATTACCATTATCTGAACATTTGAAATAGTCATATATGCTTTTATCACAGCACCAACTGAGCTATTTGTTGGATCAGTTGGAACAAGTTTCCAGGCAACTTCCCATTCTCACAGATATACACTGGCTCATTTACAGAAACAAAGCCTGGACCGGAAGGGACAACTGGCTCACCAGACCTACTGGCCATTCATCACAGCGTGATGCTTCAACAGAAGACATGTTCTGCTTCTCCCTCCTAGCATAAACTGCTGTGTAATTCATTTTTCAGTAATGCCGAAAAAAATCAGGGTTCAACATTGGAGCCCTTTGAAAATTCAGGTTGCGTTTACATAGAGATGCTTCTCTGTGTCAGAACATGGTGTTCTGAACTGTGTTTGCATGCATTTCACGTAAGAATGCAGTAGTAGAATTCAAAATCCTTTTCCTTTACGACTCTTTATGCTTTTATTCATAATCAAGAACAATCAAGATCCCCAGCTAGTGATTTCTGCTGACAGCCATTATATTACAGATATACATACAAACACTAGCTAGGGTTTCAAGCCACTACAAAAAGAGAAATCTGACCTTTAGGCAGATAAGACAATTTCCCTGTTTTTTTCTAAAATTAAGCCTCAACAGCAATAAAAAAATATATTAAATAAAATTTTCATGAAGGGGCTGACATAAAAATATCAATTACCACCCACTTCCCTTCTGAACTGTGTAGCAACTTAAAATCTTTAATAGCACATATCATTATTTCAAGTTTATTATCACCTGACTTGGTATCTTTCTTGTATGAGACAGGTTTTCATAAGATAACTAACTGAACCCTGGAGAAAATGATTGCTATAAATGGTTAGAACTGATAGAGGGAGGAGACCAGTCTCATATAAGTCCACATTGTGCTAATAAACATGCCAAGAACAAGTATGATCATTAGACAGCATCATGTCCAGACATCAGATTTATTTCTTTCTTTCCAGAGGGAATGAAAAGGGTATGTGATCTGACCTTGGGCCACTGCTTCCAGCAGCTTCAAAAATGTGCTCAGGTCTCAAGATATGGGACAAAGAGAGTAAATATTTTTCCTTCAATGTGTGAGGTGTGGAAACCAAAAAAAAAAAAAAAAGTTTGGCTGTAGTATTTGCCATAACATATATCTGACTGATGCTATAAGACTTCGCACAATTTTCCCACTAGTATGAGAACAAGCTGACAGTCAGTATCAAGGAGAAGCATCATTTGCGAAAGAGTTATTCTCACCAAAACAGAAAGGCACAATATGTGCCTCAGCTTCTCCTAGCTATAGAGCAATATTTGTAGCAGAACTGCTGTTTAGATAATAGCAACAGAAGACCAGAGGGACAAACCTGGAAACCAGAGCCTGAGGCGCTTGCATAATTACACACCATGCTCCGAAGAGTGCATAATACCATCCAAATCTACCAAACAAAAGCAGTTCCAGGTCCCTCCCATAAAGCACACACATAGGGAAAGAGTTAAAAGCTTGGTTCTTCATCTTCAATAATCAGAGGCTTTCCTGGAAGGAAGAGATTCCAGGGAAGAGCTGGTGGCCTCCCACAAGACACGTCGTCATGATGTGCAATGGGGCGTCAAATAAAACATTGTAATGAGTTACAAAACATTATGCCCCTAACAACTTCATCTCCTGCCAATTTCCAAAGTGTGTGTTGACTGAATAGGCAAAACCCGAACCGACAAGTGAACAAGTTTCTGAAGCTCTACCACAGATATTAAAAGGCACATGGCTTCAAGAGAATCCTGAGCTAAGTTACCTGCCAGTTTCCCCTGACTCTTAAATACATGAAATATCTACATGAACATAAAAGTGCTGTCAGGAACTCATGCTGGAACAGCACAACTGATGATTTTTTAGGGCCTTCTTGACACAGATCCAAACTTTAATTGCAGAGCTTGGGTAAACGAGCTGTTTAATCTGAACAATTAAAGCTCCTCATATACAGACAGTGTCCAGCTATGCAAGCTAGACAGCCAGCATTTCACAGCAAAATGTTTACGCCCTACCTCTGCCAGAGGAACAATTTAAGTTGTATCAGAATAGGGTTTTTTCCTGTCATGCTTCCCATTCCCAGACTTCTTTGTAAAGTCTGCAAACAGATATGCCAACATATCCCATTATGACCTACATAGCAAATAGTCAGACTCGTGTTCCTGCTGCATTATGACCAAAATGAATCATTGTTGTGTATCCTCAACAGCCTGGCAAGAGGGAGAGCTTTGTGCTGGGAAGTGCCGGTTGACTCTTGCACCTACTACTCTCAAGACACCAACTACGTATTTTATCACAGAAAAGAAAAACATCCAGCAGAAAAAAAGTCCCAGCTTTAAATTTTGCTCTTTGCCAGGACAAACATGGGAGCAAGTGAAGCACAACTCTGAAAGCTCCAGCTTATTAAACTCTGGGGCAGGGGGGAACAACAGAATTTCATCAATCTTCTTTGAAAAGCAGAATAAAGATGTTTGATGAAAATGTCCATGTTCCCCTCAGCAACATAAATAGCACAGATCTGAGGAACAGAAATGGCCTTGCTATAACATCATTGACCACTCTTTCTGTATCTAAGAAGAATTTTATGGTTGGGTCCTGCTGTTATTGGAGTCAGGAGGAAAAAAAAAAAAAATCTTCCTGGGAATGGGGCATGGGGATGCTTAACTGTTCTTTGCTATCTCAGGCTTCACAAGTCCCTGGGTTCACTTGGCAATGAAAAGTTCCCACTGAATCAGAAAGATTAACTTCAGGGGAAAGCATCCCTACTGGGAGTGAGCAGCTGGCAGTAGTTGATATTTACAGCCTGCTGCTGCAGTGGTAGGTGGGTCTAAAAAAGTGTAGGAAATATGGAGTAGGTGTCTCTGAATCAAGTCATGATCAGTATTCAACAAACCTCTGCCCCCATTTTAGGAAGGAAAGCACCAGGTATTCTATACTTTACCTCATCAAATACTTCAACAGCACAATGGAACAACAACTTACTGAACAAATACAGAGGAGATAATCTATTTTATCTTTTATCTCCTAGAAGAAATATAAAACTAATTGCTACAAAACGCTTCAATGATTGAAAATATTGTCTACTGTAAAAAGGGGAACTAAAATCATACAGCCTAAGTGGGAGAAGTGCGGAAGTCTGTTGCTATCTGTAAGCATTTGTATTTTTAGGGCAGCTAAAATTGTTAATATCCTACATTCTTATGCAAACTGCAATGCAAAGTCTCTTAAATATGGATTTTAGTAGAGAACTGTATAATAGCTGAGGTCTTTAGTGTCTCAAAAAAACAGATCATCGTCTTTTAAAATAGGTATTACTTTGCAAGCTCATATATCACACACTTAGAGCAAACCCTCTTTTGATAGGTGTCCAAAGATCATTTTTAAATGGAAGAAGCATGAATCACCTAAAGATCCACAGAACAATTCTCTATGTTGTATTTTTGGAGTCACAAAATCTCTGAATCTCATTTCATGATGGAATCAGTAATACTTCTTTGTTATTTACTGCAGTGGTTGAACACGTACTCTCCCATGTACTGGATACTGTAATTTCCATTCAGTATGCTTTCACAAATCCCATCTTTTTATAAAAGTGGTGCACTACTGGGAACACTAGAAAAAATTAAGAGACGAAAATGTTTCAGAGAGACAAGGCAGCGTTCCCTGTTACTGATATTACTTTTCAATAAATATTTTTGATAATTATGATTTATCTAATTACTTAAAATATGAAGCCTTTATATATTTTCCCAGTTCCTTCTCGCATCCTGAAAATCTCCAGCAATAACTCCTAGAAAAGAACTTTAGAAAACCAAACTTAAGATGTAAATATTCAGAAAGAATTTAAATAACACTGCTTTTCAACCTAACAATACAGCTTCTAGCATACGTACCTTCTCTCTGCAGGAAAGCAGAAGTTTGCCTGTGTCCATTATGAGAAAAAGCAATACAGAATTACAGAAATCGTTCCATCCCGTGGAGTCAGCATCACAAATGGGAGGCCATGCCTTAGTAATTCATGGGGCTTTTATCTCCCCCATTGGGCTGCAAGTATACCTAGAAGACATATTCTGGGAGTTGTTCCATGCAAGATTCCTGCGCAGGGCTGCACTGTTTACATTGACTACAAATCTGTATACATAAGAGCGCAGCATGGGAACAAAAACTGATCTCTGAAGCCTTTCTGTGAAACAAATTGAACATAGTTTTCCCCGTTACAACAGAGGAAAACAAATAACTTTGAAGGGGGTGTCTCAAAAATTTTGCAGGGAACTTCAGTGTTCAAATGCTGTGAACTGTATTAAGTAAATCTCTGAAATGAACAGACTTCCTAAAAATACATGTTCAGTATTAGTGAGGCCCATCCAGTCCAGCTAATGGATCCCTCTACGAGCTACAGAAAAGGCAGTATGGAGACTCAAACTACACAAGAAATTAAGCAGCTGAAAAAAATTGCACTGCAATGCGAGAGCCACATTTTAAAAACTACCCATTTCTTGAATGATAGGTGCATTTGCTACTGCTCCACTAAATACTAAGGGCCAAATGGATTTCATTTTTCACAGATCAGGTCAGGTCAGATGACAGATGATGAAAAGACAATGGGGATGGGGAAAAGCAGTAGGAAGGCCCTGCAAAAGATAACAAACCCCTCTACTTTCAGTAAGTATGAGAAACAAGCCTATAAAAGCAGTGGATCAAGACTTTCAACTAGGAGGACTTATTGAGGAAGAGATTTTATCTCCAGGCAACAGGTAGCCTTGTATAAATCCTAATCCTTGTTTTAAACAAACTGACCCCAAATTACCCATGACGTTTAGAATAATTTTGTACTAGAAGACAACCCTAGTGGTAATGTTGCGATAAGCAAGGCAAAGCATTTGGAAGAGAGAGCTTTCCAGTGAACAGGATGATTTCACTTTGAAAAACTTCCTAATTGTTGATTCATTACCTCTCCAAAGCAGCCCAGGCTGGAACTTGCTTTCAAGGCCTAAGTAGACAAAGCCCTGAGGAATCTGGTCTAATCTCACAGCTGATCTTGCCTGAGCAGAAGGCTTCACTAGGTCCAGAGGTCTCTCCCGACCTTTGATAAAGTCCAAAGGACAGAATCCCAGGCAGGATCCATAGAGTATGGAAACTGAGGCAGAAGAACACAGCATCTGCCAGCAGCCAAGAAGTCTCAATTTTGTGACTGTCTCAGCTATGAGAATCAAAGATGCTCACCCAGCTGCTAAGTGTGGACCAAGGCCACAGATTCTCAGGAAGCTAGAGGAATGATGGAGCAGTGCCAGATGCAGCAGAACCCATTCCTGCAACTCCTGTGAGCATCAAATACCTACAAGGAAAAAGAAGTCCCTGGCAAAAAATGTTAACTTGAAATTAACATCCCAAAGAGCATTTTCTCAGGGCAAGGAACTTTTAGATGTTCACAGAATCACACAGAATCACAGAATAACCAGGTTGGAAGAGACCCACTGGATCGTCGAGTCCAACCACTCCCACCAATCCCTAAACCATGCCCCTAAGTACCTCATCCACTCTCACCTTAATCATCTCCAGGGACGGCGACTCAACCACCTCCCTGGGCAGACTGTTCCAATGCCTAACCACCCTCTCCGTGAAGAATTTTTTCCTAATCTCAAGCCTAAATCTCCCCTGGTGGAGCTTGAGGCCATTCCCTCTCGTCCTGTTGTCCTAACCAGTTAAAAGACGGGAATGGGAGAACACACTAAAAAAAAAAAAAATCTTCGCTGTGAAGGGAAGGGTCAGAGGGGCAAAAATGTGCTTAATTCACTGATGTTCCTCACATGTGTCCTTTTCAACAATCCTACCCTACAATATTAGCCTATCAGCACCAAGTCTGGGAAGTGACTAAATCTTCCTGCCTCACTCACTCTTTCCAAGACATTGTTTACATGTTCTTGCATGATGTGAACAAGCCCTCAAGTCTACAAACTGTCACCAAAATCCTTTCTTGACAAATATCCAACCCTTGTTTTTCCTGACAGAACCATATTGGTTGTTCCTAATAATTTTCAATGTGATAAGGCTGCTGCCCTCAGGAAATTATAATCACACCATATCTCCTGATTTGTTAAATACACCTTCTGAAATCTTGGTCATCCTCTTCTCCGCCTGGTTGTCTTCCCACAAGTGAAGACAGGAATGGTTGGACTCGATGATCTGGTGGGTTTTTTCCAACCTGGTTATTCTATGATTCTAAGTGGCTTCACCAGTGTCACACAGCTCTTCTCCCACACAGCTCTTCTCCCACACAGCTCATGCTCTGGGGAAGCTCACAGTTCTCCACCCCCATTTAACAGCCTCCTCTCTGAAAGCTGCCAGTTGGGCTTACTTATATCATCAATGACAGCTGCTCCTTGAAGTTTCCAGGCTTCACTCAGGGACTGGCCTCCAACTCCCTGAACCTGCAGACATCTGAATCACCTGTGCAATTCCATTGCTACAATGCTGCTTTTTGCTTCTTTCATTTCTTTTCAGAAATTGGCCTGCAGCCATGACAAGGGTTCAGAACTATTTCCAAAAGGGACAGGCAGTATAAACAGAAAAGTGATGCTGAAAGGCACCGTCTGTACAGTAACCACATTGTGCCCTGCCTTTTAAGGAATAAAAAGCAGCTTGAATGCCTGTGTACGTGTACAAAGGGAGCATGTGCTTCTGCATAGTTCAGCTGTATAACCAAGTAAAAAAATTGATTTGGTTTGACTAGAAGTGTCCTGCATATATGTGTCAAAACTCTTATAAAACCTTTCCGGTCTATGTCAGAGTGAACCACCGTGAATATAATGCAAGCAGGTATACACTGCTTCACTTCCTGATAAGCCATCGTCTTATTATTGCACCGCAGTACTATCCATTTTGTTTAGCTGGAAAAAAACCCCAAACCTCACAGGTACTCAAGTACCACCCTAATCTTCAAAAAGCTTTAAAGTCTGCTGTTGGGGAAGCAGCAGAAAAATGTACCTCTAGGACCTATGGGATTAAGGTAGCAATAGACTCCTTACAGCATCAGTATCCACTCTCCAAAAAGAAGTTCACACACTAGCATTAGCACTTAGGTATAAAACTAAGTTTGAAATTCATGGCTCAATCTTGAAGAAGTTAAAATGAGAACTAACTCCTGTGATGAAGATAACGACTATGCGAGTTATTATTCAAGATAATATTTTAAAATCAGAAATGAACACAAGTATTAATTCAAATACCAAATAAACTAATGTGGAATTGACCTGTAAGAGGGTCTTCCCACCACTCAAGGTCTAACCCTTTAAGCTGCAACTGCCAGAAAATGTTTTTCCTTGCTCAGTTTTAACACATACTTTGGAAATACGGATTACTGCCAACAGTATTTCCAACAAATAATACTTGAGGGAAAAGAGAAAACACATTTTTAGCTGTTCAAATTACACCATTAGAAAGATAGACTACACGAAATCATACACCACTCAACATTAAAGAATCTAAAAATACTGAAAATTAAACAACAAGTAATCATTACCATTGGCATTGCATCTGTATGATAATGTCCGAATTAGTAATTTCTTGTCTGGCATTTCTGCCAAGAATAAAGACAACAGTCTGTTGTTATCACCATTGCCATTTAGTTATAATACACAAGTGGCTCTCAAACTGGGCAGGTGGAACACTCACAAATGTACCTGAAAATGTCTGACATTGCTACCTTCCTTCCTTCCCTCACCTTTCCGCTTTCTTCTGAAAATATTCTTGTTATAGATGGATAGAGAACTCAGTGCTTTAAGTCATTAAGCACTGACTCTCGCTGGCTCAACTGATATGGAAGGGGACAGTCACCGTTCTGCTGAATATTTGAAAAACATGGCAAGAATCAGAAAAGGGCTCCTGTATGACATATGATCCCCTATGGATCTCTGCAAGGGATAGCAAGAGAAAGGGTTTGGTGTAAATGTAGTAGGCATCAACTCTGAGGAGTGATGAGGCTAGAAGGACATGCAAGAGCCCTTGCCTGAACCTGAAATACAGGTCTCAGTTTTGAAGTGAAGCTGAAGACACAATGAGAAATGCGTGCGTACCTACAAGTGTGGGTGGGAAACAGTCCTATGGGTATAAAAAAACCAGTCATCTAAAGAAACTTGAGATCAGGTGGTAAACACAAGAGCAAACCCATTTTTTCAACACAAAGCAGCCGTGCTACCTTTGGAGAGCAACGCTTTATGAAACAGCAGATCTTACTGCCTAATTTCATTGTCTTTATTTTGTCTTGGCATGATCTACATGAATGGAAAACAACTGCAAATATAGATAAAAGCACTTTGGTTTTACCGTCTTCCAGAACATGACTGGAATGGAAACAATGGTTCTAACATTCATCATCTTTTAAACTCTGGTTTTGGGATGGTGGTCGTTTCTTGAGCTTTTTCTTAGCATATCATTTGTATGTTAGCCAACAGAATTCCCAAAGGCTTTTTTCAATGATGCTCCTGCTGGTCTTTTTTTTTTAAAAAGTGCCCAACCGAATTCTACTTCCAAAATGTACCTGTAAAACTTGCATTTCAATGCTCTTCATTAATAAAACAGATGGAAAAGTGAAGAGTAAGGAGAAAAATGTACAGAAGGAAAGCAGATTTGTACAAAAGCATCATGATGGGAAACAGAGGTCATCTGACTCTCCATTTCACAATAATAGAAATATTAAAAGAAACGTTCTTCGGGCTGTGTGTCACATTCAATTCCTAAAACAGAATATCAGCTACTGTGTTTCTGTGCTGAAAGTCACTTTCCCACTGCTTTTTGTAGACTGTTTGCATTATTTAACTTTAAAGAGTCCAAAAGGCTTCTGATTGTTTCACTTCCTATTCCTTTCATCCTATTCTTCATCTTGCTGGGACTACTTTTTCCAAATGGTAACAGTAGGGCTGCCAGTCCCCAAGGCTCTTTATTGATCACTTGCTGAGTTTTATCTTCCTTCTGTAAAATCCAGGCACTTTCTCTGGCCATAGCTACAAATTTCTCCAGCTGTGGCTGATTAACATTCTTGCTGATATTAAGGTCTTGTTCAAAGGGATTCCAGATATAAAGAGGAGACGACTCAGGTTTATTGACTTCCTTTCCCTGCGGACAGCATAAAGAAAAAGCCAAAGTTGCATATATGCATTATAGGCTGAGTAAATAACAAATCACTTGAGTTATCGCATCAGCATTAGAAGTATTTTGACCTAGTAGAGAACCTTCTGTAAAAAAAAAGTCATTATTAATCAAGTTAATTTTCCTGTCAACTTGATTGGGTGACTCCTGTTCTCTGGATCCTCTTAGGGGTGGTTTTCCAGCTTTAATTTCCTTCAAGGCAAAGAAAACGTGACTACAGTTTAGCCTGTCTTTTGGGGAATTCTCCCATTTGCTTTTCCCACAAACCTCAGACCTCACTCACTGCATCCTCCTACTCCTATCTCCATTTGTCTACGGGCAGCATGAGCGTGTCATTGACCTGCATAGGTTAAACTCCTGATAAACTGCATAGGTTAAACTCTGATAAACTCCTACAAGCACTTAAACTGTTCAAACCATTCCTCTCACAGTGTTCATTAAGAGCTATTAAGACAAAACAAGATGAGTCACGTGGCTGAAATTCTTCCCAGCTCAGTCTATCTTTTAAGTAGCATAACTATTCAGGTCATGGTCCACTTCCAGGCACTTGGTATAACACAACGAAAGCTGCTGACAACTATGCAAGTTCGCTATTCAAATGCGCCTCCATCTTGGAGCTTATCAGTGTTCCTCAGATGACCTGCTCTGTATTATAGAACCTCTGCAAACCTTCCAAGCTCTAGGCGGAAGGCAATGCTAGTCCAGGAAGAGTCCATGTGCGTGCTACATACTCTTGCCCAGAGCCAAGAGGACTGACTGGTTAAACAGAAATACACCAGCAACACAGACATTTCCCCTGTCAAGCTTAGGCTCCAACACGTGTACGTTTTTGCTTGCTTTTTTAAGGCTTAATGTCAAACAAAAGCTTTCCTGCTTAATGAAGCAGTTTCTAGAATCAACTTGCAAAAAGAGCTGTTATGCTAGTAACCCACAGCGCCCAAGCAGGAAACAGGACACACAAGAGTGTCCACCCAGCAACATGGCACTGAAACCCCCCATCCTGTAAGCAGCCCAGCAGGAGCAGGTACCAGTTAAGGTAGTTACATTTATATGTATTACTAGTATACTTGCATACACACACTTCAATAAACAGCATGACTTAAACACGTAAAGCAAACCAAAGTGATAGTGCAGACCTCTTGGCAAGCACAGAATGATCATGTTATACGTTCATGCTTGCAGAGTTGTAAGTACGCTTACTGTAGGCCAATGCAAACCGCAGCAGGAACCTCAAGTGCCAAAAGCAAATTTCAGAACTCAGTTGTAAGTTTTAATGCAGATATTGTTCAGGTCTGGATTCCCAAGTTTAACTGCAAAGGCTGTTAGTGTACAGTTTGTCATAGACCTCTGTGATGACATACATCATGACATTTTAAAAGTTTTCCTCTCACAGAAGTAAAATAGCTTCTACATTTTAAACCCGCTCCTTTTATTAAAGGGTTGTCAAGTAAAATCATACATGCCTAGCATCGCAGTCTGTGCTTTCCAACAGCTCCAAGAAGAGACAGTTACAGTGTCATAATGGTGCTGTAATGGATTAGGCTCTGAGGAAAACTCTTCACTTTCACAGAAAGGACTCAGTTTCTGGATACAACCAATTTAAACGTACTTTGTATATAAAATTAAAAATTGTAGAAATTGTTGTTTAACATGTGTAGTTTGTCAAACAGCAGACAAAGAAATTCAGTAGATAATGATGAGAGTAAAATTCATTTACCTTTCGAAGGTTTATGGAATTCTTTCTGAAATCAAAGTTTCCAAAATATTCAAAAAACTCACCCAACAATACATCTAAGGCAAAGGAAAACAAAAGTAACATTAATGAAAAGTTTATTTTCAATATGCTCATAAAAATAAACTAAAAAAGAGAACTGATGAAGATTTACCTACCAAGTGTTTCTGTATTTTTTGAAGGTTTAATCTTGCTTAAATCACTAACAAATGAGCAATCATATCCTCCAATTATATGCTTGTCTTTTTCACCTGAAACAAAAAATTGCAGGCATATTTTGAAGTGATAAACAATCAAACAAAACTGTATTTAATAGAATTCAGATAACGAACATGACTGAATTCAATGAATACTACCATATTAAGTAAATCAGATTACTAGTTCACAAGTGAAATTTCAGGTAAAAATTCAACTGACGTGGTTAAAGATTTAAAAGAAAAAAAAATTTATGGACAAAGGGAAAGAAGCATGAGTAAATGGCTTATTTTCAAAAGCCTAAAGGAATAAGGTAAATGACATTCTTGTATCACTGAAGTTACCTCTTTTAAGTAACAAGCCTGATACCTCAGCATACAGAACTTCATTACATACTAAACAGCACAAATCCCTGAGGTTAATACCAATAGGAGAGTTTAAAAAAAATCAGACTCAAAGTGCGTAGCCACTTTTTCTTAAAAACGTGTAAAATTCCAGGACAAACGTCTTGTTCTATGATTAAAAATTCTATACAATTCTGACCCAATGCTTAAGCTGATTTTAAAGCAACTGAACACAGACTTCTCCACTGAGAGCTTCCAAGGAAGGCCTGCGTGAGGAATCAAGAACTTGGGATATCATTCTCTATGTTTCATTAGATTTACTGAAGATAATACATCCTAAAAGCTATGCGTGAAATAGCCAAACAGTTTGTTTGTGAACATAGTTACTTGCAGACAGCCTGAGCGCTGTCAAGAATATTACAAACTGTGAGGGAAAAACATAGGCTTTATTTTAAAAATTTAGTTTCTTTAAAACAATATGCATCATGTTAATCTGCACAAAATCCTTAACAACTGCAAAAACATTTGAGACCTTACAACTCTTCTAAAAACCAAAATACAAAATAAATAAAAACCAGCCAGCATGGGACCATTAAGCAAATAGTTACCTTGAAGCAGAATTTAGTATTGTACTGAAAATTGATTTATTTTGCCTTTAAAAACCCATTATTTTCACCAAAAAAACAACCAAACAAGTAAAACTTGCATATTCCCTCAAATCTAAGGCACATGTAATATGCATTAGTATTTGAAAGCACAAAGAAATTGTTTGGGTTTATTTACCACTTTAAAGAAAACAAATGTGAAAGTCACTTCAACAAACACATGAAAGACTGACCTTACCTGCCAGTTCTTTAAGTTGGTCTAGTGTTGGAATGATAGGTGGTGATCTCTTTTGCAGAAAAAACATGACCAGCATGGTCAGGGAGAAGTTTGTAATCCAGTTACCAGGAACACTATTTGTAAGTCCATGAACACGGGCCCAACATCGTACAGTGAACACCAGCGCTCTTACACGGGAGTCAAGACAGCCATAGATATACAAGAGTTCTGAACTTCTTATAGCAATGCTGAAAGATAAATTAAAGACACCTAAGTAACAAGAGAATCATGATGTTCCAGGTGCAGCGTTTGTTGTTCAACCCTATAGCATCAGTTTTAAGGGAACAGAATATCCATTAAAAAAAAACAACAAACCAACCAGAAAAACCCCACGAACTTCTATGCATTTGAAAAGAATAGAATAGAATGGCTGAAACTGTCCAAGATGAAATACCTGGTAGTTTTCCAGTGCAAGGATGATACAGATATGGATAAATAATAATACTGCATTTGCACTGTTTCCTTTTTCCTTGTTCCACATCAGAGTGAGAGGAAAACAAAACAAACCCAAACCAAAACCAATAAACCACCACCATCAAGTATTCAGGAATAAAACTAGGTAGAATCAAGGTGAAAAACACAATTTAGCCATAACTGCCTTTGAGGTACACGAGATAATATCTATATCTTACTATATATTAAATACAACTTGAAGTTCTTTTAAAATTTAATCTAAAAAGTAATAAAATAACGCACTGAAAAATACATGATGTGAAGAGTCACAATGAAATCTGCAAAACAAGTCAGTAATTTTCAAATGACTAATGTTTTGTTCTGTTGAAAAAACAGCTAATCTGGAAGGATAAAGGTTTTCAGATGGCTCAGTTTGCAATCTGCTTCTTCATATGGTTGTACATTCACGTCATGTACAAACAGAAAGGCAAGACAAAGAAGAAAAGAAATGAAAGCAAGTTGTGAAAGCAAGAACTTACTTTGGGGTCAGTTTTAGCCTTATGTCCTTGTTGAACTACAGTTGCAGGAGTTTCTACTCCTCTTCTTGCACTGAATTCTAAAGATCTGCCATGGCATTTGGGGAAGTTATGGTGTCAAAGTTTTGTAACATCTGGACTTCTAAAATTTTAATTGTTAAATGCTACGTTGTGTCCACAGAGGTTTATTATTACTCCAAATGATAACAAGAAAACTCATAGAGTCCCAACCAGCCAAACTGTCAACAGAGAATTACAAGGAAGTTTGCACAGAACTGCATGCTGACTTCCACTGTGGCTGTATATGCAAAAGTAACTGCATTGTCTTAAAATAAAGTTGTCAGTCATCTGCTCAGTACAGCCTTCACAACTCCTGCATACTCTGAATCAGAGCTTTCAGTAATTCAAAAAATTCAGTCTAGGATCTCATTATATCTGATGCATACAAATTACAAAATCTGTACTGAAAATCATATCAAAAGTATTCTGAAAGATAATCACTCATATTTTACTATTCCTTAAAAACAATGAAAAGGTTAGTAACCCATTTTCAACTATGAACCCTTATGCTAGGGTTACAAATGTATACTGGATTAAAGTGAGTATTCCTTAATAACATAAGTGACAGCAAAACAAATTACATGCTTTACTATTAACCAAACAAAACAAGCTGGAAGAGTCAAAACAGATTCAAAGAGAGGCATTTCTAAGAAGCCTGCTCCCTCTACCGGGGCACTGCTGCAAAAGGTCCTAAATAAGAGTAACACTTTAACCTAATGCATCAGAAAACAGTCTACTCTATCATTCAAGGTATCTTGGTAGCAAACAGGTGTGTGCAGGCCCTTAAGAAGAAGAAAAAAAAAAAAGACACCAAAATAACTAGAAGACCAATCACCAAAAATTAACACAATGGAGCTGCTTATTCTGAAAAGTAATCAAAAGGAGGCTGTGCATTCACCCATATATACAAAGGAAAGTAATGATTAATGAACAGTCTTTTTTCATATCCTCATAAACCAAATTTACCATATAGAGCGGTTCTCAAGTCTTCTGTTTGAGCTAGCAAGTATTTCCTATGCTGGAGAAAGATATCTTAAACACATTAAAATCTAAGCTCTCTAAGTAAAAAATATCCTTTTTACCTTCAGAATCAACATTCACATTTCTTAAGAACAAAGAAAGGAGCAGACTAAACAGTTTGCACAACAGGTTCTAAGAACCTAAATATGTTAGTATTCTTCATGAACTTTATAAAACTAGGCCTCACCTGTTGCTGACAGACAGATCACACTGGAATCCTGTTGCCTGATGAGAAAATTTCACCAGTGGGCAGCGAGCATTGAGTATCTTCTGTACGTTCACACATCCAGGACCAAAATTATCAAGGCAATCACCAATCACAGAAAGAATTTTCTGAGTTGCTAATCTTTCAGATGGCAGTCTTTTCATTTGATATTCCATTTCAAAGGGACCTTTTTTCTAACACAAAATTTTTAAGGTAAACTGTTAGTTTACAAACTAAAGAGACATTTAAGACTACTTCAGAAAGACTATACCAGTTTGCAAAGGAGTCTGTACAATGAGAGACAGGAAGTTTGCAAAGGAGTCTGTACAATGAGAGACAGGAAGACAAGAATTATCCAAAGTAGTCCACAGAATTTTAGAAAGTAAAAATATACTGCTTTCTATTTTATATTCTTTTTCAGTGACTCAATTTTTCCAGGTTAATAGTGATCAACTTACTGTAAAGTTACTTGTTTAGGTGTGGGTATAATACTACTACATCTCCCTGTTGCCTAAGAAAAGTAATTCTGGAATTCCTGAGAGTGCACATATGCTTTGACTGAAAAGAGGAACACACAATTTCATTAAAAAGTAAGAGGGGCAAAACACAACCAAACCACCTTTAATTTCAAACCACCAGTAATTCCATTTCATATCCTCAAAAAACAATGTGCTATTAGTGAATCAAGGAGCAGTGTGAAGGAAAATGTCTTTTTTCATTTAAGAAAAAAGATAAAAATGTTAGCATGTAAATTAGTTAATCCTTCAAAATTAAGCTAAATTTCTGTAAGACTTAAAATAATCATGTCACATCAGACGGAGTTTTTCTGAAAAACAGGAAAACCCATTGAGACCATTTTGACAACACGTAACACAATTTTTCCTGTAGGTCTTCGCATTTTCAGTTGTTATTTTTGTTATTTATATCTCAATAAAATACCTTCATACCTATGAAATCTCACCTCTCTTCATAGTCTCTTCATGTATTTAAGCATTAGCTAAGCTTGCTTGTCAACCCAATACCTGACACTGACTTATTCTCTCCCTTGGAACATGTCTTAGGCGAACACACACTATATAAACAGCATCAAGCAGTGACCTGACTGGTCCTTCGAAACACAGAGGAGATTACGTTTGTTGTCACCAGGTTATTGCAAAGAAAACATGCACTCACAGACAGGCAAAATAATCCAGAAATGCAGACCTTCCCAACCTTTCCCACGAACCCATTTTAGGTGCTGAATTTTTGAGTTGCTCTGGCAATCACTGAAGTGACTGTTCCTGCTCTTGCCAACAGTTCCCTAGTCAGCACCTGTGTTTGAACATATCAGGATAGAGGTCCCGAACCCCGTTTGGCTGTGTAGCTGCATGCTACAGCTGGGCTGGCTCACAAAGTGAAAAGCATCACTAAGGCAGGTAATAATAACGAAAAAGACAAGGACTTGGCTGACATGCTAGTGTTCAGACCTTTATGTTTGTAACAAAAATCCTAATGTGCCTTCCCAGAGAGCAGCTCTTAATAATTCATAGGGCGTTCATACACAGCCTTGGGGTCACCTCGGGGTGATGACGTACTTAAGGTACTTGTCCCAACCCTGTGGTTCTGCCCCTATTCTTCCCATGTCGCTCAATCAAAGATAAACCATTACTTTGGCGTAAACTGATATAGTACCCCAGCAGGAAGCATAACTGATTTAACACAAAACCTGTTACTCTAAAAATATCAGAGAAGTCTCTTTTGAAGTCATTCACCAATCTTAGAATCACAGAATCACAGAATAACCAGGTTGGAAGAGACCCACTGGATCGTCGAGTCCAACCATTCCCACCAATCTCTAAATCATGCTCCTAAGTACCTCATCCACCCTCACCTTAAACACCTCCAGGGACGGCGACTCAACCACCTCCCTTGGCAGACCGTTCCAATGCCTAACCACCCTCTCCATGAAGAATTTTTTCCTAATCTCAAGCCTAAATCTCCCCTGGCGGAGCTTGAGGCCATTCCCTCTCGTCCTGTCCCCTGTCACTTGGGAGAAGAGGCCAGCACCTTCCTCTCCACAACCTCCCTTCAGGTAGTTGTAGAGAGTAATAAGGTCTCCCCTCAGCCTCCTCTTCTCCAGGCTAAACAACCCCAGCTCTCCCAGTCGCTCCTCATAAGATTTGTTCTCCAGCCCCTTCACCAGCTTTGTTGCTCTTCTCTGGACTCACTCCAGAGGCACAACATCCCTCTGGTGTTCAGGGGCCCAGAACTGAACACAGTACTCGAGGTGCGGTCTCACCACTGCCGAGTACAGAGGGAGAATAACCTCCCTGGACCTGCTGGTCACGCCGTTTCTGATACAAGCCAAGATGCCATTGGCCTTTTTGGCCACCTGGGCACACTGCTGGCTCATGTTCAGTCGGCTGTTCTCCCAAACTGCCCCCCTCCCAGGCAAAAACACTGTACTTGTGGTCAAACACTGTGTTGCCCCACTTTTCCTGCTTTTTTAATTCACTATTAGCATACAGTTTGGCATAAGGAAATATTACTGCCTGGTCCTCTTCCGTTGCTGGTACCTCTTGAAAGGCTGCAATAGCGCAGAAATCAGAAGATGCTATGCCCACTGCTGCTGTATCATCTTAAAACAAAAGCTACCTCCCCTTGTCTTCCTCTGTTTTAAAACTGTCAACTTATGTAGACGGAGAATATCATTATCCCTAAAAATCACAGTTCCAACTATGAGACTTTTGCCTTCCTCTGAAGTACTGTTTGTTGCTATTGCACGAGATATAGTCAGCATCTTATTTTCCTACTGTACTAGGTTTACATGGCAATGGTTTGGTAATGGGGGTGCTGCAGGCGTGGCTTCTGTGAGAGGACACTAGAAGCTGCTCCTGATGTGGGACAGAGACAGTTCCAGCCAGCTCCAAAACAGACCCCACTGTGAGCCACATTTGAGCTGCTCAGTGACACTGGTGGCACCTCTGTAATAACACCCTTAAGAGAAGGAGTAAAAAACATTGCAGGCTAGCTGGGAGACAGGAGTGAGAAAAAATGTGAGAGAAACAACCCTGCAGACACCAAGGTCAGTGAAGAAGAAGGTGGGGAGGTGCTCCAGGCACGGAAGCAGATTCCTTACAAGACCACAGTGATGCAGGTTGTCCTCTTGCAGACCATGGATGTTCATGGTAGATATCCACCCATACCTGCTGGAGAACCCCACACCAGAGCAGATGCATATGCCCTGAAGGAAGCTGCAGCCTGTGCAGAGCCCACGCAGGAGCAGGCTCTTGGCAGGAGCTGCAGGCCACAGAGAGAAGCCAATGCTGGAGCAGATTTTCTGGCAAGATCTGTGACCCTATGAGGAACTTGCACTGGAGCAGTGGAGTGACTCCATGCTAGAGGAGAACAGTATGAGGAGGAAGGAGTAGCAGAAACAAAGTGTTATGAACTGACTGCAACCCCCATTTTCCATCTCCCTGTGCCACTAGGGGGAAGGAGGTAGAAGTACTGCGAGTGAAGGCAAGTCTGGGAAGAAGCCAAGAGGGGTTGAAAGGGAGGATGGAGTGGGGTGGTCAGAAGGTGTTTCTAATTGGTTTAGGGTTTTGTTTGTTTTGGTTTTTTTAATTTCTCACTATCCCACTCTGATATTAACTGGCAATAAATTGAGTCTGTTTTGTCCATGATGATAATTGGTAAGTCTTTATCTCAACCCACAACCTTTTAAATACAGGCTGGAGGATGAACGGATTGAGAGCAGCCCTCTGGAGAAGGACTTGGGAGTACTGGTGGATGAAAAGCTGGACATGAGCTGGCAGTGTGCGCTCGTAGCCCAGAAAGCCAACCGTATCCTGGACTGCATCAATGGAAGTGTGGCCAGCAGGTCAAAGGAGGTGATTCTCCCCCTCTGTTTTGCTTTCATGAGACCCCACCTAGCGCAAGGTCCACCAACTCTGGATCCCCCAGCACAGGAAAGACATGGACCTACTGGAGAGAGTCCAGAGGAGGGCCACGAAAACGATCAGAGGGATGAACACCTCTCCTATAAAGATTGAGAGAGTTAGGGTTGTTCAGCCTGGAGAAGAGAAGAGAAGAGCTCTGGTGAGATCTTATTGCAGCCTTTCAGTACTTAAAGAGGGTCTACAAGAATGACAGGAACAAACTTCTGAGCAGGTCCTGTTGCTATAGATCAAGGGGAAAGAGGGTAGGTTCACACTAGATACAAGGAAGAAATTTTTTACAGGGAGGATGGTCAAACACTGGAACAGGTTGCCCAGAGAGGTGGTGGATGCCTCAACCCTGGAAACATTCAAGGTCAGGTAAGACAGGGCAGCGAGTAACCTGATCTAGTGGAAGATGTCCCTGCTTGCTGCAGGGGGCGTTAGACTAGATGACCTTTAGAGTTCCCTTCCAACCTAAACTATTCTATAATTCTGTAGGTGTGCCACACAGCCTATTAACCTGCTACGTAACTTAAAGACATAGGCTTAGATAGTATACCTGCTGGCTTTTGCTGCAGCTTCCCCACAGTATTAGGTCTGTCAATCATCCACAAGTAATCACAACTGCTAGTGACCCTGTCCATCATCAAACAACTCTGAAGTTCACAATAGAACTCCTGCTTCTACAGAGAATGTATACTAAAAAACCCGTTAGTTACAAAACATGCTTTGAAAATAGATGTTTCATACTTGAAAGATTTTTCCCTCAATAACTGGCAACTTTACTGTTTAAATATAAAGGTTTCCTAGATTTTAACAATTCAAACACGTGCACATGATCTTTCTCTTCAGCTGACATTTTTGCTTTCACTGTTTGATTGTGGCAATAGTACTATACTATATAGGTTTGAAGAAATATTTCTTTAAAAATAAAGCTCGTGGCAATACACAAAATGCACAGAAAAGCTGAGCAGATTTTCTGTCTTCAAAAGTATAAACCCACTGTCAATTTATTTTTTTGAAGAAAACAAAGCTAGTTTTCCCCAAACTATCTGTCACCAGACAAATAAAGTTTTCAAAATACCAGAGTCAGTTACTTCATTACCTATTCAGAATCCACGAAGAATTTCAACTTCTTCACAGGATACTTCTGAGCCAACCATCCCTTCTTCCTACCCCTACTCTCATCTCTTTCTTTCGTATTTCATTCTCCAGTCTGAAAGGACATTTACACTGTTCACAGCCACAAGAGGTAAGAGGCTTCCAAAATTCCTTGCCAAGTCCTTTCCCATTCTTTATACCTACACAGACAAGGACTGAGATGCAACCTACTCTAAATAACCATTACAACTTGAAGCTACTTAAACCCCAATAATAGAACTGTGAACTTTGATGCATAATGCAGATTTCCAAATCATAGTATGGGTCAAGACATGACTAAGATGAAATGTAATATGTGCATTGAAAAAGACAATACTGTTGAC
Organism: Clamator glandarius; assembly: GCA_033459285.1. Lineage (NCBI taxonomy): Eukaryota > Metazoa > Chordata > Aves > Cuculiformes > Cuculidae > Clamator > Clamator glandarius. Next base: position 3,401,580 of record JAUNZM010000559.1, read on the forward strand.
TGAATAGTGCTTACTGGAAGTCTTGTAATCCTCCAGCTTCCCAAGGTATTGATGCAAATTCTGTACTTTGATCAGCAAAATCAAGTAAGCATATTTCCATTTCAAGCCTCTATACTTGCTCAGTAATCACCGCTTGGTGCTTACTGTTGTATTATCAATAAGGCACTCAAATAATTATCAAGTATCTTGTGGAAAGTCTGACAACTGAAATATCTGCATTATTGTTCTAGCTGTGTTTGTTTCAGTCCTGGGACTTAGTCCCCAAAACATCATGTCACATATATCAGTTTATCCACTGGTTCGTTTCAGAAGCAAGCCAACCAATTCCCTCCACAATGTAAATCAGGTGAGGTTAACATGATAATCTTCCCTGGACAGACAACACAAACATTAACACGTGTGTCACCTGCAACTATTCACCTATACCAGCTGAAGTCTTAAAAGTTTACAACTCTCACCTCCTTTTTGTATGTGTACATATGCATCCTGACACACAATTCAGTAACTTTTCTGTATCAAGAAGTAACTCTTTAAACTAAGCAAAAGAACTTGACAACCCTCCCAAAATGCACATGCACACACACACACACAATTATTTAGCTGTAGAAGATGGGAGGACCCTAAAAAATCAAAATCAAACTTTAAAGCATCATAGATGTTGTCCAGCAGCTCTAGAGAAGAAAATGCAGCAGTAGAATGGGAAGGTCTGATGTTGCTGAATCACTTTTGGAGGATGACGGGGGTTATCACCATGAAATTCACCCTAACAGTAGAAAGCCTAAGTAAATACCAAATAATTTTCTTCTTATTGCAAGGAAGAGCTCTGTCATGTCACATTCAGCTTTTCAAAGTCTACAAAACCAAACATCCAAATAAACTTGCTCACAGTCTATAGTATGAACTCATGTATAAACTAAGTATAAATACACTGATTCCTGAATGTGAAATAGGAAATTAGCTGCTCAGTTAAAGAAATCCAACAGACTGAAGATGCACAGCATAATCTTACCATTTTTGTAGCATGCTTTTGTAGGTCATGGAAGTCCAAAAACATGTCCACATCACTTCCCAATTTGCCAAAGGTGTTGACTGAAGAACCAAATGGCTTTACTGTGCTGTCTGGAAAATATGCACGTGTGAAATCTCGAACCAGAGAACAGGCCAAAAATCGGAGCTTGATATTTTCTTCTGTAAGCTGATACTCATTCAGTAGAATGTACATCTGACTGCTTATCTAGTTAAGAAAATAAACACTGTAAAAGTACAACAATCCATCTTCTACCTACTAATATATACTTTTATCTACTTAATATCATTGCCATTAGAAGATTTGGTTTTAATCTAAACCAGGTTAATTTCATACAGAAAAATGATTTTGACACTTAAAATTATGAACATCATTTATTTCTTTCAAGGTAAGAGAGCCATTCACACAAAATTCTAACAGGGTTACTTTATAAATAGAAATAAACTGCTTATTAAGTTGTAGGGGACCACCTGCAAATCTGAAATGCACACAGTTCATTTTTACTTGAGATGAGATCTAGAAACTTCTACTTACACTGTCTGCACAACAAAGCTTTTGAATAAGCTCTTTCACTGGAATGTGAGACTGAGGAGAAAGGTGAAGTGGTGTCTCTTCAGCAGCTTGACTCACTGGGTTTTTCAGCGTGAAAGTAAAAAGTCTAGATTTAAATGGGACAACATGATGCTCTGCAGCACTTGGGATTCCAATAGCATCCTGCAATGAGACTATACTGTCCTTCTCCGAAAATTCTATTAATGCATGGATCCCCTAAAACATTAAGAATGAAACAGACAGGGTTAGGTAAATTCATACAAGATCTGAACTGATTGTACTGATATTACTCAGATGTTCATGGGAGTATTGAAACAGTTTAATTGGACAATCCTGAAACTGAATACCAGGTGATGTACCCCAATGCTCTTTAGAAGCTTTTCCACGAGAGGTCAAAAATATTTAAGACATTCTATTCTTGGCAATAAACACTAAACATAGAAGTTTTAAAATCTTCTTATCTTCACAGCTTTAAGAAACACATGAAATAAGAGTTACCTCTGTTGTTAGAAGAATGAACAGTGCTATGTAAAAGTTTCAAAGATTTAGTGCAAAACAGCTCGTTTGCTCTCGCTTTGAGGAGGTGTTGCTTAGAAATTTGTAAATGTTAACAAAGAGTAAAAACTTATTTAATATACTAATTATACATAATTTGCTTAACTTGCATGGCCTTAAACAAATGCTACTATTTCTTTTTGTCTATGTCTAGATTTTAGTTTATACTGTTAATTACTTACACGATTTTCAAAGAAGAAATGACTCTTAATGCTTCCATGACCAGATAAATACTGCAATAGTTTTTTTTCATTAAGTTTTGGAGGGCATTTAATTAAAATAGTCCGGTCTGCTTGCTCCAGTCGTTCTGTTTGAACTTCAGTGAATGTCTTCTTTTTGCCAGTGAGTTCGGAATCTGTGAGAAGAAATGAGCATCTTGTTTTTTCTATATAAACGGAAAGATTTATAAAGGATCTTAGTACGCTTGATCTCTTAATCTGGATTGCGCAACTGAACAAAGTTTTGTCCTGGATCATGGTTACAGCACAAACCTAAGTGTATTTCTCTCATAAATGCATACACCTCTAAGAGCAAGGCACAGGAAACGTATGAAGAAAACAATACTGAGGTCCTGTGATGCCACAGGAAGATTGATGACACAAGGAATCTTTGCCCTTTGATTTGCTGTTCAACATCAAAAAACCCAGTACACACAGTTGGACTCTACATGCATGTCTGGAAATACCAAGCTGCACTGAAAAGATAATCTCTTTCAGCAACCACAAAATCAGCACTTCTACCTTTGGAACAATTCAAGATTTTCTTGTTTTTAAAACTCATCACTTCTTTTACAGTTAACTCCTACTTAAAATTTTCATTTAATGCTACACTTTCTTCTACTTTACTACAATAAACCCACAGATTAGTCATATCTTGCCACACTACTAGCAATTAGCATGGATGTTGGCAGCCTACAGAATTAACATGGAAATGAAACATGTTACAACACCCAGAAACACAAACTTTTTTCTTGATTGCATAGAGACAGAGGGATTACATCCCAATGCAAAATCAGTCACTTCCCCATGTAACTCTCAAGCTAATCCATTGATCACACCACATTCCCAGAGCCTGTGAACGTGCTCCCTGTCAATGCTGCCATTCATAGTTCAGACTGGAAAGCCAGAGAACATGTGGTTATTTCCCCTCCATCTATTATCTACTTTTTATTTTATGTTTCTGATTTTGAGGAACTCATGGAATATAGCCTCAAAAAAATCTTAACTGTCATCTTATGACACCTGTTATCATTTATTTTTATTTCAAAAAAAATCTTTAGTTTTTCAAGTTTAATGTGCTCTCACACACAGGCTCGCAAAAAATAACTTCCCAAAGTAGTTGTTTCAACATCTTAGTTTTACGTAGCATTTTTCATCGGAACACCCAAGTGCTTAATAAAAATGATAAATAATCTATTTTCTGTAGGAGTAGAAAAACATGAAGTGACTGTGATGCAGAAAGGGAAAGTCCCACAGTCAAGTGACACAATCAGGAGATAAGCCTAGATCTTTTCACTCCCACAGCACTCTGCATTAGGCCAGAGTGGCCATGTGATTCTTGCCTGATTCACTACCTCTATGTACCTGGTTACTATAGCAGATGTGCTGATAGTTCTTCCCAGCTCTGCTGTCATTTGCGCAGTCTAAGCACAGCACAGATGCAGATGATCACTTTCACACGCAGGTTGCAAGCATTTTAATTGCTTGGAAAGCAGTCCACTTTGCTTTCTTCACCTATTCCATACCGCATTTCCAGTCACTGCCAAGAGTTTCAGTTATTTTAAGCAGCTATTTTTTTTAAGTAGGTTTTTTCGTTTTGTTTTTTTTTTTATATTACTGCTACTGGAAGAAACAGCTCCATCCTCCACATGGTGTTCGTCCACATTCCAGTGCTGCCATCTGCACACTAGTGCTAATGTAAGCATCCACACAGTCACACAGCAAACCAGGTAAGACTAATAACCAAGTTTATACACCAAAATGAAAATGATTAACCAAAATGTGGAAATGTTCCTTAATCCGATTTGTTGTATATTTGTAAGAGGTTATGGACTGCAAAGAGTGCTGATCTTGTTAAACTGTGGCAATACAGCCTGATCCTCTCCTCTCTTTAGAAAAAAAGGGTTCTAACTCATGTTTTTCAACCTGTGAAACAAGAACCTAAGAATAAGCAGAGACCTCAGGCTCACAACTGCACCAGCTGTAAGTCACAGGGTACATGCAATTTGAAGCACACGACCGCGGTCAGCCCTCGCTGCTTGCTGCTCGGGAGAAGACACGGCATCCACCATACGTTTCCTAATGCCCTTGTAAGGGGTTTCTCGGAGAACTGCGGTCGCTTCTTTACTTCTAGCTGCCACCCACGTTTATTAAACCGAGTCCTAGACAACGGCTGCGGATTCCGTGCTCCCCACGGTCGGGCACGCCGGGGCCCGAGGGAGCCTCCCGCCTGGGCAAACACGGCCTCCCCCGCCCCCCAGGGGAATCAGGCCCCTACCTTCGCCCGCCTCCTCGGCGCCGGCCTCCCGGGGCGCCCTGAGCGCGGCGGGGCCCGCGGAGCCGAGCCGGGCCCGCGGATGGAGCGGGGGAGGGAGCGGAGGAGGGAGCCGGCCCCGCAGCGCCCGCAGCGCCCGCCCGCCCGCGCCCAGCGCCATCACCGGCAGCGCCGCCACCGCAGCGGCCCCGCCCCGCGACGGCGGCCGCCGAGGATCAAGCTTTCTCCGTCTGTGCAGGGCGAACAACCCGAGCGCCCCAGCCAGAACTCCCTGAAATCGCGGGTTGGTAAACCTCCCCGAGGCTCGTTCTGGGGCTTTAGAAAGCGAACATACTTTATCAGCTACACGAGGGACCGATCCCCGTCAATCATGTGCAACGAGACGGGAGCCGGCACAGAATGTATTTCCCCGCTTACAGGCGTACGTATACATTTTCTCAGAGATCTTCTGCATATTCTATTACTTACCAAACTCTAATTTTAATGTTATTTATGAACTTCACACCAGTCAAAACTTGCTAATTCGGACTCAAGACTGAACCTACTCTGGTGGAGCTTGAGGCCTGTCAATCTGATCTCGGTAGCGGGGAAAGTCATGGGGCGGGTGATCTTGAGTGCTATCAAGAAGCACTTGCAAGAGAACCGGGTGATCAGGCCCAGTCAACACGGGTTCATGAAAGGCAGGTCTTGCCAGAGTAATCTGATCACCTTCTATGACCGAGTAACTAAACTCTTGGACGAGGGAAAGGCTGTGGATGTGGCCTTCCTGGACCTTAGTAAAGCCTTTGATACAGTTTCTCACAGCATTCTGCTTCGGAAACTGTCGGCCTCTGGCCTGGACGAGCGCACACTCTCCTGGGTGAAAAACTGGTTGAATGACCAGGCCCAGAGGGTGGTGGGAAATGGAGTTAACTCCAGCTGGAGGCCAGTGACAAGTGGGGTTCCCGGGGCTCAGTCCTGGGTCCAGTCCTGTTTAATGTCTTTATCAACGACCTGGATGAAGGCATCGAGTGCTCCCTTAGCAAGTTTGCAGATGACACCAAGCTGGGTGGAAGTGTCGATCTGCTGGAGGGTCGGGAGGCTCTGCAAAGGGATCTGAACAGGCTGGACTGCTGGGCTGAGACCAACGGCATGAGGTTTAACAAGGCCAAATGCCGGGTCCTGCACTTGGGGCACAACAACCCTAAGCAGAGGTACAGACTAGGAGAAGCCTGGCTGGAAAGCTGCCAGGAGGAGAAGGACCTGGGGATGTTGGTTGACAGCCGACTGAACATGAGCCAGCAGTGTGCCCAGGTGGCCAAGAAGGCCAATGGCATCTTGGCCTGTATCAGAAACGGCGTGACCAGCAGGTCCAGGGCAGTTATTCTCCCTCTGTACTCGGCACTGGTGAGACCGCACCTCGAGTACTGTGTTCAGTTCTGGGCCCCTCACCACAAGAGGGATGTTGTGGCTCTGGAGCGAGTCCAGAGAAGAGCAACAAAGCTGGTGAAGGGGCTGGAGAACAAATCTTATGAGGAGCGACTGGGAGAGCTGGGGTTGTTTAGCCTGGAGAAGAGGAGGCTGAGGGGAGACCTTATTACTCTCTACAACTACCTGAAGGGAGGTTGTGGAGAGGAAGGTGCTGGCCTCTTCTCCCAAGTGGCAGGGGACAGGACGAGAGGGAATGGCCTCAAGCTCCGCCAGGGGAGCTTGAGATTAGGAAAAAGTTCTTCATGGAGAGGGTGGTTAGGCATTGGAACGGTCTGCCAAGGGAGGTGGTTGAGTTGCCATCCCTGGAGGTGTTTAAGGTGAGGGTGGATGATGTACTTAGGAGCATGATTTAGGGATTGGTGGGAATGGTTGGACTCGACGATCCAGTGGGTCTCTTCCAACCTGGTTATTCTGTGTGTGAGTCCATTCCCTCTTGTCCTGTTGCTTGGAAGAAGAGGCCAGAACCCTCCTCTCTATAATCTCCTTACAGGTAGTTGTAGAGAGTAATGAGGTCTCCCCTCAGCCTCCTCTTCTCAAGGCTAAACAACCTCATTTCCCTTAGCTGCTCCTCATAAGGCCTGTTCTCCAGCCCCTTCACCAGCTTTGTTGCTTTTCTCTGGACTCGCTCCAGGGCCTCAACATCCTTCTTGTGGTGAGGGGCCCAGAACTGAACACAGGATTCAAGGAGCAATCTCACCAGTGCTGAGTACAGAGGGAGAATGACCTCCCTGGACCTGCTGGTCACACCGTTTCTGATACAGGCCATGATGCCATTGGCCTTCTTGGCCACCTGGGCACACTGCTGGCTCATGTTCAGTCACTGTCAACCAACACCCCCGGGTCCTTCTCCTCACACTGTCAGAGAAAGAAAATGTGCTATAAGAGGGACATTCTGTCCAACTTTCGAAGAACACAATTACTTAGACGAAACTTAACTGTACTTCAGCTTAAATAAAAAAAAAATCCACTTTCTATATTAATAACAATTTCTTGTATCGCAGGCAGCTGCTCACACCAGGCAGAGGGGACAAACCGAGCTTCCCAGGCATCTGGGTGCAGGGAGGTGCAAGGAAGCCCGCTGGGCCTCCGACACGCTGCTGCCAGGACCTGTGGGAACCACTCGCAGTTGCGGCTGAGGGCAGGAGGGCACAGGTGGGTGTGGAGAGGAACCTGGAAGGCAAATAAAACACTCTAGTCCCATGCCTAGGATGCAAAATCGGGGTTACTGTTGAGACCTGTGGAATCAGAAAGGCAGCAGTTGAGTCATGGAAGTGCTGGGCACCCAGGGAATTGTCATTGGCTTGCTGCATTGTCCCCTGGGTAGTGGTATGGAGAAGACATTGTTTTCTTTACTATTTAAAACCAGTCATTTACACAAAACTTGTGGGTATATCTGTAGTGTATGTGACCACATTGTGTGTCAGCAGGTCTTTGCTGCTGAGCCGCACTCTTGGTGGCCTCTGGGTAAGTCAGCATCTGCAGGTAATTGTTAACTTTATCATCTTTGGTTAAGAGATGATAGAGAGAAGGTAGATAGCTTTTAAAATACTACATTTCAATGTATAGACTATGTTTCTGTTACAGAGTAGAAACTTGTGTTTCCTCCACCTCTCTATGCTAAGTATGCACATTTCCTCTGGAATTCTATGACTTGTCCTTCCTAAATTTCATTGATGTAGAGAGGGAGAAACTCCTCTTTTCCACTTTGAAGCCAGTCTAAAAAAAAGGAAAATTATTTCATTAAAATTAATTGTGGGTTTAGGAAAACTAATAACCAAAACAAGTTCCTGGAAAAGGGTACGTAAAGTATCCTTGCGTGAGAGCTGCCACACATGAAGGATGTATTACTCAGCCATAGCTTCCCACCTTCAAGGTGCTGCCAATTCCACCCTCTCCTAGGCCTGCCCTCTCTCATTTTTACCTCTCCTATAGCCTACTTTCTCCCTCAATTCCTTTTATTTCATTCCTGTTTTTTCTTTCTTTAATCATCTTCAGCTTTCTTGCTTTTTTCACACATTCCTTACAAATGCACTGAGCAGTGCAACTGAACAACTTTGAACACAACAAAGACAACACACAATTCTTTATGGAGTTTTACCAATGTATTTATCATCTGTATATTTTGGAGAAGAAACTCTGTGTGAGCATAGGCCAGCCGTGCTAGCAGTGTTCCCCATACTAAATTGGCATGTCAAGGAAAATGAGATCACGTAGTGAGTCTGTCTAAATCCTTGCATGTTATTTGTGTTACACTTTGGACAATGTTGAACAATGCAGGAGATGCAGCTTTTAAACAAGGGAGTGAGCGTATCTGGAAAAAGTAAATGGAAAAAGAGTTATATACAGAAAATATACACTGAAGCCTAAGGGGAGAGTTTGACCTCAAACTTTGTAAGGGAAGTTTTGCCCTTGAGTTTAGCAGGCACATCACTGCTCTAGTGCAGGTAATGAACAGAGAACACAGCACGTGTCTCACGAGATCTGGACACAGGTTCAACTCCTCACCTCCTAGTGCTGTGGCAACTGTTTTTGGCGATCTAGAGGTCCTTAAACAAAACCTAATTCACTGAAGAGGAGCTGTTGGGTAGCACAGTCCTTCCAGACAACATTGCCCAACAAAGTCCTGCCTTTTGGATGAGGAATAAAACGTAGCAACTGCCAAACTCATGCTACTTATTGCTCTCTACAACTACCTGAAAGGAGGTTGTAGAGAGGAGGGAGCTGGTCTCCTCTCCCAAGTGACAAGGGACAGGACAGGACAGGACAGGAGGGAATGGCCTCAAGCTCCACCAGGGGAGGCTCAGGCTGGACATCAGAAAAAAATTTTTCACGGAAAGGGTCCCTGGGCACTCACATGGGCTGTCCAGGGAGGTGGTGGAGTCATCTTCCCTGAGGTGTTTAAAGGACAGGTGGACGAGGTGCTGAGGGGTTTAGTGTTTGATAGGAATGGTTGGACTCGATGATCCAGTGGGTCTTTTCCAACCTAGTGATTCTACGATTCTATTTTAACCCAGGTGCCACTAAACCCTTCACACCGTTGTCCCAAACCTCCGAGTTTCAGCCGGTTTCTACTCGCATGACGCTCAACCGCCGGCTGCTCGGCCCGCGCCGCCCGCGGGCCCCGAACGCGCAGGAAACCGAAACAGAAACCCTCGCGGGAGCCGCGCCCCGCGGAGGGCGGCGCTCCCCGCTCCCTGCCTGCCCCCGGGAGTTCCCCGCGGGAGGCGGCGAGCGCCGGGCGGGCGGACAGACGGACGGAGGGACAGACGGACGGAGGGACGGGCGGGCGGGCGGCTCTCCGTGCCGGTGCCCCGCGGGTGAGCGAGGCCGGGGGCTGCGGGTTGGGGGCGGCAGGCACGGACCGCGCCGCGATTGCCGCTCGGATCTCTTAATCGCCGCCTGCTCTGTCCCGGGGGGCGGCGGGGGGGGGGGGCTCCGCGCTGCTTGGGGGGGTCCTTATCCCCAAGTGAAAATCTGCAGTGATGTAAAACTGGAATTGCTGGTGTGTCTTATCCCTTCAGAGCAGAACTGTTTGTCGAAGGGATTGTGATTTTCAAGGTCTACTTTTAACTTTTCTTAAAAGCAATGAAGGGTTTATTGTACTTTATTCCATTCTATTCTATTATATTCTATTAATTTCATTTCATTTCATTCTATTTCATTTCATTTTATCATTGCTGGACAAATGCTTCCTAATTATACCCAAACATTATTTCCTAAAAGCAGCACAAGTAACCATTATTATGGGGGTGTGATTGTGTTGAGCCAATCTATGCAGGTTTTAGATTTTTTTTTTTTTTTTTGCTTGTGTATGTATAGTTTTTTTGGGGGTTGTTTGTTTTCTTGATCCTTTACACAAAAAAAATGCCACAGGGGCTCAGAAGTCTGGTATCCAGTTACTCTTACTTTAATATGGTGGATGTAACGATGCTCTCAAGTAGCACACTTCTCAGAAAAAGGGATTTAAGGAAAAGCTACTCATAATAAATAGAGAAATATGTCTTGGCTTGCAATTTACTCATGTGATGATGTTGAAATAATGGCAGAACTGGTGAAAGAGCAAGCTTGTGCTTTAGCAACTGGCTTAAGTGCTTACATTTAGTTTTCTTTTTCCGCTGTAGGTAGGAAGTTTTTTAACTGAAAATATACTTAGTGATGTAATTTCTTTATTTAACTGGATTGCAGAGCTTTTGGGGTGGTAGTGAAACTATTGAGTATTGTGCTGTAGTTTGTGGTCATTTTGAGGAACAGAGCAGAGCTGGCACTTATGGAAAGCTGCAGTTGGTCTTAACTGTATAAGATGGCTTATGCATGAAAATGTTATCAGAGAGTGAACTAGTTTAATTTTGGTATGTTCTTGTCTTTATCCACAAAAGACTAGAGCATCTAGAGGATCATGTTTTTTTTAAGGAAGTCCCTCAGAACTCGTTTCTAACTATACCTGATTTTACAGATGAAATCTCTCAGTTCCTTTTATGACTGGACTATTTCTTTTCTCTCCAACCCCTTTATTTCAGCACCAGGAAAAGCAATGAGTGGAAATCCTGCAATGGAGAAAAATAGAAGTCTCTTTTTTATAAATGAGTGAACAATTTCATACTTTGTTAGCAGCCTTAACTTAGGCATAGAGCAGGAAGGTGGGATGCTAGGGGTTAGAAAACACCCGTAGCATCTTTTATTTTTTGTGTATGCTGGAAAAACCCGGCCTCTCTCAGCTCCCCAGATAAATAGCCTGGGAGCTCCCCGCTTGATTAGCACTCATGACCACAAGGTTTCCCTCCCAGCTGCCCTCATGCTAGGGGTGCTGTCAGATCGAGTTGAGGCTGGGTGAGCTGGTGCAGAGGGCTGGTGAAAGTCAGTGTGTGAAACCGGGGGGACGGGGGCGAAGGGGACATGGTACTGTTCTGCTACCATCACCCCAGGGGTTTGAAAGAGAGCGCGTTGCACTGCAGGCACTCCCCTTGCCTCTTCCTCTGCTGCATCTGCTGAGCTGTCCTGTCCTGCCTTTCGAACTCGCAGCACATGGCCTGAGTTTCTTTGCCAAGTCAGCCGCGTCATTTTAGTTGGTTTTCTTCAACGTTAGAGCTGACGTAAATACTCTAACCCATGAGAAATATTGCCACAAAGCTTCCACGTCTCTGCGGGGAGGGTAGGAACGATAATGATCATAACCAGAAACTGTACCTGGGTAAACGGTATTGCTTCATGGCCTCAGGGGACCGAGTCTGCTGCTTGTCCTTGAGATAAATAGGTTGTGTTTGTTGCCTTTCTTTTTCTCTCTCTCTCTCTCTCTCTCTTTTTTTAAGTGTCTTTTTGTCTGATTGTTATGTTTTTGCCCAAGCTAGACGGTTGCAGTGGATCATGAGAAGGGGAAGTGGAAGCTCTCTAGAGAGGATGTGCTTTACTCTGCTCTGCTAGAGGAAAAGGAGATCCTCCTCTTCTTTGCTATTGGCAAGCATGAGGCAGACAGAATAAAACTTGGGACTGAACCATGGAAAACTTATTTTTCACTACTACTTGGAAATCTGGATGATCATACAGTAGCTTGATTCTTTTTTGAGCTGTCAGCTTTTTGTCTTTATGGAAGAAAAAAAATCCCCTGTTATCTCAGCCTTGTGATTACTAGGTTTTTTTTCCATGAAGCCTGTGAAGCAGACGATCATATAAGTGTAAACCAGTCCTTCTGCTTGAGCTGGTATGCCATGGTTTTATTTGTTTTCTTTTTTAATAGACTGCTACAGAACACTGTGAAATTATCGTCGGTGGTAAATACAGGTTCTAGAAACATGACAACTTCAGGGATTATATTGAGACGTTTTTGATGATTTTGTGTGATGTAACCAGGATAAGTACAAGGTAAGTGCTCTTAGACGTTTGTGTTGAAAAATATTTGTGTAAGTATTTTAATGACTAACCATGCAAATGTTTTTAATTTGAATAGAGTAACTCTTTCTGGATTAAAGTAGGAACCTGGGTTGGGAAAGGTCTTGTTGGGATGTTGAATCCAGTTTCTAGTAGTGAAAGTCCACTTCAGCAAAACAGTCAAGACTTTTTATAAATGTTATTGCAAGAATAGTGAGTGTAGAACAATCTGCTGGAAACTACTTCAAAAGCTCATTGCTTTTAGGATAGCTGCATTTCCGAATTTCTTCTGAAACTGGTGAAAATTTCTCTAGTCTGGTGCTGGTCAGTTATTTGCAGAAACGAGGGGTTGTATATCTCAGGTAGTGACTTCTGCTTTATGCAATGATAATAACAGATGCCTGTTACTAGGGGAATGAGCTTGCTCCATGACCTTCTCCTCTTTCTGGACACATCACATTAATTACTCATAAAAACTTGGGGATAAACCAATTGATTAGATTTTATCTCTCTGTCACTCATTTCCAAATAATGAGTTTGTTCATTTGTATTGAGGGTGCTCCTTCATTTTTACATGTCCAGCAAAATGTTACTAGCTTGTGCTTCCTTGCTATGCCAGTTCCTCTGATCATAGAATCATAGAATAACCAGGTTGGAAGAGGCCCACCGGATCATCGAGTCCATGAAAAGCTTTATCAAATTAATACCCAAGAATGAATAACAGAGAAGGTTCACTGATAACTTCTAAACAAAACTTCACTAGTAAAGACTTTTTCTCCATTTCCTCTTCACCCAGTCTGCTAATTAAGTTTTTTCTTCTTTATCCAAATTAATAACTTTAAATCTAACTGTATAATGATGAGTTGTCTATCACCCTGATCACTTCCTTTCATTTTTACTTTGCTAGAACAAGTTTAGGTGAGAAGTGTTTTCAGGTTTATGCCTTTTTTTTTCAGGAGTGGTTTTGCAAAGTGGACAGTAATGGAGTATATGAGCACGGGTAGTGACAGCAAAGAGGAGATTGACTTGTTCCTGACTAATTTAAATATGTCTGAGGTGATAGACATCATGGAAAACCTTTATCCAGATGGAGACCTTGCAGTCTATGAAGACAGCTTAATTACAGTGTGTGAAGAGGCAAATCAAAATGAAGAACGTGCAGAATCTTTACTGTTCTGTGAAAGGGAGGTTTCTTTGATGTCTTCTGTCAAATACGGGACCGTGGAAGACCTGCTTGCATTTGCAAATCAGGTGTCTAACACTGCAAAACAATTTAAAGGATGCAGACAGCAAGAATCCGGAATCCTGTTGAATATGGTATGTCTCTTATTTTTACTTGAAAATTAGTGGACATTAGGAGTTAAAAGATACTAATGAATCTAAAGATCTCTCCTAGTTCCAGGAGTAACAGTCAGGCTATTGTTCACTGTGCAAACCTGGAACTGGAGGGAATCTCTGATGCTGTCAAGTCTAGCCTCTGCAGTCTCAGGCAACTACAGAGAAAGATCTTTTGTTTGGAAAGATCCACTCTATGTTGCCTCTTGGTATCCTTGGAGATTAGAAAACATTTCCCAACACTAACTACAGACTTGAGCTACACAATAAAAAAGCAAAACCTGTAACTGTGATGGGTTAGAGGTCTGGGAGACAGTACGGGGTTTTCAGTGTCTTGTGTTCATGCAGTAAAAAGAGTTCATTATTGAAAACTCCCAAATAAAGGTCTAGGAACTACTTTGGTGTAGTTGTTGATTTCACTCTATTTGCACAAGAAGTAGTAATGTAAGGATGTAGTATCAACTGTGACTTACAGAATTACAGTATTATGTAATGTCACATGTTTCTAAATTCAAATATAGGTGCATTGTTTTGAGATATGATCATTTTTTCCCTGAAATGATTACTGTTCTACAAGCATCTATAGGTATTGGTGTCATTGTTAGTTTTTAGTGTAGCTCCAGTTGGTCTGGAAGCAATCGTGAAACAGTAGTTTATTCATATTTCTTTCGGATATTTTACATCTAGCATCTTTAATATCTTGCATATATTATGTGTTATAAGTGAACATTGATTACTTGAGGCTTACTGGTTATGCAGATGTGAAATAGCACAGGGTATTGCTTTATTCTGATTTGGAGGGAGCATTGAAGTATTGCAGAACAGTCACTTTTAAACTCTGTAACAGTGAAATGATATTTGCTAACATTAAATGTTTCCTATACTTCATGATAGGCACTGTTCTACATACTGGTGGTTGTTTTGTTTACACATTATTTCTACAGATGCATACAATTGGTATGAACCAAGTACCATTAGGTGCACGTGATCCCATTAAGCAACTGAGGACTGGAGGCAGGGCATTACCTGTACATGCATTTCAGCAGGTGCATCTACCTTGTAAATAGCTACAACATTTTGATTATGATTAAGAGTGTTTCTGATAGCCTGGTGGCCCCCACTGACTGCACTGTGGCTTGTGTCATGGAGGGTCTTGGAGCGCACAAGCTGGATTTCTTTCAGATGAAACTAGACTGGAAGATGCATTACAGCCACGAATGAGTGGTCACTCCACAGGACCAGGCTAGCAACTAGTCCTGAAAGCCTCCTGAAAAAGTGAGAAGTGTGGTGGTTATTGCTCTCTTGCTCTCCAAATCCACTCCAGTCTGGCTGTGTTATTTTCCTTGACAGGTGTAACCCACGTGGATTAGCTAGTCTCAGCCCCTTGAAATGGAGAAATGAGCATGCACAAATTGCTAGAGTCTTTATTTTGGCTCTGATAAGTAGAGAGAAGGCTCATTCTGCGTATTCTAACTGAAATACTCAAAAGACACATACTCTCCCCAATAGTTAAGAACTTGCCCTCCCTAAAATTAAGAACATCTAAGAATTATTTCATGTGAATATTAGTTACAAATGATGGTTTTAGCAGTCAAGAAGATACTTTCCTTGTTGAAAAACATGAAGGTAGTTAAAGCCGACAAAGACTGTATGCATTACATCTTAAAAAGTAATCTAAACAAAATAATCTTTCTAATGTGCTGTTATCTTAAAAAGTGTAGTTGAAGAGCTGTACGTGAGACCATGTGACATACATGAAGCAAGAAATGTCCTTGATGTGCTTTTACAGATCTTCAAGGATCTCTATAAAGTAGCAGTAAACAAGTTAATGATATTCCAGATACTTACAATACTGTATATCTGTGAATTGTTTTGAAGCACATTCATAGGAAAAATTGTTAATTCTTCAGTTGAGAGAATATTAAGAGACTGAAGAAATAATGCCAAACCTCAAGCAGGACTCACGTGGCTGTAGTACGGAATTTATCTGCAGAGGGAGGGAGCTATTTCAGAGAAAGATTTAGAGCCAAGATACTGACTTAGATGCTGTGAATTGCTTCTTGCCTTGTTAATAGTATAGAGAACCACGGCTCCCAACATTGCTCACCTAAAGCAGTGTGACTCCCACTTTTTTTTTTTTTGAACTACAGTGTAAAACTGGAAGAAGATGGCTGATAAAATAGCAGCAGACTTCTTTGACCTTTTAATTGACAACAGAAATTCTGATAAAAGATGGCAAATTAAAATGTGTTCCCCTAGCAGGGCACGTGATATTAGGAAATACTGAAACTCTTGCTCACTTGTATAAGGTAGCCTCTGAGTAACAGGTATGTGGCATAACAAGTTGGCAGATTACAGGAAGGACAAGCATGTGCAGGTAAACCTAATAACAAGAGGCAGGTAATTTCATTAACCCAACTGCTGTTGTTGTTGTTTCAAGACAATTAATTGCAACTTACACTTTGTAAATTAGTCACTGGAGAGAAACGTGGATGCCTGGGCTGTGAATGAATGCCACACCTCACATGCTGTTCCCATTTGGAGTTTCTAAATAAAGACTGCTAAACAGATTGCATGCATCGTGCGTGTATATAAGTGTTATATTTTTGTTTTATTTCCACTACGTGTGGCTTCATTGTGATTTTTTCTTTTTTTTGTAAACTCCACAGATCACACCCAAGAATGGGCGCTATCAAATTGACTCAGATGTGCTCCTGTTTCCATGGAAGCTGACTTACAGGAACATTGGGTCTGATTTTATTCCTCGGGGAGCTTTTGGGAAGGTCTACTTAGCCCAAGATAGAGAAACGAAGAAACGAATGGCATGCAAACTGGTATGCTGTGTTAGTTCAGTAGTTTTCTCTCTGAGCAAATATTGTACAACTTAGGGCATACAATGTACTTTCAAATATGTTGGCATCAAATTCCACTGTTAGACTGATGATCATCTTGGGTTCTTTGGCCTACATAAGGTAGGAAGAATGCATGTTTTTAACTGTTTAATTTTTGCCTCTGAGGCTACAAATGTTTCAGCATTTTGAAAGTATCTGGAAGTATGTGGAACTGCCACATGGTCAGGCCTGCCACAGTGTGGAGGCAGAAGAATTTCTACTCGTTCTGCTCTACTCACAGAGGCAAAAATCAGCATGAGGTCATGTCCCTGCTGAAGGTGATAGCAAAACCCTGTTGCTACAGATGGTTTTAGGATCTTATCCTTTAAATGTGGTCTTTGGACAGAAGTTTTCCAGTGCCATTGATGTCCCCGACAGCTCAGTTTATGTGCAATTCTCATTACTGGGCACTGACTGAGCATAAGGTTGTGAAATGTTTCAAGAAAACTGCTGAACATCCCTCTGTTTTTATGCAAGCCATTTTCTTTCATCTTTACCTTTCAACATCCTATTCTGAATTGAACAGCAAGTTATAGCCAGTAAAAGCTCATCTGGGACACTGCGCTATATCCCCTGGCTTACTTATAAGTGCCTGTATTACCTCTGTGTGTTAAAGATTTGGGGAGGCAGCTATATGTCCTTCCCTTGCAGCTCATATATCCACCTGGGGACAGATTTAGTTTGCTGCTTCTGCATAGTCCATTGCAGAATTAAGACTTCCTAATATTTCTGAAAATACAAACAGTATTTGTCATTGAAATAAAAATATTGGCCTCTTTTTGGGCTCACAGTCAGGAGTCTGAGGGAAGGAGAATAAAAAAAGCAGTACTAGCCTTTCTGTATGTAGGTAAACACTGCTTTTTATTGTCTTGGTAATCTGCCATCAGTACTTTTTAAAGTAATATAGTGCTGTTGGGTGCTTGCTTTAAAGCGGGATTTATTTCTTGTAAGTTGTAAAACAATGCTGATAAGGACTGAATTGAGGTCAGTAATGGACCTGAGGGAGGGGTAATGTGTAAACTGTGAGCGCTACAAGCACTGATCCATGTGTCAGGCAGGTGTACAGTTCTGGTAGAGCTGATTAGACTGCACAAAGCTAATGGAAAAAGCAGTGGGATTTTTATCCTTCACCAGGAAGTTTGCATAGGGCTTTTGCGTAACCACTGGATTTAACAGGAATAACTCTTGCTACATTGCTTTTTCTGGAAGATTGCACTTTTTGTCTGGGCATGATTCCAAGAACTCTCTCAACTTCAAACAGGATGTATCTTGACTAGAAAGGAAGAACAAGTTACAGGATCAAAATAAAGCTCTGTATTTTAATAAGTGGATGAGTGCTTTGCTTCCTTCTTCCATTTTGATCTATAGGATGGCTTGTGTTAGTATGGATAACTTGGTTTTTCAGCTGCTTTTCTGTGGTTTTGATTCAATGTTCTAGGTCCCAGTGGAACAGTTCAAACCATCGGATGTTGAAATACAGGCATGTTTCCGTCATGAAAACATTGCTGAATTATACGGTGCTGTTTTGTGGGATGAAACAATCCATCTCTTTATGGAAGCTGGAGAGGGAGGATCTGTCATGGAAAAACTGGAGAGTTGTGGTCCTATGAGAGAATTTGAAATCATTTGGGTGACAAAGCATATTCTGAAAGGACTGGACTTTCTCCACTCCAAGAGGATTATCCACCATGATATCAAACGTATGTGTATGTGATTCCTTGGGGTGCTTTCTGGTCCAGGCTGGGGTGAGGCTTCGGTGGAGAGCCTGAGTCTGAGCTGGGGCATGTAGCCTCATATCTCTGGGAGAGAGGAATTCATAATACTCAACAAATGATGAGGTCAGGTTATGGAAATAATCGTTATTTACACTATATATGAATTCACTTGAGTGGAAAGGATGATTCAGAAGTCATAGTTCCTTTGCCTTTTTTCAGCAACTCAATTTGAAATAAAAACCTAAAGAAAATTAATGAAATTATCAGTCTGTGTTAAGCCAGGAGTTTCCCTCTTTTCATGTAAATTCGTCCTGAATGCTTCCATGCCTACCTTCCACTTTCACTGATATGAATATTAAATTACTTTAAAATTTAATTTTAATATGTTACATTTAATTTAATATTAAATACCACCTCCCCCATGCAGACAGATATATTCTGCCTTACTAGAAACAGGGCTTCTATTGAAGACTTCTCTCTTTTGTGAGTTAATTTTTGCTGAACTTGAAGGTTTGAAATAAAAAAATCGAAACTGAAATGTTACAAAAAATAGTTGACAGAAGATGATTATCAGGATTTTTGTATTGATCTTGCATTTTTTTAAGTTAATATAGGTCACTGCTTGAGATGTAAGCCTTTGAGATTCTGACAATTGTAAAACTGCTTAGTTTTTCCGTTAGTTGTGCTTTCTTGCCTGTAGTAAGAGTCTTTCCTATGAGTTTATTGTAATTGACAGTAACAAAGACATGAATTAAAAAGTTTAAAAACAAAACCAGACAAAACCCAATCCATTGCATCTTGATAATGGATCAGAGAAGTGGTCCATCATGAATGTGACAGATGTGAATGTATTTTGTTTTTCCCAGCCTTTTTCTGCATTACGTTAGCTCAAAGTCTGGATTTGGGTGTAGTCCCAAATAGACATCAGAGCTTGCTGTTTTGTGGCAAGGTGGCACGCTCCATTGTTTTTTGTGGTGTTTAAAATCCATATCTTCAAAGTTATCCCTAAAATTATAAATTTACTTATGTAGTTTTATGGCTCTGGTAGGGAGGCAGATAGATGAAGAATTGCTTGCTTCAGGAACCAGTACCACTGAAATCAAGCCTGTGTCTTCCCACTGGATGGTGACAGTGGGCATAGTGGTCAAGGTGGAAAATGACCCACAGCTTCCTCTGGGAGAAAAATGTTTTTTATTGTATAACCTGGGGACTTCCATTTGTCCGCATCTTCTGAAACAGCAAACACTAGTTTCTCAAAGCTTGAACGAAGTGCTACTTTCATAAATATTTTATCAGAAATACAACTGCAAAGAAAGCCTCTGAGTACAAAGTTGTGCCTTTGGCAGAATTTTAGGAAGGAAGGTGAATTAAGCTCCTAGATATTGCTGCAATTTGGTGGGAGTCTGGATTTGTCTTGTATTACTTCTGCAGCTATAGTCTCTCCTTTGTCATCACACTGAGCTGCTCTTGCTGACCAGTGCAGGAAGCCAGTGTGGCTGATGTGGAAGAGACTTGGTTCCTCTCTGCTGCTGTCTTCATTTAAATTGTTAGTGTAGGGAAACCCCTTGTTGACCAACATCTATGTTGTTTATAGCCCCATCTGCCCAGCATGCATCTCCACCAAGGAGACGATTAAATGCATTCAGAGCAAGCCTCGCTGCACTGACATGCCTGCCAGCCTTACACCTTCCTCCTTTGCCCTCAGCCATTTTCTCTCTCTCTCTCTTTTATTTTTTTTGATAGGGAAATAACCAAATGTTGATTCTTCTTTTATGTAAACCAGCCCAGTTTGATTTTTAATATATGACTCAAAATTGGACCTAATCACTAACAGGCCTGTTTTGGCTTGGAGAATTTCCATGTCAGCTATAGAGACTGGTTGAGCTAATCTCTCTTTTCAGACTAATATCAAAATGAAACAAGCATGTGGTAATATACATGCCCTATGTGCTAGAAACTCAAATGTTGTCATTTTGTTTTCCTTTTAGCAAGCAACATTGTCTTTATGTCAACTAAAGCTGTTTTAGTGGATTTTGGCCTAAGTGTTCAAATGACTGAAGACATTTACTATCCTAAAGACCTTAGAGGAACAGAGGTAAGAAGGCAGAGGGAGAGGGACAAAAGCCGTTATGTTTTATTACTCCCATGGGTGTTATGCTTAGTCTCAGATTTGGACCTTAAGGGTAGAAGTTTCGGCAAAAAAGATTTATGGTGACTTATCAAGAAGTTACAAACACTAATGTAATCTTCATTATATTTTTATTTTCAACTTGCTGAATGGAGAATTGGGTGTTACACTTTGAAAGCCATGTCACCTTCTCTGAAATCCCATTTGTTAGCTGTTATTAAATCTGAAGTCAAGGAGAAATTTGGCTTCACTGAAGTCAAACAAAGGAGCAGTAATCTGAGGAGGATTGTTTGCAGTGAATCAGCTGCTGATCAAAGATGTTTCAGACAGGAATTTGTTCTTTGCTCTAGAAAGATTTCTTCTGAGATACCAGCTGTGGACTGGGATGACCTGCTCAACACGGTAGTTTGACTCCTCCTTTGAAACCACAGAAATTACAGACCTCTGGGTTTCGTCCCTTAGCATTTCTGAGCTCTATTCCCCACCAACATGTAACAGTCTTGTTTTCTGGGGGCTATGTGTGGCACAGTTGATGATTATCTGGTAAGCTGCTTAGGCATTACAGTGATGGAAGTGAAGTCCTTGTAAATGTTCTCGGTGACTTTGGCTCTGAATGTGTACAGAGGTTCTGCAGATTACTTGGGCTACCCTCCTGCCTTAGTGTTTCCAGGGCTGGAGCTTTACCAAAAAACCAAGCAATAAGAATTACCTTGGATAGCCGCTGCAAATGTGGCTTTGCATGCTCTCTGTTGCTCAAGGAGGTTGTTTACAGGAAATGCTTCAGCTGAAATGTTGGTGCTTACCATTTTGATAGTCTTCGACAGTATAGGCAGGTGTTTAGAGGAGGTGCTTGTATAGCTGACAAAGAGCATTTCACTCCTTGGAAAGACAGGATAAGCCAAGATTTCACAGGATATCAGGCTTGTATGTTTATTTGTTTTCAAGATATTTGGGAAAATACTTGAGCACTTGTTTTCACTGTCTTTCTAGTCAGAGGAGTTAAGAGTTTAATATGCTTACTGTATAGGAAGCAACATGCTTTCTGACATTCAATGTTTGTGCTTTGTGGTGCTTTTATTTTGGTTTGGGTTTTTGCTTGTTCATATATGGGGTGTGTGTTCTTTCAATGCGACTAAGAAAAATGGTAGCAGTGAGTTGGAAGCCCTGGTAGAGTGTTTCTCAAGGGTGGAGGTATGTTTGTGGAGTGGCCTTGTGATGGTCTTTAAGGCCCCTTCCAACCCAAACTATTACGTGATTCACTCTTGGCTGTTGGAAGACAGGCCAGGTTGGTAAGAACAACTGCAAAACCCATTTAGGTTTCAGTTTAGTAGGAAGAAAATTATCCTGCATAGTTGAGCACCTGGAGTCATGCCTTCAGAAAGGGGATAATCTCCATAACTTTGAAACATGTCAGTGCCTGGTGTTTTCTGTCTCAGGTAAGAGGTAGCCAGTCCTCAGAACCAACAATTCTGCTGTTCTGCTGTAGCATCACAGGCAAGAAGCTGGGTTGCGAAGAGAACACTGGGAAAGAAGATTTTCAAATCAATCAAGTCTTAAAGACTAATCCAGTCATCCACAAATGTCTTCTATAGTCTCTGATAGCAGTGGTTTTCTTTATGTTTTCAGAGGAAGATTTTAGTGCTCCAAAGTCCTCCTGAGTTTTTCATCCTGTTTTATACAGCCGCTAGACATGGTGCAGTTTTCCAGGGGGGCTATTTCTGCATGTAGTTGTGCAAGCCCTTGCTAGAACTCTGTCACTGCCATGTAGCATCATGCCTGTGAACTTGCGGGTTTCTCTTGCATCTAGTATTGGCAGGACTGGTATCCAAGAAGGAAGTGGCAATTGGAGTTACCTTTCTCCTGTGCATATTCTCCTCTGCAGGTTTAGGGGTTTTATTTGCTGCTACAGCATAGAAAGTCTGAATGTAGTGAATCTTTTTTGTGTTTATGAAAATGAATAGTTGCATTTCTGGTCAAAATGACTGAAAGGTAGTTAAACCTTGTTTAGTTGGTGTAGCAGGAAAAGGTGGGGGTTTCTGACTAGCGTGCACACAATGTGTACAGCACAATATACCATGGTTGTGATGAAACTGCTCTGCAGGAAATCCTTTTTCCAGGCATTTGCTACCTTTCTGTTATGCTTCTGTCACCACGTTAAAATACATAAGCTTAAGTTACAACCATTTGAAGGGAGGAAAATGTTTGCTAGGGTTTGTTGAATGTGGAAGGTGTGATTCATTTGCAGAAATACTAAACTAAAACCAGCACAACACGAAGTAAAATACTGGCTTGGGGCTGGGTTGCGTCTCTGATCTGACTGGCAGAAAAGTGCCAGCTCATCAGCAGGAAAGAGTGAGAATGGGCACTGTACCTGGAACCCGAGATGCTTACTTTGATGGCAGCAGTCTTAGGCCAGTCTAAATCAGTCTGAAATCACAGCTTTGGTGCACTTCTCCTTTTTCCTTTATATCCATGTGCAATCAAGGTGCATCTTGACCATTTCCACACTTTGATTATAACTGCAGATAGGTTCTTGTTCTAGCATCCTTTTTTTTTCCTCAGGAAGGCATCTGCTTTTTGTTTATGTAGATTTCACTCAAGTTGCACTGTATTTGCTAATGACTTTTTTTACAAAAGCAGAAATTCTATTCTTTGCTCCTGAGACTTTAACATGGCAGGTGCAGACACACTTGCTCTATCTTATCTCTGAAGAAAGCAAAGGATAGGAGTAAGTAGCATCTGTAGACACCTGCTGAACCTTTGCACACACTTGTAATCAGAAGCAGTGTTTGTAGATATGGTATGTGATTTACTGGGAAACATTCCTTGGAATTTGTGTGACCCCCACAGCCATTCTCTATCTGTGATAATTAGTCAAACCATGTAACTTCCTGCTTTTGTGTCAGTTAACAGCTTTTAACATGATTCTTTGTGGCACCATTACTTGGACCAATTAAAGTTCTGTTTGACTCCTTTAGAGGGAAGTTGGGTGGGGGAAAAGTAGAAACCAGAAGCAAATAGGGTGGCTTGCTAACCTAGTGTGTTGTGGGCTGTGCCTGTGTTGTGTTGAAACCTACTCCCTCAGCCAGTAGTGGTGGCAGAGATGTGCTGGCAGCTCCTACCAGCTGTGGGGTGTATCTCCTGCAACTTGCCTGTCTGGTTCTCCTCCATCTGCGCTCTGAGCTGCCTGGAACGGGCAGGAACTTCCCTCTAAATCCTGCTTGACAAATCTACAAACATTTCGGTGAAAAGTTTAGATGGAAATTGTGTTTTGGTTTAGATGAGATTTGAATTTTTGGTTTGGAAAAAAAAAATGGAGGAAGGATGCTTGCCTTAGGAGCTACTCTGAAGGTAACATGATAAAAAGGGCATGCAGGTCTTAAGAGACCTGTCCTGTTCCTCTCACCATCCTGTTTCTTTAGGATAATGCCCCAACATGTAGGTTATCAAATTAGGGGGAAAGGGGGGAAAGAGTATGGAAGGCAGGAAGGTATCTATCTGTCAGATCTGCCCAGAAGAGTTGTGTAGTATCCAGTGTAACAGAGATTTGAGGACTGAAATCCTACCCGCAGCTGAGTGGCTAGCAGTGGGGTCACCCCCTCTTTAGCCTAGCGCAGGCCCATGTTGTTCCAGAATGGGGCAGTCCTAGCAGTGCCTGGCAGAAAACAACTGGCAATTCAGGCACCTCCTTTTGGTGCAGAGGAATGAAATTCCTGCTATCCAGCTGAATGACGCAGAGCCATGGCTTAAAGCTCAGATTCTCAAAGCTCAGCTAAGACCCCCAGCCACTGAGTTGTGCCTGTTTGGCAAGGGCAAACCTGGAATATGAGTTTGTTCATGTGTCAGACTAGAAAATCCCTTTGATTGTGCTAATGTGCAGAGCAGAATCTATTCCCCAACTGGTGGTTGGTCTTTTGGCTGTAGGTGTTAGTCAGATGCATCCCTTCAAAGGGAGGTGTCTCAGATCACAGAATGTCATGATTTGTCTTTGCTGTTTTCCCCTATAAATTAATCTTTTTTGACTATTCTTCCCAGATTTACATGAGCCCTGAAGTTATCCTCTGCAGAGGCCACACAACAAAAGCAGACATCTACAGCATGGGAGCTACTATTATTCATATGCAAACCGGCATCCCACCCTGGGTGAACAGATATCCTCGTTCTGCATATCCATCCTACCTCTATATTGTAAGCATCCTTCCTTAGGATAGCCCTAGCTGAGTTTCAGTTAAAGAGTTTCCTGTACTCTTGTTGGGAAAGCTCCAGTCATATAAAAACTATCAAAATATTTGTCAGAGAGATGACATTATCCTTTTTGCTTTGGGGGAGGGAGGGGAGAAGTGGGTTTTGATCATTTAGGGCAAGACAGGCTTAGCTGGAGTCCTCTGTGGTTCATGTTACAATTTACAGGCCTTGCTTGGGTTTTCTGCAAGGACAGGGTTAAAACAGTGTGAAACTTGATTCGAAAGAACCAATCTGTGTTCTACTTCTGTTTTACTTAGAAGATGCAGATAAACTGGAACCTGGCAAATTAGATTCTCTGGTTCATCCAGTGTGGTACAGAAATCAGGTAAATTTGCATTGCAGTGGATTTTAGGGTTGCCTGGAGTTGCTTTGATTTAATAAATTTATGATAAAACATAATTATGAAAAAGGTGGATTTTGTGCAGTTACGTGTTCTGTCCTAATTGATCAGCACAACTTACGGAGGTGATGAGTTGTAACTGGGGAATTCCCAGACCACTCATGTGGTTATCTGTGACTTCCTCTTCCATTATTTTTGGAATAACTGTTTCAGTGGGATTTTTTTATTCCAACAGATACATAAGCAAGCTCCCCCCTTAGAGGACATTGCTGAAGACTGTAGCACTTCCATGAGAGAGTTGCTAGAAGCAGCTCTAGAAAGGAATCCTAATCATAGGCTGTCTGCAGCAGACTTACTGAAACACGAAGCCTTACACCCACCCCCAGAAGAGCAGCCACGGTGCCAGAGCCTGGACTCAGCATTGTTTGAAAGGAAAAGACTACTTGCAAGGAAGGAGCTCCAGTTGCCAGAAAACATTACAGGTGATGGTATCAAGTTTACTTACCTTGCACTTTGTAGACTTGACTTTGTGTCAAAACTTGATTTGAATGAGTGTTTAGAAACAAATGAAACTCAAAAAGCTTCTGGAGAGAGACCAGTAAAAATCCCAATCAGATGAGATCAGACCCAGAGCTCATTAAGTGTTATGTAAAACACCCGTTGACTTCAGTAGGGGAAGAACTTGCCTGAATTCTGCAGCTCTGGAAGGGCTGGCTCATGAGAAAGCCCTGGCAGTCATTCAGGACACATCTTCATGAAGTATAGGTTGTTGTCCCAGATTGCCTTAATTTGCCACAGTACTAGAGATGTTTCATTGATACTAGCAATTTGTTAAAAAAACCCCATGCCAACAACCACCACCAAACTCAACACTTCTTGCCTCCTTAAAGACACACACAAAACCATAACTGTAATATTGCTGAGTGGCAACAGTTGAAGCCCTTATTTTAAAAAACAAAAATGACTGTAGGATAGAACACAGTTCCTTTGTATGTTAATAAGTGCTTTATGAAGGATAATAATCCCTTAGAAAACTCAGTGTGTCCTCAGATAATATCAAGACCAAGGGATATTCGTTGCCAGCAACCTTCTAACAGGCTTCAGGATGCTTTTCTTCTAAATTAAGTTTGCAGGATCCTGACAGAAAGCATTTAAAAACTGACTGCAGACAAGCGGTTTATTTGCTTGTGATAACTATTTGAAAAGATATCCATGCAAAGTTTTGCATGCTGTAATTCATACTTTTTGCAATGCATCTACTCAACATTTAAATCAAACACAGCCTTTTCATCTAGAATGGCTATGATTCTTCCGGATTTTGTCTTGTGGGTGCATAGTTCTTTGAGTTGTTCAGGTCATCAGAATCAGTTCTTTTGAAGATGAAAAAATATTTGGATGTTAAGTAGCAAAACTGAAGTTCCAGTTTAAGATTCCAGGGCACTCATTACACAAGTATTCGGGGGAAGTCTGCCATTACAAAGGTTTCTTCAAACCTTAATTCAGAAGAGAAAAAATAAATTGAGACTGGTGGTCCCATGTTTGTTCTGTATTGTCACACTCATCCACACAAAGAGGATGTAATTTATTTAGGTGAAAATTTCCCTGTAATGAAGGGGAATTCTCAACTAGCAGAGAACTAGAAGATTGTTTTCTTGTACTGAATTCTCTTTATCAATATGGCTCAGAGGATGAGGAATCTCTCTCTAGCTGGCCCAGCTGATAGAGAGTTTGTTGAAATAGTTGAACACACTTACTATTCTGAGCAGCAAACTGCTTACCTCTCATTGCCCTAGAGTTGTGGGTTGATTTGGTATCTTCCATTTTATTTATATGATGTTTGTGCTACATTGTCCTTAAAAATGAAACTTTCTAAACCACAGGTAAAAAGGAGCAACTATTAGGCCAATTATTCCAGTAATGTCTGAAACCATGAAACTGAAATAATGTAGCTGTTTGTGCAATAATGACATGCTTTCTCTCTTTCCTTTTTAGATTCCTCGTTGTGTACTGGGAGCATGGAAGAGTCAGACCTGCTAAAAAGGCAAAGATCGCTCTACATAGACCTTGGAGCTCTAGCTGGTTACTTCAATATTGTTAGAGGACCACCAGCCCTAGAATATGACTGACTCGGTAACATTGTATGTCAGCAGGTCAAGAATGGACCTCTACCTCTTAAAACTTTATTTTAGGATTTGATTTTCAAATTTGTACATAAAAATATTGCCATTGTAGGCTGTAAAATGTGAATAGTGTTTAATTGCACAGATGATTAAGCTAAACCCTTAGGGGCTCTGATAAGCTGATCCCAAGCAACAATATTTGAGCATCTACTGGTTCACCATCAAGCAGAGGCAAAAAGAACACTCCTGGGAATGTCTTAATCCAGGATGTCTTCCTGTGCTGGGCCTTGCACTTTTATAAAGCTTATATGCTTGCAAATACTGCCATGGGAAAAAAAAAATTGAGCATGTGGGCTGTGAGAGTCAGTCTATCTGAGCTGTCCTTAGAGAAAATGTTTCAAAAAAAAAAAAAAAAAAAAGTGTCCTTATCCAAAGACTGGTTCAGTCTCTGGTCATTCTTAATGGAAATCAGGGCCTCCCTTAAGCTGAGCTAATTTCTGTCAGCTGTCTCTGGAGCCAAAGCATCACTTGGTTACAGGTGTTTTCTAACTTTGTGTCTTCCCTGGGCTGTTAGAGCTAAGCAGGGTGCTGTCCCACTTTTCCATGGATGTAGATAATCCTTCCTTGACTACATTGGTTGGCTTTGGGAATAGCACAGCAAGCTGGCCCTGACAGAGCACAGTGGCAACTCCACTTGCTTCCTATGTTACAGGTACTGCAAAGATACTGTGGGTGGTTTTTCCAGGGTAAGAGCAAATGCTGTTCCCTGTTGGTAACAGTGGGCAGGCTCCAGATTCTTGCTTTTTAATACTTTAAAATTTTACACATGTATAATTGCCGTGAGTGCTATCGTTTGGAGAGTGTGTCATTTGTGGCAAGCTGTGTTTATGTTCCTATGGAAATGGAATTGTATTGTTCTTGCTGTGCCTCACACATTTGAAACATGATGTTTTGGATGATAGTAAAACTATGTAAACTGCATAGTTCTGTACATCCCATGGGATGAAAATGTAAACTTTTATAAAACTCTTTTTAATGCTTAGGATGACTCTTTATAAGCATTTGTGTCAAAATGGCATACTGTGTATGTTGTACACTGAATCTTTTCTGAAGTCTCTTTTTCATACCTCTGTTATTTAATGCTCCTATCTAACACATGATCTTAAACAGGTTATTTCTAGTTTGATACTGATATGGTCAAATGAATAAATCCAGCTCAGTGCCTTGAGTTGTGGTCACTGTGTTTTTTCCTCTTTGTGTTCAGGCCAACCTCCCCTACGGTGGCCCAGTACACTACATGCATCATTCAACTTACTGGGGAATTGAGTGAAAGTCTTTGTTGATAGATTTTGGACTCTAGTTAACAGACAATGAGTGTTTCTGACAAACTCTCATTCTCAGACCAGAACACTCCTTCTGGACTGCCTGAATGTTGCACAGGTTTGTGTACAACAGGCAGCACTTCAGTCCTGATGTTAACTGCTGCAAAAAAAAGTCCTGCTGGGAATAACCCACCTGCTCCAGTACTTTGCACAAAATCTCTAGGTGACTAGCTGCTTTGAGGAGAGCTGTGTAGGGTATCTCTCTTTGTGATCACAATTATTCCAGGAATCAGACTTCCAGTACAGCTGACTTACAAACCATTAGGTTATGTCTTCCTTATGTTCACCTTTACCTTGAGAGCTGTACTCGGTTTCTTGATCTTTTGCTGATGTCTTTTGATATTTAATGAGATTCACAGAGTTAGGAGAATGCAGCCTTTCAGGTAAGTGGAGGTGGGTTTCCCTTTTATAAAATTAAGGTGTTTATCCACACCAAACAGTGGCTCAATGTTATGCAAATGCTTATTGAGTGCTCAGCTCAATGAGATCCATGTAGGAGTTATGGTCTGTTAGGGAGCTTTTAACACTGAAAAATGTTACACTGATTTTTCTTTATTTTTTTCTGTAATGCCATTCCTCTCTCCCCCACCCAGTTTAATTTCCATTTAGCATGGAAATCTGCATATTGGGACAGGCGCACTATTTAATTGTTATTCTTAGTGTATGGCTCTTATATATCTTCACTCTATATAAGTTATAAGTGACTGGCTTAATCAAAGTAGTTACAGTTTATATATTACTAGACATAGGTGATAAGGTTTGACTGAGTAAATGAATAGCTCTGTATAGGCAAATCCACAGGTCTGAACAGTATGAGGCTTCATAATGAATATCACTTCAGAGGACAACACAGTCAACAAATGGAGTTCAGTGTACCTTGAATAACAAAGCATTGCTACCAGCACTGCGAGCTTTCTAATAGCTGAGGACCATTTCTCAGATGAACCTCAGGCTGCAGCTAAGCAGGTATTTCTCTCTGTAGCAATACATCATATCCCAAGCATATCACATCCCTCAAGCATATCCCATAGTAGTTGATCCCTGTAGTGTATAAGTTCACCTGTTTGTGCTACTGTCTTGGGAATGAGGTCATGGAAGTGAACTGGGTTAAAATAACCTGGGACCACGAAGATTGTTTCTCTAATGTGGTTACCTGAGCAGCTGTGTTCTTGGAGCAATCAAGGCTGGGAAGGAGTGGTGTGAAATCCTTGCTGGCTCATGCCCCGAGGAGGTGATGGGTCTGCACTGAGCTGTGGGATTTTGCAAATGGTTTGCCTCTGTGTTGATTTTTGCTGTGTAGTTTAATTTTCTCTGGGGAGGAATACTGAGAGCGATGCTAACTGCAAAGCATGTGGAGAAACTCACTGCTCACAGTAACTGATGAAATTGGAGAGCCAAAGGTAATTTTTCTCCTCTCGGTCTTAGTAGATTTCTTGTGCTCAGATCAGCCAGTTAACCTGAGATGGAGCCCACTGCTCTGCTCCTCTGCAGGACTTCGTGGTGTGGGCAGCATACAGCAGGTTTAGAGAGCATTTGGAGATGTGCTGAGCTCCCCACTGTGTGAGGAAGATTGAGATTAGGTCATGCCTTTGAAACAGCATGAGAGAAAAGAGAGAAGTGAAGCCCCCTTTTCACCCATTTTCTTGTAGCTGCTGCTTCCTTGCAGTCCTTGCCTGCTCTTCTTTCTCCCATGCCTTCTGAAAGTGAGCTTTTTGCTGCCTGTTTTCTGCGCATTTCTTAACTCCTTATAAAATCAGGCCCTTGTTTTTCTATTCCTGAAAAAAATGTCAATGGGAATAAGAGACCTGGAGGACTAACTGGAAGAAGCAGAAATAAAGGTTTTCTTGCCTGAGGTTTAAATGAGCTCCCCTGTTAACCCAAATGAAGGTTTGAGAGAAATTCAGTAGAAACTCAGAGTGGTTTGTCACGCGCCCTGTGTGCAGTGCTGGCACAGATGGGGAGGGACGCCCTTGGCCAAGTGCTAGCCTCTTTGTTGAGATCTTGAGGAACCAGTATGCAGCTCTTCTGGCTAAATGGAAGAAGTAAAGAGGCAGCTGAGGAAGGGACACTGGACGTGATGCCTGAGGCAGCTGGCAAGACTAAACAGGTCAGTTGAGACGGTCTGGGGCATATGGAGCTGCATGATGCTGTGTGTGACCTAAGCAGGCAAGGTTTGTACTGCTAGAAACAGTTGCCTTTGGGGTTGTACCAGCTGCATTCAAGGCTGAGTTGGGCACTGTGGGCAACAACTTAGCTTCCTAAGCTTTGCTTTGCATCCTGTGCCCAGGGAGAAAGGACTTTGCACATTCCCAGTAAATAAGCATCAAAGCATTATTTGGAGCCTGAGCCTCCATTTCTTTTCCTTACAGGAAAAGCCCAGCAAGGTCCATTTCTAAAACCATCACAAGGTAATCATTTGAGCAATGAGAAAACAAATCCTTCAAGAACAGTGCGTGCTGACCAAACTTAGCAACGCCCAAAAACATTTAGACGGACCTTGGGAGTGGCTCACTACAGTCCCATGGGCACACTCGTGCTGCTCCAGGCTGGCCACCAGAAATAGCCCTGCCGACTGATACTGGGGCACAGTGACTCACCAGGGAGGAGGTGAGCAGCAGTGAGCCTTTGCTGACCTGCGCCCCACACCTCCCGTGCAAGGCAGCACCACGTGTCACCAGTGCAGTAGGGTGGCACGGCTGCAGGGTTGGTCTGAGTGATGCCTGGGAGAAGGTGAGTCTGTCAGTAGAAGAGGCTATCAGAGGGAGGAGAGGCATGCACGCTCCAGAGTGAGATGTGCAAGAGAAATTAGCTGTGCTTAGCTGATTCTTGTCAAAGCATCACGGTCACCCATAAACCTGATCTCAGGTGTGAACCTTGTCAAGTAGGAACTGGTTTCAAAGGAAGAGAGCTACCACAGTGTCCATGCAGAGCGGGGCAATGCCTCACTTTCAGACTACAGCACTAGGCATAGCCTTGCCAATACAAAAAATTGAAGCAAATGATGATGTTTGAAAAGTTTATAATCCCTCCTAGAGCTGATAACAAGTCACATGCTGAAGCAGTACACAGCCAAAGAAGAGCAAGGGAAACTAGAAATAAGTAGGGAGTGACTTGGGGAGGTGTTTGCAGAGCCTGAGAGGAGGGTGTGGCAAGAAGTCATCCATCAAACCTCTGGAGTGGAAGTGCCACGGAGCCAGTGAGCAGCCTGGGGTCTCTCAAGGCTGCTGGCAGTGTGAACTGCTGCCTTCTCCTGTAACTCTCAATTACAGTGAGCCACGGTCAACTTTTCTTCTTCCTCTGCCCCGCCCCCCCCCCAAAAAAAAAAAGAAAAAACCACGGTTTGCCCAAAGAGGAAGTCCTCAAAACTGGTGTGTGAATCCCCAGTGTAGGTGTTTTCCCTTTGTCAGCTCCTCTCTTTCCTATCTAAATTGCAAGTGATCAGGAGCTCCTGTGCATGATCCTGCTACACATAAGCTCATGGCACAGCTGACCCTGAGCTGGCAGAGCTGACCCTGAGCGGAGCCTGTGCATTCACCACACTGTCACTATGGATTCTGCTTTAGGAGCCTTTATCCGCTGGTGGTGTAAAGATCCCCTCTAGTCACTGAGCTCTTGTGCCTTGGTTTTGTGCATAATGATAGTAGTTTCTAAGCCAAGCTCAGTGTCTACATCACCCATGCCAGCACCCCTCTGGTCTGACAGCATTCGTTCTTCCTCGGGAGAGCAGTCCGGACTCGGTGAGTCACTGTCTGCACAGCACATCCTGTACAGGATGCCAGTCAGCCTGGTGACCCTCTGCCACAGGCACAAAGGAATGCTGGAGGAGGCTGTGCCTATGGCTGTGCTTCTGCGCTGGGTCACCTGCTCCTTGGAGTGACCTGACTGCCACTAGTGGCACAGGCTCTTTAGGGACCCCAGCTCCTTCCCCTGCTGAACTACTGCCAAGGTGCTTGCAGGTGGTGAGTTTCAGCTGCTGCCTGGGCAGGGCCGGGAGCACAGATATGTTCCAGGGACAGAGGCCCAATGGCATCATCCTCCCATTCCCCAGGACCTAGTGGCACAGGACAAACCTGGACCCCTAGGACCATCTGATGGGCAAAGTCCCTACCTGGATACCATGGGGACCACAGTTATACTTTCTGGCATACAGAGATGGCAACACCAGGGCACTAGGTATACTGGCAAAGGTATTCCCGCTACAGGATATGTTTGAAAAATAGTCAAAAAAACCTCCATGTAATGATGTCTAGTCTAACTGGCTGCCTGCTTACCCTGCAGACCTGCTGTGGAGTGACACGTATGCTGCATCTATATGGCTTTGAGTGTAGGTGGGTTTGAAAGAACAGAAAACCAGGCTTCACTGTCTCAGAGTTAACTAAGAACCATTTTCATGTACATGCTAGGTTATTTTCAAGGAAAATTGAATTATTTTCTGTCTAAGAAAAGATCTTTTCAAGCAAGCAAAGAGTAACCTTTGAAGTTGGCTATTCCACAGAAATATGAAAACATCTTTGGCTGCAACACAGCAGTAACTCATCTTGCCAAAGCAGCAACATTTCAGGGAAGGCAAATGACACCAATAATGTTAAAAATGTTCAGCAAAGTCTGCAATGTTTTATGCAACTCCTACTACCCAGTTAGATTTTATTTTCCAGCCTTGCAGAAAGACTCCGGTGTTAACTGCCGTGTCTTCTCTTGGCCTTCCCTGTAGTGCATGTGATTAAGTGCAGATTGATAGGAAGGAGGAGGCCTTGAGGTGTGTCTCTGAGCATAAATATCTTAAAGAGACGTGTGGTATTTCCTTTGTGCCCCATGAAACTTGTAACTGGGGCCAGAAGCATTCCTTCTTCCATCATGTCTAGGGGGGTGACATCCAGTGCTGATTGATTTATCAGGTGGACACTTATGCAGCACTGCACACTCATACACCTGAAGTCAGAGTTAGCATGTGTGCCTGGCCCGTGTGCCCAGCACCAGCCATGCCTGCACACTTCATTTTCTGGCACGTCAGAGGACAGGAGGCATGACCTAACAAATCCCTCTGTAAGCAGGTGGTGGGCAAGAACCCACTTGCATGCACACCTCTAGACCACTTTCATCCGCAGGACACGTAGGAGATGAAGCCAGCATGGTAAAAAGACCTGATGGAGATGATCAACAATAGGGAACTTTTATCCTTTAGTTGCCCAGGGGAAGGAGGAAAATTCTGGATTTAGGCAAGGAAATATAGTGTTCCTTGCAAACTTCAGCTCCTTGCAAATTTAATCTAACTCCAGCTGTTGTAAGCTAGAATTTGTCTTCTCTCAGCCTTTCATGTTTTTCACACCCAACCTTCATATTTCAGTAGATACTGTTCTTCTAGATTTTGCAATAGTGATGACTACAGTAATTCATTGTACCTTTTTAACCCCAAAAAAGCTTTTATTTATATTTAGGAATTAGCTTTAGTGAACTGGATAGTGCTGCTATGTGAAAAGCCGTTGTGGTAGAGTCAACTTCTCACAGAAGCAATTAGCGCCAGAAGCCATGAAGATAGATCATCTTCTGCAGAATGATATTGCCAATGTTGTATTTGCAACTGTTTGTCATCGCTTCTGCCCTTGAAAGATTATGAAATGAAGCAGAGGTTAAACACCAGGGAAACATGTCCATGTATTAAATATTGGCCTGTTGTGATTGACTCATCTTTGAAACACTCCCTGCTGAGGTCTCCTGTCCCAAGTCCCATGAGGCTGTGACTATTAAGCTGAAGTTGTGCACTCACAGCAACATAACAGTTTCAGATCAGAGTTTTGAAAATAAAAGCAATCAACCAAGTGCATAAGATTGCTCACACTATTTCAAGTCTAATTTATAGGATCAGTTGCCTTAAGTTTGTAAATTGTTTTTTTTACAGAAACAGGGGTACATAATCAGAGCTTGAATGAAACAACTCCCCCAAAAAACAGCCCTAACTTTACAGTTGGTGCTGCATGGAGCAAGGCTCAGATGAGAGACACCTCCTGCTCCCTGTAGATTTGAATTTTTGGGGGTGGCAGAAGGCAGGACAAAGCCAAACCACCCTGCACCCCACTGCAAGCTGACACTTAATGGAGAGCAGAGTCTGGTGCACAAAACGTGGCAAATCTCATCTCCTTTCAGCATCTGTCTCCACCCTCACCTTCAGCTGGTGTCCCAAGGCCTTCTCTGCTTGCTTACCTCACCTCCCTTCCCAAGTGACCACCTCACACTGTAAGGTCTCAGGAATGGCTTTTATAATTTCCACTTCCCCATGACACAGTGTCTTTTACTCCCTGTCCCTGCAGCTCTTCCAGGCTATTCCTTGTGTCTGAGAGAGACTACCACATACCACATTCCTTTACCATACCTTTACCACATTCAAATACCAAATTTTGATGTCCTGCAGGGCAGGGCTGTCACATCATGCTTCCCACTGCTTGACTTGATCATCTTCTATCCCCTCTCCTCTGATGTCACTGGGAGAGGGACTGCTAGGACCTCAGTGCCTTTCAGAGAAGAAAAGTCCATCTAAGCACTAGCGCTGGCTGTGATTTAAGGGCTACTCTCCTCTCCCCTGCCAGGCCCTGTGAGGGAAAGTTTTGCTGGGACAGAAGCCAACCAGAAAGCCTGGAACAATACAAGCCTTTAGCAGAAGATGAGACTTGGCATAGCTGCACTGTCACCCAAATGTGCTGAAGAGCAGAGGTGGCCTGTTCACTGTGCTTGCCCTGAGCCAGTGTGCTGGCGTTGCTGGGATGGCTCAGATGTCAGGCACTTTGGGAGGCTGACTGCTGTGGGAATGGGTTCTGGACTACACACCAGCTGGTGCTGAGCACGGCTCCCATTGTATCTCCAATAGAAACACTCATGTATTTGTGTAATACAGAGTGGAAAGATTAAAGATCCACTTTCCCAGCAATGTCAGTGACTCCACCTCACCTCCTCTCAGGACATAAGACAGTAAATCCAAAGCTGTTCCACTGCCAACTTATGAATCAAAGCCATAGGGTAATGCAAGCACCAGAAGGGCGCTAGGGAGGCAGAAGCTGATCAGAGACATGGGATGTAGTTTTATTAATTCACCTAATACATTTATCCATAAAACACACACGGGCTTCTCTTTTCTTCGGAATAAGTCTCTTCCATGCTTCATCTAGCACACACACCTCCCTGTTTTGCAGCTAGCATCTTGCACTCTGCACCTCATTGAGCAGGCCGGTGTTTCTGGGTGTAAATCTCTACTCTCTTAAGCAAAAGAACAGGCTTTTTTATGCCCACCCTGCTCTCAGGTACCCTAAGATACTTGCAGCTTTGCTAGGCTGATATTTCCATGCCTCTTGCTTTGTGTCTGCCCAAGTACCAGACAGCCTGTATGGAGCAGTTCAGCCAGAAAACAGGAAAGCTATCTGCATTCAGCAGTCCTGTGCCAGCCCCAGCCCAGCCATGCCAGCTGAGCTCCCTCCTGTCACTCAGTCACTTGAGGTCACTTGTCACGCAGTTATGGCAGGGTTCTCCTAATCCTCTCCACCTTCTTCTCGGCAGCTGGCTGTGAAGTCCTACGTATACACTTCATATGGAGCACGTCTGTCCTGCATCTGCTGTGACAACAGGCAGTCACATATATTTAAGAAGCTATGTTACTGCTAGTGATGAGCTTCACATAGCTTTCCATCCCAGGGTGGTGCACGTAGGATTATTCACAACCTCCACAACTCCCATGGACTCACTCCTGGTGTGTAGCTGACTCTTGCTGTCATGCTGCTGACTGTATGGGCTCACTGCCAGGGAGAGGATATCTTCCTGCATTTGTCCCAGTTAGCAAATAGTTTCTCAGGCATAAGTGCTGAAGCCCTCAGCTTATCTCCTTGCTGTTGAGAGCCAAGCATGGTATAAAGTTTATTTATTGTGCCTGAAGCTTGTCTCATCTTTCACCCGATGTCCTCCAGGCATCAGTCTTCACTGCAGACCAGCTCAGGCAGAGGGGAAACCTCTAGCATGGAGCAAAATAAAGAGGAAACGTGATGTAGAGAGAGGAAATGGTTCAGAAACCTTAAAACCGAAAGGGATAATTCTTATCTTCACTAACCTTGTCCATAACACAAGCTAAGGGGCTGCTTGCAGATGTTCCTCTAGCTCCTCTGCCCTGCCCTGCTCCTTGGAGAAGGAGGGGTGGAAAGCAATGAATGAAGTACTTAAAAATATGAGACAACTTGAATGTCACGGGTGAGTGCTACCAGCTGAGAAAACTGGCCTCAAGGATGTGAGCATCGTGGGTTTCTGCTGCAAATGGAGGAATGCAGGGCCAGGTAGTGTGGGCATTGTGAACACCCCTGGGCTGCGGCACCTGCAGCACAAAGTCCTCTTGCATCTCTGCTAGTGACAATGGGAAGTGCTTTGTCGGAGGGACACAGGAGCTACCTACTGTCTCTGGTCCATCTCATGTCCCCAGCTTGGTGGAAGCCCTCCTAGGAGCCACATCCCTGCCCATGACTTGATCTGCCTCATTCAGTGTATTCACCCCTCTGCAATATCAAACCCACTCTGCTGTCATCCTTCTGCACAGATCAATGATTCCCAGGCTGCCGCTTGTTGCTTGGTTGGTTTTTGGTGCTGTCCTGGCAGCAAGAGAGTGCTGTGCATGCTTGTTGCCAGGTGAGTCACACCAAGAGCACCCATGGGCAGTGAGGCACTGGTATTCCCCTGCCCACCTTCACTGTGACTCATCTGCCCTGGTCCCTGACCTTCCTCAGACATCACGAGCTTGCTTGAAGGCAGGGCAAGGGAGGTGGCCCCTCACAGATCTGCTTCCATTTTGCACTCCCTTGACAACTTTCTCAGAAAAGTCTTACTCAAGCTGATGTTTCCTTATGCATAAATTCAGTGCAGAAATAAACTGGCAGACATCAGCTGAGTGCAAAGAAAAGCTCTTTTTCTATTATATTTTCAGGTGCTTTTCTGTACTTTGGTAACAGTCCTCCTAGGCTGGGGATTTCCTGAGAGCTTAAAGGAGGAAAGGGTCCGGAGCCAGATCCTGAAAAGAACATAGGAATTGAACTCCAGCACCTGATCAGCTGGTGCCAGTCCTTGCTTATGTCTAAAGGCTCTTTATTTACTTTTCCTTTATGCTCAGATTTCCTTACTAGAAACTGGAGGAAAACTAGAACTAAGGAGAAATTAAAAGTAAAAATACTGTCAGGAAAAATGTCTGTACAATTGTACTGGGTTTTGCAACACCCCAGGCACGCCTGCATCATGCAGCAGACCTTGCAAAAAAGAGGAAGAACTCCTGCAGCGAGTTCTTTCTCCGCTTTGTTTAACTCATACTTCGCTGTTTGTTTTGATTTCCTTTGACTGACTTGGCTTGCCTCATGACAGCTCTCACTTTCCTCTTGTACTGTGAGATGTTCAAGGCATGACCTTAGCTGCTTTGTCCCTTTTCACAGCCTCTGTTGGCTCCTGCTTACACCTGAAACTCTTATGCAGCTACTAACTCATCCCATTAGGGATGGAGCCTTTCCATACCTTCTTCTTTCTTGAGGGGTATTTATCCCAACAGCTTCTGTATTTTCTGCTTGGTGGAGGCTTGAATAATGTATTGCCAATAACCTTGTCAATACCTGAACAGGGAATTGCCCTGCCAGCCCATTCCCTGCTGCTCTGGCTACCAAGGGCTCCGTGTTCTTTCTTTCCTAAATGGCCTGTGTGCATCTGTCATACAACCAGCTTATTCAGCTGCATCCAGCGACAGGACGGTGAGTTCTGTAGTAGGGGTAGCCATAGGCGACTGGGTGCTTCCCGAACGGGGAAAAACCCTAAAAAAACTCGATCGGAAAGTCGTCGCTGGGCTCCGGGCTCAACGGCCGTTCCCGCGGTCCCGGAGGGGCGGTCCCGGAGGCTCCCGCGGGGGATTTAAAGGGCCCTTAGGGAGCACAGGGGAAGAGGAGTGGGGCTCATTAAACAAGGCAGTTCGAGCAGGGAAGGGCTGGAGCACGGTCAGAAGGGATTGAGGAAAATGGTGGATACCCGACGAAAGACTAAGGCTGCACCAAGTGTGGTGGAGGCTGCCACCCAGATGGACCCCGGTGGGCACATGCAGCTACCCAGACCCTGGGCTGCAGTCAGTGCCCCCCTCCCATAGTGGCTCATGCCTCTGGCACTGGCTCCTCCTGTGGAAGCTGTGCTCGGGTAGGGGAACTACTTCATATGGTGGAAGAGCTGAGGAAAGAAGTGGCTAGGCTGAGGGCCATCAGGGAGTGTGAGAGGGAGATAGATGAGTGGAACAGGACCCTCTCACAGGCTGCCGCAGCTAGTGAAGCTGAGCACCACCCACCGGTAAGCTGCAAGGCCGGGAGAGACAGAGATGGGGAATGGCAGCAGGTTCCTGTCCGGAGAAGGAAACCTGCTCCCCCCACCCAGGCAATTAACCCCCAGATCTCTCTGGGGAACAAATATGAGGTGCTGAGGGTGCATCCTAGCCCTAATGATGAAGAGGGCTGCACCCACAGCCTGGATACGTTTCCAAAACTCCATCATCTTGCTACAGCCTTAAAAACAATGTCGGTTAAAAAGAAGAGGAGGGTGATTGTCTTGGGGGATTCCCTCCTCAAAGGAATGGAGGGTCCCATCTGTAGGCCGGACCCGCTCCATAGGGAGGTCTGCTGCTTGCCGGGAGCATCAGTGAGGGACGTTACTAGAAAGCTCCCTTCCCTGGTCAAAGACACGGACTACTACCCGCTCTTAGTTTTTCAAATTGGTAATGAAGAAATAGAACGTAGAAGACCTAAAGCCATTAAAAGGGACTTCAAGGCACTTGGGAGAATGATCGAGGGCACTGGGGCACAGGTAATATTCAACTCCATCCCAATACTAAGGAATCAGGAGCAGGAAATAAGGAATAAGAAACGGGTTAATGAATGGCTTAGGGACTGGTGTGAGAATAGGGGCTTTGGGTTCTTTAATCATAGGGAGGCCCACGCACCCCCAGGCTTTCTTACCAGGGATGGGACATGCCTGTCTCCTAGGAGGACTAAAGCCTTCACCAAAAACCTAGTTAAGCTCATAAATCGAGCTTTAAACTAGATGTGAAGGGGGAGGGGATGGAGACCAGGCAGGATGGGAGTGAGCCTGGAGGTGAGACTTCAGAGGCAAAGGGGTGGTGTGCTGGCGATGCCTGCCGGTATATCACCACTAAGCAAGAGGGGGTGAGTGCAGCTGAGGATGGTAGGCAGCAAACTGGCACTGTGGCCTTAGTTAAGTCAAGGACCGCTCAGCTGGGGAGAAGCCCTATTACGAAGGTTGAAGCTACGCCTGCCCAGCTGAAGTGCATTTACACTAATGCACGCAGCATGGGAAATAAGAAGGAGGAGCTGGAAGCTGTGGTAGGGCAAGGAGACTACGATGTCATTGCCACTGCGGAGACATGGTAGGATGACTCGTACAACTGGAGCATACCCATGGTGGGGTATAAACTCTTCAGGAAGGACAGAAGAGGAGCCGGGGTAGCCCTCTATGTTAGAGAGGGCTTTGATACCCTCGAGCTGGACTACGGTCAGGATAGGACTGAGTGCCTGTGGGTGAAAATCAGAGGAGCCCATGGGCAGGAAGGTATTGTGATGGGAGTCTGCTATAGATCGCCCAGCCAAGAAGAAGCAGCTGATGAGCTCTTCTACAAACAACTGAGTGTAGTCTCAAGATCGCTACCTCTAGTCCTTGTGGGAGACTTCAATTTCCCAGATATAGGCTGGGAGTATAATACAGCAGAAAGGAAGCAGTCCCGGAGGTTCCTGGAGTGTGTGGAAGACAATTTCCTCACACAGCTGGTGACCGAACCGACAAGGGACGGTGCCCTCCTGGACCTGCTGTTTGTAAACAGAGAAGGACTGGTGGGGGCTGTGAAGGTTGGAGGACGCTTGGGGCAAAGCGATCATGAGATGATAGAGTTCTCAGTGCGGGGTAACATGAAGAAGGAGGTTAGCAGAAGAGTCGCCCTCAACTTTCAGAGAGCAGACTTTGGGCTGTTCAGAAGGCTGGTCGGAAAAGTCCCGTGGGAGGCGCTCCTTGAAGGCAAAGGTGTCCATGAGAGCTGGGCGCTCTTCAAGAAGGAGCTCCTAGCAGCTCAGGAGAAAGCCGTCCCCAAGTTCCGGAAAGGTAGCCGGCGGAGTAAGAAACCAGCATGGTTGAGTAGGGAGGTCCTAAGAGACATCAATAGGAAGAGGAGGGTCTACGACCTCTGGAGGAAGGGGCAGGCATCCTGGGTCAAGGAGGGCTAAGGCCCAGCTAGAAATGCGATTGGCCAAGACTGTGAAAGACAACAAAAAGTCTTTCTACAAATACATCAACATCAAAAGGAGGGCTAGGGAGAATCTCCAGTCCCTAGTAGATGCAGAGGGAGCAAGAGTAACAGGGGACGAAGACAAGGCTGAAGTGCTCAATGCCTACTTTGCCTCAGTCTTTAACAGTAAGAATAATTGTTCCCTCTGTGCACAACCCCAAGGGTTGGAAGAGAGGTATGAGATTCCCAAGGTCCAAGAGGAGGTGGTTAGAGACTTGCTTGCCCAGCTAGATGCCCACAAGTCTATGGGGCCGGATGGAGTCCACCCAAGAGTTTTTGAGGGAACTCGCGGATGTGCTGGCCAAATCCCTTTCCATCATCTTCCAACAGTCCTGGATGACTGGGGAGGTTCCACTGTATTGGAGGCTGGCTGATGTCGTGCCCATCTATAAGAAGGGGCGCAGGGAGGATCCGGGAAACTACAGGCCTGTCAGTCTGATCTCGGTACCGAGGAAAGTCATGGAGCGGGTGATCTTGAGTGCTATCAAGAAGCACTTGCAAGAGAACCGGGTGATCAGGCCCAGTCAACACGGGTTCATGAAAGGCAGGTCTTGCCAGAGTAATTTGATCACCTTCTATGACCGAGTAACTAAACTCTTGGACGAGGGAAAGGCTGTGGATGTATCTTCCTGGACTTTAATAAAGCCTTTGATACAGTTTATCATAGCATTCTGCTTCTGTCGGCCTCTGGCCTGGACAGGTGCACACTCTCCTGGGTGAAAAACTGGTTGAATGACCGGGCCCAGAGGGTGGTGGTAAATGGAGTTAAATCCAGCTGGAGGCCAGTGACAAGTGGGGTTCCCCAGGGCTCAGTCCTGGGTCCAGTCCTGTTCAATGTCTTTATCAACGACCTGGATGAAGGCATCGAGTGCACCCTTAGCAAGTTTGGGGATGATACTAAGCTGGGTGGAAGTGTCGATCTGCTGGAGGGTAGGGAGGCTCTGCAAAGGGACCTGAACAGGCTGGACTGCTGGGCTGAGACCAACGGCATGAGGTGTAACAAGGCCAAATGCCGGGTCCTGCACTTGGGGCACAACAACCCTAAGCAGAGCTACAGACTAGGAGAAACCTGGCTGGAAAGCTGCCTGGAGGAGAAGGACCTGGGGGTGTTGGTTGACAGTGACTGAACATGAGCCAGCAGTGTGCCCAGGTGGCCAAGAAGGCCAATGGCATCTTGGCTTGTATCAGA
This sequence comes from Clamator glandarius, assembly GCA_033459285.1. Taxonomy (NCBI): domain Eukaryota; kingdom Metazoa; phylum Chordata; class Aves; order Cuculiformes; family Cuculidae; genus Clamator; species Clamator glandarius. The sequence goes on from JAUNZM010000559.1 coordinate 3,443,215, forward strand.
AACAGCGTGACCAGCAGGTCCAGGGAGGTTATTCTCCCTCTGTACTCAGCACTGGTGAGACCGCACCTCGAGTACTGTGTTCAGTTCTGGGCCCCTCACCGCAAGAAGGATGTTGTGGCTCTGGAGCGAGTCCAGAGAAGAGCAACAAAGCTGGTGAAGGGGCTGGAGAACAAATCTTATGAGGAGTGACTGGGAGAGCTGGGGTTGTTTAGCCTGGAGAAGAGGAGGCTGAGGGGAGACCTTATTACTCTGTACAACTACCTGAAGGGAGGTTGTGGAAAGGAGGGTGCTGGCCTCTTCTCCCAAGTGGCAGGGGACAGGACGAGAGGGAATGGCCTCAAGCTCCGCCAGGGGAGCTTGAGATTAGGAAAAAGTTCTTCATGGAGAGGGTGGTTAGGCATTGGAACGGTCTGCCAAGGGAGGTGGTTGAGTCGCCATCCCTGGAGGTGTTTAAGGTGAGGGTGGATGATGTACTTAGGAGCATGATTTAGGGATTGGTGGGAATGGTTGGACTCGACGATCCAGTGGGTCTCTTCCAACCTGGTTATTCTGTGATTCTGTGAATCAAATAAAGACTTCTCAGGCATACTACAACTGCCCATCCACACACCTGGAAGATGTGGGCAAGCAGGCACACGTCTGGTTCTGCAACAGGGAGGGGCATCACACACTGCCCCTGCACCTTGGTGCATCAAATCCTTGAGGAAAAAAACTTGCTGGCCTCCAAAACTGTCATTGTCACCTCCTCTCTGGAGAGTGCTATCACAATGCAAATTTGACCTTAAGGGATTTATAACTGATGCCTAACATTGCCTGGCTGTCACTTCTTTATGACTGGTTCAACAAATTAATTTTTGCACAGATCAAATTTGGTTTCTTTACCATTTCCAAAGTGTGGAAAGCTTTCCATCCCCTCTCATGGTACTATTTTCTTTCATACTTGCTATCAATACTACAACCCTAGGTGACATTTCTGCTGCAGTTATCTCTGTACTAGCCGATTTCAGGCCTTTCACTTGATGATCAACATATTCCTCCATTTTATTACCTGGTCTGCCTGCATCTATATATGATGCTCTTGATTTCCTGGGGTTTTTTGTTTTTCTTTCTGACATCACCACATTTCTTAGCGGAAACAGGCACAGTTCTCTCATTTACTGTAATGTTTCCTTAATAACTGTTCTTATCAGCACAACTACTTCCTTACTCCTTGATGCACATTTTCCAGTCCTCTAGACTTCTTGTATCTCCTACTTTATCTTACTTTGCTCTTCCTGTCTACTGAGTAGAGTCAGCAAAGTTTCTTCAGCTGTTGAAACTTGGAGCTGAGTGGGAAGTTGCTCCACCTATAGGTTATAGGCGGCAAGAAAAATTCCCTGCCCAGATCTAAGTTTCAGATTTCTTTTTTTTTAAAAAAAAAGAAATGTAAAGGATCAGCTAGATCCAGCCCCTAAAGGTCAGACTTTCAGCTACAGAGGTTTCATGCTAAGGTCTCACATGCTTAAATTGTAATTACAGCATGAAGTCTTGAAACATCTGTTTGTTTTCACTGTGCAGGCAGGACTTTGCCCTCTTTTTCTGTGGCCAGAAAACTCCACTGGATGTCACCTAAAACTTCTTCACTTTAAGCGTCTATAGCCTGCTTCTGTAATTGTGCTGATCTATTTCCTGTGTCAACTGTCTTAGTCATTTGGTCTAACAAAGTAAAACCCATAGGCTTTCAGTGTTCCCAGATGATCTTTGCACTTTCAAATCTTCACTTGGTGTATTTTGCTCTACAGAGAAACTTGTCATCCTCCCTCATAAGGAGCATACAGATAGATAAAAAGATCTGGATCTGATCCCTCCATACTGACCAGAATTTTTTTTTTCTGAGACTTATTCGTTCTTTGGTTTCTGAGTCTAGGCTGTATCTCCATTGTGCAGCAGCATTGCACACACTCAGAGCTGATTAAAAGCAACAACAAAAATAAGATCCTATCTCTTGGCTTTTATTCTATCTTTTATTCTCGATATCTGATTGAAGAAATCAGTGAATAGAAAGCATTGGTCCATATTAGGAAAGTAATTGGGACAAGTGTGTGAACAGCTGAAGCATGACTGTGCCTTAGGTTAAGGGACTCTAGCATCATTTTCAGCTCTGTTGCTGTCTCCTTGGGTGGCTAACACCAAATCTGTACAAATGAGTGACTACAGAAAAGACAGCTACTAGTTATATCAAAATATAGCCACTTGCTGAAAGGTAATGTGAAAAAATGTTACCTACTTAAGAAAACAGGGTAGTCAGACTCTATCCTAGAAATAAAGGATAAGCTTAGGCACGTAAGGTAAGGCCTTACTGGTGTTTCTCATCTCTTACTATGGCAAAATTAAAATTTTGCTGTTATTTTGAGACCTTCAGACAGGAATTCTAAGTGAACAGTAGAATATTATTACTAATAAACATATTCTGTTAGGCAAAACTGGAACTAAGCTGTGGATGCTGATATCTAGTGGATAGTTCACAGGGATAGGCAAGTGTCAAAATGTGGTTTTCCTTTAGTTAAACACAAAACAAATTATCTCATAATGCCCTTGTTTTGTTTTCAAAACCTCCCGACTTTACTGAATCTAAAATTCTCTGAGAACTGCCTTTCTTGCTGATTTTTCACTTCTTCTTTCGGTGGTAACTGGAAACTAGAAGCTGCAGCACACACGAAAATGGAGGTGATGAAAAGAAGAGAATTACATTTACTCCTTTGAACTACCAGTGGAAAAAAAATCCCTAAAACTTCCCAGATTGGTCTTGAGCTTTCAGTGGACCCTGAAGGGAGGAGGCTGATGCAAATGCAATTACTGCTGCCAAGGCATGGGCTGAGGGCCAGGGCATCTGCCTCCAGCCTGGCCAGGGGCTGCCCATACAGATGCAGGGATTAAATATGAATTGCTGATATAGAATGCAAGTGGCTACAACACAGCTTTGGAGCTTGTGGGAATTTCTTTTTCCCTGTTTCCCAGGTAAGCGTGTCCTTCAGGAAGGAATTTCCAGTGAAATTCCAGCACTAGAACTTTTCCTTGGCTGTGGAGAGAGGGGCGTTTGATCCCAAGCCCCTTGTTTTGGCAGAAAACATCTTGATAGCTTGGCTTGAGACCTGTCAGGGTAAGCAGGGCTTTGTGAGTTGTTTTCACTGGTAGGAAAAGCAGGTGATGCAATCCTGAATTTCCTTCAGACAAACCCCTGCAACTGCAAGGAGTGCTGGGCAGCGTCCCTGGCACTGGCTGGAGTCAGTGAGTGAATTTTTGGTGAACCAGCTCCCCTTTGGAGGTAGCCCTCTGCCCTTGCAGCCACACCAGATGTGCCCTAAGTGCTCCCTTCACGAGTGCCTGTTCTCCCATACACAGCCCTTGTGCCACCCAACTGTGCTTCTTCCCGCTCCCCTCCTGGGTCGTTCCTGCCTTTCTGCTCCCATTACCTGTTTAGCAGTGTGTCAGGAAGGGCACAATGTGGTTTCAATCCTGTTTCTACAATGTCACCTTAGAAATACAGACATGTGCTTTCAATGGTTTTTGTGTTGTTCCAGAATTTCCAGCGCTTAACCATGTCACAGTTAGATGCTTGGTGGGTCCTAAAATACTTGCACTGCAAGAGAAAAGAGAAACAGCACCAGAAAAAAACCATAAAATTCCCTTAAACAGTCTGACACTTTTCTGAAAGACACCTGGCTTCTGAACAGAGATGGAGGGTAGGGAAGTTAAGTTCTTTAGGTTTCTACTTCAGCAGAAAATCAGAGCAACTATGGGGACTGTCACCTGTGAGCACCAGCTTTACCCAAAGCCATGCTTATACCAAGCTGGTAATAATGTCACATACCTGGTGTGGCAGATGGTGTAGTTCCCCAGGGTGCTAAAGGCCGTGTCCTACCTACTGAGCGTAACAGTGGCTGAGCAGTGTTTGCAGGATGCAATGAATCTCCTCTGCTCTCAGCTGTTTCTTTTTGTGAAAATGACCCAGCTGTGATTGAAAGGGTGGCTCAGCAGTTATGGTGGGGATGCAGCCCTGGTGCAACTCCCTCCTCTACTGTAGGCTCCCAAGATGCTGGCCAGTCACTCTTGCACCCGATTTCTCATTGCCTATCTATTCTCTCCTGCTTACAAAGCCATTGAGAGGATGAAGACTTGGAAGACTGTGCAGATAGACCTTCTACCCTCTGACTGAGAGTTAGTAGTTAGAAACCAAAAGACTCTCATCTAGACCACAGCCTCTTTCTATTTGTGTCACAATGTCCAATTTTACCCAGATCTTCACTGTGTGATGTGGGGCTGCAGGATACTTAAAGAAGGCAAGGCATTTAGAGAGTGATGCAAGACTGTGAAGCCCATGGCAAAGTTCTTTTGGCCTTGGTTTAACCCTGGCACTGGGAGGATTCATTTTCATGCTGCAGAGAAGCCACCAGACCCTGCTCATGCCCACATTAATCCTTGACATCAGAAGGAGTCAGCCTGCTCTTAACAAGGTGTGTCTTTTCCTGCGTCACTGAAGAAATCTGGGACATGGACGCACATAAAGGCCATCAAAATATGTTCCTGCAAGCACATGAAGATGATGTTGAAGATGGTTTGTTATGGGTACTGGAGAAGCAGGGAACAAGTTTCAGTGCCCCAATAGGTACTACTGTCACTGCTATGAGGGATGCCATCACTTTTGGGATACCATCTCTGCTCCCCGAGCAGAGGACAGCAAGCAGTAGAGGGAGAACAGAAACACATGAGAAATAGACATTCTTGGCCTTGGAAACAGTAATACTCCAAAGTAGTTTCAATAATTAACCCTTTTGTGACTTTATAATTTTGCATAATAGCCCAGAAAACACCAACTATTTAGTCAACCATTTTTAAAATTCTGCTGGAACTGAAACTATGTATAGGTTGCCTGACAACAATGAATCATAGAGGTCATTTACACAGAAAAGCAAGTTAATCGTGTTTGCAGCAGGTAATGAGCGTCCCACTGCTTCCCCAAGGAGTAGCTTAATATCCAGGATGACAAGCAAGTGACTTCTTTGTTTTATAAACAGTAAAATTTGTCTTGTTTCTTTGTTTTTTGCTCCCCCTTTTTGCATCAAATTAAATTAAATATAAACTTGAGTGCAAAGTGGAGGTGTGCCAGGGCAGTGCTGTGGGATAGTTGGATTGTGAGAAGGCAGCATGCGGCAGTCTGGAGGTGGGCTTTTGTTCCTGAATGCCACGGCAGAAGCAGCTGTGGGCACTTCACTGTCATTATTCTGGTACATTGACCAAGCTCAGGTTACTCTGCCATGCTCTGGAACTGCAGCAGGTGCAGTAGGACACACTTATTTGCATTGTCCAGTTGGCAGACAGAGTCCCTCTTGCTGCACAACAGTCTCTATATCTCCTGCGCAGCATGCTGCATTCTTGCCTTGAAATAAAGGTAAGCATAGCATAATATAACTTATTACCTATCCAGGAAGGAAAAGGGGTGAGGGCTGGAGGTAATGATCATTAGAAGCCCATGCTATAGTTTCTGCCCTTGAGGATTATGTATAGGCAGGGGAAGTTATACTATCATTGTGCACTCTGCAGGGCAGTACTAGCACAATATTAAAGCTCTTTCCTGGTCTTTCTGGCTGAAGTTTTTGCAGATCAAGTGGATCACAGAACCAGTGCTACCAAAGTCCTCCTGGTGCCAAGAAGGGTATTGACGAGTTAAAGCCTGAAACACTTCCCTTAACCTCGACAACTCCTAGGGAGATTCCAGCTCTGTTTGAAAACTTCTGTCGCCATCTAGTGATGTCCCTGCGAGAGCCACGTTTTCAGAAGACAGAATCATAGAATCGCTTGGTAGAAAAAGGCCTTTGACATCATCAAGTCCAAACATACCTGTCCATTCCTAAACTGTATCTCTGAGTACTTCATCTACCTGTCTTTTAAATACCTATAGGGATGCTGATTGGGCAGCCTGTTCCAGTGCTTGATAATCCTTTCAGTGAAGAAATTTTTCCTGATGTCTAATCTGAAACTCCCCTGGCACAACATGAGGCCATTTCCTCTCGTCCTATCACTTGGGAGAAGAAGCAACACCACCTCACTACAACTTCCTTGTTGATAAGACAGTGATAAGGTCTCTTCCTCAACCTCCTTTTCTCTAGAATAAACAACCCCAGTTCCCTCAGCCATTTATCATAAAACTTGCTCTCCAGCGCTTTCACCAGCTTCATTGCCCTTTTCTGGACCTCAATGTATTTCTTGTAGTGAGGGACCCAAAACTGAACACGACTGGGACCTGAAACAAGAGAGAGACCTTATTGCTCTCTACAAATACCTGAAAGGAGGTTGTAGTGAGGTGGGTGCTGGTCTCTTGTCCCAAGTAACAAGTGGTAGGACTCAAATTGTACGAGGAGACGTTTAGATCAGATAGTAGTAAAAAAATCATTGCCAAAATAGTGGTCATGTATTTGAGCAGGCTGCTCAGGGAAGTAGTGGAATGTCCTTATCTGGAAGTGTTCAAAAAATGTGTTGATGTGACACTTTGGGACACGGTTTGGTAGGCACGGTGGTGGTGGGCTGACATTTGGACTGGATGAACTTAGAGGTTTTTTTCCCAACCTTAGTGATTCTGTGCTTCTAGGGAAAAAAGAAAGATCAGCTGAATGCAGGGCAACTACAACTGCTTTCCCCCTTGTGGGGTGACAGATGGGCTCACATTGTACCAGCTCCTGGCTTTCCTCTTTGGGATGCCATGTATCTAAAATGTGTCTGAGCCTCCAGGGATGGCTGGGAGGGCACGGGGTTAATGTGCTATCAGTGGGTACAGTACTTGGGCCCCACTGACAGTGCCTGTCACTTTGTCACTGTTAGCTCTGCTGGCAGCCATCAGCTGCCCCATGGACTCAGCAGACAGGGAACACCAGCCAGTGTTCACCAATTAGCCAGTGCTTCTGCAATGCTCAGTTTAAATTCCCAAACACAGTGTGATCTCCCTTTGGTTTCAAAGGTTAAGCTAGGAATACAATTGTACTGTAATTTGGTGTTTCAAGCATTTCATGGGCACCCCAGCTTTACTGCCACAAAATATAGGATAAACTTTTAAAGTCATCAGATGTAAGGATTAATGTGATACAAGAAACAAACCACAGAGCACATAAATGTCCTCAGATAATCTCATTGAGGTGTTCATTAGAAAGTGGAAAGAACTTCTCAATTCAGCTGTGATGTAAATTTAATGCACTGCAGCTAAATTTCTTGAAAAGAAAACTTTTAAGAGGATACCTGAGGTATTTATGCAGTAGGAGCAGGAGGATCCAGATTCAAAAGAAAAAAAAAAAAAGCACATGCACAAAAGGGTTAAATTGCACCATTGCTAGCAAAGTGGCTCAATCTTTACGTGCAGCTGTGCAGCAGCCACAGGTTGCCACCTGGACTCACAGAAGTCATGCAAGCATGTCCCTCCTACAAAGCCAGAACAAAGGGTTCTTTGCCCTGCCCCAGGCACTTGCTTCCGTTCTCATGCAGGGTTCGTCTCCTTCTCACTCCTGCCTGTGCCTAGATATGGCTTCCAAATAATCTCACATTAAAATTAAATAAATAAGGGATCGAGCAGGCAGGGATGGGGAACTAGAGCGCTTTGTGCTGCACTGCTGCTGGACCTCTGATTCTGGCCCTCTAGTCTCAGTGTGCTGTGGAAGGTCATCCTGACAACTGTGGCTTGCTTTCTGTTCATAAATCCAATTCCATTTTCTTTCAATTCCACTCTTCTTCCATCCCAATTTCTTCCTTCTTCTGCTTCCCTGTGGGGTACCCAATTGCAGCTGTGGGTCCTTGCTTGTGCTGGTGGCCTGATGCCACTGAGAGGTCTCCAGGCACGCTGGGCACATCTGTGCCACTGATTCACCACGCTGATGTGCAAATGCCATTGGCACTTTCCCCTCCCTGTGCCCCTGCTGATGTGCAGCATTTCTACTTCTCCCTTTGGTTCTTGGTCTCACTTTCATTCAAATGACTTTTTGCCTTTAATAACACCACCCAGAACTTCACCACGCATGACTCAGACCCGGTTTGGTTCCCAGGTCAGTTCCCTCTCTGAATGACAGGAGGAAGCAGATATTTGCTCTTGCAGGCTGAGATCAGACCAGCTGCAGCATGTTTCTGGCATGTGGGGGCTCTCAGGACAGCACAGTCTTGGCTTCGTATTTATGGCCTTGGTGATCTGGCTACAGATGTCCAGGCTGTCCTTTCTGCTGTGCATTGGACTGCCCTCTTTTTGCCTGTAAACCTCTTTTTGCCTCCCTGCTCTCTAAACCCCACCCATGTGGTTTGCCTATGCCTCTGTCCTCTTCCCTGCCCACCTCGCCTCAGGGGGTTCCCACCTGCTCCAGCCTTATACCATGTCCAGACTTTAGTGGTTTCTCTTCCTTAGTGGTGGCCTGGCTTCCTTCTCTGCAGCCCATGGCTCTTGTAATATATTTTTCTTTGAGCAGCCTTTTCATACTACCCAAGGATTTGGCGCGTGGTTTAGTGATTGATACGAATGGTTGGACTTGGTGATCCAGTGGGTCTTTTCCAACCTAGTGATTCTGTGATTCTGTTATTTTGTGATTTTACTGCATTTATTTCCCTGACATCCGACAGTTTTTGGTGTACAAAGAAAGACCTAATCAGCATATATCCATAAAATCACCCACGAAGAGAGGTTTTACATTTTCTAGGTTTATTTAATGACTCTTTTAAAAAAAAATGTGTGTATTTTTCTAAGAGGGGTCAAGATTGGTGAAGCAATACAATGAATGATGCACATTGAACTCTGGGGGGGGGAAAATATAAAAAGCAATCTACATTTTGTTTAATGGCTAAGGCTTGGAGGATGCTTACTGGCACTTTACCTCAGCGCCAGAGCTGTTGCTCTTTCTTAATAGTATCAGCACTGGAAATAACATTTATGGAACCACATTTTGTAACCAAATAGGAAGTAATGGGTTTTGTTATCTTGCCTTGGGAGAATTTGCAAACTTTATGTTGAGGCTTTCTTGGACTTTCCAGTGAGATCACTTGTGGTGTAAGGCAAGGGACAAAACCATAAAAGCTGGAATAAAAATAAATAAACTGAAGGAAGTAACTTTTGAAAACATGGAGAGATATGAAGACCTATAGAACTGAAAAAAAAAAAAACCACCAAGTTTATTCCATATTACCAGAGCTGAATTTTTTTTAGTTATGTTTTAATCTGAATTTTTTAGTTATGTTTTAATCTGAATTTTAAAATAAGGTCTTTTGGATTGTTCTTAGCTTGTGCATCACCTTTAAGTAGTATTTTAGAAAATTACTTCACTGCCAAAAAATTTTCAGTCGGTGCAGGGGATTTCCAGAGCATTTCAACCCAGCAGCGCACAACAATTGTAAGAAGGTAGCTTGGCACCGAAAACCCACAAACCCTTTATCACCTAAATCTCTTTCTGAAGTCTCTCAAAACATTCAGGTTGACCATCACTGTTTTGCCCAAAAAAAGAGATCAAAAGCTTGGACATGGTGTATTCATTCTGAAATACTTCGGAAAAACACTACAGACCAAAATTATTCAGGAAACATCCTCCAACATATGGCAAATACACTCAAAATATGAGAAAATGCCCTTCTCCTGCCTAGAGGCTTCTTGAGAGTTGTGATCAGAAAAAAAAAATTTCTGAGTCCTTCTTGACTATTGATTCAGTTCTTATTGGTAAGGAGACAATTGGGCTGTCCCTACTCCTGGCACTGAGAAATTACCTATTTCTTCCTTCTGCTTGCAAAAGACCTAAGATGTGCAGGCATCTCATGGAGTTGGAGTACTTTCTTGTGCTGTCATATAACTCGTCTTTAGAGCTCATGTCCCAGGAGAGGATGGAAAGACAAAAAAATAGCCTAGGAAGTCAATCTGACTTCTCTTGCTAGTGGCCCACACTGCAGTTTCTGCTCTGCATCTGCCCTGCAGCAGGACCGTGATGTGCAGTGTCTGCCACCCACTCCATGTGTGCAGGCCAGGAGGGTGGGAAACTTCTGAAGACCCTTCCTGGAGACCCCTGCTCCCAAACCCCTGCTGCAACCAGGCAGTTTTTCACAGGTAGAGAACAAGAAGAAAAACATTGCATCAGTTGTCACCCCAGATGGATGGGATGTCATCCAGAGGGACCTGGACAAGCTGAAGAAGTGGGCTTCTGAGAACCTCATGGCGTTCAACAAGGTCTTATACCTGGTTTGGGGCAATCCCAGGATGGGGGATAGTATGATTGAGAGTGGCTCTGCAGAGAAGAACTTGGGGGTGCTGATTGATGAGAAGCTCGATATGAGCCGGCAATGTGTGCTCACAGCCCAGAAAGCCAACTGTATCCTGGGCTGCATCAAAAGAAGCGTGGCCAGCAGGTCAAGGGTGGTGATTCTGTCCCTCTATTCCACTCTCTTGAGACCCTGGAGTAGTGTGTCCAGTTCTGGAATCCTCAATATAAGAAGAAGATGTAACTGTTGTAGCAGGTCCAGAGGAGGGCTACAAAGATGATCAGAGGGCTGGAGCACTTCTGCTATGAGGACAGGCTGAGAGAGCTAGGGCTCTTTAGCCTGGAGAAGAGAAGGCTCTAGGGAGACCTTATAACATCCTTCCTGTACCTGAAATGGGCTACAAGAAAGCTGGGGAGGGACTTTGTAAAAAGTCATGTAGTGATAGGATGAGGAGGAATGGCTATAAATTGGAGAGGGGAAGATTTGAACTAGACATTAGGAAGAAATTCTTTACAATGAAGGTGGTGAGGCACTGGAATCAGTTGCCCAGCGAAGGTGTGGATGTCCCATGCCTGGAAGGGTTCAAGGGTTGGATGGGGCCTTGAGCAGCCTGATGTAGTGGGAGGTTTCTCTGCCCACGGCAAGGAGGATGGAATTAGGTGATCTTTAAGGTCTCTTCCAACCCAAACCATTTTATGATTCAGGGATTCTGTGATATGGGACTTTCGAATTATCAAAGACTTCTCCAGCATTCAGGAAGGAGAGGGTTTTAAACCAAAATTCATTATGAAGGAAAAGTAGTGTAGGGTGAGTTTTGAGTGAACACGAAGATGTACAAACTCCTATAAATGGAATTTGTTGAATGAATGGGTATTCTGTAATGAATGTGTGCCAGTAAGGATAAGTTAAGGCAATATCTATGCCTACAGCTCAGACAGAAAGGTAATATGCCCAGAAGGAATCAGGACTTATCCCATCCAGTTGTTATCATCACTATCAGGCTGTATAAATATAACCTTGCTTGCACAGCCCCTGCAGTCTGCACAACACCGTTAACCTGTTGATATATTAAAGAGGAACTATGGATTTCCCAGAAGCTCATATCACTTTTTTGACAACAGGGCAAGGACTTAAATATGTACACAGCATATCCTGCTATCTCTTGCCTTCATCTGCAGACTGGATCGTGAAGGCTGAGTAGAGACGTTTTCTATATCCAGCTTTGCTTTTGTTGGCAAAGAGTTCCTGTTCCAGGTGAAGAGAAATCATGCAGTAAGAAGAAGATTAGCTGCCTTCTCTCAGAAAACTTTGTTAGTTTATGAAAAAAATAGTCAGGAAGTTCCTCCCCACTTGGCTATAATACAGCTTCCTTCAGCCTGCAAATTAAAAACTGCTCTTTGGCCACTCTTCTCTGTATACACTACAATCCTTAATAAATAACATTTGACTGAAAAGTATCTGGAAAATTAAATAGAGTTTACAACTAGTTGATAGAGATAGAGGTAGAGGAAACAACATAAAGATAAGCGCTTTCAAGTTTCAATAGCAACAACAAGACCTATAAAAATAATCATCAGTACACAATGTCATTTCCTTGAAGTATAAACCACTGGTCCTGTCTTCTGTAAGCCTGGGATCTGTATCTCAATAAAAGTCATACAGAAACCACTTACCACTGGCATTGGAGCAAATGCTTGAGCTCACAGTGGTTTCTGATAAAAACAGCCCTCAGTCACTTGCACTTTTCTGATTTTTTTCACTATTAATATTTTTTCTAACTATGTCAGCTTAAGGGCCAGTATGCCTCTAAATTTGTCATTAGCAGTGGATTTTAGAAGCAGCTCTTAAATCCATGAGAGTTTTTACAAAGTTTTCCTTGCTGTACCTTTCAGACTGTCATTTCTTCAGATTTGGGGGAAAGTGGTCAGGTTTTTTTCAGAATTTGTGTGGCATGTTTTACCTCTCTTTAGGACCACTTGAAAATCATAAGTTTCCTATTAAGAGTTTTGTTTGGAATTGAGGTGGGGGATGAGATGGCACCGAGAGGATGGATGGCACTCCATTGTTTTTTATGATGGATCTTGTGGGAATGGTGTAATGACATTTTCTGCATAGATGAGTTCACCATCTGGGCAGTCTGGGTTTGAAAATTGGTTCTGCAAGGATGCTTGTGCATGACTTCTATATACCTGAATTTTACAAAACTAAACACTGCTAATGCTTTCATTAAAAAAAAAAACCAAAACCATCTTACAAATCCCTGACTCAAATTAATTTCTTTTGGAGCTAAAGTAAAACTTGTTGTCTGCTGATCTCATACCTACCAGCGAAAAACTTTCTATCTTGTGTGACTATAGAGTGTAAGTCCTCAGACAAGGAAATCACTTATTATATTTAAAGACATTTAAACTGTCCAGTAAAACATTTTTTAGAACCTTCCTTCCTCTTTAAATAACAGTACTTCTCTATTTCTGTTGCAGTAATGCTAAAGCCAGTAAATTGCCCCAAATTCTGCAATAGCTTGTTTTCCTACACTCCTTATTTCTTGGAGTCAGCAGATAGTTATGAATTTTTTTTCTTTCCATTATTAAAAATAGTCTAGTCCCAACAGCTGCAAGACACATCCACTGCTGTGAAGTCTGTGTGCCTTAAGTCATCAGAGGTCAGAAAATACACCCCTCATTCACATACTTGTATGAGGAACATTTATGGTTTCTAAGGTAGCCTCAAGCACTGGAGGGAGGCAGGCCTGACTCCTGTATTTTCTGCACCTCAGCAATGGCCAGGCTGTGCCCAGCTCACTGCTTCCATCTGCATTTTGTGAATGCTACTGTTTTTCCCCATATTAGTGATTGTCCTCCCCCTTCTGCTTGGGGATTTCTGAACATCGCTTCACTCCCACTTGAACATCATCTCCCTCCACTTCCCCATCACTTTTCCAACAGTGGTTATGGGAGGGCAGGAGAACCTTCCCTCTCTGACTCCCAGCTTTGGCCAGGGGGTCTCTCTCTCTCCAGGGTGAGGTTGGAGTGGGGAGAGGGGGTTAGGAAAACTCTCCATGACCAACTCTCCATAGTTAGCTCTCCACAGGACAATCCTCTGTGGGGACAAATCTAACTCGAAGCCTAACCCTACCTATAATAACTCTCTGTGGATAGTTGTCCCTACAGAGAGCTGTCCCCATGGACAGCTGGCCATGGAGATTTGTCCACAAACAGTTGTCCCCATGGAGAATTGTGCTGCGGAGAGCTGATCATGGAGAGCTGTCTCTTCCCAGATCTGGAAGGCGCTTGCGTCCAGGGGAGAGTACAGTTAAAGAACGGGATTTTATGGATAAATCGGAAGGAAATTTTCCCCAGAGATGTTCTCCATCCCCTGGAGTGGCGGTGGATCCCCAGCCCCGTGGTCGGCAGGTGGCAGCGCATCCTCTGCCATCGGGAAGCGCTCCCGACAGGGAGGCGATGGGGAGACGCTGGAACGAGGAGCAGCGGCGGGGGGAATGGCTCCGGCTGGGTTTCTCCCACGTGTGAGCAGGGAGGGGAAGCACGGGGAATACGGGCCTGGCCAAGCGGAGGAGCGTTTAATGCGATGCCTGAAACCGGCCAAGAGAGATAAGGGACGTCTGATAGCATTCACGGAGAAAGAGCCCCACTCAGCACCCACCCTTCTTTTCATTAGGTCCATTTGCATGCAGTGTCGGCTAAAGAACAGATCTGGAGATAGGGATCTCTTTGCTGAGTTATTCTGGGCATACTGGATTTTTCTGTGGTAGGATCCCACTTGGTGCAAGCCTGAAGGATGTGGCAAGCTGGGGTCCTTCAAGGCTGTTTGCCTTAGGAGCTCACTGGGATGGCCCCCACAAAGTCTGCATCATTTTAGGACAGGTTTCTTAATTTCTTTCTTCTCCTATCCTTTTTCTCTACATGAAAGTGGCCATGGTGTCAGAGTCAGAGTATTTCTATGCCAAGTAATTGCTGCTTTATGGGATGTACAAAAAGTCCTGTAATGTGCAGCTATAGAAAAATTTGATTAACTCATAAGACTTACAATTTTTTTAAAAAAGGTAGGGTTTTTTTTTTCCTTCTCCTATTCTAACAATGTATGTCTTCATATAGATCTAGTTTATCCATAGCTAAGCCCTTTTGGAAACCTGATATATGTTTGACCGCAGTGAAATCATGAGGCAGCAAGTGATTTAAGAGATAATGTGTTTTAATAACTCCTTTCTTTTGTTCTTTTTTTAAAATCATCTTTAAATAGTTAAGTTCTACATTTCATTGAGTTACACAGTTCCAGTGTTTCCCATTGCCCTTTTTCTACCTTTGTTATATTTTTCATTTTTAATTTCCTGTCTTTCAGCTCCCACTGCCTCTGCATCACTTCTTGTGAAAGATCGACCAGAGCTGAACAAATTATTCTTGTCAGGATAGACTTAAACAATGTTTTCAAAGACCTTTTCATTGCCTTTAAGTGAGCCATGTCAATTTGTGGTATACGAGGTTTCAACCTGTGAATATCATGGCATTTTCATCGGTCTTGAGGCAAAATCCTAAACCCCTCAAGGTCAAAGGACACTCTGTAACTAACAGAGAGAAGGCTGTGTCAGACTTAACGGGTGCAATTGAGCTTAGAGCTGAGTCATAGAATCATAGAATGAATTGTGGGACAAAGCCCTGCCATGTCCATGCTGCAGAGTAAGAGTTGAATTTAAGAAGTATCCTAAGCACAATGAGCGTGTTATGATACTGCAGCCACTATCGTACTGTGAGGTGAGCGTAGCCAGAGCTGTAGCAAGGGCAGGTTGACAGGTATCAAGTGAAGCAAATATGTGATTTCATCCCTCTTTGCCACATACAGTGGAAGTTCAAATCCTGCTGTTGTGCTCTGTGCAGGGCATTGACACCTGCCTTAAAAATGCTGGCAGGACTTGCAGACACACGGTGACTACTGCAGATGGTGGCTTGAAGGCTCAGCTCTGCATAGAGCGAAGGGGCAGTGTCAATCAGCACTGGAAAGTTGGCACAGAAGACTTTTTTTGAGCTGAGGGGATCCAGCTTAGCAGTGCACTTGGTTTGGACAAGTGCAGGTGTCTAGAGTTTGCACTGCGCCTCTAAGAGTTCTGCTGGACATAAGAATAGTCTGGCATGTTTTTAAGGGGAGAAAATGACCAAGGCAAAGCTGTTCCTTAGACTGAAGGATGTGAGAGGAGACACTTTTATAACTATCAGAGTAATCCTAAACAAATACTCAAACTTTAATGGGGAGTCATTTTAGCATATTTCCTGTAATTTGTAATATTTATTTTGATATACATTCAGAAAGTTTATGTAATATTTTTCACGCATGAGCTACTTTTGGCAAAATATAGAGATCTTCATATGCCTGCAAATTTGCTGTTATGATTGGCCAGGCTTTAATAAATGATTTGTAATAGCAAATATTGGCCATGGGTTTGGAACACGGATCTGCCAGGACCACATTATCCAGCGCTCCAGCATGGAAATATCTGCTTATTGCAGATGACCTGACCTCAGCTGGCCTTTGTATGACCACTGCAGAAACCAATTTGACCCATGGCCCTGCTTTCTATCCAGAAAGTTTTTCCAGATTATACAAGATTGCGGCATTAGAGGGCAGATTCCTCATTTATACCTTGCCTTGTATCCCATGTCTATCATTTTCCCTTGATTATGTGAGAGCATTGTATTCTGGTTTGGACTGTTCTTTGCAAAATGTGCAAAACATTGGCAGACAGAGCCAGAAATTGATCTCACGGTCAGTCATGTAATATCAGGGAAACTCCCTTTCATCAGATAAGTAATTCTGAATTATGGTCTACATCTAAATCCAGTTTATTATGTCCACTATCAAGAGTGATGAATTTCTGTAATTAATTGAAAAAGAAGGAAGACTGGAATTGGATAAGAAATATTTAGAAATGGGTGCCTCCTTGTGCACCCATGAAAAAGCAGTTCTCTGTGTGAACTACCTGCGAGCGAAAATTGTTTTGCATAAAGTGCATGCTTTCACAAACATCAAACCTTTCAAGTAAAAATGAAACAGAATGGTCTTATTGAAACATGACAGAAAGCATTACAGTGCTTGACATCCTCGGTCTGCTGGGTGCCCTTCCCTCATGGATCCCACGTGCCCCCTCAGTTGTTCTGCCTGGGAGGAATCACAGAACGATTGGGGTTGGAAGGGACCTCTGAAAATCCTCAAATTTAATCTCCCTGCTAAAGCAGGTTCGGCTGCAACAGGTTGCACAGGGAAGTGTCCAGGCAGGTTTGGAATATCTCCAGAGAAGACGACTCTACAATCTCTCTGGACAGCTTGTTCCAGTGCTCACAGTAAAGAAGTTTTCTTCATGTTCAGGTGGAACTGCCTGTGTTTCATTTTGTGCCCTTTGCCCCTTGTCCTGTCACTGGGCACCATTGAAAGGAATCTGCCCTCATCACCTTGACATGCATCCTTTAGACACACCCTCCTCTCTACCCGGGCTGTGGGGCTCCCAGGGTTTGGTACATCACTGCCTACTCTCTATCTGAGTGATGCTCTGCTGGCCACTTTCTGTTTCAGTGCTGGTTATCCAGTCCTCATCCAGCAGCAAGCACCACTTGAGTCACTCGTGTTCTTCATACACCAGAGTCTCCAGACTGATTTTCTTGGACTTGACAGGACCAGTGCAAAGCCCGTGTGAGAAGTAGGGCACATTCAGCTGCAGAGCCCACGGGAAGGCTCCTGCTGGTGATCACACACCTCTGTGAAGGCTCCAGCCATGGCAAGGCTTTCTCCTACAGGACACAGCCACGCTCCGGGCAGTTATTGTACATTATTTTCTAGCACCATCTAGTGGGCAGACAGGCCCTTCTGCACGTCACCTTGGGAAAATATTTGCCCCTTAGTGCAGGTTTAAGCAGTTATAAAATCTTGCACTTGACCTCTACTCTTTTTTCCAGTCATGCCTTACGAGCATTTTCTCACAAAACAATGCACTGATATACAAACAAGCAATTTTCCCTGCCCCTACAGGCACAAAGCTGCTGAAAATCACCAGGAGATCTCAGTTTATCATCAGCCCTTCATGGGAACTTGACTAGACAGGCTCTGAAGGAAACTGAAGATTTCATAAGAAAAAAATAGGTCTGACAGCTGCTACTGATCTAATTTTGCTGCCTGAAATACAAGGGAAAAAACAGCTGTAAGCAGATCTGAAAGAAAAACCAGTAATTTTCTATTATTTATAGCGTGGCTGTCACACAGAGAAAATGTGCCAGGATTTTCTTGGCAGTTATTTCTCTCGTTGTTTTAAAACATGCAAATAGTAAACAGAGAGCAGATAAGGTTCAGCCACAGCTGATGGGAATGTATGAAACAAAGCAGTGAACAGCATGGCTTCCTAGAGCCCCTGAGCACTCCTGTAACTGGGTTTATATGTTGTGTCCGAGTCAAGCAACCTTTATGCTAAGTTTTAACACAGTTTTTGCTGTCAGTATATATAGGAAAACCAGGCCAACAGGTACCTTTCAGCAAAA
Organism: Clamator glandarius; assembly: GCA_033459285.1. Lineage (NCBI taxonomy): Eukaryota > Metazoa > Chordata > Aves > Cuculiformes > Cuculidae > Clamator > Clamator glandarius. The sequence continues at coordinate 3,460,992 of JAUNZM010000559.1, forward strand.
AGCTCGGACCTGATCCTGCTCTGACTGCTTCAAACATGTATAGAGAAAAAACCTATTTGTTTCCACATCCAAGGGGGTGATGGAGATTTAGAGACTGTTGGAAAAACAAATCTGTGAGAGAACTGTGTCCTTACTTGATTAGCAGTAATCCTTGTAGCACAGAGCTCTAACCAAAGTGCTCCAATGACAAATGTTGGATGTCCTGTGGCTTTATTCACCCTAGAAGTCTTGTACCTTATTCAATTAGACTTGGAGCAGAATTTGGCCTCTGGATTTCAAAGAGGTTTGGGGGAAGCCTGGCTTTTGTGTTTGTGCAGAGGTTTTTTTCCTAAAGAAACACTTGCATTTCTGTTATAGCTGCATATTATCATTACGCAGCAATGCCTTTTTTTATGTGCATTCTTACAGACCTCCTGGCATGCAACTTCAGCATTGATTTCTGGGGAGTTATTTCCAGTTATCTCCAACTATGAGGAGAACTCACCCTTTGTATATAAACATATACAGTAAATTGCTTCTGCAAGAACCAGATGAAGGATGATAGCGAATATGATCAGAAAAGGACATTTGGCTGAATTTGGCATTGTGCCCATCTACCACCACTATAAAGATGCTGCTCCAAATGTAAAGACATCTGTACGTAAAGTGAAGTCAACTCCATGCTTTCTTATCTGTGTTCCAAGGAGGAAGGTAGTTAGAGACATTTCCAGAGGGATGGAAATGGTGAGAGTTCCTGTGCAAGTGTCTCCTGCTTTGGGGAAGCCTTCTGGGGGCCATTGGAACCAGCATAGCAAGAACTTTCCCTTGCCATGATGTTGGCTTCTTTGGGTTTGTCCAAACCTCTTACTGGAAATCTCAGACACCCATTTCTATGCCTCATTTCAAGTTTCATTAGGCACAGAAGATCTTCAGGTTTCAGCTGAGTGAATATTTTGTGAGCAGAACAGCACCCACTTTGCACAGTGCTGGTGTAGACATCACCCTCAAATAATTAGTGCATGTGGCCAGTTAATCATCTTGATGGCTCCAGGTGAAAAAGTGCCAAGGCATTTCTGTAGTAGTGAGGCCATTATATTTCCACGACATTTGCACTGGATGTTTAAATATATCTGCATCCCAGTCATAGTTTCTGCCACCAGTTCTTACAAGTGTTATACAAGTTTTGGATGGAGCTATACAGAGAATATTTTTAGTTAATATATAAACTTATAGCAGTTTTAGAGCAATGGAATCAATTTTAGTCAAGTTTGATAAATCATTTTAACAAAAAGTGGGGAGAAGTCCTGAAAAGCATTTTGACATTTTGTTTAAAAATTATATTTTCATTTTTGAAATCAGGCTATATACATAAATTAAAAAAAATGAAATCAGCCCCAAATACTTCTTTCCACTTGGCAGCTGAAAAAAAATTATCTATTTTTTCCCCAGTTCTACTGGAGAGTTTGACAGGGCTTGGTGACATATTAAGCATATCTTAATGGGAAAAGAAATACTTTTCAATTATTTGTGGTTGACCCTATAATGACTTTCCACTCAGGACTCTCACAAAGGGCTTTACAAGCAAGGATCTTGTAGTACGTGTAGTGACTCTGAAGAAATTATGTTATGCAGGTGACTGCCCCTTCCAGATTACTTTCAAGGGCTGATAAATCATTGGAACAAGAGGAGAACATCTGTAAGACAAAATACAGGATTCCTTGTGGGTAACATTGCTGACAATCCCTTGGCCAGGAAACTCAGTGGCAGTGCTTGTAAAATTGCTCTCTGTTTCAACTCTCATCTTGGGCTCCAGGTCACCCCAATATCATCATTATGCTAAGGAACATTGTGGAGAAGTTTGTCAGCTCTTGCCTTGTTTTCACATTAAGGTGCCTTTCTGATACATAGCCATCAAGTTTTCAGTATGAGTACTGATCATGCTTGTGTCATGTTTGTAATATACGGGGCAGAAGAAATAAGAATATAAAACGTAGTTGAAATAGGAGTGTTGCACTATGGCACCCATGGACAGTCATTTCCTGTATTCCAATGACCGTTACGAATTATCATCTGATAGAATGATACACTGCTGTCAGTGCTCTGGCTTGTTTATGCTTGCACAAGAGCATGAGGTATATAAATACCCTCCTCTCTCCTCTCCCCCTCCCAAGTATATGCATGCATTGTGTGTGTATATATACATATATATTTAGTGTATGATAATTATTTAATTGTGAATAAATACTCTGATCAGTTAAGTCCATCTTCTGGATATGTTCTGACATCTGTTTGCTTGTTCATTATTCATAAGCATTTGCTGAATAACATAGACAGACTGTTTTCAGACTATGAGTTTTCTGGGAATCATTCACTTCAGCTATTCACTATTCATCTTTTGTGGTAGAAGACTAGCTACTTAAACCACACAGTGGTTTTCCTCTAATTCCTAACTGGGTATTTATAAACAGTAAAATAAAGACAGACAGATTGTGAATGCTTTTCTTTGATTGTGAAGATCCTTGTTTGCCTGCCCATGTGGGCATACATCCCAGGAGCAGACTTGTCCGGAACTGTGTACATCCGTACAAATACAGAAATTTGGGCTTTGGGGAAAGGTCTATGAACATAAAGGAGCACAGCGTGCAGGAGCCACGTTTCAGGGCATAGAACCTACCATGTATTTGTTTTGGGTGGGATCTTGTAGTTCTCATGTTTGCTTTACAGTGCAAAATAGCACTGCTTGTTCACATTTTCAAGGCTTTGGTCTACCTGCTACCTTTTTTCAGATGTATAGCCCCCTTAGTCACAGGGCTGTAGTTTTGTGTGGCTTCTTCCTACCACCTACATCCCTGGGCAGGGCTGTGATGCCAACATTAAAAGTCTTCAAAAAAAGAGAGGCAGAGAGATTTTCATTACTGAAGTATATCTGAAAAAGGTAACAGTCCTGTTCCTCACTGAGCTGAAAGGGGCAGGAGGCTGTATTTTGTGAGACAGGTAATATCCATGTCCTCTGTGTCTGGCTAGCTGCTTTGTCTTTACCAGGGGCTGGGAAGTAGGGAGAAAATGGAACCAGGGTGGGAGTTTCACCATTCAATGAGATCTGGAGATGTGGTGTTGTCACCTAGGGACAATCCTATAAAGAACGGTGTTCATGTAATTGTTCATGGAGCAGAAACTGCCTAGAATAACACTGCTTTTGCAACACTGTTGTGATCTGATTCTGGAGACTATTTAGGTCTCAATGCTTGTTGCTTTTGAGTGGAATCCATCTTTCCTGCTGTTGGATTCCCTTTGTACTTAGGAAGGCATCTCAGAAGGATTACAGATCACCTCTGACAGTACCCATTTCCCTCTGTGGCTGTAAGAGACTATTACCAAACTGCTTTGGCTCAACATAAGCTGTCAACCACAACGATATCTCGTAAGAGCTGTCAACCACGGAGACAAACTATCCCCAACGGAAAAACCATGATATCCACCCAAGCTGAACACCAGGACATGCACACATGGAGGCCTGGAAATAGGTGGACTGTTCGACATTCACCGGAAGATCAAGCTGAACACCTGGGCATGACAATGCCTTCCTGGAAATGGGTGAACTGTTTGGGGAAATCATGGACTGGGGTGATAAATGGGGGAGCCTCTTGCTTCTTCATTGCTCAGTGGGCTTGGGGTGCTCGGCTGCTTCATTGTTCGGTGGACTTGACCTTGTGTGTGTTGCTGCGTGTGCCCTCCCCCGGTCTTCCTGGAGCTTGGAGTATCATCATCACCCTGTGGCTGTGTCTTCATCATCACCTGCACTGAGACCGATCTGACAGGACATCACTGGATTCGTGGTGGTAATTAGCTGCATCCCTACCATCTTCTTGCTTAGGGATTCTAACTTTTCCTTTCTTTTCCTCTCTGTCCTATCGCTGTTATCAGTTGTTAAAGAAAATAAAGCTCACAAGATTGTACGGCATCTGACCCCATTTGAGTCTTAATCTCGGCCTCTTGGTATCGTTTAAGAACCCTCCCCAATATCAGATCGGGACAGCGACCCACATGGATCAAGGCTTATATGCAGACATTGACATATGCCTGTACTTGTTGTTGTTGTTGTAACTCTTGCAAAATGCAGAAGTCCATAATGATCTATTGGTGACTCTTGGAGGAGACAGTCATTCACTTTTCTTCTTCACAGAAGTGTATGAGTGCCTTTGAGAGCTTCTGCAGGCTGGCTGCTAGAAGCCTGTCTAGTTTCACATAATAATGAAGTGTTTTCACAATCAGCTGGGCGTGATTCATGGACCTAAGGAGAGATGAAGTGAATTACTGCCATGAACTGAGGTGATTTAGCTTTTATCAGCTTTTTCCAAGTAGAGACTCTTCTGGGAAGCTTTGAGGTACTGTTACCACAAGTTCTATGCTGTCCAGTCTACACTGGAAGCCACTGGACTGTGTGAAAAATCTGTGTGTTTGGAGAATTTTAGAGTAAAAGTATCCTGAAGTATGGATTTTAGGATAACACAGCAACTGGATGGGGATTTTATGGGTTATATTTGTATGTGTGCTTAGATTCTGATTATGTGCTAGTTCTAGCGGCCGTATCTTTTTCATTTTGGCCTTAGACAACAGAGATATCCTGGGGCAGAGGATGATGGACTTTTTTTGCTGCCAGTTAAGATACTAATTTTCTGTAATTTGTTTTGACTTGGTTCTATCTATATATCTGTTTCAAAGAAGCCAATGCCATCATATATAAGCAGATGAAGAAAGAAGAGTTGCCATGGTGATGTGCTCAGCAAGTAGTATTTCATCTAATCAGTTTTTATTTTGAGCATTTCTACATCTGTAATTTAATAATAAAATAGTGAGTTGGACTGTGGATCCTGTTGAGTAAGTATTTTTACTGGCAAAGAGGGAAACCAACCCTGACCTTGGAGAATGCAGTAATTTAAACCCAATTCAGACAGCACCTTGCTCCTCCCGTAACTGAAAATAAGTCAACAGTGATTCTTCCTCCCTTATCTGCAATGTTTTTCACTAGCAGAAATCTATGCGTTTTGTAAAGGTGGTCATTCAAAGACAGTGATATGAAGACAGAGAGGCAAACTACTCATAAAGCACTCATTGTCCTTCCTTGTGCAGTGCCCTGTGCTACATTACATAGGAGACAGAGAGGACTTTTGTGTTTTGGGGCAAACCATCACCTGATTGCTGTGGTGAGTCAGAGCCACGGTTCTGAGCTTAGAGCGGAACAAGGAGAGGGAGCTGTGCTTGCAATTCCTTCCTCAAAACAGCATCACTGGGGGCAGTAGAGGAGAAGAGGAAGGGCTGCTGTGATGACATGGAAAGAGAGAATTTGTAGTATAGTTGATTTTGGGAAATGTAAGAGAGAGTACAGAAATCATCAGGGAACACCCCTAAATTGTGGGAAGAAAGACAAACCTTTACTTTCCAGGCCAAGAACTAAATGTAACACCTTTGATAAAGGGTCTCAAAGTGTGGGGATGAAGCAGCACTGGAGGTGTCAGGCAAGCTATCCTTCCTCTTTATCGGTTGTGACTCCTGAGTTGTTCTGCTGCCAAGTAGAGAAGGGTAGATCGCTCCTCTGAAATGTGGTATTTGTACATACAAAAATCGTTCTCTGCCTCTACTAAGTAAAGAAAATCTGGGACACTAAAAATCCCCAAGCATTTCTTTAGCCTACCTAGGATGAGTGTCAGAAGCTTAGAATAAGGCACGGTTGCCCAAGGGCAGGGAGAGGTGAGGATGGGGTAGACTGCATCTCCTCTGCAGACTTTCATTAAGGTGGGTCCAAAACCACTGTAACATCACATCCAGAGCCTTCAGATGAAAACATCTATTCCTATGCAGATGCATTGGTGACAATTGAGACTGAGCTGGCCAGTGAGTGTGCCAGAAAGCTGTATTGGATTTAACTTACTAGTGTGATGATGTACAAGTTTCCATTTTGTTCATGCAATGTCTGTAAACCCATGGACCTGTTAAAGAAGTAAAATAAAAATAAATAAAACAAGGCCTCATTTTATGTCCATATAAGATTATTTCAACAGTCAGTTTTCAACCACAGGCAACAAAGTACCTTATGTTTTTTAAGGCACATTTTCTGTTATATATATAGAATTTTTATTTTCAAATGTGAAAGGTCATTTTGAGGTCCCACAATACCACCATATTATGTAGACCCAACAGAATTTCTAGAAATGTTTAATTTGTGTACTGAGTTGAAAGATCCTCCTAAACAAAGTGTGCATCATTTAATCTATTCATAGAACCCCTTGCTTCTCCTCAATATACTCACACTTCTCTCAGCTAAGAAAGCCTTACTTTCTTTTATCATCAGTTTTTAGTATTTTATTGTAAGCATTATGAGATAGTGAAACTTGTTCAAATCAAAGAAGAATGTCTGAGATCTTCTGTCTTCCCTCTCTAATTTCATTTTTTGCATTTATCTGAAAAGGCTTTCTTGAGGACTTGAGAAAGCTCAAAATAAAGAGTGTGGTCCAACAACACCTTCAGTAGTACCTGAACTGCCTCCTTGGGAAGTTAGCCTTGCTTTAGTGTATCTGAGGGCAGAATCAGGCCCCGTGGATTGTTCTCGGCTATGAGCTCGACTCTGCTGTGGTCAGGCCATAAAAACAGGTAAGGAAAGATTCTAGACCTGGGCTCTCACTTATACTGAGTGTACTTCAAGAATTTGATTTGGCCATGGAAATGTTGCCAGCACAGCAGTGTTCCCTCTCACTAAAGGAGGGAATATCACTGTAGCCCATAACCTCTATAAGGGAGAAATTAACTTTTAAACTGAACACTGCATTTGATAGGAAATTAGTTTAGTTGGGTCTGCAGGCTGAGGAACACATATGCTTTGATACAAATACTCTTTTGTTTCAACGTATGTACAGAGTAACAATGGTTAAGCACAGGCCAGGTATTCATTACTGTGAAGTGGCTTCCAGGAAAAATACATTCTTCTTGGGTTCTCATTCCTTCTCAGGATGCTTTCTAGTGTCATATAATTGTGTTGATTACCAAAACAATTACTGAAAGGAACCATGGAGGTTATTTTCTCCAGGTGGAGAATATGAGAGAGGACCTTTTAAGCTGATTTGCATAGCTCATAAACAGGTTCATCCATGCAAAACTGCATTTTAACCTGCAACCATGCTGGTCTGCATGAACCTCCCAAATTGTGCTTACAATTAACAATTGTAAACACACCTGTCACAAAACTTCCATGGTTTTGCTGTGCAGGACTGCAGGAGTGGGGGATCCTGGTGGGGCTTACATCCAGAAGTCAAGCAAAGCTTTGTTTTATTCTTCCTGGCTTTTGTGGTTTTTTCTTGCTTTGGTTTATATTATGAAAAATAATATAAAAAGTTAGGATTTGGTTATACCTCCAGGTAAGCTTTAATCCTAATAGAAGTATAAATAAAATGTTAAAGTTTAAATCTGGATCTCTTTTGTTGATCATATATTCTTGTTTAGTAATTTTGCAGAATATACTCCAATGCTTTGATGTTGTCAAATAAACATGCTTCTCCTGACAAATCTATTTGAGAAAACTGAAGTAACATTTTCTGATGGTTGCTTTGTAATATTAGACCGCTGCAACGAAAGGTGAAGTCCTGCTCTCAGCACTCACATAACTTGGTGAAACTGCAAGTACAATTTCTGCAGTTAAAAAAGCTGAAGTACAATGCTATTATGACATTCTCAGTTGTTCAATATGTTTTCTTTCTAACTGAAACATGGCTCATCTGCTAATTGAACCAAGACTTAGCTGAATATTTTCTGGAGTATTTTTAAGTTCAGGTTGCTTTTCTTTTCTTGGAAGATTTCATGAGCCTTAAGAAGTTCCAAATTCTCATCAGCCCTTTCATTGCAAACCATGTCCAACTTTGAATTTACATATGTACAAAAGAGGGGTTTTTCAGTTTCTGACTGAAGCATTTTCAATTACAGACATGGCTTGATTAGATGAAATTTTGCCTTTTGCCTGAGGAATATAATGTGGATATCTGAGCAAGACAGTGCATGTCATCCTGCTTTTCTCAGCTTTTTTTTTCCTTTTTCTTCATCATTGCTAAAGAAGACTCATGACAAAGAGAAAAGATGTTTGATGTTTCAACGTGACGTTTTTAATCAAGCATGATGCATGCTTCATTTGTTTATAATGCATGCTCTATTTATTTATACTAAGGAATCTTTATTGCCATTTTAGCAGCTTCAGTGTAAGTCTGATGCATTTAAAGGCAACCATTTTCAGTTGAAGTACAGGATTTGTGGTCCGTGTTCTGGCAGAAATCACTGCACTCCAAGAGTCACTGCTGCATGCCAGCTGCACAGTCTAGTCCAATGAATGGGTTTCTTTAAATTTCATTATAATTTCCCATCTAGAACCAGTCTCGATTTGTTTGGTTTACTTGCAGTCTTTACAGAAATAAGGTGCTTTACCTAACTGCGTGAGAGGTTTTTCTTCCCTGCTGCAAGCTGCAGTTTGTTGGCAGAGTGATTTTAAACTCCTGGCTTCAGCAGATGTAGTCAGCTCAGTGCCCTCATGTTGATGATGTCACCTCCTTGGACACCTTTTCCAAACACTGAATTTTCAGTTCTCTCTCTCTCATTTTGCTTCTTTGCTCTCCTTGACTCCTGTGGTCATTAGCTTTACTATTGTCATCATATTTGCTCCATTTTCTATAGGGTTCTTCCAAGCATGCCAACAACTTAAAGAATCATTGATTTTAAGAAATAGTTAAGCCTTTCCTTTCACTCCTTCAATACTGCAGTCCAGGAGCAACTTGCCTTGCAAAAATCTAGGGCATGTTCATTATGGAAAAATATTGTATTGTGCAATATGTTACAATGAAATTACACTTTCTTTCACCTCTAGTCTGATATCATCCTGAATGCCAGTTGCTGAAGTGGCGACTTTGACTCTTGTGCTTTCTGCTTTAGAGTAATTTTGACCTCTGCCTTCCCAGAATTGAAACAAGAATTCTGCAGCATGTTGAACCCTACGGTATTTTAAAAATCTTCTGCTTTCAGAGATGAAATCTGGGAAAGCATCCCATAAGACAGTGTTGTGGTTCAAGCTCCATTAGAGTCAGTTTTGTGACTCTGACTCAGTTGCTCTAAGTAACTATATTTTCTGAAAGCCAACTGTGCTTTTTTTCAGATAGTTTCTCTCTAGAAGTGATAACAGAGGACATCGGTATGCAGAAAGGCTGATGCTTAAACTTATTCCTGTGGCAACTAAGGCCATCCTTGAGCTGGCAGAAAATGGCCTAATGCACAACGAGGAGCAGACAGTGCAGAGACCCTAAACAGAGTGTTCCATCCCTTATATGTTATATTTGGTGTAAAACTGAGAGATCACAAGGGGCTTGCCATCTTCTGCAATGGCCAACAACCAGTGAGGACCTCATCTGTCTTGTTGCTCCTGATTCCAGATCCATACTTTCCTAAATCCACTTCCTGAGCTCAGCTCCGTCCTAACTATGGACCAATTCTCTTACGTCTGTTCTACAGTATTTGTAGTGACATATAGTCATTGAGGGGTAGGGTGGAGGCATGATTTCATATGTTTGCACATATTTTATTACTTTCTTCTTCTATTATTTTTTTTTTTTCATTAAAACTGTAGCTTTAGTTTCCAACCTGGAAGTCCTTTCCTCTCATTTTCCTTTTCTCTTTCCTTGGAGGCAGGAGGAAGGGGACTGGGAGCTCAACAACATGGTTTTAGCTGCCAAAATTAGTCGGGTTGGTGCTAAACAATAACAGGTACCATCATCAAGTATTGCAATAGTTAACATTTTTTTTGAACATGAGTGCAGAATGGCCTGTTCTATTAAAGTTCTGCACTGGAGCTTCTACAATACTGTGCATTTGTTATCGTAGTTTATAATCCTTATCCTGCATTTCCTTAATGTATAAAAAAAGAAAACACAGCATACAATGGGGTGGCAATGTCTTTGGCCGTACCTCACAGTTTGACTGATGCTCTTTCTGCTTCTTCTAGCTAATAAAGAGGTTCCAATTTTACATTGCTCTTTGAAAAACCCTTGTGTGAGATTTTCCTGATTTTCTCCACCACCAAGATCCTGTTGCCTAAATGTACTGCAGAAGAATTGTAACTTCAGAAAGGACCCAAACCAGTCATATAGTCCTGATGAGTGTTACCAGAAATGAATTACCTGTGGGGATGATTTTGTAAGATGTGACAGCAAATCTGAGGAACAGATTAGGGAGTGAAGACTGTGGGTCTTTACATGCTTGTGTGAGCTGTTTGAGGTGCGGGAAGAAGACCCATTCTCTGCTGCACTGTCCCTGCATGGCTGAAGATGAGGTGGAAAGGATGCTAAGCTACCATGACTTTCCATGCATTCGTATAAAAGAAAATATCTCTTCTATCCTTTTATTTAATTTTTTATCCTACTCAGCGGTGAAGTGGAATGTTGCTAGAACAATAGTTAGTCTAATCCAGACAGTAATTTCTGATCCTTTCATTCAGGGATCTTGAAATACTTTAGGAATAGTCCTTTGCAAGGAAATGCACAAGGGTAAGGCATATGGTTTTATCTTCTTCATGTCATGATATGTCACCAGCCAGGTCTGGACACTCTCGTCTCAGCATGCGCTGTGTGAAGGGCTCAGACCTAGGTACAGTGCCGTGACAGAAGGATAGGGAAAGCATGATCTAGTGTGAAGATAAAGGACCGGATGCCACAAGCATGTGATAGCAAGTGTCTCTGGTAAAGGAGCCCAATGATGAATTTCTCACAGATCCTGACAATGTCCAAAAGAACATCAGGAACTTTGAGCATTCAAGAGTATTTTTCCCCCTGTTTCTACAACATACTCTATGCATTCTTATCTGTTCTGTGAATAGTGAGCAACACAGCTATGGACGCATTCAGGACCATGAACCTGTGGCTGACAGAGCTGCTCATCTACTGCTTCTCTCTCTCCAGAGATTCAGCTCAAGGACCTGGAGACAGAAGAAATTTGAAGGAAGTCAGCTTATCCTTGCAAGCAAAATGTTAGTCCATGAAACTTTGTTTTCCTCTTCTTGGCCAAGACTTAAAAAAAAATCAACATTTTTATTTATTGACTTAATCCCTAGCCAGCCTCTGGGGAACTCTGTCTGCAAAGTCACAGGGGCTGTCTGTGCTCAGATTGTTTGGCTGAATTTAAAGTACTAGGCTCTCAGAGAGAGACCTGGGCTAGTGCATGTTGTACTTGAGTCGCATGAGCCTTTCTTCCATGCATACTTCCCCTCCCTCCTCTGCTGCATAAAAACACCTCTTGTGCTTGTACGTATGGCTCAACAGCATCCAGCAACCAGCGCAAAGGAGCCTCAGGCAACATTTCCCTTCCTTCTCTTTGCTCATCCCTTCATTCAACAGGTGTATTTATTAGATGATGTAGTCACTATGCAGCATTTCACGATTTAGTCTAGGAAAGATTTTGTTAATTTCCTACTCCCTTCTGTCTTGCACAGCAGCTGTTTGTTTAACATGAATTCAGATGGCTGCATCTGCAGCTTGCTGGACAATGAAGTTAGTCTTTTAAAGTATCTGTTTGTAAAGTATGGTACTTCTGCTAGTGAATTTAAGACCATTTTCATGACACTAAAATAAGCCTTGCAGAGAAGATGCAGGACTGATGGATCAGCATGAGAAAAGGCACAACAGGGAGTACTGCTTGCACAGCTACCTAGATACAGAACTCTCACCCATAGTGTACATCTCAGTTCTTCCCTTGGATGAGGCAGGGATGGCTGTGTATGTGCTGTTAAAGCTTTCGTTCACATATCTTAGCTCCCTATACTCCTCTATTATGCCAAAATAGTCACCCTGTATTGTGAAAGTACCTTAATAGAGCCTGGTACTGGCTGGCTCCCATGGGCTATTTGTCAAGGTAGCTGCCAGCTACTAGACATGTTCCATGTGCCTTGTTGAGCTGATCACAGCCACACTGTGCGATTCTGGTGAGAAAGGCACTCAGTCTGCTGGAGGACTACTCAGTGACCAAGGCTGCCTTAATCTAAAAAAATAAAACAGGTGGCAGGATCAGGAATTCATATCACACTCATGAGATTGCCAGTTTCTCCATATGGCATGGATGAGCTAAGAGATTAGGTCATTCTCAGAACAACTCACCTACGTGAAAGCATTGAAACATGGGTTTGAACCATATTCAGTACAAACTGAACATCTGTCTGAACAGTATAATTCACCAGCCCCAAAGTTTCTGTGTTCCTCAGCCCAAACAACAAATGAATGTTATTGTGGGGAAAATATATGAGCAAATAATTAATTTTAGAGTCTGTGGGTGGCCCCGAGGTGAACTGGAGCACTGAGTTTTACATAGATGTACCCCCATGCAAAATCTGTCTTTGCTTCAAATCAGCAATGGTGAGCCTACACACACCTCTCCTGAGGCCTTTGTACAAGACTTTTATCCCTCTACCAACAGGGAAGCCAAACCCCCAGGGTGAAAGACAAATTGGAAGCTAAGAACTGAATGATTTGGCAGAAATTGTAGCTATTGCAAGATTTTCCAAGATGAGCCCACTGAGTGACTAGAGTGCTTGTTGATGGTTTAATGGCTTAAAAAAGGGGAATAGAGTTTAATCTAGACCATGTGTGGACAAGCTGCTGAGCATAGAGGTAGAGTATGGCAAACCCACCCTTTCCACACTTAGCGTGGTGGGAGATGGCATCTGTCTTCCTCCATTCCTTGTTCTTAAAATACCAAAGCACTGAGCCAAGCTTCCTCTTTTTGTGGCTGGACTCTCCTACACTTGCTAGGTTTTGTCCAAAGGGTGCCCAGGCACATACTTGGAAATCTGTCTGGGACTGTGGCATTTGGGGAGTGGGGTAGGAGAAGGCAAGCCCTGCATTGGTCCTGAACAATGCCAGGCATGCAGGCTGCTTCAGCTCTTGTAGATGGTGCTAAGGAATAGCATCTTGAGGCATTGCTGAAGTTGGTCATGCAAGAGACTGGACATTCGCCTCTTCATCTCCAGAGCCACAATATCGCTGTGTGCCTTCTACAAACCTACCGCAGAGGCTCCATCTGCTGCAGCTGCAGGGTCCAAAGTCCCACCTGCAGTCCTCTCCTGCATGAATTACATCTAATGCCTGGTCTGATAGAGCTGCTTGCTCAGTTTTGCTAGAATTCAAAGTCCTCTTCTGAATAAGAGCAGGTGCAAGGTGCTGGACAGAAAGCAGACCCCAGCAAGAGCAGAAGCCCAACTTTTAGGTATGGTTTGCAGGGAAAAACACAGCCTTGAGGAGTCACAATTCCTTTGTTCACACTGATAAGAAATAAGACATATATTCATTACAAGTAGTCTGCTCAGCCCTGACTGGTCAGCACTAACCTCAGTACTGCAGAGGCATAGTTTTGGATGAAGGGTTATTGTGGAAGCTGGAAGATCTCACAACTCATAAACCATCTTCAGCATCCTCCTTAGGACATGACATTCACTTTTAGATAACATTCTCTGGTTTGGCTTAGGTTTTTGTAAACCTCTGAAAAGAGAAGCAAATCCATTTCACTGACCTCGGGGTGCCAGCAGCTGGTTAAGGGGACTGAGATTGTCTCACCAATCCCATTCACCACCAGTATATGGGACAGACACTTGCAAACACCTTCTGATAGAGACATCTGTACAAGGTGAGTGGGTGATTGCTGGAGCCATCTGCTCATATTCTGTGTCATAGAATCACCAGAAAAGACCCACTGGATCATCGAGTCCAACCATTCCTATCAAATATTAAACCATGCCCCTCAGCGCCTCGTCCACCCATCCCTTAAACACCTCCAGGGATGATGACTCAACCACCTCCCTGGACAGCCTGTTCCAGTGCCCAATGACCCTTTCTACGAAAAATTTTTTCCTAATGTCCAGCCTGTGTCACAAGAGCCATGGAACCTACATGTGTGACTCTGCAGGGCTGGGTGGAATGTCCCCTCATCCTGCTTGCATGGCAGACCCTAACACCTCTCCATCCACAAACACATGCTGCAGCTGGACCAGGTTCTGTGCTTGGCAGATGTCAGCAGCCGCACTGCACAGACACATGTAGAAAATCCCAAACCCCCATCCCAGGGTCCAGGATAAACCCTGCAGTGGCGAGGAACAAAGTATTACATGCTTTGCAGCACATTCCTGAGGACACAGCAACATGGAGGATGGTGGGGACAAAGCCATGAAGGAAAACATTTTCAAGAATTTAAATTAAGAGAGTCAGCACCAGAAGGTGCCAAAAAAGCCTGACACCACAGAGCCCCACTCACTGCTGTGCAGGGTGCCTGGGGCTGCCATATCAGAGTGACTCCTGGGTACAGAGACCATGAGAATCGTGTCTTTTTCTGTCTGGACACATTTAACTTCTGACCTGTATCAGCTGTCAGATTAGAAGGGGTTTAGTCACATCAGTCTGAGCAGGATTTAAAGCCAGGCTCCAGGGGTCAAAGGGCAGAGCCTTAAAGGGATCATCTTAATTGACAGGGCCTCTTAATCCTTCTGCTCTTGTACATTAATCCAAATATCTCCAGTTCTTCTTCTTAACTTGTTTCCATAAGGTAAAGAGAATTATACTTAATATAACAAAGCTGAGTGTAGGAGGAAAGTGTGACCTTAGCCCTCCTGAAGAAGGGGTTTGAGTCTGTTGTGAATGCTGCTCTTTATCCCAGCCACTCCCCAGCTCTTCCCCTGCAGTTTGGGAGCTGGAAATGATCAGGCAGCTCCTCCTTGGCCAAGTCATGGCAGTGATACTGTGCAGGACAGGACTGTTGTTTGATGTTCCATTTGCAGTTTACATTTATAATGGCAGCACTCTGATAACCCAGGTACTTGAAACAGGCCCAAGTAGAGAGGAGCTTGGAGCACACCAAATCCATCACCTGAAGCATAATCAGTGGGGCTCCGCTGCTTGAAGCATCCCTCCCTACAGTAGCAGCCAGTGTGCAAAACCTGCAGGCTCTGCTGCCCGCCTCTGGGGTGATGTGAAGGGCTGAACAGAGCTAGGGGTTCCCTTTAAACTGGGGAAGCGCTGGGATTGCTTTCTTAATGCCTGATGCACTGAGGGTTTCAGGCTGTTTGAGTACCAGCCCAGTAATTTTCCAGGCTACCAACTAAATAGCAATTGGATTTCAAAATCACTTTTTTTTTTGTAATCAGAGTGTTGATGTGCAGAATAAATTCTTCCTGAAATGTCTTTTTTTTACAGCAAACTTCCTTGAAGGCTGATCCCCAGGGCAGAAGGTGTAACAGAGATTCCAAACACTAGATGCACTCTGTGGGCAGTGGGAAACCTAACTGGTAACCTGGCAAATTTAATTACAAGCTGTTAAACTAAGCTGTTAACAGCTAAGTTAAGTTGTTAAACTCTCAAGGGCATGAATTGTGCCTTCATGTACTCTGGTAGTGCAGCTATGCACTGTGACCAGGGGCTCTCATCTCTACTGAGAGAGAAACAGGAAGATAAAAAAGATCAGCCCTTGAATCATGGTGAGGAGGGACAAATCACAGAATCACAAAATAACCAGGTCGGAAGAGACCCACTGGATCATCAAGTCCAACCATTCCTATCAAACACTAAACCATGCCCCTTAACACCTTGTCCACCCATGCCTTAAACACCTCCAGGGAAGGTGACTCAACCACCTCCCTGACAGCCTGTTCCAGTGCCAAATGACCCTTTCTGTGAAAAATTTTTTCCTAATGTCCAGCCTAAATCTCCTCTGGTGGAGCTTGAGGCCATTTCGTCTTGTCCTGTCCCCTGTCACTTGGGAGAAGAGGCCAGCACCTTCCTCTCTACAACCTCCTTTCAGGTAGTTATAGAGAGCAATGAGGTCTCCTCTCAGCCTCCTCTTCTCCAGGCTAAACAATCCCAGCTCTCTCAGCCATTCCTCATAAGGCCTGTTCTCCAGCCCCTTCACCAGCTTCGTTGCTCAAATGCCACACTTGGTTATATAAGTGTCACAAGTCTGACACTAACAGGGTCTCAGGTGTTGGGGACAGTGCCTACAGTGCCAGCATTGGAGATCATGCTGGTCCTGGGTGGTTTTGGTGGTCATCACTTCTCACTGCCATGCAGAGCCAAGCTAATGGGAAGTAAAATATCCTTAACACAGCCCTCCTGCAGTCCATGTGCATTGTGCTTTGTAGCTATGCTGGCTTGTTCTGGTGGTGAGAAACTTACTCTGCAAACCAAGTTCCTTTCAAAATACATGTGAGGCATCTATTTTTTTGCTGGCATGGCAGTGAAAGCCACAGAAAATTGTGGAAAGAATGAAATTTCCAGGGACAAATTTACTTTGTCTTGTTCTTAGCCTGCTTAAAGTTCAACTCAGATGTTTCAGGAGCCAGTTTTATACTGAAGGGAAGCAGTCTAAGAAGCAGTTGCGGACAAAAGAATCTGAAGGCTTTTCAAATATAAGGAGAAAAAAAAAGCTTTTGAGTGGGCTGAAGGAAAACAAACAGAGATCCCAAGAGGAGGAGGAGAGAAGAAATACTCTAATGAAAAAAATAAGAGTGGATGATGAAAGCCTGGTCTCACAGAGTTCAATAGTATTTTGCTGCTAGTTTTGCTAGGCCAGAATTTTATCCATGGTTTCTAATCATGATGATGGGCTTTTACTTCCAAAATTGTCCCTACATCTCGTGATTTGTCACATCTCCTGTCTGGACTTGCAGTAGCAGAGAACTCCCATATAGTTAGGAAAACACTCTTTTAATGGAAGGAATCACTCTTGGGAAAAAAAAAACAAAACAACAAGAAAACCTTGATTCAAACAACAGGAGGAGGAGGAGAAAAGTTCATGACCCTAATTCAATTTTTGAACCCCACGAACACATAAGAATAATTTGAAATCTTTGCAAATACTCAATTTTCAGCAGATTCGCCCATCCCAAAGTTTGGTCATGCACTGATGCACATTGTAAAATGCCTGGCCAAAACCAGAGGCCTGGAAAAGGGGCTGTTTGGGCAGCAGAAGCAAGAGAAGGGAGAGTCAGTCCCTTTGAAGTGATCAGCTAGGTGAGGCATTGGATAAGCCAGGGCCATTTGTAATCAGATGTCTGGGAGGACTGTCAAAGAAATCTCCTGACACTTGCCTCCTTGCTGATGGTATCTCAGTGCAGATAAAATAAAAGCAGCAGTAAAAGGCAAGTCTGAGCCGTTATCAGACTGCACCTGGGTTGCAAAGGGTGCCGAGTGGAGACAGCACTCATCCATATCCGAGGGTATGAAATTTTTGGGGTGAGGAAACTGTCTTCTGCAAGATACAGAGTGATATGATCCCACAGCCCCAGGTAGAGTAGCCCGCACATCAATTCCTGACCATGTGTGGGGGTTTTGTGTTTATGGTAGAGAATTTGTATTTGCAGTAACTGTCAGCTCCCTGTGAATGTTGGGCTGAAAAGGGATTTTCTTCCCAGGATAAGGGGGAAATACCATTACTGCTTTTTGAGAAGGATTTACAGGCTTTCCCTACATCTCTCTCTGGCCCCCAGTGTTCATGGGAAGCAGTTTCACGAGCCACAGAACCAAACAAAGTCTCAGTTTTACCGTTTCTTTGCTTGTGCATTTCCTGGTTTGGAATCTGGTTGTGGTTATATAACAGCTTACTCTGAGGAGGTATTTCTAGGTATTTCTGTACCCCATGCACTTCTGCTTCCAAGAATGTGGTCTCTTGAAGCTTCTTCTGCTATCAAAATCTGATTGGAATTGGCCAGCAGGCTTGAACGGATAGTAAGATAAACAAACACATAAAGTGCTATCATATTTAGTCCATTTTTTCTTGGCAAGCTGACCCGGAAACTCCAGTAATCTACTCAGAGATCTGGTGCAATACCACATAACATTGACAAACTCATCTTAGTCCCTACTCTGAAGGCATGTCCATGGGTGCTGTACAAGCACTGAGAGCCTATCTGCACATGCAATAACCTCACCAGTGCCCAGAATCACCACAACAGATGCATGTTTTGAAATGACCGCTGGAAATTTTGACCATATCTCCCTGGATGTTGAGAGATGATAGCCCAGTGGGTCTCAAAACCAGGAGCCTTGGTATTACAACTTGGTAAATTCTGGGGTTTGAATGTTTTGATATAGTGGGATTTTTTTCTCTCAGCAGCAAAGAGGCTCTAATACTGCTGTTTCAGAAGCCCTCTACAGACAGGGCAAGGTCTCTTGATGCTGGAATTTAGGGTTGAGCCAGTGCTTTCAGGTACACCTCATAGGGATTTTTCTATTAGATCTTTGAGTTTAGTGATGCTTCATGCTGTTGCCCTACCAGCACAGATACTCTGTCACCAGATCCCTCTATGGGAACTTTGCTGAGGTTTTATTAAACCCTAATATTATTTGCTAAAAAAATCAACCATTGTCCAAATTCCAGCCACCATGCAGAGACCAAAGGGCTCCATAGGATTACAGGGGTGTGAAAAGAGACCTTGACTTCTTCACTGTATTTAACATAAATCAAATGTCACAGTGGGGTTGAAACTCCCTATATATTAACCATTTTCCCATACTTGTTAGTCCATAGTAACTATCTCCACGCACTTCTTCCCCTTTCTAATAGCAGTATAAATAGTCCAAAGGTCTCTTGTCAACACAACTTCTAGAATTCTAGCTCTTTCGGGGACAAACATACTTTATTTTGTTACTTGTATGGCATTCCTCAAAGAAGGGGACTTTGACCTTCTTAAATTCCTCCTGAAGATTAAATAGCAAAATCAGCAGTACACAAGGGAATTAATAGACAGCTTCAATACACACAGTAGGACCTTTGGAGGGGGTCAAGTTATTAACACATTGGGAAATGTAGATTGTATCTTCTGATGCAGGATGTATCTTGCATTCTAGATCAGATAATAATAATGGGGCCTAGAGAGCTGTATTTCTGAAGAGAGTTCTTCGGCTCTCAGTAAATCTTCCAATTCTACATATTTTGCTGAGAAGACAAACTTTTCTGACTTTAGAAGTCCTCACATAAAAACAAAAGCATAAGAAGCTTCTTTTTGAGAAGAAATTGTGCCTTTTGTATAACAGTAGGCCCATGTGGCTTTATTTCTCATTAGACAAGGAATCTTACCTGAGGGCTTAATCCTTATTCAAACTCCTACCACCTCAATCTAGACAACTCTGCAAATAATATTTGGTCAGTATTTACATTTTTAAGGAAATGAATGTCAGGCACTGAAAACTCTTTAAAGTTCCTTTTTGTGCACAAAGTTCATAGAAAATATTATATATTAAATAGTAATTGAAACCTCTTTTCAGCTTTCTTGTAGAGTATATTTGCACTGGAAGCATGATTAAAAACGTTCACTTAAGGTAGCTGTGTCAAGGGACAAGGGTGTGTGATAGAATCAACTGAAGATTTTAGACTGATTCACTATTTCTGTAAAACTCTGACACTTGAAAAAAATAAGGAAACATAAAAATTTAGTGATCTTTCCTTGTATTTTTAAATGCTGTTCATCAGTCTTGGATTTTACCTTTGAATTTTTCAGGAAGCGGATAACATCTTACAAAATGTCATCTTCCCCCACCCCTCCATTTACTTTACGTGGCTGGCCATTGTTAAACAACATAAGTTATTGAGAGAAAAGTATATGAAAATTGTGAAAAAAATGAATGAGTTGGAGTATGTTACTTGTTATGAAATATTTCTTTGGCATGAATTGCAATAAACAAACCAGCATCTATTCCAAAATAGCTGTAAACAAATCTTTACTACTTCCTGATTGCCAAATATCTCTCACTACTCAAACTGACATGGAAAAAAATATCAATGTTAGTGAGGGATGAATTTCAAGAAGACTGGGCTTAGTCTGGATAAGCATATCTGACATATGCAAGCCTCCTGGGAGCCTCTAAAAACAAGCTTTCTTGGGAGATTTCCTGCACTTCTGGTTGGGTTGGAAATATGACAGCTGGCTTCACCACAGCACTTGGGCACTCCAGGTTGTGTTCCTGGCCAGAATTCAGGGAAACAAAGGTGCCTGAAAAGGGAAGAAACTACGATACAATATTTGGAGCTTCTAGAGCAATTCCCATCCAATGTGCCCAGTATGCTCTTAATTGAACTGGGAGCTGCATGATGGCTGTATGGAAGACCTGCTCTTCTCTCTCCATACATAAATAAACTGAGGAATCACTGGTTGAAAAATGCTTTCCACCTCTTTGCACACAGGATGTACAAATATGCAGGTCAATCCCTACTGTTCTGTCCTTGGTACAAAGTACAGGAAAAGTACAAAGTTAAAAGCTGCGACAAATCCGTCGTACATCCCCATGCTGCTGCATAATTGAACATCTCTTCCACCTGCTGTCCTACTCCTGTGAATTAATTTGATTTATAAAATCCCAATAACAACTTAAAAAATGCAGTCCTGATGTATGGAAGTCAAGTTTGAAACCCAGATGAATGTTAGAGTTTTGAATCTTAACCTTAGTGGAGCTTCTAAGAAAGGCAAAATGGACTTTGGCTTTGTCCTAATGATAACATTAGGACATGTTATCATTTGTGCACTAGTCTTGTCTCATGCAAATGAAAAATCATAGTGAAAATGTGAAATCCCTTGCCAAAAGATGTTCTGGGTGCTAAAAGACTGTATGAGATCAAAAGGGCAAATTAAGAGAAGAAAGATAATGCAATGGCAACAAAAAAACCCCATACCATGCTCAGAAGTGCCCTCACTATGAATTACTGGATACCAGGGGAGTGTTCAGAGGCTGTGCCAGTGTTTGCTGGGTCTATGCTTGCTCTGTTACCTGGGCATCTGCACAGGTGCTGTGGGAGCATCAGGTGCACAGGGAGGAGATCTCATTGCAAGAGCTGGACTGCTGCCCTGAAACAGTGTAGAAGAAATGTTCCTTTGCTGCCCATTCTGCATAAGGATCAGATCTTCCCTCATCTTTTTGTTGGTTTTACTGATTTGAACAGAAAAAGCATTGGTTTTGGACAAAAATCTTCCTCTAATAAGACTTCTAATTATCTACCAGATGGCTTATTGCTCCTTAATGAGAATCTCCGGCTGGAGACATGCTCTTTCCAAAAGATACCCCAGGTGAAGCCCCAGGCTGATGCCTCCCTCGGCAGTAAGCCTCGCTAAGCAGTGTGCCAGCCATGGACTCTCAGATGGGCTGTCAGAAACATCTTCTGGAAATACCTTGTTTCTTGTTGGTAATCTTGAAGAACACTCCCCATCCCCTCATGTGACTGAAAATGGAGCCAGATTTGCTGCCTTTTGCTGGTTTCACAGACAATTCAGAGAGAAAAGATTATTTTTCCAAGGCAGACATTCATGGAAATACAGCTCGCTTGAACATACAAAAGGTGATGAAAGGCAATGGGGAAGAAGGTCTCCTGCTCTGGTCTTGCTGGGGTACTTTGTATTTCTTTGTGATTCTTCAGGATACTGACAGAGTGCTGCCCTTCCCACTGGCAGTCCTCTCTATTATAGTATCCATCTTTGGATTCATTTAGCCAAAGGACTGAGGAATTAATGCTGTGACTGCTCTGCAAGGTTATGCTAGCTTTGTGCAGAGCTTTTAGTGTCAGCCTTCCTCACGACTTGTTCATTAGGAGCATTTCCATGAGCTCACCCCCTTCCAAGTGACAGAAGGGGGTTAACCTGCCATCCATTTCTGTAGGAACAAGGTACAGCTTTTTCTGCCTCTGTGGCTTGTGATTGCATCTGTAAAACACAACAAAGTATGAAATACATGCCTGGCTTTTGATCCTTGGGCGAAAGGCAACCCTGGTGTAACCCCGCTGGCTTTCCTACCAAAAGAAATTTTAATTTCCTTCAGGAGGCTGTTGCAGGTTTTACATGCAGAGCGGACAGTGCTTTTAGCTTCCAGACTAATTCCTCATTGTCCCCTGCTTTTCCATATACATCCTGGGAAAGAAAGGTGTTACCTGCCTGGGAGAACAGGGACAGGAAGGAGGTGACAAAGCAAGTCTGTCTGCACAAGGTTCAAATGTTAGATCTGTTGTTCTTCAAATAAAGAACCAGTTTAGGTTTATGAACACAAAGGCCTGTTACTTGGCAAATGGTGCCTTAAAGATAATAGAGGGGGCTGAGCCCTTGGCTGGGGCCTGGCAGCTAATGCCAGGCTGACTGTGCTCCGGTGGGGACTCCCTCGGAGTGTGTAAGTTCTCTCACAGGCAGCCACGAGAGCAACTCTTCCAGCCATCTGGAGAGAGGGAGATTGTTGGCTCTCTCACAGAGTCTTGCAGAGCTGCGTCAAAGTCTGCATGTTTCTTTGAAGATAACTTATTTACTGGTTAACTTTTGTAAACTTGTTCCACCTCTCTGGGTTGAGCTTTATTCCGTGTCATTCTGTGATTCATGTGGGTGGTGCAGGCAGCTCCATCCTGACTTTAAACCTGTTCCAGGAAGAGCTACCTTCTCCTTGGCCCCTCAGCCCCGCTGCTCTAAGGCACATGTCTGACAAGCCACTTGACTCGAGGTTTTAGTGGACTTGCCTATTACTTGGCTCCAGTGAGGAGCCCTGACTCTGCTTTTTCCTGGCAGCTAGCACCCAGGTGTATGTGAAACCTGCTTTGGGGCTGCCATGCCAGACCACATCAGGAGCATACACTCTTCCCAGGGACCTGCCCTCTCCCAGGCATTATCTGGCATCTCTTTGACCTTCTCCTGCAGCTCCTGTCCTTCTGGCATGGTCAGAATCTCTGCCATCCCTCCTGACCTGTCTTCGAAGGGGATCTGCTGGAAAAGCAAGAAGATGGTTATTTTGAAGGTGCACTTGGTACTGCCAGTAAAAAGGCTGCTGATCCCATGAGAGAGACCTAAGCATTGTAAAGAGGAAAAGGCATAAATCGCTGGCAGGAGCTTTAATCCTCTTACTGAGCTGTCCATTTTTATTTATCATGCAGTTTAATTTTAATACCATTGCATCTTCAGGGCTCCTACCCTGTGCAATGACTGGGTCATTTCACTTAGAAAGCAGGAGATTGTGTGTGTGTGCGCGCGCGTGCGTGCATGTGCGTGTATGCTTCAAACTGTGTAACAGGAGATGAATTCAAAGTGCCTCCTCAGGACATTGTCACTGTAGATGGGCACTTTGTTTGTCTCTGTGGTGAAGCTGTCAGGCTCTCCAAGTCCCAATCAGGATCCCAAACCAAAGCGAGTCCCATTTCAGTGGTGCTACCCCTCCCCACGCCAGCACATAATGTTTCTATTGTGCCGATGCTGTTTTTCTGAGGAAGCGGCAGGGATTTAAATATCATAAAGGCAGAAGCTGGGCTTTGATATACTGTCAGCAAAAGCTGAATACTGTAATTTTGAGCAATTTTCTCCAAAATCCCCTTCCCACCCTTCCTCTCCAGCCCCCGGCCCCCTCCTCTCTCTAGGCCTCCTCCCTGGTGCTTTTTTCCTGACAAGTTGCTCCATCGCTTCTCTTGCATGATCCTCACCCAGCAAATTAATGTGCTGCTGCTGATCATAGAATCATAGAATAACCAGGTTGGAAGAGACCCACCGGATCATCGAGTCCAACCATTCCTATCAAACACTAAACCATGCCCCTTAACACCTCATCCATCCGTGCCTTAAACACCTCCAGAGAAGGTGAATCAATCACCTTCCTGGGCAGCCTCTTCCAGTGCCCAATGACCCTTTCTGTGAAATTTTTTTTCCTAATGTCCAGCCTAAATCTCCCCTGGAGGAGCTTGTGGCCATTCCCTCTCATCCTGTCCCCTGTCACTTGGGAGAAGAGGCCAGCACCCTCCTCTCTACAACATCCCCTCAGATAGTTGTAAAGAGCAATGAGGTCTCCTCTCAGCCTCCTCTTCTCCAGGCTAAACAACCCCAGCTCTCTCAGTTGCTCCTCATAAGGCCTGTTCTCCAGCCTCTTCACCAGCTTCTTTGCTCTTCTCTGGACTTGCTCCAGAGCCTCAACATCCTTCTTGTGGTGAGGGGCCCAGAACTGAACACAGTACTTGAGGTGCGGTCTCACCAGTGCCGAGTACAGGGGGAGAATAACCTCCCTGGACCTGCTGGTCACACCATTTCTGATACAAGCCAGGATGCCATTGGCCTTCTTGGCCACCTGGGCCACTGCTGGCTCATGTTCAGTCACTGTCAACCAACACCCCCAGGTCCTTCTCCTCCAGGCAGCTTTCTAAACAGATTTCTCCTAGTCTGTAGCTCTGCTTAGGGTTGTTGTGCCCCAAGTGCAGGACCCGGCATCTGGCCTTGTTAAACCTCATGCCATTGGACTCTGCCCAGCGGTCCAGCCTGTTCAGGTCCCTTTGCAGAGCCTCCCGACCCTCCAGCAGATCCACACTTCCACCCAGCTTAGTGTTGTCCGCAACCTTGCTAACCTACTGAGAGACAGTAGGTTACTGTGAGTGTAGTCTCTCTCGTCTCCTCTCGCTATTACATCCTGGCAACTTCAAAGGTCCAGTCATCCTGTTTCCATCTTCCCATGGGTCTGTAGGGCCTGACTCAGCCCACGGTTCAAAAGTGCAGGCTGGCTGGGACGGCGACAGCCCAGCCCTGCAGCAGTCCACAACCTTGGTCAGTGCTGCAGATCTTCTTCCCCTTCTCTTCCTGGGATTAACTACCACACTGGGAAGGTAATTCTCCTTCTCCCACTTCACTCCTTTTAATTTCCAGCTCAGGCAGTCTTTTGTAGAAAGAGCCCTTTTCCTTCTTTTTTCACCCAAACAACTATTTAATCTATATATTTCATTATCTGCCATTCTGGGCTGCCTGGCAGCTCCATGGCAGGAACCACGCTGTTTGTTTTAGCGGGTAACAAGATACTGTTTTGAAAAGTAATTCTGATTACTCTGTGAAATCAGGCTTCATTTCATATGGGCTCTTTCCTCAGCAGAGAGATATCTTTGTGATTTCTCCCTCAGTAACAGTGATTTTTGCGTATGTGTGAGGGAAAGGCGAATGGGGAAAGGGCTGAAGGTCTGTCTGTCTGTCTGCCTGTCTTCTGTCCTCAATAATGTGGAGTACTGGTGAGAACTGTTGTTGCATTTTAACTATTTCTGGGCTTTTGCAGCCCTGTGGATGGGTGTGTGGTGAGACAAGGGAAGCAGATGGAGTTGTGTGGGTGCCACCCTGGCTGCAGAGCTTCTTCATAGGGCAAGGCTTGGTGCAATGGGTCACACACCTCCATCTCACTCCCCAGGCTTTGGCTCATGGGTAAGCAAGGTGCCCAGAAACTCTCACCCCGACAGGCTGCAAAGGAGTAGCAGCTCCTTCCAAAATCAGAATGCTTTGTGTCTGTAAGTAACTGAATAAACAACACTCCTACCCCACCCATAGACTCTCTGCCCAAATAGCAGTCAGGGAAAGCATAAAGGGCCCATATATTCTTCCTGTCATCCCCTGTCTGAATCCTTTGTGTCTAAGACAATTAAGCATTTCTCTTCTGCTAGGCTGCAAAGACCCCTGGAGGGCTGATGGCTGTAGTGGCAGTCCTTGCCAACCAGACAGAGGACAGCCACCTTTCAGGATCAGTAACACACAGACACTCATAGAGGCTTCCCTAAGGAATAGTAGATGTCCACCCCTGCAGCTACAGACTCCTGTTACCACACACCACAGGGGTGGCATCCCAAGCTGTGCCCACCCAAGGGGTTATATTGCAGCAAGCCTGTGGCTTTCATTCCCCAAGTGCTCTGTTTTATTTTGCTTAGGCACTTTTCTCTGTCTGCTGGGACAATTCAAGAGTGCCGGCCTCAGTCTGAGAACTACAGCAACTCTTCCTCCCCAGAGAAAGCAAGAGAGTCCAGGAATAAGGAACAGCTTAGAGCGGAGAGGCTTGTGTTTCACCCAGTGGAATTCTAACTGGCTTGTGGATTTTATTCACCTGAGCTGCCCCTCAGCAGCTATCTCAGGTGACCAGACATTCACATTTTCTGCCTCACTTAAAGCCTATGGAGAGCACAGATGTAATAAAAGAAGGATGACAGAGGTTCCAGCAACCAGAGTGGTTTGATGTGTAAAGATGGGCTCAAAACACATAGCCTTGGGTACATCTAACATTGCTGCTCTTCAGTTCTTCACCTCCAATGAAGCAGAGGGAAATATACTAGTTGAGGTGCTCAGATTTCTTCCTAGTTTACAGACTGTATAGGATTGTAGGTTTATCAGGCATGAACTTCACTATGTGCCAGACTCCAAGTGATTCCAAAAAAGAACAAGCCTTTCTATTATTAACTACTTGTCTGAGTGTATTTTCATCTAAGGTAGGTCCTACGAAGTTTAGCAGGCTCCTGTGGGGTTTTGGAGCATGTCATTGGAGGATCTGTTAAAATGTAGAAGTTTGCCAAGGCTACAATTGAATTAAAAGAAGTCTGAAGCTATGAACTTTGCCACTCCCATTACCTCAACACAATTTAAGTATGTTAAAGAAACAAGGAAAATGCAGCATAGTAGTGTCTGAGTTGCTGGTATTAAGGCACTGAATTTCATCCTGACTATATCAATTTGAGTCAGTATTTTATGACCAAGTTCTCAGATCTCAGTGGCTAAAAATCTTGCTTCAGGCATCCCTGTTGTGTTATTTTACACATAATGACATCGTTGCATGTAATGAGATGTTAGCAGCTCATTCACTGCTTACATCTGTCTTGGAGAAGAAAATTGAAATTTCTTGACTTATACACTGATTAGTATAAAAGTAATTTAGTCATGGCAAATTTTAAGAAGACCAAACTTTGGAATTTATGGCAAGAATGATGAAGACTCAAAGGTATGTTTTGAGGGAACCACCTACTTTGGGGCAAATAGGCCTCTGCATTTGATTAATTTTGTGGCAGAGATATGCTTCTCTCAAACTTATGTGCTCATTTGGAAGACATGGTGTGTTGAACAGAGAACTGATTAAGCCAGTCAGAGTGCCATAAGTTCAAACCATTACTAAATACTATCCTCTACATAATTTGTAGGAAAAAAAAACCCACAGTAGAATCAAAGAGGTCCTTTGGGGGATATAAACTAAGCAAAATCCAAGAGCAGTTCTTTGCTTTGAAGGGAATGAAGTGTTTCATTCGAGTCACCTTCGAACTCGTGGGTGCTCTTCTTGCAGCGGTTTGGGATATAGATAGCATTTTTCTTGATAGAGTCACCCTGAAATTCCGTATAGCATTTAGCCTCCCACATGCAGGCAGTTTAATGCAGATGTCTGAACACTAGATATCTAAACTCTTAACATGATCAATAGAGATCCAGTCAATGTGGTCAACAGAGTTTGAGTCAATTCCCTAAATATGACCACCAGAGCAGTGCCACCAGAGTGCCACCACTGGTGCCACCAGAGAGGTTGTAGAATATTGGGGTATCTGCTCTGGCTGGGAGGTATCATGTAGGACCTATGGAGAACTGCATCCTCACTGACCTGCAGCTGAAGGCCGTACAGAAAACCTCCCCATACCTCCAATGCCTCCATGTGCCTGTGTTTAACTGCTAAATTGAGTCCAAGGAGCTCTGCATATTATTCAGCTGAACAGACAAGGGGCATCTACTTTACTTGGGGGTAAGCTGAACCCCACTTTAAATGCTTAAACCTGCCTAAAAGTACATTGCAGTCCATAAGAAAAAATCTAAAGCTGACACCAATGGCCCTATTGCTTATCTCCTACTCCCTGAACTCCCACCTCTTGAGACCTAGGCACCCTGGGCTGCCCCTTTTTAGCAGCCTAGACCCTAGCACCAAAAAGGTGGTTCTAGTGAGCGGTTTTCTATTGAATTTATCTGGAAATAAAATATTTCATTTCAATCTTCTTCATAACAAGACTTTTCAGCTTGTTGCACCTGTGGCAGGATGTGCGTCATGAGTCTGCTTGATATTTATGTGGGTGAGGCTCCTGCCTGGAGGCTCTTTTCCAAAGTTCGCGTGGCCCTTGCAATGAGATGAGCTTTCTGGAAGCTGTTTGGTCATGGCTTACGTAGTGGTGTCTATCCTGGTGAGCAGCATGGCCTTCAGGTGGAGCTGAAGCATGGGGAATCTGAGTGGCAAGTCCTAAGAGCAACAGCAACAACTCGAGGGGACACAACCAAATACAGTTTCTTGTTTCGAGAATGTCAAAATACTTTGTACTGGCAATGTCAGGAAAAAGTATTTTACATAGATGTTTACCATAAATTTCTATTTCTTAAGAAACTTTGGTTATTCAAGCTTTTTGCTTCTGCTGGAAGCAAATGGGCAATGACCACTGTTTCTCAGGGTCAGAAGTTCTGATCTCCTGCTGCCTGCTGAGCAGCAGTCTGAGTAGTATCTACAAGCAAGAACACAGGGAAATATTTTTGCTCTCCTGTTTTTCTCTCTCTTATGTTACACCACTCCTTGCAGCTCTGCATCGGTGAGTACAAAGTACCTCCTGGCCATGACATCATGCCACAGAAAACAGACTAATGAGGCAAAGGAAGTGAGGCTTGCTTTTCTGCAGGGAAGCTGGCTCTGATCACCTGGTTGTAGTTAAGACAGATCACACTGAGCCGTTCTGCTTTCTAAGAGCTGAATTTCATTCTGTGTTACTGCATGTTTATCTGATATCTTGTAAAAACGGTTGTCCATTTCTCCTGCCCTTAGATCTTTTGCTTTTCTGAAATGCTAAATCTCAGACTGTGACCCTTCAGCAAAACCAGTTCACTTCATCAAATGAATCCTGTGACTTTGATAATGTAGGAGCTTTCATTAAAGGGGTCCAAAGTAAAGCAGACAAGGAACTGTTTTTGTGATTTGCAGTGAAGAACTGAGAAACAAAAGGAAATGTATGGCAGAGATAAGGAAAATAAAATAGCCATAATTTTTTTAATAAGGGGAATGGAATTTCCCCTGAGGGTCTGTCTTATAATTCTCTTTAGTAAAGCACAAGCAAAACTCATAGTAGCAGTACTTAAATACAAAATAGTGCCAAATTTGAGCAGCACAATGAAATTGCTAGTAGTCAGAAAATGCTGACATGAAGGCATCCTGAGCACATTTTAAGCTCTAGATAACAGTGCTTCCAACAAACAATTGGCTATTATGGATTTAACCATAAAACTGGAATTGCCTTATGCACTGCTGCTATGATATACGCCGCAATAGCATCATATTTTACATTTTGCTTTCTTCATTATTTAAATTTTGGAGTTCAATTATGGCACAAACATTTTGATTGCTTTGTGATTTATCTACACTATATACGCACTTTTAAGAAACAAATCATCCACGGATGGTACGAATTGTGCTAGTTTTGTCTTCCATGGGACCTTTATTTAGCTAGTACCAGCATGCAATGCAAGGGCAGCATGAGTACAAAGGGGCCTGGATGGTATGCAATACCAGCACAGACTGTATACATCTATGCAGAGAATCAGCCACGCTTGCTGACAATCTCACTTGTAACTTCTATTTACTTTTTTTTCCACAGGAATTTTCTTGCAGCTTTACATTAAGCGATTGAGGGAATGAGGCTGATGCTTGGCCTTATGAATATTTTTGTAATTTGGATTCTTTTATGCGAGAAATGTGCCTGATTGTTATTCTGTTTACAAACTCCTTCATGAAAATGATCCAAACAGCCAACACAGAGCTGCTGTCTTTTGTAAAACCCACTAGAAGTACACAGTAATATTGCCTATGCATTGAGTATTTTTGTCTTAATTAGAAGTTAGAGCAGATCCCAGGCTGTGGTATAACTCATGGTTATTTTTATAATTCCTTCAACGAAGTACAGTACAACCCTTCTCCCTCCAAAGGACTGCCTTATGGTTAACCTTTCAATATCATCTATTTTCTTGTAACATTGCCAAAAGAACTGATTATCCTTTTAACAATTATAAAAGTCTATTTTACCTCTCTCCCACAATTCAAAAGGCACTGAAGGGATTTTGTTCAAAGTTTCCACAGAGATTACTCCTCTAGCTGAGACCAGCATGGATGACATCAGTCCAGAATACTTAAAAAAAGATTAGCATGTGGAAAGAAGACGTTCAGGTCAGAAAGCATCCTGCGACCTTGAGGGAGAAATTAATCTAGCACAAATCTGAAGTAATTTCCCTGAGACGGTTTGCAGCAGGGTTAGTTGCACTAGCCCAGGGGGTCTCAGCTGGAGGGAGCTAGGACATGGTCCAGGCATGTGGGAATCAGTACCTGGAGCAGGAAAGCAGGATGGGTTGTAGGCAGATGAGAACAACCCTGCTCACTGCTGCTGAGGAAAGGTCATGAGCAAACAGACTGGATTCCCTGGGAAACTGTGGAAGGTTTCATACACATTGGGCCAGAAGAGTCCATTAGATCATGTTTTCCTCACTGAGGGCCAAATTTGATTTTCAAATACCTTTTGAGAGCCACACAGTGGCACAACCCTTAGCTTAAAAAGTCCACATTTTCAGTAAGGCACTGATACCCAGGAGAAAAAAAGGACTGTCTTCAATTCAAGGCTCTTGTAGTAAATCTACACTAATCCATTATCTAATAACCTTGGAAATTCAATTACAATGCCTGAGTTCTAAAGAATGAATGATACTTTCCACTGCTGTGTAAGTTAGACAAAAATACGGAACCCAGGGGCCCTTATGTCTTCCATTCTTCCAGCTGTTAGGACACCCAGGACAGTCTTTTCCTCCTCTCCCCTTAAGAGTCTATGGGATCAGCATCATTGGGACAGCATCATTGTCCCTTTCCCTGGGATGGGTGGATAGAGGGGTCATGGAGGGCAGCAAGAGGCAAAGTGACAGGATGGTCCACATGGGGTGGCACTGAGCCCCACCCTGTGAAGGCAGGATGCATAGCAGAGACTGACCATGAGGCAACAGGCTGTGGACCAGAGCTGACAATGTCAAGCTCTCTCATCCAGAGAGGGATGGCAAGTGTCGCAAAGACAGTCTGGGCCGGGGTAAAATCTAAGCCTGATTCAGCCTGAAGGTGAGTTGCTGTTGCTGATACCCAGCTGTGGGATTTCACCTGCACTCCCTTTGGCAGAGCCCCAGGAGCTCCCTTCCACCATCGCAAACTCAGAAAAGCATCTGGTCTCTGTCAGAAGACGTCAAGAGGTGGAGAAGCTGCCATTTCTTCTGCGTGTTTATTCTGGTTGTTAATCTCCTTTCACTGATTAAAAGTTTATAACTTCTTTCTCAGTTGAATTTGCCTGGAGATAAGTTCCAGCCATCGTTTCTTGTAATGCTTTTCTTCTGGATTAAAGAGCTCTACCATATCCAGAATTTCTGCACATGATGGTACTTAGGCTTTGTAATCACATCAGCCCTTGATCTTTTTTATCAAGTCACCAAGTTGAGCTCCTCAGTCCCAGAGAGGTCTTCTTGAACATAACAGTAGTGAACAGAAACACTGATGTTGTGCTAGACTGAACCTCCCCAACAGCTGAGTGTATGGTGCCAGGTTCCCCTGTTTGGCATGACTGACACAGGAGCACAGTCCATGAATATGGTAAGGTTTGGAGTTTAAATAATTTGAACGGATTAAGCAGATACCTCAGTCTCTGTAACAATATATTATTTTTCAGTAAAGATAGCCAAGTACCTTTCATGTATTTCCCCTCCTTGTGAATTTTACAGGTGTTTCTTTCCTCAGCATCTTCTGCTTTACTCACTGTACTTTATCCTTATGCAAACACAACAATATTTACTGTCTTATCCTGGCTCAGATTAAACTACACTGAAGTTGCCATTCTTTCCCTCAGGATCTGTGTAAAAACAATTGTGTTTCTTTATGTAAGCTCTAGGATCAGTAGCTGTAACAGCATAACACCAAGCGAGTGGCAGGCAGGGATCACAGCCTGGAGAGGAGCTGCTCTGCAGCCGATGGCAAGTACCTGCCCCGAGCTTGTAGACGCAGGGGACTTGTGATGGTGCACTGTGTGTCTGTGGATGTGTAAAAGAGGGATGCAGGAGCCCAGAAGAAGATGCAGAGGACAGGTAGACTGGCAGCCAACATGCCAGAACACACAGAGTGGCTTTGACAGAAGGAGAAATTTGGGAAGGTATGAGAAAAAAATTCATTTTTAGTTGTCCCTGGCTGTGTGAATCATCCTGTAGCTGGTGTGCTCCCTATACATCTGTAAAGAAATGTGATTGTGCTGAGAAAATAGCTAAATTCATCATCAGTTCCTTTTCCTAATAACTATATTCTGCAGGATCCAAAAATCTGGCTACATACTCAGGCTGGAAGAAGGTAGTGGCATTTGGCCAGCAGCAAAGTAAACAGAGAAATTGAGTCTGCAGTGGTACCTTAGGCAGGAATGGTTAGTGCTCCAGGATAGCTCTTGCATTCACAGTGCAAATGGTTCTGGCAACCCAGGTTTGTTTTTTGGATTCAGGGTTGTGGGACTGGAGACCATCGGGGAGATCAAAGAGCAGTGGATCAGCTCTCCATTCCGACCTCATGGACCTCATGACATTTCAACTCCCTATAGCAGCTAGACAGATAGATTGGTCTCAAAGAGCTTTCCAGGAGAGGACAGAAAAGCCCCTGGCTTCACTGTAGGAATAGCTGACTGGACACAGATGGGCTTTGGCATGGCATTAACACTGACTCCAACAACCCTAACTGCCTTTCTTCACCCCCACGTGCACATGTAGATCACCCAGCAGCTCTGGTCACACACAACCCTGCTCTTGCTACTGTGAGCTATGCCCTTAAGGATCACTCACAAGCTCTTATGGTCCACAAGCCACACATCAGCCAAATGACCTACCCTGTTCTAGCAGTGGCTTCCTAACTGTTGGCTCATCCCCTGGCATCACTTACCTCCCTTGCAGCTGAAAAAAGTGGTTGTAACATTGATTATTGTATTTCTTTTTTTTTTAAGAACGAGCGAATTCATTTTTTAAGGTGGATACTGCAGAGACAGTAAATGTTATTGCAAAGCAGTAGTAGCTTAAAAACATGCAAGAAGAGTTCTTTCTCTCTTTCTCACTCTTTTTTTCTTTCTGAGTGGAAAAAATGTTAAAACCAAATCTCCTAATTTGCTTGTAGGCTGAAGTTTCTGCCAAGTGAATATTTATGTCCAAGTTTGAAAGAAAGGGCATATAATGGAAGTGTTGAAATACACTCAAACAATCCAGAGCTATTTAATGACATAACCTGCAAGGTCAGTCCTGTCTAAGGTTCAAACCAATGGTAAATCTTCCTTTAAATTCATGAAGAAACAGGATCAGACTCTATGTAATTTATTTCTATCTTGGTAGAATATTTCTTGTTCCTCTAAAATGTGCCTATAGATGATCTCATGATCCATGTTGTCCATGTGTGCTGGCAAGGTCCTCAAGTTGTTACAGTGCTCAGACATGACAACATGCCAGATTACGTGCAGTCCTCGTGTCACCAGGGGGGCTGAAGGTCTGGGGGCACTGTTTTTTTAATAAGGATTGCCAAATTTCCCCTGCATTTAGAAATAAGTGGAAAATCAGCTTTCATCAAGAAAACAAGGAAAACATACTTGCTACCTTTCTTTGGATTTCAGATGGATGTGGTTGAAAGTAAATTTCTTACTCAGTTTCCGAGTAAAAGTGAAACTGGACAACTAGATTTTTGCCTTAGGTGAAAGCAAGGGGAGAGTGTGTCCTCAGAGCTCTGCGATGAGCCAACTACATATTTTACCAAGGAAGATACTGGAGCTTCTGTGGGATGTAGTTTGACAGAACTGTGGTTGATCATATACAGAAGTGAAGACATTTCCCTATCTGCTCCAGAATTCAGGCACTAATATTCAACAATTTGAGATATCTACCATCTCCAGAAAACAGGGCAAGTGTGCAACTAAGTCACAGGTAAAGATTTTGACCTTAATTCCTAATACTATATAGAAATTGTCTCAGTCTCTCTTTAGAACAGGAATGAATAGGCTCTTCTAGAGAGTAAAGTATATTCTCCATTAGAAGCTGGCATTTTTATTTGAATGAAAATTTTTGGGAAAGTGGCCATCGCTACATGCTTAAAGCTTCCACCCTTGGCTTACATCTCTGGACCTAAGCTTGGGTTTCAAAACTCAGCAGTATTAGAAGGTGGGATTTTGATTGAGATCCCATTTACTGAAAATAAAAAGGTTGCTGTGATTTTTTTTTCTCCTTTTAAGCACAAGAACAGCCACCACAAAATAAAAAAAAAATCCATTGTATTTTTGCATTTTCCTAGGTGTTCAAAGAAAACAAAGCTAATGCTCATCTGAGGTGACAACCATCACCACTGTTTCTCTTTAACCCTCTCTGTCCCTGCATCAAATCCTCTGAGCTGCAAGTCACAGCCATTGCCACACCAGACATCTCCTTCCACTGTACTGCAGCCTCTCCTCTGTGAACAACAGGGACTACTGTAGAAACCCAACTGTAGGATGACTGGTTACAGCATAAACTGTGCTGTGGGCAGCAGAGCTTTCTCATCTCCTCTGTCCCAGCAGTCATGAAAGGGCTGTGCAGCACTTAGACTTTCCTCAGGGATAGCTTGTGTTGTTCAGCAGACACAGGCTTTACCTGGTAAGGCCCTGAGCTGTGTTTTGCTGATTTTTTATTGCAAATATATAAATAAAAGGTGCTGGAAATCTTGCAGGTTTACGCTCTTCTTTGAGGTCTTCCATTTTTCATTTTCTTTGAAAACTCCAGAGCTCTTGCTATCTACCCAGCTCCTGATGCTCATTCTCTGCCCCATTCACTTTCCAGTTGCAGGTTCAACTTAACATGCACAAAAAAAAAAAAACCTGGGGAAAATCTTTTGGATCTGGGCACTAAATCATATGTAAAAATGGAAAGTCCAGTTCGTTGCTTATTAAAAAATCCTATATTTTTAAAGTTACCTTATACTAGGCACTAGGTTTGCAAATACTGACAAGTTTTGTGAGCAAGAGAGAAGCCCTCCCCTCAGAGGAAAGGAGAGGCAGCCTTCATCAACCACAGCAGAGCTGAGCTGGGCACTTTCTCACAGGTCACATCCTTCTATCTATTCAGACGGGTCTCAACCCTTGCAGTGCTTTGTCCAGCCCTCCCTGAGGACAGAAGAAGCAAGAAGAGATGTTGTTTAGGTACTAGAATGTTACCAATCATATCCAGTTTGAGCAGGGTCTGTCTTTGTAGGGTCCTTCCCAATGAGGGACCTCCTATCACTAGCCCTGGAGAAGGACTAGCAGACCCTCCAGCTCTGACTGAGCATCTTGCAGTAAGTGCCATCACTGTGCTTTGATGCCATCTGAGCTCTCTCTAAGTCTTGGCCAGGAACCAGGAATTACAATGGCAGGTCCTTCCACCTGTGGCCACAGCAAGAGTCCCTCATTTGCTAGGACATTGCAGCTGAGCACATCGTTGAGTATGCAGCGTACTGTGCAACAGCAACAGGGCCCTGAGGCTGTTCATTGCGTGCGTCACACAAATTAGTCACCTCACCTCTACTCAGAAATGCAGCTGCTTTTGTGGGGAGCCAGACTTTGCAGCAGCCCTTCACAGGAAGTGAAAACAGGTAGTGAGTCCAGCTGGCATAGAGGGGTAGGGTAATTGGGAGGCAGAATCTTGTCCCTCAGCTTGGAAGATGTTCAGGATTCGGTGATTAATGCTGCTATTTTTGCACAGAATGCCTTGCGACTTCAGACAACCACATATTTATATGATTGTTGGAATTGTCTTTTACCCCCGCTTCTGTATTCTCAGCCTGTTTTCTCATCCCAGGACTCAAGCAGCCCTGGGCATCGATGTGGGGCTGGATCCTGCTCATTCTCATTACAAGGCTGCTATCAGCCTCATGTGCTTGAATGCAGCCAGGCAGGCACCCTCATCTGCTTCTGTGTGGCCAGCAACAACCACAAATGTATGCTTTCCCCTGCAAATACTGTGTGCCTGCCTCTGTAATCACACAAGATGAATAGAAATGGGAGGAGAGGGAAAAACGAAAGGCAGCGCTATTTACGCTTCTATTTCATTTACTTCCTGCTTGATCTGCTGGAGAAAAACAGTTATTAGGGACCTTTTCTGCCTGTCTGGAAAGGAGAGCTTGGTTTGAACAGGAACAAGAAGAGGAGGCCCAGCCTTCCAGGCCTTGGGTTTTCTCCATATAGCAAGATATCTGATGGTCAGACCCAGCAAAACCCTTCCCGTGTCTACCTGGGAGTTCCCCTCTACTGACAGACCCCGAGCCAAGACTTGGATCTGCCTGGCAATAGTACAGCCTTGGGTGACAGCTTTCCCAGCTACTCATCCCACAACTAGGGGATTGCATTTATTTTATCCAGTCCTGCACCAAAACCCACTCAAATGAGGACTTCGTATCTTCTACCCACAGACAAAATACCCAGAGAGCCCTAGGTTCCCTAGTATCCCAGGAGAGGAAAGGATGGATACGGGGCAAAGGAAGAGAGCTTGGGATCAGTGATGCAATGGTGCCTGGGAGAAACATCTCTGGCAATGGTCATGGCCTCAGGAACTAGTGGGGTTACCCAAATTCTAACCAGATCAAAAGAGGAGCCGGACCCAGCCATTCATCACCCCAACTCCCAACTCCAGTGGCCACTGGCATTGAGTTGTCCAGATTGGGCTCCACATGCCCCATGGCTCAATTTTGGCCAGAGGGTGAAGGTGGGGAGAGCAGGAGGGTTCATGCTGCTGCCTCTGCTCCCAGGGCTGGCCCTGGAGGAGCAGTGCTGTGGTACCTCTGCGAGCCATCCTGCAGTGGTTACCCGAGGGGCTCTGCTCATCAGTGTTCCACAGCCAGCTGCCAATCTGGATGAATCCACAGTCAATGCTGCCATCCATTTTGATGCTTTGAGCTGCTACGTTGAAGGTGCTCTCATAAAAGGCCATGCAGAGCCCTGGGCAGGGACAGAAGGTGCTCAAGCTGTGCCTCAGCTGCCATCCATGGGGATGGCAGCAGCCAGGAGGGAAAGGCTGTGGACAGCCAGGGGACTGACACTCACAGCTGGTGAGACTGTAGCCACTGTACACATCCAGCCCCTCTTCCTGGAGCATGAGCCAGCTCACACTGGCTGAATACCTTGTCTTTGGTGACTGTGGTCAGCAAGGACAGCAGCAACAGCAGGGGAGACCCCACTCCTGCAAGGCCACTGGGATCCCCAGGACAAAAGAAACAAAAGCATAAGCAGGTAGTAAAGTGCGGTAAGATATCCAAGGCCAGCTCCTCAGCAGGCGGTGACAGGGCTGGCTCTGGTGACCCCGGGCTGCTCCTGCCTGCTGTTGGGGTGTGCACACCTGGGTGTGCAGGCATGCACGTACACAAGGGGCTGTGCCAGACAGCCCAGGCTACAAACAGGTTTTATCAGTGCAGACGTGGAAAACACAGAGCTTCAGGCACTGCCATTTTACAGTTTTCTTATATTAGTTGTGAAAGGTCAGGTGTCCCATGAGAGCTGGAAAGCTGACAAATAGAACCCACTGAGGGAAGGGTTACATGCTTTTACTGCGCAGACATCTCGGCCTCTTACCCTCAGCCTCTGGGCAGCATGATGTGCAGTGACCTCATTGCTGTTGGAAAGTCATATCCAAACTCACCAACCCTTTGCCCTGGTTTGCACATTTCCCTCTTACACAATTACCAGCATGCACAGTGAGACATAGCCTAGAAATCCAAGGAGTTTCTCCAAGGAAAGACTTCAAATCTGCATTAGAACAAACAGATTTAAAATCCTTTCCTTGGGTTTTTGTGGTTTTGGGTTTTTTTGGTTTTTTTTTCTCTCATCCATTTCTTCCTTCCCTCCTCCCCATGCACCCTCTTTATCCAAATCTTCCAGGTGGTTTTGCTTGCAGGGCCAAGCGGTGCAATGCAGTCCTGCAGCCCAGGCAGGGTACACTCAAGTTGCTCCTGCTACCAGAGCCACTTGCAGCTCTGCGGAGTGGTTTGCAGGAAGGGGCATAGGCAGTGGGGACATCTGGTGCTACGTCTGCTGATCATCCTCTGCTGGCAAGGGCAGCAGGGGATGCTTAGTAAAAAAAACTGTGGAAAGTGGTACCTCCAGCAACAGGGCTCAACACCAGGCCTGGGATAGGCATCCCAGGGGGTGTCCCCTGGCAAGTGCTCACCCTTCCAGAACCTCATCATCCTGGGATGAAGCTCCACAAGCCCTGCCTGATACCACAGGAACAGGGATCTCACACCACCAGGAAGCATTACAAAGTGGCTGCGCCTTTGGGGTTCATTTTTTGTTTCACTTGAAAGGGAGTGGGTGTGTTTTAAGCTCATATTGCTGGATATTTGCACAGACAAATATCACCTTCTCACCAATAACAGAATTGTTTCCAATGCCTCCAGCTGGGCAGAGGTGGTATCCCATGAGCAGAATTCAAATAGTTTTTTGTTTAAAATGTTTTCAGTTTCTACATGAGTAACTGGCAAACCAAGAATTATCATGTGGATCAATTGATGAGCAGAGGCAAGTGATAAATTACAAACTTGTATTGGGTTAAATGCTGTAAAGACAATAAGTGAAAGGGTCATCCTAGTCAAGGTAGTAAAAAGAGGCATGAAAATTTCTGTTTTCCTTAGGTTTGTGGTGAGGACCCGAAGTATTTTTCTGTATGCCCCAGAGTGGCCAGTGCTTGCTCCTGGCATGCAGGCATCTCCAACTGAGTCAACAAAAGCCACTTCTGCCCCATGGGCTGATACCACCACACAGCTGAACAAGGGCCTGGATGCAGCAAGGTGGAGAGTTTATTCACTCTTGTCTGACTATTTGAGTACCTCTTTGTATTCAGCCATGAACATTAATAAATGCAAGGAAAATTAGAAAATCACTTAGAAAAGGAGCAGTGGAAGGAATGTCCCCCTTATGGGAGCATTTGCTTTAATTTAAACTGTCTGAAGACAATAAATAACAGAGCTCCATAATGACATAATTTGCTCATCTTCTTGGTTTCGAAGTATTTTTTAACAAGCAAAATGGGGTTTCAAACATGTCTGTGATATCTCCTCTGGAGTAAGTATTAATCGCTATGCCAAAGTAATAAATACAGAAATCCTGCTTGGTTGTTCTGACATGCAAGTCTCTAATTGTGTGGGAAGCTGCTCAGATGGGTTTCAGTTTCAGCAGGAGATAAAATGCCACAGAGCCAGTACAGTGTCTGTGTCGCTACAAGATTTACAGCTAGATTCCCTGCCTGGAAACAAAGGAACAAATAGCTGCATGTCACGCACTGAACTGAAACATTATGGATTATATTATTACTTGAGTTTCTACAGGACTTCTCAGTGGGGGAAAAAAAATTTTATTAACTCTCTTTTATGACTGCCAGCAGGGCAACATGAAGAGAATAATCTCCTGCATTTATAAGTTCTGAAGGCCTTAAAACCTGAATAGCAGTCCAGGAGCTTTGTCACAAGCTCTGGCTGTTTCCTTTCCTTCATAAAATTCCTATCTCCATTAATCTGTGTTTATTTTCCTTCTGCTTTTTAATTTGCTTAATGGACTTCAGCCGAAGTCTCTCCTAGAAGTCAGAGGAAAGTAAACTCTGATAAATCCTTTGGGACTTAATAGTCACAGTTAAGCACTTCTTTGGATTATTTTGTCTGACTTTCATCTTTGCTGCTGCAGAAATGTTGGCTGCCTGGTACTGCAGCCCTAACCCCATGATTTAAGAGCCTGGGAATAAACTAACAAAAGATATCCCTCTTTCTTTCTTCTTCTGGGGGAACTGAAATACAGCAAGAGCAGACTTAAACTCATAAGAGCCAACCAGGATGTCCTCCACATGTTTTACCCATGCAGAAATCATGTTGCAGGCTCAATGCTCCTCAAACTTCCAGTCTCTGCCAGATTTCTGTTTCCAAGAGCAGAAGGAGGAAGCCCCAGCTGGGTGGGGATCTGCTGTGCGTTGTACTGGACCCAATCTGAGTGCTGGGGAGCACAGCCTTGTCTGGGCACCTCCAGCCTTGGCTTCCCAAGGCTGGCTACCATTGCTGTACAGGAGGTATCAGCTGCTCCTCGGTCATGCGGTCTGATATCCTCTCACTTCAGCTCCCAACACAGATAGGGTAGGGAGGAGGTTACGGATTCTGAGCCTTTTGAAAAGTCTGCCCTCTGGTAGCCCTTAGCAGGCATCAGAGCCCTCCTGCAGGAGAGGAGTCTTGTGACAGCTCCTAGTTCTCAGTCCTACTGGCATAGTCTCTTCAATAACGTTTCAAATTATTAATCTATTATTATTTTCTTTTCAGTGAGTAGGCTTTGAAATCAGCCAGCTTTGGTATTAGTCTCTAAATACCTTTTTGTTAGGAGTCCAAATCCTTTGTGTTCTAAATCATGTATTACTTTCTATGCAGCAGCTTTATTTTTGTACAGCATTTATTCCTGCAGGATCTGCTTACTGAGAAATTGCATTGTACAATTAAGTCCCAACTGCTATATATTGAATACTGAACAAAGATTCATTTTTATCATTCATATCAGCAATTCACATTTTCATTTTACAACTTCTGCATACAATAGATCTAATTAGGTCCCATTCCACCAATCCTTTTATTTCCTGTGTCTAATGATGAAGCTTTTAAAAAAGACCCTCCATTGTTTTAAGTCTCACAGGAGCAATTTGCACAAGTCCACCTGTAGTGAAACTAAGGCATGAAGCAAAGGCAAGCACTAACAGCTGAGCTCCTCTGACTAACTAACCCTAATACAGACAAATGATGGGCTCATTGACTTATTGAAATTTGTAACTGAAATTTTATGTGTATTTTGGACCAATCTATATAGACAGAGGAGATTTTTTTTTTTTTTTTTAGAGAATATTTCCAGCCTCCTGATTTGGCCTACTTGGAAAAGCTGTTGCTCATGAGTGTATAGGCTTCTCTTTCTCAGAAGCAGTGTGTAGGTGTCCATGGAAAAGGTAATTCAGGCTAGATTTGTGAAAACGCACCATAATATGGCATAAAAAATGGTGATCCATTAGGCAGATCCTATATTGTAGTAATATCTCATCCTGACTACTTTGCCTTGGATCTGTTTTTCTTCCCTTGGTATAAAAGGGCTCAAGTCCTACACATGCTAACCATAAATCTTGGCAATACCTTCATTACAACAGAGCATATCTTACCTGAATGTGCTTTCTTCTGGTACCAGAAGAAAGCCACAGCACTGCTTCAATTTGCTGTTTTGTAGCACCATCTGACATAGTAATAATGAATGATTAGGAGCTGGAAGCTGATATGGTGACGGCGTGTAATTATTCAACTCTAGGGTCTGAAGGCCTTATTTAAAAAAGAGATCCAGTACTTAGGGATACCAAGGAATTAGCTGCTGTAGCACCACAATGAAATACACTCTTCAGAATAGCTGGAGGCTTTGTCAAGCAGCAGTGGCTACAACCATTACTACATGGAGCAGATAAGCCTTGGTGTGCTTGAAACCGGGCAGCTCCAGGCACAGGAGAAACAAGGCTGGGAGAGCACAAAGCTGCTGGATGCAAAACCCACTCAAGAAGCTGGGTAAATACTCCGGTGGTTTGCTCTGTGGAGGTTGCTGCTGCCAGCAAGCTTGCTGCTGGTATCCTGGCTACCTGTGGGTCAGCAGAGGAGGGTCCACACTGCTCTGCAGGCACAGCAGAGACCAGAGGGGCTAAGCAGGCTGTTGCACAAGTTGACATGTCTCCTGGGATCAGCTAGAGACAGATGATCAGGAGTTCTATTTTGGAGCTCCCAGTGGTGGAGCAAAAGCAGCGACTGAGATCCTGTATCACACTAAGTAAGGAAAAGCTGCACAGCTTGGTATGGGGTGACAAAGAGCAGACTGGACCCTGATCAGATGAACCATTTTCCATGGGTGGACGGGAGCTCTTGTGGCTTATTAGTCTGGCTCACTGATCCATGCTCTGATGTCTGGTGTCCTCCTAACGAAATTATCACATCTAGTAAGAGTCAAAGCTCCTTTGTGGGAACCACGAGTTTCCTGTCTTCTTTGCATTTGTGAAGAAAGACTTTGTCATGTTCCCAGGGTAGAAGTCACAATTTGCATTAGGAAAATATAAACAAAATGAAAAGATCGGCCCCATGATAGAGCCAGTACAACAACAATAGATTCAGGAAAATACTAACTGAATGCTCCACAGTGGGCAGATTTTGATTTATATTTGTGAGTCTTTTTAGTTTCAAAATACAGTATTCTCCCTCTTTAATCTTTGAAACCTAGCCAGTACAGAACAAAAACATAGCTTTTGGCGGTCTTCATTTTTTAGCTAAACTTGTTTGTGTTCTCTCTTAGCGCTTGAAGCAGAGCAGTAGCAAATTACATTACTGCTTCTCAGTTTGTGACACACTTGACCATGTTTTTTCAATAAAAATGACACCACTTAACTTTGCTGGGTCAGTGATGAAGCAGCAAGAAAGATTTTGCTTGGCAAGAAAAACTAGCTAAGAATCCAGACTCTTACAGCTAAAGCAAAATAAAGGATTTAGGTTAATTAAACTGTTTATGAACTCTAAACTCTTCCCTTAATTTATGCATTACAATTAAAAGTAACTCTGTGACCACTTTGAGTAGTCTTCCACATGCTATGGGAATATTTTTTTCCACTCTGCATGACAGCAGCGATGCGTGGACACTGGTAGAGCAGAGTTTGTTCCCTGGGGTACTGATGGGAGCCTTTGTGTCTGCCTAACCGTGGAAGAGGTATACCCCTTTGACATGAATTAGTACCACAATCCAGTGCAGATTGTTCCCACCAGAGATGGTCAGATAGTTGGAAGGGGGCAGGGATAGGCAGTCCTTTGCTCCAGGGCCATGCCAGTTTTGTGGAAATTTCTTCCCTGCACAGCTTCTCTGAGGAGCCAGATTTGAGTGCAGCTCCATCACCATCCTGTTTCTAGCTGAGTGATGGGTCAGGGGAATTGGTCTTGAGGGTTATGTTCTCTGAGGAAAACCTGGGGGGTAACAAGTATTCTATCACTTTGGGGAAGAGAAACCTCATTTCCAGGTGAGAGACCCAAATCTTTCATCACTTAAGCCTGCTTTTCTCTCTCCTTTCTGTTATTTCAGTCTCATGACATCAGCATCTCTAAACGTGGCAGGCAGCATGCTTGAAAACACATGGCAACATGTTTTTCTTGCATTGAAGATAGCTTGGTTGCTTTACAGCACCCTTGATAGGAATAAAAATAGATAGAATGTTGTGACATTTCCAGGGGGTCTTTGAAGTCAGTCTCATTAATGCCTGCATCTCCTGAGACCTCCTGAAGCAGCAGCTCTGTCTTTGAAGAAACTGACTCAGCCCAAGGCACAAGAGGGCTGCTAGGTGCCCGTGACAGCAGGAGCACAGGATTGCATCCCCAAGTTGGGATTTGCATCCCCAAGTGTCCTCTTGGGACTGTGGTGTCCCCACACAGACAACCCCGCACAGGCTGTGCCAAGGTATGGATACCATTCTCCCATTTCTAGAAAAGATACAGACCTTCATCACGTGGACATGCAGCAGTGGGCCGTGAGTTTTGGGTAGTGCCCTTCCATGTTGCCTGAGAGCAGCGCAGGGAGCCCAGGAGTGCAGGGAGCAGGGACTGACATTAGCAGCAGCACTTTTGCATTTCAACCACAGGCTCTTTCATGGCACCACTTCGCACTGAGCTGGCACCAAACCCTTGACGCATTTGCAAGGTAACAGCATGTAGGCAGTGAATCCCTTGCAAAAAGCGTAATTTTACCCTTGCCTAAAAGTGACTTTTTTTTCTGGCCAACAATAGCTCTCCTTCATGCACTGTGAATATTTGGTGGATGGCATTGATTTTAACAGCATGTAATGTCAATGGCACTGAACTTGTTATGGGGAAATGATCTATGTAGACAACCATAGTTTAGCTTTGCCTTGAATTTTGTTTTCTGTAAATGCCTTGACATTTCTTTTAGAGTGTCAGGCTTTTTTCCAGTCATAGTGGTCTGTTTCATCTATGTCCTTATCTCTTAAGAACAACGCTTTAGTTGTGGAAAGATTGTTCGTGCTTGTCTGAACCCCTGCAATTTTGATGTAGAGGGTAAAGAAGGCATTTTGATTTATAACTGAAGGGATTTTTCTCATGCTCATACACAGCTGGCTTTACCTGGTAAATTTATATTACTTTATTACTACTACTACTACTATTATTATTTCTTAAATTCCTTCAATTGAAGTTATGCAGCTACAAAGCTTAAAGTAACAAACTAGGAATATTTGCTTATAAATATTTTCACACACATGTATGCAGGCATATCTGTACATAAAAACATACACACACACACATACACACACGTAGACTTTAGTTTCACATCACACTGTTTCCTGTAACTGATCCTGACTCCTGAGTTTCAAATTCAATAGGGTACTGGAAATGTTATTTGAGTGGAAGGGTATTTGAATTTATTTGTGGTTTGGAAACACAGAAGATAATGTTTGATGCAATTTTTTGTTTTATTTTTAAAGGAATTTAATAGTATTGGGAGCACAATATTAATCTATGTTTATACATGAATACCACACAAGTTAACTGCATCAAATCTGTTAATACCAAATGAAAGGTGGCAAGATGCTTTTGTACAATTTTTTTCACCAATGGAAAGATGAAGATTAACATTGCTGGAGTTTTTCC
Organism: Clamator glandarius; assembly: GCA_033459285.1. Lineage (NCBI taxonomy): Eukaryota > Metazoa > Chordata > Aves > Cuculiformes > Cuculidae > Clamator > Clamator glandarius. Next base: position 3,505,538 of record JAUNZM010000559.1, read on the forward strand.
AGTTCTGGTGATTGAAAATAACCCAGAAAGCTAATTTGCAAACAAGGAAACAGATTTCTAATTCATTGTGTGTGTTTTTGTTTCATAGTCTTTTTCACCTCTATTTTCTCAGATGTAACATGGACAAAGAAAGGCATTAAAACAGGCTGTGTTTTGGGGTTAGTCACAGCTGTAGCATCCCACCCTCAGTTTACACCAGCTCCAGATTTGGCCCCTTGGCACTAACTAAGAAAGCCTTTGCATGTGTGCTGCTATCAATATCTGTAAATATTAAACCTTTCTAGGCTACTCTGGGGTTAAAGTTGTTCTAGTAAGTGTCCTTAATAAGGAATTCAGACCATTTCTGTTTGGTTTTAATTATGACAGCTTTTCATACAGGTTGAAGGGGTTCCTGGCTCTGTCCTGTTGAAACATTAAAGGTCCCTTTGTTTAAAAGTTCAGAGCCAGATCTGAGACTGCCTGTAGTTCACCTTTAGGGTATAGAAAAGCGCTGAGACATGGCAGGGTTTGATGCTGGTAGTCCCTGCGGTGGGAGCTGCAGCACAGGGTGTTGTCAGCATTGCTCTCCCTGCTGCAGCCTGCTTGCTCCGGCCGCGATACTATCAACATTCCGCACTGGAGCCTGTCTGAGTGATGGCTGATTAATGAACTGGGGCTACAGCTATCTGTGAGAAAGAAGAATTGCTTGTTTCACCCATGCCATAGCCCTAACTGGGAAAGGCTGAGAATATCTGGTTTGCTCCATGTATAGACACCAGATACGAGAGAGGACTTCTTCCAAGATTGCTGTGATATTCACTGATCTCTCCCCTGTAACACCTCTCTCCCCAGGAAATAAAATAACTGACCCTGGAATTTCTTTCTGAGGTAGAGAGAGAGGAAGGGAAAATATAACCCACCTCCTTAATAACTTACATGAAATGAAGCACAAAAACTTGCTACACAAGCATTTTGACATCCAAAGTCTCATGCACTGTTTCATCTGAAAAAATAACAACCTTCCAAGTGTACACAACACAGAACTTTGTTCTGATGACTGGAGAGCCCTATTAATTCCTGCTCCCGAATGAAGTATCTGTCAGTTTGCCTTCTCTTTGCTTGGCTACTGATATAAAAAAAAATAAAAGGCTGCAGATACACCCCGCATCATTAGCCAAGATGAACCAACCTGTGGCAATAACTCACATTGTCCTTCTTAGTGCGCCAATGCAAAGGGTGGCAGACCTTCCACATTTCCATTTCAGCCACTGTTAAATATGCTACAGAACCTGTCAGTAAGAGACCAGAAACTTGCTGGATTCACTGATGTTACTCCCCAATTTCTCTTGGCAACCAATTATTTTCTCATCCATGTTACGCTTGGCAGGACATTTGGGGTTTTCCAGATGGCAGAGCTCATCTCTAGATTGCCTGAGAGAACATGTAGAAGATGTAAGGCAGAAGAAGTTAAAATCTGAACTCTAAAGATAGCATTAAATCTATAATGGTATTAGGTGTTTCTAACATGTTTGATCTACTGCCAGGCTAAAGAGTTTGAGGTGTTTCAGCTATGAAGAAGATAAAATTGTTCCGTTACCTTCAATTAAAGACATAACAGGTATCTTCCTGGACATTTGGTTCTCTGGAAGGTCTTCTAACTAATCATTTTCATACCAGTGAATTATGGCCTGTAGATGCTGCAAAATGTTCTTGTCAGCAGGACAGTATTACCCCAGAGTGTCAAAAAGACACTGAAGACTGTCAAAGTGTCTCTTCAGTGGCCAAAATGTCAACCTGCCTATTCTGTATTGACCGTGATAGTCAGCCTCATAGGAAATGTGAGATTTGTGCCACAGCAGTGAGTCAGGATGTAGGTATGCTGCTTCATCCTCTAATCCTCTGCCAAATCAATAAGCTCTTCTCCAGGATGGGATTTTCAACAGTAGTGCAGGGAGATATTGTGGAAGGTGTAATGTAAGCTTGAGCAGAGTCTTGGCTTTGCAAAACCTCCCTGTACCCCAGAGCCACCTGCAGAGTGTGGTAGAAGCCTGCCATTTGTGCAGGCAATGGGCCAGCCTGACTCCTACATCCCAAATTTCCATCTTCAAAGGAAAATATGAGTAGGTCATGTACTTTAAGTAAAATATCTGCTTTACTAGGAACTGTATTTTGGCAAGATGAGCATGTCTGATGAGCTCACCTCAGTGTGCTGTGCCACAGTATCTGAGACTGAATGAAAATCCATGTCTCTGGCTTTGTAATTGTTTTATCCTGTCATCCTTTAATGTAATGGCTGGCAGTTCAAAGGAAATCTTTGAACCTCAAGCCTGTACACTCTCAAAACACATGCATTGGGCCAGCTTCTGGAAGTTCCTCATGGACCTCAGAGGCAAGTGAGGGGTCTGATATTGACCTCTTACCAGATCCTGGCACTGCAAAGAACTTGACAAAGCTGAAATAACATCTGGAGTATATCCAGGTACACTGAGACACTGCAACACTCAAAGGTCAGGGACCACTGGGCTCAGAGGCAAGTCTTTTTCTTTTGCTGTAGCCACAGACCTGCAGCTTCTCCTTAGGGAGTGGTTGAAGGAGCTTGGTGGCACTAGCTTTCTGGTTGCCCCACATACATGCAATTTTTACAGAATTTGCTTTCAGAGGCCTGGTGTCTCTCCTCTGGAGCTATAGCAGACACTCCAAACCTGAAAAATGAAGGTGATGTGGTTTCGTCGATGCCAATGTGAGAACATTTCCTCTGAAGTCATTAATGGAAACTGCCCAGGGATCAACTCAGAGCATTTGGCTTTGTTCCACAGGATGGGGACAGTAGCCTGACTGTTGATTTATTTAAAAGGATAAAGACAACAACACAAAATGTTGCCAGGAAGTTGCATGACTATCAGGAAATCCTCACCAAAGGGACTGCATTCAGCAGAGTAGGCAAAGCCAGCAAAAAAATCCACAGTTTTATAAAGTAACACTTCTTATTTGTACTCCTGACAACACATTAAACTCTTCTGACAGGGATGTCAACTCTGCTCTAAATCCCTTTTTACCTTTTTAAAGCCTTGAGTATTTTTTTAGGACACATTGAGGAAAAGCCTTATAATAGGATTTTTTTTTCATGCTTATGTGTTCCCATTTTGTGATTAACATTCTTTCCACTGTACCATGGCCAGGAATGGGTGCCAGGTCCAGGAGTTTACAATTTATTTCTGCATCATGTGGAAGCTCTGCTAATCAGCTGGTGTTTTGTTATAGAATGGGAAAATCCAGGGATTTTAAGCTGAAGGACTTTCATACAACCCTGCTGTGTCTTCCCACAATAATTGCGTTCTCCTCAAAACTCTGGCTCCAAAGATTTCCTGCCCTAAAATTTCTCTCTGCCCTCAAAGAAAAGAGATGGGAAAAACTGCCTGGTGATGCCAGGAACATGGGCATTATTCAGAACAGGATGGAAAATGGAAAACAATCAACACTTTCTTCAGCAAAGAATATTCAAGGTCAATACTATGTTATGGTTATAGTTATGGAAAATTCTATGGGTTAGATGTGGTATGGGGTTTTTTAGGGGGCGGGCAGGAGGAGTCCTTCAAAATAAGGTACTTCATGGGAAGGGAAAGCAATCCTTATGAAAAACATAATTTCATGGGAGAACACAGGTGGAGTGAAAATCTTTAACTCTGCTTAACACTACCATTCATTGCCAGCCCCTCGAATCAGAGCAGAAGCCTCTACTTCATGGAGCACCCAATGCTTTTCTCATGAGAGGGATGCAGGAGGTGAAGCAGCAGCCCTCAAACAGCAGCCACTGACTCCCATGGCAAAACAAGACTGGCCACAGGACTGTGATGCTGGGTACCTTCCTGCTTGCTCATTTTCACTGGCTGCATCAGCCATGCGACTAGGGTTTTGTAGTGCCCAGGCTCCAAGAGTAGGTGAGGAGCTGGGCTCTGTCTTTGTCCAGCTTAGCTTAGGATGGCCTGCCTAGAACACCTGCCTTCCATGCCAGCTCTGATCACCTTCCCCCAAGCTGAGAAACTTTTGAATCATATTTAAAATGTGCCTCTATAAACCCTATGGAAAAGAAGGGTAGAATTTTCTTTCACCCACCCTCATTTGTCTGTGGTTTACCTCTTCTCTGAAAGAGTTTATTTGGGGTCCAGTTTGGTGTAACTCTTTACTACATATTTTCTGCACTCAGAAAAGCAAACATAAGGTTAACTAGATCCTAACGCTTCGCTATACAATGGTCTTTTTTTACACGTTACCGTCTGATGTGCATCCACCACTAATTTACTTGAAGATAGGATACTGAAACCAAGAACTGGAAGAAGATCCTATTTCAACGTCCAATAAAAGCAAGCATGTCACTAAGCTTCTATAAACACAGGATTCAGCCCAGATTACTTCAGCACAAACCAGTTCAAACTATTAATTTGAGAGCAGAATATTCCATTTCATTAAAAAAGTGGAACTGCAATTTCACAGCTCTAATTCCTGTAAAATAATAAAAGTAGTGAGCCAAGAATGGACTTCTCTGTTTAAAATAAGATGTATCAATAGATGAAAAACGTTGATGGCAAAAGTGATAAAAAGGTGTGCACGGTAGTTTAAGACTCAAGATATTCACTAAACAGACATATTTCAGCAATGTATGGGAGAATATTCCCAGTGCTTTTGATACTAATCCAGGCACTCCTTATTTATTGCTGGAGCCCATTCACCCAAAGGCATGTTGCTTTATTATCTTACTAAAACGTTTGAATTAAACATAATTTCTAATTGGGTTCTATTATTAATTTATTGATTTGTAAATATCCTTCTTTACACACAGGTTTTTTTCTGTGTTAGCATCTCTGTCTCTGGGATGGGGTCAGTCACATGGAGACATAGTAGCAGAGCATGTCTCCTTTTTTCCATCTACAACAGATCACAAAAAAAAAAAAAATCTTGTTACATGCCTTCAGAAGGACTTAGAAGTTTCCCAGCTTATATCACCCCATGGTGGTGGGACAGGCTGAGAGTAACTCTCATGAGCCTGAGCTGGTGGAAGGGGTGTCTCATTCCCCCTACTGGGGCTCTGGCAGGGGTGGCAGCAGTCTGCAGAGCTTTGATCAGGTCTCTATGCCTGGCTACCCACAGCTGAATGGGGACTCACTAGTGGGGAGATGCATACCATGTCCCCAGCTGTAGTTTATCTGGAGATTGGACTAGATGATCTTCAAAAGACCTTTCCAACCCAAACTATTCTGTGATTCTATGATAACTCTTCCTGTGACCGTTTCCTCTTTGTTAGGAAAAATGTTTTTTCTTTCAGTTCTTTTATTTCCCCAGAAAAAATCTCTCCAAGCATTTGAGTAGCTAGCAGCCTGAGGCCTAGACTTGCTGTCAAAGAACTGCAGATGGTAAAGTCCCAGTCTGTCAGTAGAGTGAGCCATAGAATGTGGAACCAAGTGGACCAACATGGCCACATTTTTCAGTAAAAGAACTTCTTTTAGCTGTTAAACCATGTGGCCAAGGTGGGCCGACCAAACCAAATTCTGCAGATTGGTCGAAACAACTGTGTAGCTTTCATCGCTGCTTAATATTCCCTTGATGCCTGACGCTTGCAAGTTCAGTGGCATTGACTCTCCACCCTGGTAATGTTACTCTCCATCTTTAAGCAGCTTTCCTCCTCTCATAGCCAGTTGGCCACTCTTTATCTTTGGGCAGAGTCTCCAGAGGAGAGAGTTCCACCAAAAGAAATTAAGAAAATCTTCCCATAAATCATATCTATAACCTGCTTAAATCTCCTTAGGGGGATGACTTACTCTGTGAAGCACTGTAGAAACCTGCTCATCAGAAATATTCTGGGAAAATATAGGTTTGTGTTCCTGTGATGTTGTCTTCAGGTGCCAGGGCAAGTGATTTCCAAAGATTCATTGGGCTATCGTTGTCTTGCAGAGTAGCAGAAAAGCTGCCTAGGACCTCAGTGAGTGAGTAATACTGGTTAATATAGGAACTGTTTCATATGACTGCATAGAGCAACACAGGGGCTTCTCCAGATCTTTCATGCTCTGTCCCTGGATTCTTGCACACTCTAGCATTTAAAAGTATTGTAGAGCATGGCAGGATCCAGGTTATCCTGAAAGCGCCCTGTCCTGACAAGACAGCAGTAAAAGGGTGAAAAACACTACTAGACAGGTGGAAAGAATGAGTTCTGGCCTTCAATGTGTTTCTTCAGAAAAGAAGAAAGCAGACTGCCCCATGAAGCCATTCATTTACTCTTCAGGATCAGAGTCACTGCCCAGGAACTGGTGCCACAATGTATCTTCAGCTTCCAGTGTAACCAGGATAGTGTTGTCAAGAAAAAGATCCATGTGACTTCTTCAGCCCCTTGGCCACATAAAGTGTTATGAATACCAGAGCTTACTAGCAGTACAGAGCATTCAACACCATTTTGGATCTGGACTGAATTAAGATTCTGTATAGACTAATAGCAAAATGAATGCTACCAAGATAAACCTCCAAGAGAGGAGAACATCAGAGCTGCAACGTTGGATGGATGGGGTATCATCTGCCCTACTGGGGAGGCAGTCTCCATGAGGATGTAACCCACCTGGCCTAGAGAAGCCAGAAGACTGTAATGTGGGCTATCAGGCATGCTCTACTCCCTATTCCAAAGATGCTCCTTTTTCCACTGGAGATTTCCTTGTTTTCCTATGGCTGCTCCTGTGGATGTTCACAATGCATCTGCCTACAAGCACAGGTCTGTTTGTGATGGGAGGAGATGCCTCAGGGCTCAGGATCAGAGGCTTGTCCTGAATACCACCCCTGGATCCCAACTTACTCTTTATATATTGTGATTTTAAAGCCAGAATGGATGGATTTTCCAGTTCAGGCAGTGTGTAAGCTGATCACAACTGCAGACAGCAGATGAACTTCCCCTGCCTCTGGGCAGCAACCTTACAGGATTTCTTCCCCTCACTGTGCCACTCGTGATCCACCCTTTCCCTCACCAACGTTCCTCACCAAGTGCCTGGCCTGTAGTGCAACAATTAGGAGGAAAGATGGGGAATCTGATACTCCCCAGGACTTCACATCAGAAAGAACCCTATTGCCAGGCTCTGTAAGGATCCTGTTGTAGAAATACAACAGCTCTGAAGCTGTTGTAGTTACTTGAATGGTTTCTGAACCTAAAATCTGGGGTTTCAAATAGGATTTTAGAGGATTAACACTGTAGGTCGTTCCCACTCCATCATCCTTCAGCTAGCACCTCTCATCTGGGAGAACCAGGGAGCTCCTGGGGTGACTTCATGGGTCCTGTGGAGTAGTGTGACACAGTAATGCTGAGGCTCAGACAGCGAAGGCAAGCTCCCATCTAAAAACCATGCTTTCCTTGAACTAATTCCCTTGCTATTTCTCATTTGAGTGATGATCAGGTTGTGTAAAACCAGCTAGGTACTGCCTGACACAGCCTTCCTCACGGTCTTCGTCAGAGGCATGCCTACCTAGCCTGGGGAAAGGAGAAAACCTTGCACCAGCTGAATGCCCCACTTGCCTGCTGATGCTCATGTGAGGGTGACTACTGGAGCTGCTCATAGCTGCCTGCCCAGGACCCAGCAGGTGGCACTCCTGGATGGTGTTTCTTCCATATCATGGGTAGCACCGGCCTCCAGCTGCCTCAGCTGTTCCAGTCCAACTGCCTTCTTGGGGAGAGGGCTGCAGGGCAAGCTGAGGCTGCACCTGATGAGGTGAAGTGAGCTCTACTTTGCCCATTGAATCTCAAAAACTGTTGCTCAAACTAACTCTGTTGCAAGGTTGGGAACACTTGCAAGCTTATTGACACAGCAGACGAGTCCTCTAGGGGCTTGTGCTCCTCTGCTAAGAGGAGCAAGCCAGGATTTGGCCTCCTTGAAAGGCATTCCTAGCTTCTCCTGGGAGTCTTACTGAGTCAGAGTCTACATGAGATGTAAACCTGTGGGCTGCTAGTTGGGCTGCAGAGTGAGCTTACTAACAGTTCTGGAGAAGTCACCATCTTGCACATCAGAAAATCACAGAATCACAGAAGAGTTAAGGTTGAAAGACACCTCTGGAGATCCTCTAGTCCAACCACCTGCTCAAATGGACACCATCCTAGACAGCCTGCTCTAGCTGATTGTGAGACCAGCTAGAGCGAGCTGTCTAAGATGGTGTCCAGTTGGATTTTGGATGTCTCCAGGGATGGAGATCCTATTCTGTGGGCAATGTGCTCCAGTATTTGACCCTCCTCACAGTAAAAAATTTGTTCTTGCATTTAAATGGAATTTCTTGTATTATGATTTGTGCTTCTTGTCCTGTCACTGGGCACTGCTGATAAAAGCCTGGCTCAGATTTCTTTACTATCTCCATTGAGTATGTGCATACATGGATAAAATTCCCCCTGAGCCTTTGTTGCCACACCTTTGGTATTTCTTTCTTATAAAACATCATCAAAATTTAACAGGCTCTACAAGGATCCTGCTGTTGAAAAACAATAGCTGTGAGAAGTCAAAGTTATTTAATTGTTCATGAACCTAAATCCTGGCTTTTAGATTGGATTTCACAGGATTAGTGTGGTTGAGTCTTCCTGGCTCTATCACACTCATATATATGTTATATATCATCTTATATAAGTAGGCAAGGTGCCACCTAGAGAGTATCTCACTAGAAGAAGCATTTTCATATTACGTGCCTAACTGTAGGGCTGAGATAACAGCAAGGTACATATTTCAGCACACTGTACGTATTGGGGTTTTTTAACTAGAGAGAGACAATGCCAGAATTTTGGACCAAACTATTCCCAACTTGGGGGAAGAGTTTTCAAGCCTGGGCCTTTGGCTCTTGAAGCTTTGCTGTTGACAGATCCAAAACACCAAAGTTTCTTTTGGAACTGGGGTCCAGATGCAAATGATGTTCAGCAGTGTGAGCTTTGTAGGTTGAGGTTTTGGAAATGTTACTTGGCTTGTTCCATCCTTATTGGATCTTCCACCGTGATAACTTGCTTCTAACAGCAGACTGGGTAAGGAGTTCCTTCTTTCCCTTGTATATTCTCTTGACAAACATTGGCTCCTCTAGACAGAAATGTCTGTGTGCCAAGCCACAATATTCTTCCTAGTGTGATTTCATAGTGATTTATTTATTTATTTCTGTGCTACATCCTGCTTACTTGCCTGTGGAAATATGCCTGGGGGTTTTGTTTCACGTGTCTTGCAATGGGGTGTAGAAATCCTTTCCAGTTTTATCAAAGCACTCCTGGCCAATATTAGGAGAGAATGCCAGAATATAACAGCTCCTGTACTGCATGGGAAATGCATCTCCCTTGCTGGCTAAAAGCTTTTGCTCTTTGGTTGTTCATTCTTCCGCCTCCACCTTCTCCTCATCTTTTAGAACTGTTGCTGATAATACATTTGTTTTCCAGAAGAGGTTAAAGAAGTATCTTGCAGCCCTGACAAGGAGTCTTTTCTGCATACTACACCTGAAATTTCGATTCCTCTGTAGTCATGGACCAATACTCACCCTGCCATTTCTCTGATCAGCTTTATTAGTTCCATCCCCTCAAACTCTTTGCACAACAGAAGTCGTGAAATCTATTTTATTCATGACCAATTTAATCTCTGCTTCCTACAGAATGGAGATAAAAGATCTCCTGATGTAATGTTTGAAGCCGAGCATTACATAAGTGACCTCACAAGGGTCTTATTCAGCTTTTATCACATCCAGACACAAGACTGTGTTCCTGAATGTATGGGTCCTTCAGAAGGCTTTCACATGTTGTAGGTTAAGATGTGAAGACAAGGTGAAAACGAGGTCTGATGCAAACCTGATTGCAGTCAATGGAAAGCTGCCTAATGACAGTAATGAGTCTTTAATCCCGAATTCAATTGTTGGAGCTCGTGGGATTTTGCAGTTAACTGTATAGGTTCCTAGATGCTGACTTTCAGAATTTCATACAAATCAGCTGCTGACAAGAGAGTAGGAGACCTTCCTGAATGTAGTCCTGGCTTCAGTTTAGCTAAGTTATTGGACTATCAGCTGTAAGTGACCATTTAGTTGAGTTTCAAAAATGCTGCTCCATACTAGGGAAGAATAAAAATGTGGCAGTGGGGTTTGGAATAGATACAGTTTGGCTCCTCATTATGACATCATGGGGAAAACATCATCACTGAACTGTTATGGCAAAAATGCAGAAGTTGTTAGAGATAGGCTAATGAATGAATGTAGGGAGGCTCTGCAAAGGGACCTGAACAGGCTGGACTGCTGGGCTGAGACCAAAGGCATGAGATTTAACAAGGCCAAATGCCGAGTCCTGCACTTGGGGCACAACAACCCTAAGCAGAGGTACAAACTAGGAGAAGCCTGGCTGGAAAGCTGCCAGGAGGAGAAGGACCTGGGGGTGCTGGTTGACAGCCGACTGAACATGAACCAGCAATGTGCCCAGGTGGCCAAGAAGGCTAGTGGCATCTTGGCCTGTATCAGAAACGGCGTGACCAACAGGTCCAGGGAGGTTATTCTCCCTCTGTACTCGGCACTGGTGAGACCACACCTCTAGTACTGTGTTCAGTTCTGGGCCCCTCACCACAAGAGGGATGTTGAGGCTCTGGAGCGAGTCCAGAGAAGAGCAATGAAGCTGGTGAAGGGGCTGGAGAACAAATCTTATGAGGAGCGACTGAGAGAGCTGGGGCTGTTTAGCCTGGAGAAGAGGAGGCTGAGGGGAGACCTTATTACTCTCTACAACTACCTGAAGAGAGATTGTGGAGAGGAAGGTGCTGGCCTCTTCTCCCAAGTGACAGGGGACAGGACAAGTGGGAATGGCCTCAAGCTCCACCAGGGGAGATTTAGGCTTGAGATAAGGAAAAAATTCTTCATGGAAAGGGAGGTTAGGCACTGGAACAGTCTGCCCAGGGAGGTGGTTGAGTCACCGTCCCTGGAGGTGTTTAAGGTGAGGGTGGATGAGGTACTTAGGGGCATGGTTTAGGGATTGGTGGAAATGGTTGGACTCGACGATCAGGTGGGTCTCTTCCAACCTGGTTATTCTGTGATTCTGTGAATGATGCATTAGGTCTAATGCTAATGTTGTATTAGATTCATTAAAATAATCTTGTTTTTTCAAAAAAGACTTGCTGAAAAAAAGTTAAAAAATATTTCCACCTCTCAGTCACATCAGACTGAGCAACAGCCAAGTCTGTAAAATCCTAAGCAGATTTGTACAGCAGACAGCTGGCCACAGTACAGGAAAACACAGCTTGTCATGGGAAAACAACCTATTTGCCAGTATTGCACCAGAGACATTCAGAAGCTCTGAGCAGCAGAGATGGCAGCATGAAGAGGTCTTGTCCTGCCTGCAGCTGGCTGTAAAACCACGTAAATTTTGTTCCACGTCTCTTCCTCATTTCTCCTGTTGGTGAATACCAGCTATGGAGAGCTGGTAAGCCAGGAGGAGTGAGTGAGAAATTTCCTATGGTTGGCAGGAAAGCTTGGAAAAGAGGATTAGAAGTGGTTATTTGAATGCGTGTGCCTCTTGATAAAGTCAGCATTAAAGATCCTCCTCCTTGTTCTTAGCACGTTCCAACCCAACCGGAGATGCAGATTCCCAACCAGAGCTTTCATCACTTAGACTGTTCTAACCAACCAAATTCACACTTGCCAGTGCTAAACTGTTGCCCTGAGCCCTGCAGGACAGTGTGGGAGGAGAGTAACATACCTCTGTTTCTTTAGTCTTTTCCCAGGCTTTGTAAATCCAGTTTGTGGCCCTGGGTGTAGCTGTTCATCCAGGCTGCAAATTAAAGCTTCAAAGGAAGCTGGTGTGAACTAGCACCTGTCCAGTCAGGCAACTTGGAAAGCCACAGCATAGAAACATGAGCTGGTATAACAAGTAATCAGAACACTTGGGGTTACCTGAGTCATCGTCATACTTTACTAATGAACACCTTGGGGGCTCAGCTAGCAGCAGTCATACCCTTTGGAAGTCAAGATCTCACAGTCTTAAATTGACTTGGAAATATTTACTACTTCTTCTCAGATCATGAGATGAGCAAAAGCATGGGCAAGATCACTACCATCTAGAGGAAGGAGTGTATGAAATCTCACAGGAGTATTTTAATGGACAGTCAGTAAGAAGCATCAACTGGCAAGGAATGGAGGGAAAGGTTCTTGGAGATGGTGCTGAGGTGCCTGAAGCAAGATCCAACCAGAATTCCAGTGGTTGAATTGAAGATCATGCTCCAGTGAACTCACTGAACACCTAAAATTTATCTCCAGTTCATTTGGCTTTTTGTCTCATCACACAAAAATCATGAGGAACTGAGAAGCAAGAGCCTAGGTATATCCATGGTCTGACAAGCTACAGAATCAGGCTTGTTGCTTGTCCTACTCTGTCCAGTGTTTCTGTGTCCTTGGCTGTGTCTTGACTACTTTCAGTAGAAGGAGGGAGGAAAAGCAGGTTATTCTGAAGGATGGTTACTAGGGTTTTCTTGGGAGAAATGACAACTGCTTCCTCTCTGTCTTATGAGGGTCCTTGCTACCTCAGCTATAGTGGGTAGTGGTTCTTCCCATGCAGCCCTGAGACAAGCACTAAATTCCTGCAAGTCAATAGGAATTTGTTGCATCCCTTTGTGAAGCATTTTTATCATTTATTGACCTTGCTAGTGATTTTTTTGTGGATTAATATACAAAGGCATCAAGTTTGTTCCTATAGGGCCAGAATTATTGTTCAAGGTCTTGTCTCTGACTATACTGGGTGCAGATCCACTATACATTGAGTTTTCAGGCATCTATCATCACATGATATCAGTGGACCTTTCTTCATTTTTGGCAGCCTTTGCCAACAGTGCTTATCTGTTTCCCTGAACTAGTATTAGACTTTTATTTTATTTAGATACCACAGATTTTAAATTAGGGGCCCACAGGGCTGCAAAGCATGCAATGTGATAGGTGATTATAGCCTCTGATGTCTGTAACAGCAAATTAAGGTTGCTTAGCTTTTTCAGGACTGAGCCTGGGTGAAGTCAAACACATACGCACATATACACAGTCTGTCAAGCCTGAGGCTTTAAGGCACTGGTCTACTAATATGTGGGACCTCTTCCCCTCAACTCTTCAACAAGCTGTACACAGGAAGTTAAGTCTGGTCCATGATGTTAGTTAATCACGTTAACATCATGACACTCACATGTGTTTCTGACATGAGGATGAGCTGCGAAACACATTCCCACAAACAGATCAGTCTGCATGTGTCAGGTTGGTGAAAGAGAGTTCATGTCTCAGAAAACTGAGCAGTGAGGCAAGTCCATGTATTTTGTCTTGTGTTTATGAACAGCTTCTGCCTAGCTCCCCAAGCACAAGACGCTGTTTTGTGGTTATTTGTAGGTGGACAGAAAAGGAAAGTTTTGAAGGCAGTCACAAGGTAGAGGCATGCAGTCATCTCATTAGCACTGCAAAGTGATTCATACATAACTCTCACTGCCTCATTTATATCCTCAGTGATGCACATTTTCTTGGGCTAGGCACTATTAAAGCAGCCACATATTTTCTGCAAGTTTCTTTGTCCATTTGCATGCCTCTGCTTCTGGTAACTATGTGTTCCATGTGCCCAAAAGCGATAGGCAGTGTGCATTTAGTTTGCCCCTTCCATCCTTCTCTTGACACTACATCTAAACAACTCAGTGCTCCATACACAGTCCTGTTTCTCATTCAAAGTTCAGTCCAACATTTGCAGTATAAAACAAGAGAGAAGCAAGCAACTAGCACGCTCTGTGCTCACAGTCTGGAACCTGCATTATTTTAGTGTGGCCTATTGTAGCACTAATAAGAGCTAGTGGATAGAAGATGGTTACCTGTCAAACTAGTTTGGTATCACTGCACTGCATTCTACAGGATCTGGTGTACAATGCAAAGATAATTGAACGCAAAATAAGCACAAGTCAGTCAAGCTGGAGCTGCTGGCACCAGCCCTGGGGGGTGGGAGAAAGGACAGAGGGTGGAGGCAGCACCTGGAACCACTGTGTCAAATATTTCATGCTCCAGGGTGCCAGAAATCCTACTGCTCTGGCACAAAACAATGCCCGCCTGTGGAGGCAGCCTGGGCTTGGATCCCAGTGAATTTGCACTGCAACAACCAGGTGCATGGGAGCAAAGGGTTTCTGCAGGATCCAGCCCAGCTGGACCAAAGCCAAAAATTTGTCAAGTTATTCAAGTATCTGTGTGTCGTGCTTCAAGAGTTTTACACTACTAGGGAGATCCTGGCCCTGTATTTCCCCAGCTGATGGGGAGTTGACTATAAATCAATGCCTATTTAGCATGACTCAGCTTCAAAGCTCTGCGTCAATGTTAGCTGACAGCTCTCTGACAGAAATGCTTATTAACTGAATTGAGAGGGTGAAAGCATTTGCTTCACATCTCCTGGTGAAACAGTGGCAGCCCAAGGATATGCACTGGGAGGTCCCAGCTCCCCCAAATAATTCACTAGACTTCATTGCCTCTCATGCTAATGGCTCTCGTGCACGGAGAGCATTACTGAAAGCCATGAGTGAGTGTGACAAAGATGCAAGGAATCTTTGAAGAGCTTCCTAAAGCCAGGGAATACAGGAAATGCCTGAATGAGTTTAACTAGCTGTGCATCTTTGCACGTGAAGTTTGCTAGGCTCTTGTCACGCACATTATGCCACTAACATTCTTTGCAAAGAAGACACTTTCCTATCCATTCTTGCAGTGTCTGAAATACACCTACTCAGGTAAAGCAACTTACTTGTATTTACCTCTAGAGCAAAAGCTGTTTTGATATCCAAGTATGTTTGAATTACAGTTAAACTCCTTACAGTTGTTCCACTCCTATTTTAATACTTTGTTTTTAGGCAGTGAGCGGGAATTAGAAGGTGACTGAAAGCATGGGCATTTTTAACACCACAAATGAGTTAACAGTGAACAGTTTTGGATTGCAGGTGTTTCAGTTCAACTTGGGGGCAGATATTTAGGCCCTGGTGGGCTTTCCTTAAAAGTCTGACCAATTGCAGTTCAGAAGTGTGCTATTCCTAGACATGCACTTCTCTATCTCCTCTCCTTTGCACAGAGCAGTTGTGCATTTGTGAGAAGAACTAGTGTTAAGTTACTAGCAAGTCATTGCTAAGAGCTAATGAATATCTCATATGAAAGACACCATCAAATTACAAACTTTTGTCATTGTTCATTATTATGAAGCCATCAGTTAAAGGATTGTTGCCCATAGAAACTTTCTTTTTTGGTTGTTTATGAGATTTTAAATGGTTGCTGTTCTTGCATCTTGCTAACGTTTAAGTCTCAGACTTGTGGGTTTTTTTGCCATATACACTGTGTAGAAAAGCTATTTTACAACCCCCTACTGAAATTGGGGTCTGAAAGCTGATTCTGTGAATTTGCAGCCATGCCTTAGCTGAAGGTGCAGTATTTGAGCCTTATTTCTGGTTTCTTAACAATGTTTCTGTAAACTGCAGTGCTTGTTTGAGGTAGACAACACTTGTGAAAGAAGATGGGTAAGTTCTCAGAAGTAGAAGTTGATCAAATTCAGCAATGATCTGGTCTGTGCATCTGTGTATGCCTGGGCACGCATACATGATATTACAACAATGCCAGGCTGCAGCTTGTAAATAAGAACCACAATAACAAGGGCAGATATAAAATAAACAGCTCACCAGATCAAAGAGAGAAGCGCTCAATGTATGTGAAACAGAATATCAGACATAGTGCTAAATAGGATCAGACTGGAAACTTAAGCCACTTCTGTGCCAAGTACATGGCTGGAATAACTTCACAGAGTTCAGTGGTGAACCAGAGATGAGTTTGGCATGGGGTGAACTTTTTGTTCTTGGGTACGTTGTGACATAATGTTGAAATTACTGTTATGGAAGTATGACTGACTCAAATTAGCTAAGGCTCCAAGCAGGAGTTTGGTTGTTCTGAACAGAAACTGCATGCAAAGTTAACAGAGACTAGTTTAGACAGTGATTGCTTGCAATTGATTAAAGTAAATAATCTTCCTGCTGAAAACCATAACTTAATTTCCACAGCCATTCAATCTCAGAAGGCTTCAATTAGACTACTGTGCATCCCTCCCTCTGCACTGGAAACCACACTGCTGCTCTCTGAGTCACCTAGGCATTTACATGGGCTCTTTTCTACTGTCATGTGGCTGTAGGAGGTGAAAACACCCATCTTCAGAGATATGAGGTTGAATGTTTAAAATTGAAATCAAAATAGCTCTTTCCCCTGGTTTGCTATTACAGTGATGTTTAACATCGTTGTCAGAGACACGGGCAGTGGGATTGAGTGCACCCTCAGGAGGCTTGTGATTGACACTGGGCTGAGTAGTGCAGTCAACACACTGGAGGGAATGGATGCCATCCAGAGGGACCTTGACAGGCTTAAGAGGTGGCCCTGTGTGAACTTCATAAAGTTCAACAAGGCCAAGTGCAAGGTTCTGCACATGGATCAGCACAATCCCAAGTACAAACATAAACTAGGAAGAGAATGGGTTGGCAGCACCCTTGAGGAGAAGGACATGGGTGTATTGGTTGATAAGAAGTTCAACACAACCTGTCTATATAGTCTTGCATCCTAGAAAGCCAACTACATCAAAAGAATTGTGACCAGCAGATCAAGGGAGGTGATTCTCCACCTCTGCTATTGTGAGATCCCCACCTGGAGTACTGCATCCAGCTCTGGAACCTGCAGTGGACATGGACATGTGGAGAGGATCCAGAGGAGGACCATGAAGATGATCAGAAGGCTGAAGCACTTCTTCTGTGAAGATGGTTGTTCAGCCTGGAAAAGAGAAGACTCCAGGGATAACTTAGAGCAGCCTTTCAGTACTTAAAGGGGGCTCACAAGAAAGCTGGAGAGAGACTTTTTACAAGGGATTTTAGTGACAGGGTAAGGGGTAGTGGATTAATCTGAAAGGGAGTAGATTTAGATTTGACATAAGGAAGAAATTCTACATTGTAAGAGTGATGAGGCAGTGGAACAAGTTGCCTAGAGAAGTTATGGATGCCCCGTCCCTGGAGGTGTTCAAGACCAGGTTGGATGAGGCTATGAGCAACCTATCTAGTGGAAGGTGTCCCTGCCCATGGAACCAGATAATCTTTAAGGTCCCTTCCAACCCAAACCATTCTATGATTCTGTGGTTCCATGAAATACAACCCTGGCCGGTCCCTATTTCTTTGTGAAACAACAAACAACTCCATTGTAGCTCTGAGTTTTGCAATTTGTCCTGCTCCTTTGAATCTCCACCAGAACATGTGGTAATGATTGTGAGCCCTTTTTTAAGGTGAAAAGAAAACTTCATCTTAGTCTTAAAAGCCTATGTATGAAAGGTGCTCTTAACCTGACAGACTTGAGTGAAGACACCAGTGCTGCCATTCTGTAGTGGGAAGACAGTGGAGAAAAGATCTTCAGTCTTCAGAGTCCCACCAATGCCAGATACTCCAGGTGTTTGCCTGATTAATAGGCTGCCCTTGCTGATAGCAAAAGTCTCCTTTGCTTAGTCCCACTGAACAGCAGAGAGTTGTTATCATTTGCACTTCTGATAAGCATTTACTTGTGAATTTATGAATAACACCTCCTCTGACAAAACAATACTGACACAATAATACTTACTTTGCTGGCAAAGTAATTTAAAACATAAAATAACACATATTATTTTAAGTATTATTAGATCTTCTAAAAAGATGCATGAGATGCAATCTCCACGGTGTACTTCAGTGATTATATTATGTCCTTACACTGAAGTGCTTGTGTCTCAGTCATATCCATTCGCCTCAGCTGAATGCCTTGGTGTTATCTTGGTAATGGGCCAGGTCTCAAAATAGACGGCAGAAGATATGTGTCTGCAGTGCTAATTCTTGATCATCCAGTGAAACTTGTAGTGGAAACAGGAGCAAAAAAAGCCAAAGAGAGGTGTGGATTATAAATAAGAGTTATGACAGAAATTCATGTTTCCACGGCTTTCCTGGCAAAGTAAGGATACAAGTTGCCATATTAATGAGTTTTGTTATGTTAGCTTTGCTACAAGACACACTGATTACAGAAATGACTCACAGCTGAAGAGAGGATGATATTTTGGCATCTTTACCAAGAAGAGATTTTCTCCTAACTGTGTTTAATAGTTGCCAATACTGCTAAAGAATTGCAGTGTTGTATTAAATAATCTTTCTTTTTGTTTTTGTTGGGATTTTTGTTTTGGTTGGTTGGTTGTTGTTCTGTTCAGTTGCTTCCATTGAAATCTGTTTTGTTTCTTTAGTCATTCTGGCATGCCAATAGCTACTATATTATGCTCCAAAAAAGAGCTATGGCCTTGCATAGCAAGAAATTTTTGGTCAAAAAATTCATCTTTAAATGCTTGAATATTCAGAGGTTTGGGCTTTTTAAGTAAGTTTCAAAACTGTCACTTTTTCTGCAGTTCAGAAAGTACATTCTGCAATTTCCCTTAATCTTATTTGCCCTTACCCTGGACTGTATCCTTTTAAATTCATACAGCTGCCATATTTTTGCTGGGGAAGGTATTTGTGGAGGAAAATCCATTGATTTTTATCTTCATTGCCATCTAAGAAAGGTATACATGGGTTTGCTCATGTCTGATGTTAAACCTAAATGATAATTTGGAAGCTATATATTCAGAATGTAAATGACTCATCTTTAGATGAAACTGACCCTAATTAGATCTAGATCAGCCGTCATTTGACAGAGAAAAAGAAAATTCATTGTCTCTGAAATGTGGTAATGGCTAGGAAACTAGCCGCAGAAACTTAAATTAAAAGCAGGTTTTAACATGCTGGCTCTATGCCTGCCTTCAATATCAGCCTCTGCCTGTTTTAGTTAAATAAATGGTAACAAAAGAAGACAGACTGGGTGACGTTAAATAGAGAAATTTAAGAGAGTAATTATAGCATTTAGATGGGGCCAGAGTGGAGGACCTATAAACATTGTAGAACAAAGTGTAGCATCGCAGTTTCTCCAAAACTTTGTTGACTTTAACTATTTTATTCCTAAGCACATAACACTGTTTGTTAGCTAAAGTACCTGTCCCCAGTTCAGGGCATGAACATACTCCCAACATTGATCTGGCCATGCCCCTGGCATGCAGCTGCCCCGCAGAGGCAAGTGTGAGGGCTGGGAAGGGAGATAGCAAGGGTGGATCCTGGAGCAGTCAGTGTCCCTGTCAGTGTGCCATCCCCACAAGGAGCATCTCACAGAATCACAGAATCACAGAATGACCAGGTTGGAAGAGATCCACTGGATCATTGAGTCCAACCATTCCCACCAATCCCTAAATCATGCTTCTAAGCACCTCATCTACCCTCACCTTAAACACCTCCAGGGACGGTGACTCAACCACCTCCCTGGGCAAACCGTTCCAATCCCTAACCACCCTCTCTGTGAAGAATTTCTTCCTAATCTCAAGCCTAAATCTCCTCTGGCGGAGCCTGAGGCCATTCCCTCTCGTCCTGTCCCTATCTCAGGCTGCTTTTCCATCTGTCCTCTCATTTTCATAGGAAACATGATTTGATGTTCTACTCCTAACTGCTAGGTGGCTTTAGAGAAGGGAGTTTGCTGGTGAACGGGCTGTATCTCCTAACCACAGGTTTTGAAGGATTTGGGTTAAAGAGGTACAATGAAGGAACAACCATTATACCAGTGAGAGTTCTTAAAGAACAATTCTGACCACGAGTTACTTTAATGAAATCAAAGGTATCCCTGCAAAACCAATTGCTCTAATAACATATGGTGGGCAAAGCTCAGAAGATTAGGGGCTTAACTCATGTAAGCACCCGAGAGAGGTTCACAGAGGGAATTGAATTAAAAAAATCATCTGGGCCTCACTTGCCTTTGAAATGTGATGCCCTTGTTATGAATGAGGCTATTTAGGCATCTGTACTCTGTGTGTGTGTGTAGTGAGACATAGGAAACACACTCATGACCAGAATAATCCCATAACCTGATGTTCTTGGGTCTTTCAGAGGACAAAAAATCAGTTTAATGCTTTTAAAATATTTAGCTGCAGGACGACTGATTTGGAAAGGTAAAACATCATGCACCAGAGAGCTTTCAGGCTGGAGCAGGGTCCTGGTGCGCAGGAAATCACTCATCGTGTCCTCGTGCCATGGTCCAGACTGAGCCTGCTTAGCAAGCTGCAGGGCCAAGCAAACCTCACTCTCATGCAACTTTCGTCTGGAGATGAAACTAAAGCGCATCCATATTTTGGAAGCAGACAACTTGATATTGGCTGGTACAGTATAGCTGTGTTTCCCTGACTTAGTAAGTCCTGTCAAGGGCCAGGAAAGGCATTCCCAGACAGGCATTCAGAAATCAGGAGCTGTACACAAGACTCATAAGACTTTTAGCACTGCTGACTTTCAGAATATTTACTGTTGCCTTCTGCTTTTTTGGTTTTTCAGCTGCAAGGTTTCCAGGTCTTGATAACTTTGATGGCCTGAAAAAACAAATATCCAAAATTGATTATATAATTACATAGATGCAGGATTTGAGGATTTAGGAAAAAAGCATTAAATACTGTGAGTGTTGGCAATGCTAGCTGAAAGCCATTGAGATCTCCAAGAATCTAATGCCTATTTCAGGCACGTCCTATGTAATATTAAGTTAATTTGTTGCTGTATTCTGAGCAGTGGGAGGAAGAGGAAGGAGACAATATTTATTTCAGCATATTTTCATGGAAAATATAATCATATTTTCCTTTTACTAATAAGTAAGTAAAATCTTTTTGCCATTTTTCTTTGCTAAAGCTTTTCATTCATTCACTGAATGCATTTTTCTATGATCCTTTATGCAAGATATTCACATCAATTTAAAAATGAAATGTCAGTGGAAAAATGCTCAAAATACTATTGATCAGACCTTTAAAATCAATTCTTCTGGAAAAATATTAAACTGAAGTAGTCTAAGTGTCATTATTTAATTAAAGATTCTTTCCATATGATAGAGTATGCATTTCAGGTACCTTCCCAGACATGATCAGTTTTCTTTGAGATCGCTGTACAGGGACATGCATCAAGGTCTCTGATTGGTTTAGTTTCCCTTGTGGTTTTAAGGTAACATTTACAAATGAAGAACATCAAATTTTATAGAACTCCTGCTGGTTTCTGGGTCCTGACACTTTTAGTTATCTGAAGATTTGCATCTTAAAATATTCTTAGAAGGTGGAAGAGTAAATTTTATGACCCTAATGGCTTGTCCATGAATTTCAAAGTACTGTTATCAGTACTGGTGCATAGGCCTGGGAAAATGTCCCTTTTTCATCACTCAGGAAAAAAGGAAGCGCGATATGCATTGAATTATTTAGGAAAAACATAAATGAAAGCGCCTGTGCTGTACTGATAAATTTCTTTGAAAGGACAAACAACTATGAGTGTCTTCCTTCAGTCTGATGAAAATAAGTTCTTTAATATCTTACCTATACTGCTCGATGTCCAAGAGTAACAGTGTGAATTTAGCCTCTGGCAGTACAGTGATATGAGAAATGTTATGTGCTACATACCCACAGGAGACTGTGGCAGACAGAAAGATGGATTCAGAGGGCTTGGCAGATGGCTAATGCCTCACAAATACCCCAGTGCATGGCAGAAAGGAGCCCAGCCTGTGCAAGAAGGGAATGTGACCTAATCTGTACCAAGAGGGACTTTCCTGTGTCCCCTCCATAGCACAGTTGTAGGTGTCTACAAAGCTCTCTGACCTCAAGTTCACAACCTGAGCTTGCACTACAGGGGATCATGAATGGCTTTTCTGTGGCTTTCTTCAGCTTTGGGCAGGGAAAACAAACTCCTCTAGCTGTGGTGCAAATAAATGCAGAGGACTACGTCTTAGGCTGATGTCCCAGTGGCAAGGTTTTTCCTGCTCTGGGCTGATGTGAGGTGGGAAACCCAGGCTAGATTCTGTCCCAGGTGGTGAAACTGCCCCGTGACAAATCTTGCCCTTCTTGTGTCGGGTCCTGCTTTGGCACAGTCAGGCTCATTAACCTGGACCCAATTCATCCCACCAACAGATTTTGCTGTGACTACTTACACACATTATCCAGACATACTATTAAACATTCTACCAGATTAAGACGTTTACTGCTTGTTTAAGAACTGATTTAATTAAAAACTATTACACATTTTCTATGTCTATTCCAAGGGCTTAGGTACATAGTTTGCAATGTTTGTTTGTAAACAACCAAGAATACAATTATCCTTAACAATGAAACCAAAATAATTTAAAGGCAGGACCTTGTGAATTGGGACAATGATCTATTTACTCTTTTACAGCAGCTATGTTGGGTTTTTAATACTTTTATTGTATGCAGCTGCTGCATAGGTTAGTATTCTCAGATAGCAAAGGGCAGGACACTTATTTGTAAAAGCAAAAGGAGTTAAGTCTCTAGTTTTTAGGTATTAAGAGTTTTTCTTGTCCGCATATGCTAAGAAGGGCAGATATATGAAGTAATCTCCTTGTTGTTGTTGCTCTATGCATGTCAACTCTTCCATGACTAATGTGTCCCAGATTCTTATCATCCAAATCTTGACGTCAGATGGCTTCTTTTAGAGTGGGATGTGATTAAGCATTACAGGCACCAAGAGCTCAGAGATCAGCTTACAGTCCTTACTCTAAATGGGTCTGTAACCAGCACGCTGAGAATAAAGACTTCCTGAGGAGAATAAAAGTAGCATACATAAGTATTATGAAACACCATATTTTGAGCCTGTGGAGATCCACCTGAGCCCAGGAGGAGTAGCAGATCTTGCAAGTCTCTGTGAATCCAAACATTTCCCTTGGATGTGCAGGAGAACTGGTGCTGGAGCTGCCGTGCTGCCATCTGTTTACCTTCAAGGAGAAAATAATAGATTCAGAATGGAGGTGAGTAGTCCAGATATCATGTGGAGAAAAGGAAACCACAGAAATAATACACGGAGTTCCAGGGACCAGCTTCCCTCAGCATGTGTTCCTGGATAAAACCTGGCATTAGCCTGTGACATTTACCCCATACCCCCTCAGTCAAATATAACAAAAATAACCCCCCCCCCCGGACTTGCTTGTAATCAGTCATCTCCCAGGCATCTGTGCAGAGATATTACCGCCATTGCTTTTGAAGGGCACTAAAGTCAAAAGCTGAGTACCAGCTTTCCTGGTCTGACACAGTTATTGCATCTGGTACACTATGCTCATGTATATCTGCTCCTTGTGACTGGGAAGACAAGTTTTGCATGCATCTACCCCAGCATGGGGAGGTTCACACCTCAGGGGCTGCCAGGTTGCTGGTGCAGTTCATTCCGTTAAAAAAAAAGAACAAAAACCCAGTCATTACCAGTAAAGTATGACCCACTGTTATACATCACTACATCACTATATTATCAATTAAAAGATTTGTTCTGGGTAGCTTATTTTTCTACTAATCTTAACCAGAATTCATAAGAAATATTAAAAAAAAGTATATTGGTGGGATGGGGGAGTAATTCCTTAGCAGCTTGAACAAATCTATTGCTGTAGAGAGAAGGGTGAATTTCTGACAATGTGGAGGGTTTCGCTCGAATTGTCTGTGTATTTCATGTACCTAGTAAAACTTTAGCAACTTCTTCAGTGTCTCTTTCATTTGAAACAGTGTAAAATGTCTCTGGCCCTTGTTCTTAGACAAATTATCTTCCTGGATTCCTTTCAATGCAATTTTTACATAGCACTTCAGGTCTGATGACTCTCTTGCCTTTAAATACAATCCTATATAGAATTAACAGTAATTCCTTACCATCATTCTGCCTCTTTCTGCTCAGTTTTATGCCCATCCTGTAGTTTGCACATTGCCCACTATGGAGCCAGGGCACTACTGGAAGCTGCTAAATGAACTCTTATTGCCATGGCTTTTCCTTCAAAGCCAGCATCACATCTCAGTGGATGCTCCATGGTTGGGAAGGGGCAGCCCAGCCCCTGAACTATCTCCACCATACACAGGAAAACTCAGAGCTGCTAGGGCTGTGATCCCCTGGCTGTGTCTGATCACTTGTGGATGATCTGCCGGTCCAGAGGGGTGCATTTGCTTCAGTGTTTGTCTCTTCTTCCATATTCCCTGTCTTAGCCTGGATTTTCCCAATTGCGTCAGCATATGTGGTCCAAGTATGACTTTACACTTTCTTATCCATCTCCTTTGCCTTTGCTTCTTCCTTGTTTATTGCTAGGTCAGGAAGCCCTACTTCATGCAGGGAGACCCCTGAAGGAATCCAGTCTCTCCTGGAGCAGTCAGTCAGCCAGCTATTCTATGAGACTAAACATGGGGCAAGTTAGTTCTGCTTCAGCTACTGAGTCTTTCTAGGGTAGTGAGTGATTTCTGAGTTGGTGACATCTGGGTAGAGTTTGGGGAATGTATTAAAAAACTAAAGAGGTTGAATAATTGCACAGAATCAGAAAACACCATGTGGGAGGTTGCATAGCCTGAGTTCAGCCCCTCTCCATCCCTGTGATGCATGTCACCCTGTAATTACAAGCTTATAGGTATGACTTGTACTTAAAAGTTTCACTTAAACTGTAGATCCACAGAGACAGCATCTCTTTTCGGTGTCGCCGTCCATAATTTCATTGACCTAAGCTTCCCAAATGTGTCCTTTTACTTTGGCTTTTTCTCTATTCCCAAATAGTCTGTGGAGTCAGACTAATCACTATTTATCAAGTGCCCATTGTGTTCCTATTTCCCTGTCCCATGGTAATAGACACACAGATTATTCATCTACTGCTCTTTCATTATTGAAACATTTAGATTTCACTGCCACAAGCCCTTTTCAGTAGCCTTATATTATAAATACACTTTCTAGTGAAACCCTCTTCTTTGGTACCCCCACCAATGACTTCTTGCTTGGCCAGTGACAGTAAGAAATGTCCACTTCAGGAACCGATTATCCCCATTCCATCTTGATGGACTAGTTTTCAGTTTGTTGCAGCCTAGATGCCCCTGAGTAAGGAACCATAAGGGAAAGCACCATCATTAGTTTTTAGGGTGTCTCTTCCCACCCCTTTAGCCCTACTTAAGAAGGTGCTTGGATAAGTTTTCCATACCTTTGGATTCTAACTAATTGCCTCTGCTGGTATGTATTTGCTATAGTCTGTGCCAGATTGTGCATATATTGCTTGAAATGTCATTTAGGTAGGCCTAGTATGTCATATGAGAAGAATGTTTATTAAACAAATGCGTGTACGACTGTGTAGAGTCTGGGCCGTAATCACTGCCAGGCCAGGTCTCTGCTGTGCCTCCAGGTGAACTGCCTAACAGGCTGTGTGCAGATCAGCTCTCCGTAGTCTTTGGTTCAGTCTACTTTTCCCTTTAATGAAGACCAATCCTGTTCTCTAAAATGTGGAAAAAATTCAAACACATTTAGCCTTGCATTGTATAAGTGTTTTTAAGGTAGCACAAAAAAAGTCTTTTGCAGGCAGACTATCTCCTGGACTGCTTGCCCTCAAGGACTGACTGTTTTTATAGGTCTAGTTTGAGGCATAACTTAGCAGCTACCATACAGACTGAGTTACAAACTGAGACCTTTGCCTTAGTTTATTTGAGGTCTCTAGTGATAAAGGAAAAAGAAAACCTGTTCTTGAGAAAAGCAAAGGTTTTTCAGTGGAATGACAATGATGGCAATTTTTTTTAATAGGGTAGGAAGTTGTCCTCTTAATCCTCTGAGAAGGAATTGGAGCCAGTCCTTCACTAGGTTACTTACTGTCTCTTTGATACCTTCCATATTAACCTTCTTACCCTCTTTTTTAATCCCGTAGACACATGCTTTTTTCTGATTAAAAAAATAGTTCTAATCCCTCTCAGAAATAAACTCCACATCTCTATCCATCTCTTCTTACCGTCATGAAATGTGATATTGGAGATATTTTGTGGATCTGTCTCTGACTACGCATTCAAGGCACCAAGACCTTGACAGTCTCCTCACCTGTTCCCTCTTCTGTCAGGTTCAAGCTTTTCGTAGAATTATAGAATCATAGAGTCATAGAATGTTTTGGGTTGGAAGGGAGCTTAAAGATCAACCAGTTCCAATCCCCCTGCCATGAGCAGGGCCTCCTCCCACCAGATCAGGCTGCCCAAGGCCCCATTCAACCTGGCCTTGAACACCTCCAGGGACGGGACAGCTACAGCTTCCCTGGGCAACATGTTCCAATGCCTTGCCACCCTTCTTCCTAATGTCTAATCTAAATCTTCCCCCTTCCAACTTAAAACCATTGCCGCTCATCCTATCACTACTTACCCCTGTAAACAGTCCCTCCCTGGCTTTCTTGTAGCTCCCTTTAGGTACTAGAAGGTCACTATAAGGTGTCCCTGGAGCCTTCAGTTCTCCAGACTGAACAATCCCAAATCTCTCACCCTGTCCTCATAGCAGAGGTGTTCCAGCTCTCTGATCATCTTCGTGGCCTTTCTCTGGACCCGTTCCAACAGTTCCATATCTTCACTACTTTGGGGATTCCAGAACTGGACATAGTACTCCAGGTGGAGTCTCACATCAGTGGAGTAGAGGGGGTGAATCCCCTCCCTGGACCTGCTGACCACCATTCTTTTCATGCAGCTGAGGATACAGTGGCCTTCTGGCCTGTGAGTGCACATTGCTGATTCACATTAAGCTTCTCATCAGTCATCACCCTCAAATCATTCTCCATAGGCTGCTCTCAATCATGTCATCCCCAATCCTGTATTGAAACTGTGGATTACCCTGACTCAAGTGTAGGACCTTGCACTTGTCCAAGTGGTCAATCCCATAATTAACCAAGGATTTTCTCAAGCTGTTTTTTTTGCTCCCATTTTTGGTTTTTTGTTTTTTTTTATAAATTCCTTGCTTGATCTGGAGCAGTTCGTCTCCCCTACGTTATTTTCATTTCAGAACTGCAGCCACATCAGTTATCCTAGAAAAGGCTCAGTTGTCTCTGGTTTGACACTTCTCTAAGCAGAAGGACAATGAAAAGCAGTCCTCTGGCTATAAATCCCATGCACGGATAACAGCTTAGAGAAAGTCAAGGCCTGGAGGTTTTTGAACTATTATGTATTTTCTTTACAGACCACACTAGTGTCATCAGAGGCACAGTTTCTGAGGACAAATCAAGCTAATTCAAGGCCAAATGAAGAGTGCATATTTGGTTTAGAAAGCAAGACCATTAGCCTCAAAGACTGTCAAATCTCCCATGCTGGGAGAGCTTGGGTCATCTTCAGGTGACTTGGCTATGAAATGAGAATGACACACCTGATGAAATGTATAAAAGACATTGATCTGTGTGAACTCCCACCTCAGTGTATTGAGTTCACAGAGCAGCACACAATAGTGAAGGGGTCTGAAAGGACTGTGTTCACACAGTTGCACAGATGCCCTTTTAAAGAGAAAGCTGCCAACTGGCTAGAACATGAGAACTGTGCTGAAAGACCAGATTCTGAAAGGCATCTCTGTCATCCAAGCCAGGCAGGCTGAGTCCATTCCCACCATAGCCACTCCTGGAGCTCCTCTCATCATCCACGATCCTTTGCAAACACTGAACACAATCCCCTGTCCAACATCTGGCATTTTCATGCCTTCTGCTCCTCTGCAAACTCATGAGCAAAGGCTGGGCTGTTCCAGGCCTTCAGACATGGAGAGCAGCAGCAGCAGGATGCAGGGGTGGCAGTAACATGATGAAAATCTTGACTGCACTTTAGAGTTCCTACTAGAATAAGCCTCTGGGGAATAATCTCATTCTAGTTTACTACAGCCTTATTATCTTGTTATATAAGTTTACTCCCCTTGTATTACCTCACTTGTTTCTTATGTGTTGTGAACCTGTTTCTCACATGCTCTTTTGCCTTACACTCCAATCATAAGTGAGTTTGGGCAGACACCATTTTATGAAGATGTTTGTGTGAAGGGACCAGATTTGCAGTTGAGGCTTGGAAGTGCTGCTGTATTACAAGCAGAAACCAGCCATCCTGCCCTTTCTGAGAAATCCTGGGCTCTGGAGGTGCCTGGTCAAACTATGAATGGCTCTTTGCTGAGGGGCTGCGCACACAAACTACAGAGGTGGCAGTGGGAAATGAAGGAAAACAGTGTGGTTTCCAAGCAGAAGTAGGCTATAACACAGAAATGGGGGCAATAATACATGTATCAAGCTGGTAAGTGGATGTGGAAAAAAAATGTGCTATGAAGACAGGCTGAGAGATTTAGGGTTGTTGAACCCAAACCATTCTGTGATTCTGTGATTCTATGACAGGCTGGCATTGTTACAGTGACAGAACACTTGCTTTTCTCAAGTACATTTTTTGTTAATTGCAGAAGGTTGCTTCGTTCTAATCTGTGGGTCAAACATAGATCACACACCTGATCTAAGAATATGCATCAGTTTATTTCAACCTGGCTCTAAGTGTCACATGGGTATTCTTATTTAATTTAAGAATATATTTCAATTTATTATCAACCTGCCTTGGGTTTATGCAAAGTAAAACAAAAAAAGACTGGTCTCAGGAGACTGCTGAGTTAACCACACACTTTCAGAGAAACCTGTCTCACAGGGTATGGTTCCTCTGGCAGTATTGTAGACAGTTTTATCTAAGTTGGTCACTGAATACCAATAGTTAGTGAATGTGGGGTACATTCATTCCATCCTAAACCAGATGTATAAATTAGATAGTTGTACATGGGCATCTCTCATTCCACATTGCTCTTAAATGGAGCTAAAGGAGATGAGATCAGTTGAAGACCTCTAGGCTCTGATGTTCTACAGCCAAGTCATATAAATCCTACCTGTCCCACCACAGAGAGGTAACCTGAACCGAGCTCAACACAGGACCCAGCCCCATGGTGAGCTCAGGAGGATCAGGGTCTGCCTGTGCCCCAAGTACTCGTGGATATATCTGCATAAAATAACGCACAAAGGATTTGATTGTTGCCACTAAAGGTGGTAACAGCAGAAGCTTCAGGAATAGGAATAGCAGACGAAGACAGAAAAGCAACTTAGCCCGGAAATGAAGTGAGGTTATCAGGTTCTTGGGATGTTCACATCTGTCTGCAGAAAACATCTCTGTGGGCATCTTAACATTTGCTGGGAAAGAGAGGGATGGTGCAGCTAGGGTGCTTGTAGCAGAGGAGACAAAGACAGGCATGATCTAAACATGCGAAAGAGTGGAGACGGCTGATGATTCTGATCAGCACAGGTACTCACTGTAACTGTGGATTCCGAAATCTTCAGAGGGATAAATGAGCAGAAGTATTATGAATTTTGAAATACAACCCCTGCTCCAAGGATCAGGAAAACCTAGAGGGCAGCAATCAGACATCCTGAGGGACAGCTGTCCTTTCCCTACCACCTCCTGTCTCAAGAGTGATGATGGGAGTGATGGAGTATAGAGGTGTAGTCAGTGTTTGAAATGACCTGCTGGTAAGAAACCTAAGGTACCCTCTGCTGTACAGAGCAGAGGATAACAAAAATCTGGCACTCTACTGACTTTCCTCTTAACTTTTCCTTGGAGTTAAAATTATGGTTTGTCAGGAGCTGCAGATCTGCTCCTCTTGCATCCTCTCTCCAGCCTCCTCCAGAGCACATGAGCAGGATAAGAAATCCTAGGGCAAAAGAAAGAATAAAGCATGAGTTGCCTACTTGATATGTCAGCAGTTAAGTCTGTGTCCATATCTTCCTCACCTTCTGTGGGCTTATCCATGAATGGTCCTACAAACAGACTGAGCTTTCTTGACTCCTGTGGGGTGTAGAAGGAAATCTATGACTACAGGTGCACAAGATACAGAAATTTACTTTGTGAAATGTTTTTATTTAATGACCTTTGGGTCCTATTCGCTCCAATTAGGAACACCCCTCTCCCCTTTCCACAATACTCTATGCATAAAAAATGTAGAAAACAACATTTCATGTGGAATTATCTGATGTTCAATACACTGTTGTCTTTTAAAATTACTGAGATAGTCTTATTGTTATTCTTCCTCTTCAGAAGCAGAAATCTTAATTAAAGGAAAACAGTTTCTTGACGTGTTTCAATTTAATTGAAAAAGCATTATGTGGCATAAAATGGTGGCTGTTGCTCTGGTTATTTTCCTCCTCTTTTCTCACCAGAAAGAATTAGGGATGAATTTAGGACTGAAATCTCACAGGGTGTCAACTGACTTCATGGAACATGCTGATCAGCTTAGTTCCAAAATGATGTCATTCTGATTTATTGGGTAGGAAAGCTTAAGGTTGCAGAGGCCAGGCATGGGGTTTGACAGCCATGTCCTGTAGCTAAGCCTAGCCTAACGGATGCAGTATGCTGCAGTCCTGGAGAGGAACATACCCTTCTTAAAATGTCTGGCAAAAGATAAGATGCTGGACTTGGTGGTCTTGCCCAGTAGAGGAGATCCTGTGGCTCCCATAAAACAGTGTGAATGCCACTATGAAGCAGAGCAGGTGAAAGAACAATAGAAAAATGTGAGGCCCCAAGGAGAAATAATTTTCCAGAATCAATAACCAGCTTGAATTAAGTACTGGGAGAGCTTTACAAATTCCAAAGGCTTCTGGGTGTTTAAATTTTTCTGACATCCTCCTATTATCTGAGATATTAAGGTAGTTAAAGCCTGAGAAAAATGTAAGTTATGTCTGCGTATTTTGTGTGGTGCTATCGGTTAATCCCAAGGCTTTCTCAAGGAATCCAGTTCTTAGTGTGGGATTTAGAAAAATGACATTAATGTTCCTTTGCTTTCAACCCTACATCCATTAGATTTAAACTGCAGTCTCTCCCAGTCTGATTGCTAGAAGTTCCTTCTCTTGTGTTTCTTGGCACATGTTGCTCTCTCATCCATCTGAAAAAATGCAGCTGTCTACCTTGTCCATCTCTCCTGCTCTCACTGCATCAGCCTTGCCTGAAACCATCCCATGACCTGCCTTCCTATCTGCCTCTCACCTAAGTCAGTCCTGTGTCCTTTGCAATCCTGACAGGTATTGCTCACCCGTGCTTTTGGTTGGAGTCCCCACTTCAGTTTCTCCTCCTCCTTGACCTCCTGCATGTCCCTGGTTTCACCCGAGCTGTGAGATTTTGGGGGAGACTAACTCAAAGAACAGGATGATGTGGCACATGACCTGGACAATGAGGAAAATCAGAGGTCAGAGGTGGAGGCTGAGGTGCTCCTCATGCCTGAGGAAGTATTGCATCTGCCCCTTCTTTTGAACCCACTAGTGATCCAACCAGCCACAGATCAAATATGCAGGTTAACAGAAGACTCAAGGCCTGGAGTTCACACAGTACTTGGGGACACACCTGCAGGTTATTTCAGCAGTGTTTACAAAGAATCAAGAACTGCAAAGAATTTAGGGAGCTGCACCTCTGGGTCTAGAGGCCAGTG
This sequence comes from Clamator glandarius, assembly GCA_033459285.1. NCBI lineage: Eukaryota > Metazoa > Chordata > Aves > Cuculiformes > Cuculidae > Clamator > Clamator glandarius. The sequence goes on from JAUNZM010000559.1 coordinate 3,536,854, forward strand.
TTGATTGTGGGAGCAAACTGACTTCCAGCTGCAAATTCAGCAGAGCAAGTACCACAAATCTAAAACCTTGACAGTGGTGCCTTGGCACATGGGATATCTGATGGAGCTGATGGGATGAATTCTTATCTTCCCAGAGCTCCTTTGCTTGCTCAGCAATGAAGCTTTGGGAAAAAAAATGCTTTGGAAGTACCTGCTCCTTCAGCTGTCACCTCATAGTTGCTCAGCTCTGGGCTCTGGCTGAGGGCACATAGAGAGACCAGCCAAACTTGACACTGTGTATTTTGCTGGTTGGGATGAGCAGTAGAAAAGGCTCTCAATACTCAACGACTAGAAGGTACAATAAAGACAAATGCATGAGGCAGGATATTCCCTTCCACTGCCTGTAGTTTCAACCATCACATCTGATGTGTCAGGTGCTAGGCTGTGTATAAACTCTGCAGCACGTGTATTCTAAAGAGCATCCCAGAGTCCTGGCCTACAATCCTGCAGCCAGATGTACCTCCTAGGGCTTGCCATATTCCCACTTGGCTTGGTCACTCTGAGCTTTTCTGCATAAAACACAGCCCATGGCAGCTGAACAGCACACCCTAACATGTTCCAGTGAGCTGGAGAGTAAACCCAGGTCCCTCCCAAGACCTACCTCCTCATTAGTGCAGTCAGTGAATGGCAGAGGAGATGAGAAAATGCAGTCAAGAGTAATGTCAGTAATTGGCAGGAAAGATACAAGAGAAATGACCTCCAAGACTCTCAAAAATGTTGCTAATAAAAAAGGAAGAGAAAAACAATAACAATGCTCAGGATTTTTTATAGTGTTAAGGCAATAGTGAAGGGACTAGTTTACAGAGAAAGATTAAAAGAGCCAGAAATCCATAGCTCATTTGAAAACTAGCATCGCAGCAGCTGGCACAGGACTATAGGAGAGGAGATTAGTTGTTTAAAACAAGCTGAAGTAGAGTCACTGGGAGCCAGGAGATGAAGCTGAACATGAGATTGCTCATGACTGATTCAGATTCCCTTGACTGACTGCTTTTATTAAGAGAAACCGAGCCTCTGAGGTTGAAGGGCTGTATCAACACGAGTGGACATCCTCTTTTGGAAAAGTCAGACAGACGTCATTAGGCAATGAAGATGAGAGCCTTTGGCAGGGCCTTGAGCCAGCCTGACCAATAGAATGTCACATGCCATCAAAATGTACAAAACTTTAAAAATTTTTGTTACACTCTTCTCCTCTAAAGGTCTCCCAGAGAGAAAGAGGAAAATGTGAGTTTGGAGAAGAGAACTTCTGTTTGGTTGTCACGGCAATACATCATGCTGTTCTCTAACATTTTCTAAGACAACATGTGAAAAAAAGGAATAACAGGATTAGCTGGTGAGTTACATTGCTGAAACCTGAATGTGATTAGTAATTCAAACTCATTCTGTTTCTAGATGAAATTCTTAGCCTGGAAGTCATTTTTCATAGCAGACAGATGATGTTCATAATTTCTAGGGACTGGTAATTATATTTGTCTAGTTTAATGCCTGCTGGTAAAGTCTCCCAAAATTAGAGGGTCTTGCTGTAGTGGTCTCAAAGGTTGCCTTTACTTCTGGTTTCTTTTTTGTTGTAAAGTTTCTTGACATAATTATATATAAAGAGCAAAATATTCCCTGCTTCACTATCAGTAAATATGGAGAGAATTTTTTTTACAACCCAGACTAAAATTCAACTAGATTTATTGATGCAAAGCGAATAAATATGAGTCCTCATATTTATTCACTTTAAACTTAATTTAATATAGGCGTATGTTACACACATACAGTATTTTTGATAGTTTGAGGGAGAATGAAATACTAAAATGAAAACTGTATTTAAATTTTGTTTTAAATACTAAGTATTGCTATCAACGGGGCTGCTTTGGCCAGATAGATCATAGTAATCCATGTGATGATTACAGTATGTGTCATGTTTCCTGATATTTCCTTATTTCAAGGTATATAAAAAATGAGTTGGTTACCATTGTAGCCTGTGACATCAGAGGCACAACCCAAATATATTCCTTCACCAGTACCTTGACAGAGATCCTCTGCCAAGGGATAAAAAGTTGAAGGTCCCCCAATCTCTCCAGTCTTTCAGAAGAGAATAAAATAATAGTCATAAGGTATGTGGTGTTGGAGTAGCTTCAGTGGCCTTAACAGTTTGAACAGAGGTGTGGCTGCAAAGGAGTACAAAACCACAAACACAGTATTTGAGATATAGAGACATGTTTTGAACTCTTATTACTTGTACACAGTGATGTGTAAGCTGCATTCCCTGATTTCAACATCAGTGCTGGCAGAGTTGACTGCCACAAGCTTTGAAGCCCTTGGGGACATTTCAGTGCCATAATCGCAGTGCTACCTGTGGCAGGTTTGTGTCAGCACCATGAAAAACTAATCTGAAGTACCAAACAGGAGAATATTGGTTAAAAAAACTGTATCAAGACACCAAGAAACAGGATGGTGCTGTGGTTGAATTGGACAAAGGCAGAATAAGAAGGCACCAGGACCCAAGGAGCACCCGGGGTGTCTACTGCTGAAAGCTCACTGGTAGATTTTTCTCAGCAATTGTTATCGCTTTGCTCTTTCTGATACCAGTCTCAGTCTTCTTTATAGCCTATCATGGTTTCATGTTTGTTTGTTGTTTATTTTATTTAATCATATCCACATAAAAGCTCAGTCTGGCCACCATCCAGCCTGCAAGAGAAAGATGACCCATGGGAGCTGTGAGAACATAGCATCCTATCATCTTAGGATCTTTTGGGAGCTCTTGCAGGAGACAGAACCACATGGAAACCTGCCCTGGAAGCAGGAGCCCAGAGACAATGTGTGTCTCGGAGGCAGCAAGGTAGGCTTGGCTAAGTGTTTCTCAACAAGAAAAAACACAAAGCTATCCAGTCAGAGCTGGAGGCAGTGCTCAAGAGATGTCACCTGCAATCAGCACCTTCAAATGTCCTACAGCCCACCAGGGTTTGTGGAGCTTCACCTGTGGTCACCCCTTGGGTCATTCTGCCACCTATTGCATTGCATTTCTGCCCAGCACCAGCTTGTGTCTTCCACCTACCTGCGACATAGCTATGGGGACACCACCACTTCTCACTGTGTCAGCAGTACCAAGACACATCATTTGAATTTCAGCCATGGCATAGAAATGTTTTGAATTGATGGAGGAGGAAGATTTTCATCAGCTCTCTTAACAATAATGAACTGAATTATGCATTTGTTTAACAATCGGTCTTGCTTGAGATGCAATAATTTCCAGTTCCTGTTTCTCGTCTATCTTCCTGTTTCCAAATGGTATTCAATTAAAACAAAATATTGCTCAAAGGAAGGATGTAATTATAACGACCTTTTCATTGCCTTGTCAAGGGTACATAAAACTGCGTTTTATGCTCTGATGTTGATCAAAATTTGACACAAGTCCAGATACTTTGATATTATTCCAAAGTATGTGGGTGGGTATCAAAGGAATTAGTCTTGGTCTATATTTTTATACATCAGAGCAAGATTACTTCAGTTTAAATAATTGCATAGTTGATATAGTCACAAAACTGTATAATCCAGACGAAAACAGTTTTGATCAAACAAGCTTTTTATTTGACCCAGTGTGAGGCTTTTTATTAACTTTTCATAGGATAAGACCTTATAAAAATTATTTTGCTGGTTTTCAAAATGAGGTTTTGAAAGAAAAATGCTGTTTCATTTTAATACTATCAGAACAGAAATCTTCAACTTCTCTGGTCTTCTCTCTAATCTGCATTTCTGTTCACAGTTATTATTTTAGTTTTATCCCAATTCATAATGTTACTGGTTGTAAAAGCTGCACTTTTTGACATAATTCTTCAGAAATATATCATCTGGCCAAACCCACATGGATGTCTTTTTCACTTCTCTGGTTCTTTATTGTATTGTCATCTCTTACACCATGCTATGTGGGAGAGAGAGAGAGACGAAAGCAAGCTGTAAGAAATAGGCGGTAATTTAAAGTAAGTTATTTTTCACAATATCCCAGATCATAGAATCATAGGATGACCAGGTCAGAAGAGACCCACCGGATCATCGAGTCCAACCATTCCTATCAAACACTAAACCATGACCCTCAGCACCTCATCCACCTGTGCCTTAAACACCTCCAGGGAAGGTGACTCAACCACCTCCCTGAGCAGCCTGTTCCAGAGCCCAATGACCCTTTCTGTGAAAATTTTTTTTCCTAACGTCCAGCCTGAACCTCCCCTGGTGGAGCTTGAGGCCATTCCCTCTTGTCCTGTCCCCCGTCACTTGGGAGAAGAGGCCAGCACTCTCCCCTCCACGACCTCCTTTCAGGTAGTTGTAGAGAGCAAAGAGGTCTCCCCTCAGCCTCCTCCACACTAAATGTTCTATCATTACTAACTAGATCAAAATTAATTTAGCAGTGGGACTTGCTGGTGCCTTTTACAGCATAAATATATGTAGAAGCTTAATTATTTTACCAGAAGTGACAGCACATGATACCGCAATTTTTATAGAAATGGAAAATACACAAAGGATTTATCCCCTGGATTTAGACCATACTAGATTCAGGGAAATATGGCAATATTAAAGGTGAGTTGTTTGTAACTTGCAGCAGCAACCTTGATACTTCTTGAGAACCTTATCGTACTGAATTGTATGGGCTAGCAGTTAATTTAGTGTGAATGTAATTCCTGTCATTCAATAGTTAATTAGAAGCAGCATTTCATTCTAAATCTCAGGACAGGTTCTCAAAAAACAAGATATGGTTCTGCAGGGCAGGTCTCCTACAAAATGGACAGATCTTCAAAATATTGAAAAGATCCTGTGAATTTTAATGCTAACTTCTGAATACACATTGCTTTTTAAAATGCAGGCTCATCACTGTGAGACTCAAAGAAGCAGCATGTTAACTTTAAAGCTCTGTGTTTTGACAATCCCAACCAAGTTTTGAGATACAAGCTTATAACCTTTTTGCAGATGTTGCTGGGAGATACTATGTCAGGAAAGAGGAACAGTAAAACATTTTTGCACTGTTGAAGATTTGGAGGCTTTCTGGGCCAAAGTGATGGCTATAGGAGCTGGGTATTACTCTTGAGTATTTAACAACAGACCAACTTTCAATTTATCTGATTACTTGGTCATTTTAAGGATAAAGCAAAGAGCACTGCTCAGAGAAACAGGATACCTGTTGATATATGCTTCGCATTTGTGAGCTCAGATGTGCATGCCACATTAATTAGCGCCGGGGGAGAAATTCTGGGTGATGTTTATGGCTGAAGACAGTGGCAGGCATGTGAACACAGCAGTCCGCATGACCAGGGAACACATGCAGTGCTACAGGGCACTCAACGTCCTCACTTCTGCATAGGAAGTGAGTGGCATTCGTCCCTGATAGACAAAGGAGGATGTGCACCCTGCTAAACCAGAATCGTAGAATCATAGAATAACCAGGTTGGAAGAGACCCACCGCATCATTGAGTCCAACCATTCCTATCAAACACTAAACCATGCCCCTTAGCACTTCATCCACCTGTGCCTTAAACACCTCCAGGGAAGGTGACTCAACCACCTCCCTGGGCAGACTGTTCCAGTGCCCAGTGACCCTTTCCGTGAATTTTTTTATTCCTAATGTCCAGCCTAAATCTCCCCTGGTGGAGCTTGAGGCCATTCCCTCTCGTCCTGTCCCCTGTCACTTAGGGGAAGAGGCCAGCACCTAGCTCTCCACAACCTCCCTTCAGGTAGTTGTAGAGAGCAATGAGGTCTCCTCTCGTCCTCCTCTTCTCCAGGCTAAACAACCCCAGCTCTCTCAGCCGCTCCTCATAAGGCCTGTTCTCCAGCCCCTTCACCAGCTTCATTGCTCTTCTCTGGACTCGGTCCAGAGCCACAACATCCTTCTTGTGGTGAGGGGCCCAGAACTGAACACAGGATTCAAGGAGTGGTCTCACCAGTGCCTAGTACAGAGGGAGAATAACCTCCCTGGACCTGCTGGTCACGCCGTTTCTGATACAAGCCAGGATGCCATTGGCCTTCTTGGCCACCTGGGCACACTGCTGGCTCATGTTCAGTCGCTGTCAACCAACACCCCCAGGTCCTTCTCCTCCTGGCAGCTTTCTAGACAGACTTCTCCTAGTCTGTAGCACTGCATAGGGTTGTTGTGCCCCAGGCACAGGACCCCACACTTGGCCTTGCTAAACCTCATGCCGTTGGTCACAGCCCAGCAGTCCAGCCTGTTCAGATCCCTTTGCAGAGCCTCCCGACCCTCCAGCAGATCGACACTTCCACCCAGCTTAGTATCATCCCCAAACTTGCTAAGGGAGCACTCGATGCCTTCATCCAGGTCATTGATAAAGACATTGAACAGGGCTGGACCCAGCACTGAGCCCTGGAGAACCCCACTTGTAACTGGCCTTCAGCTGTATTTAACACCATTTCCCACCACTCTCTGGGCCCGTCCATCCAACCAGTTTTCCACTCAGGAGAGCGTGCGCCTGTCCAGGCCAGAGGCTGACAGTTTCCGTAGCAGAATGCTGTGAGAAACTGTGTCAAAGGCTTTACTGAGGTCCAGGAAGATACATCCACAGCCTTTCCCTCATCCAGCAGCTGGGTCACTTTATCATAGAAGGTGGTCAGGTTAGTTTGGCAAGACCTGCTTTTCATGAACCCTTGTTGACTAGGCCTGATCACCCAGTTCTCTTGCATGTGCTTCATGCTAGCACTCAAGATCACCTGTTCCATGACTTTCCCTGGCACTGAGGTCAGACTGACAGGCCTCTAGTTCCCTGGATCCTCCCTGCGACCCTTCTTGTAGATGGGCACAACATCAGCCAGCCTCCAATCCAGTGGAACTTCCCCAGTCTTCCAGGACTGTTGGAAGATGATGGAATAAATCTTAAGATTTATGGATTTAAGATGATGGATAAATCTTAAGACCAAGAGGTTTTCTGCACAGGGCATGGAGAATGATCTACACCTTCCCTAGCAGAGGGTGTGAGGGACATTTCCTCTTCCATCCCCATGGAGGTTGCTGGGGCAGCAGGAGGATGGTTTTTTAAACACAGCACCCAAGTTATTTCCTGCAGTCAAGATATTTTTTTTTTCAGTTGTAGCTTATATATGGGGGTGTTGGTACTCATGTATAAGTCTTGCACTTGGCTGCATATAGAGACCAGCATGTTACTTTCACTCCTTCTCACAAAAAGGACATTGCTCCAGACACCATCAGAACCCATGAAATATGAGAATAGCTACTTTGTTTTACTGCTTAGTATTCTTGATGGCTGTGTACTGCCTTCAGCACTGCGGTATGCATGTGCTGGTCTTGCCTGTGCTACGTAATGTGGACAAACTCTGCTGCAAGTTGAGATTTACCCTGAGTGAGAGCTTGGGATTCCTGTACCCAGGACCATACTTATGGCTTGACAGCCAACAGAGAGCGAAAATAATATTTATGCTTGATTTAGTAGTAGCTCATGCTGCTCTGCTGCTAGCTGACATTTCCAGGTTCCTGAAGACTTCAGGTACAGATATGCTGTGCTGCCACAGTTCAGATGGGAGATTTGACAAGCATACATAATTAGGGTATAATTTGTCAGGTTGATTACACCTGGCAGACAATAGGATGGCCATCTCATGGCTGAAAAGAGATAGAGGAAAGCACTAATCAAGGATACTTCAATGTGAAAGCTTTATGTGTGAAATGAACTAAAAAAGGATCAAACTATATTAAGTGAACCCGCAATCAGCACATGTGTAGACACAAAGTGAAGATTGAAGACTCTCATCTTCCAACCCACACATTCACATTTAGATCCAAAAAGCCCTTTTCCATGCCTGTGCTGATTTTGACCCAGATCAGGATCGTTCTGCTGATTATGATCCATATATGGCACTGGATTGGAAGGACTTTCTACAATCTGCATGTTGCTGACATTTGATTCATGCCTGCTAAGGCATTTCCCCAAGAGGAAGTCTTTGGGTTAATTTCCATTGTGATGTCTTGAGGGCATTTTCCTTTTTGTGATCTCATCAGACTTCACAGCAAAACAGAGCCAAATATGTTTGGCATTTCATTGGGAGACCTCATGAAAACCAGTAAGCAAGAACTGCACGAAGTTCTGCCAGTCAGTCAGCAGGGGTGCTCTATGCTGGGCCTGTCAGTAAACGAATGCACATAAACTTGCCTGTACATTTAAATATATGCCAATTTTGAGAGAAATCAGATCATCTTTTTGCACATGCAGAATCCTGTGCTTACTGCCCTGTGATGCTGCTGGAGATGCTGCTGAAGACGCTGCTGAGCACCGAACAGTGAGGTGCCATACATGTACAGAAAATTGGGTGGTGTTTGAAAAAGATCTGTCTTCCTAGATTATATGGTCTCCAGCCTCAACCATTATGTTGTTTGCCTAAGTTCCAGAATTTTTAATTTGCAATGTCATCAAAACACTTCTGACAGTTTGCACACAAGCAGACTGAAACCCTCTGGCAAGTCTTGCGAGAGTCAACCGTTTGTCTGGTACTTGTATCCATGTGTGGAGTAGGGCATTGGCAGAAGACATAAGAAGCCCTTAAACTCATCTAGACAAAACCCCAGTGCTATACAGAGTCTAAGGAGTTAAAAGACCATGGAGCTTTCCTGTAACAGATTTAGAAAAGTAGAAACCAGGGCTATTTATTGTTCCAACACTCTGCACTCAAAGCAGTTTTAAATTGCTAGGTTAACTAGCCTTTCCTGAAAGAAATGTTCTGTGCACCAATGTATTCTTTGTGGTTGAAGTAAAAATTACTTACAGACAGTGCAATGTTTCTTACAAAGCAAAGCTCCTACCAATGGAATATTTTTAAATTCATCTGTGATATTTGTTAACTTCTTTCTGACTGGGAGTTAACTTTTCAGGTAGACAGAAGAAATGTCTCACTTGCTAAGAGACACATATCATGGAGATATGATGTAATGTAGAACATATTAAAAAATTGTCCTCAGTTCTATTGTATTTACTGCTAATAGCACTGAGATGTAGTGTAAGAACACCTCAAGCCAACTTCTGATATCAATTACATTAGAGTAATAAGATTAGAAATTGGCCCAAGTTTATAGGCTTAAACATGACAGTCTTTAATTTTGTTTTCAGGACAGACTGTATTTTCGAGGAAAACAATGCAATTGTTAATTTTATAAGATTTATCTCAGCAGAGTTTAACAACAGTTCTATTACGTATCTATGGCTTGGCTTTATTTTATTGTTTGGTATATTGCCTGAGCATCAGTACAACTCAGCCTGTCAGATTACATATTTCAGTTATCAAAATACAGGTTTGAAGGCTGGGGACCAATAATGGGAGAAATGCAAAAAACTGTCACTAGGCACGGATTTCATATTTTGAGAATGATGTATTTTCCTCTTTAGTGGATCGGTATCAGGTCTGCTTCTATCCCATCTAGTATTCAACACTTAGGCTGCTTATTATTAGATGTAGAAATCCAGAACATATTTTGAACAAATCAATGAAATCATAAAACTTGCCATCATGCAGGAGTATAACAATCCAAGAAGATAAGAATGAATTAATTTTCCCTGGTAGATGTAATCTTTTTTGGAGAGCAATGTTTCTTTGACCTCTTGATTAGCTGACATATGTACAGAAAAGAAATAACAGTTGAAACATATGAAATATCTTAGTACAGACCTGAATCTGTCCCAAGGAAAAATATTCGGGACTGTTACTGTTGAGCCCAGCAAAATCCTCAGCTAAATTTTAAGCATCACTATGCTTTGCTTCTTAAACTTTACAAGAAGCTTCTGTACTGGACTTTCATACAGGTATTGTGGCTGCTATGAATGTTACCGAGAAAACCTGAGATTCAGGCCAGAGATGTGGACCCAATGTCCTTTCTAGACAACATAAGAGTTTGCAAAATTCAATTTTCAAATAAACAAAAAAAATCAAGATGTTCTCACAGAAAATCAAGGCTCTTAAAAAGCAATCTGCGAGTATTCCAGTCCAATTCAAGTCAACTGAGAGCAAAGAACTAACCAAAGGACAAAAGTATGCAGGAAAACATGTGAAAGATCTAATCGCTAATGAGAAACATCTATTCCTTCATCCTCTGGATTATGTGTTGATCTTCCATTCACTTTTTTTTTTTTCTATTTTTTAACCTATTTTCTGTGCTACAATTCACAACAGCTGGAACCATTTTGGGTGTGCATGTGCCTGTATATGTGTATGTGTCGGGCAAAAAAATATTACCAACTTGAAAAGCAAAATCATGGGCACTGTTTCTGGAACTTGGCTCTGTAGGGGATGAATAATGATATGAGAAAGATTAAGTAAGTAGAGGAAGCTGAGGGACCCTCGAGTTGCAAGGCTGCTGCAACGTGGGTGGGCTCAGCTAGGATCTCAGCACATCCTATCCTACCGGTAATCCCCTGACGCTGGTCCAGAGATTTCACAGCACTGTGGAGCAAAAGGGTGGGCATATTCACTGCAAAACCATTTTCAGCCACAATCTCCTTGGGCTGAGTCCTGGCCAGTGACTGGTAGCTACGCACAGTAATTTCAGTTTCTTTTACGTAAACATAATGAGGTATTGTTTATCGCTGTCCTGAAAGATCTTGGGGTTCAGATACTGGGGAAAAAAAAACAAGGAGACACATTGCAAACTCTCAGAGCAGTAAATAGTTCCCCTTGGCATGTTCTGACAGGCCATTTCATTTTAGCTTTGCTGAATCAGCTTAATGGGGAAAACTCAAAGCTCGTTGCCAAGCTCTTATGGCAATTGCTCTTTACCACATTGGTCATAAACAGATGTTGTTATCCTCTACACTGGGAACCAAATATTCCTTGGGGCAGGTTTGTGTAGGATGTGCACATTGCTCCAAAATTAGGGAAAGGCTGAGGGTTAGGGGTGTGCACAGTGGAGGTGAGCATTTGGCTTTGTCACGTGGAATGCAAGAATTCCATCAAAAAATTACATGTGACACTGAAACACTTCAGCATCTATGTTAAATCAAATGCAACTCTGTGCATGTGTGTTGGGGGCAGGGGGTTTCTCAGTTTTTTATCTCATAAAATGTTGTATGTGAAAGCAACATATGTAAATTAACATCTCACCTCCACAAGACAGCTACAGCAAAATGACACAACCAGGCCATTAGTACAAGCTGTAAACTGACTTCCATGGAAGGAGTTCCATGCAGTTTCAAGTTTGCACTGAATTAGCAGGTTATCACTCACAGCAGAAGCTACTGAGAAGAGAGTTTAACAGAGGCGTCTTTCTACAGGGCTATGGCCAGACTCCCATTCCCAAACTCGAAGGTAGGCAGAGGTTCTGTTCAAGGCTGGTGGAGACAGTACAAGCCAGTGAACACACAAACGTTCCTTGGGGCAGATTCAGCTTTTATTGTGGCAATTCCTATGGTAGATAAACAAATTTTTTCAAGCATGATATTTTGAATTGTGTACATATATGCCCTATTCAGTATTCAGAGTGTATATTGTTATGTCATTTTATGCATATGCTAATGTAATCAAACATGGTGCTTGCATTTTATGACACAGCATACTGATCACCATAAACCTCAGGAGGTATAACAGCCACCAGAAAACACATGTGAAAAAATGGGTTTAGTGGGACATTCTTTTCATGATAATACATTAAAGCTGTCGGGATAAATTCCCCACCAAACAAATATGTCCAAACTTCTGACTGGAGAAGAACCTCAGAACAAAGTTTTGAATTTCTTCTTGCCTGCTGAGCTTTGGGAAAAAATCAGAGTTGGAAGCGTCTGGGCCACCTAGGTCCTTCCTGCCCCTCAGCTGCAACTGACTCTCATTGACTTGAAATTGGAGCACAGCTTACTCCAGTTGTATATTTCCTGCTCCGTGAACAAAATCTCAGCATCACTGTTTTCCCTGACCTGCCCTTTCTTTATCTAGAGATCAGGCAGCGGACTCTTAACCTTTGAAAGTAATGTGGGTCAGAGACCTGCCTAAGGCACAGTCAAGAGTGAGTAAACCCGAGTCTCAAAGTTTGAATACCAGGACACCCACAGTATGAGGCATCTTTCCATTTGGTTCTTTGCAATCCAGGTCTTAGAGCAAGACACAGTACAAAGACAGCCCAGTAGGAAGAGCCAAATTTTGGGTTCCAACTGCTGGAGTGTCTGAATGATGCTGGTTGGTTTTGCTGCACCCTGTGAGATTACTGGTTTGTTTCATTCAGCTGTCAGCATAAGAAGGCCTCTGCTCAGAAGGATAAGCACTTTCTGGCTGTGGGCTATGTCATATAGGCTGTGCAGAAAGGGTAAATCAAGGCATAAACTGGATCCTACAAAACTTCCACCATCTGCTCTTGCCCTGCAACGTTCTTGGCAACAAGTAACTCCTTGCATCTCCGATCAGGTCTCCTCTGATGCTCATTTTACCAGTTTTGTATTAACTGCCCCCACAACCAGAAGAGCTGTTTCCTGCAGAGAACCCATAATGTAGATCATGGTTATTGATTAGTAGATTTGTACATTCTTATGCCTGAATGCATGCCATAATTTATGAGTAGCAACAAGGACGTGTTCTCCAAAGAAAGTAATACTTGACTAAATTGTTCTCTTGACGTAAACCTGTAATTTAAAAATTATATGTATTTCAAGTGCAAGTCAAAACAGGAAGTGTATTCCCACAACGGATAAAGATATTTCTGAACCTAAATACCTAGTGATGCAAAATTGCCTTGAAATGTCTCTCCCTTTCTCGCCTAACAAATCCACTCTACCAATTAAGCACTTTGCAGTACAGACAAGTTAGCTATTGCTGTCTCTTTCAGTGGTGAGACTGAGGGCTTTCATAGTCACAGGCTGTCCAAAGAGTATTTTGCTACCAAAAAGTAAAAGTTTATCCATCAAAAGCTAAGCAAATCTGGAATTTATAAAAGTTCAGATAAGAAAGAATGTATCCAGGAAAATCAATGCAATTCAGCAGCAGAGGGCTAAATACTCAGTGGGAGATTAATCTAGCTATGAGTAGACTTCATCTTAGTTAACAGTAACTGCTGTTGGTGCCATCCATCTACCATGTGGAGCTAGCCAGCGTAGGCAAGGCAGACTAGGCTGTGGCACACCTTATCCTCAAGCAGACGTCTAAAATAGAAAACCCAGATACATACTCAGAGGGTACCGGGTCCTCTCCATTAATTATAAACCACCTAGCATGGCTGGTTTGGCTGCAGACAGCCATACAGCGAGTATCAGAGGTTAAGTTCCATGATGATACTCCAGGAGAGAATCTGAACATCGTGTAAGGGAACATTAACAAGCAAAACAAAACAGGTCATGAATGGAGTGGGGTGGGAGGAGATTAATGATGGCACGTAACAGTTGATTGGAAGCAGTTGCTATGTTTTCTGGCTTCTTACTTCCACTGAGGGAGCAGCAGTCTATGAGATTCATATGCGCAATTGTGTCTGCACAGAGAACACAGCACAAAGGGCTGCAGGAATCACTTTTCTCCTTCGTTATAGAGTTGCCTGCATACAGCATACATCACCAAAGCAAAGTACTCCCTCTCTAAAGGCACTGGTGAATTCGCAAGGTAGCAAAACTTATATGTGCACATATAGGTCTACACACAAACACACACATGTATATTTTTTTATATTACATGTTTTATTTATAACTCAAGATTTTGCATAGGAATTTGTTGTACAGATGTTAAAACAAGACTTCATGAAACATGTTCCAACGGAAGAGCAAGTCTGGCATGTTAGCAACTAGATACGGGAACACCAGCTTTGGTAAAGCCCTGAATCCAAGTGTAATTTCTGATTCACAGTATTCAGATATGTAATAGCTGAAGTGGTGACTCAGAAGAGACAGAGCTGTTGCCTCAGTGCTATTTTCATTATTTTATGAGGCATAAATTAGCACAGAACTATAATCTGTAATTAATTCCATGGAAAATTCATATTATTGTACTATTCTGTGCAATTTCAAGCCAGCAGATTTTTTTTTTCTGCTGTATTTCTACTAAAACCATTTATTCCAGGCACTGTTGCATGACAGTGTGTTGTTCTTTGGGTAGGTAGCTTGGAGCAATTACCTCCTTTGAGACCTAAGCTCAAAGTGGGCTCTCTTTATGTTCCAACAGATCTAGACACATTTCTTCTAACAGAGACAAAGTAAGGAAGATGACCTGGTCCAAAACCTGCCCTGGTAACTGTTTCCCATAAATGCAGAGTCTTCATGCTTTGCTTTCTGCTAAAGGTCTAGCATCACAAGAGAAAAAAAATAATTCTGTAGGAATATTGCCACTGCTGGCAGGTACAGGTGAAATATCCATAGATGAGCAATGCCTGCACCAAATTATAATTCTGCAGCATTATGCTTTCAAGTCATTTCATTCTATGTATGGAACTGCATCTACTAAGCAGCCCCTCTGAAGCCATACTTTCTACAGCATCTTTCGTATGTACTTTAGATGTACTAAACATCCTCAGCTGTTCACAGCTGCAGAGGTCTCAACGATGCCTTATGCCAACTTCTGCTTTGCAGGTTGATTGTGCTCTGGGGAGACAGATTTAGCAAGGTGTGCAGTACTGCTGTGACCATGAACACATAGGGATAAATGTGCCTCCAACCAATCTAACACAGTCTCCTCCTTTCTAGAAACAGCTTTGCTAGTTCAGTAAATGTTTAACCAAGGCCATGCTAGTCTTGTTGCACTGCTCTGTTTACAGTAGCATAAGGAAAACACCATCATCCCTCTCAATAGCCACCTTTTCCATGAGACACGTGCCTCAGTGTTCACTATCTCCTTTTGATGTATGTTATTGTCAGAAGAATGCATTGTATTTGAAGTTTCCTGCCTTGCTAACTGATGTGACTCATCCAATTGTGCATAATAATTTTCTTTTTTTCATGTAAGTCAACAGTATTTTGCTAACTGAAGTTATAGCATGTCTTCAACATGCATTAGAAAGTAACCACCTGGCAGAATGCCAGAAAATAACAGAAAAAGACTTCAGGCATTTTATTCAGTTGGTTTTCACTTTAAAAAAAACTTATACTGTTGTCTGATGGTTTTACAGTCTATTGCACAATAACCTGTTATTATGAGATTTTTTTACCACACTTACCTAAGGCAATATGAGCTCTTATGATTGAAGTGAAATATTGAAACAGAATTTTCTACCAACTACACCATTATGAACAATACTGATCTACAGCATTCTAGTTCTAGTTCATTTGTAGGGGATAATAATAAAATATTCGTACTAACTCAGTTGTTTTATGTCATGAAACAGAAACACCAAAATCAAGGTCAAGATTATGTGAGTATTTTAATTTCCCTGGTGCTAGCCCACAGTAAAACTCCTCGGGATACAGTCTCCTGGTCTCCTGCAAGTCATTATGTATTTAATTCTCTCCCTGTAAAGTGCTTTTCTTGAATGCAAAGTCTATGTATTCTAGAGGTAAATACATTAAGATAAAAGCTTCAAAGAGTCTTTTTTCTAAAGACATCTTATAATGTCTCACAAGCTTCCTTGTGAAATTCCAGTGCAAACCCTAACCATACTGTCTTCAAAAGAATTCCCAGTGCATTTTCTTTATTTGCACAAAGGAAGGAAGGAAAATTAAAGGGGAGAGGGAGGGGGAATCTGCGGTTGATGTTGCAGCCCTGTAGATTGCTGAAGGCAGACACTCTGGACCCTCAGAGTGAAAAAAGCTCTATTAGGCAGGGCACTGCATGGGAACTTGCTTGTATCTACTTGTCTTGGCTTCCGTGACCTTTAGAGCATCTTGTATCTGAGATTCTACTGTATTGCAAACTCCCCCCTCCCCCAAAAGGCAGCAAAGCCCTAACACATTTTCCAGTAACCTGCTGCTCCCCTCCCCAGCTTTCTCTAACTGTGGGAGGATTCCCCCTTCAGAAACAGCCCTGAGCTAACCTCTCTCAAACCTCTCCTTTACCGGCAGGACTGCCCGAGAAATTATACTGATGTACTGAGATTACTAGCTGACGTGCTGCCCAAACCTGTCTCACTGGTTTCTCTTGCCATCTCCCAATCTCCTTGTTTTATCTACAGTTTACCCCGTGTTTTATAGTATGAACTCTTTGGGGTAGGGCCTGTCTTCCCAGTGCTTGCACACCTCACGAAGCCCTGGGATGGGGCACCCTGAAGCGCTAGTGCTCTAGATGCTCTAGTAAATAATAATCTGATCAGGCACACTGGAAAGTCTCAATTCCCTACATCAGAGAGAGCAATAGGCAAGCTAAATGTGTAGACAGAGCAGATTGCAGCAATTAGCTTAACATGAAGTTTGGCTTTATATTGTCTCTCTTCCAAGACTCCACCACAGATTTTTTGAGACTGCAGCTCTGCCTGCAGAGCAGCACACCAACTACTCTGCTCAGGCAGGCCTGATGGCTCTGCAGACCCTTTTAAAGAGGGAAAAAATCCCCATCCTTCCTACACTTGTGGTCTCTGCAGTTCTCATGCTCCCAGGGGTTGACTCCAATTTTAAGAAGACTGCACTTCCCTCTCCAGCACCTCTGGGCACCAGAGCTTCTGCTAAGGGCCAGAGTCCCTGCCTGCAACACAGGCTTTCCTCCCAAGGCCCAGCCCAAACACATATTGAGGGCTCAGATGGGTCCCAGCTTTTACGGATATTTTAGGCAAATTTGCCTTCTGCCTCCCCAAGTGGCAAAGTCTGCAGTTGACAAGAAAAGCTCTGAAAGTCGCACCCAAGACTGATAGGAAGTCACAGAAAAAGCTCCAGAAAAAAACATGTTAACCTTGCTAGGGTGTGTGCTGTTGCATGGCCATCGCACACCTAGCTGTCCTCAAATCCTTAGTGCAGCCACAATAAATTGCTAATATTACACCATCTGCCCTTTGCACGCAACCAGACCAGTCCAAACCACCTGCTATCCAGGCTCAAAAGAGCTTGTTCATGATTTGGTGAACTAAAAGGAGAGAGGAATGTTAGGAGTAGAAAGGGTGATAGCCAAGTGCCCTGTAAAGAACTCTGTAAATTGGCGGCGTTATACCTCTGCCTTCCCTGTGCTCCCAGCACAGGAAGGAAGGGCTTGCGTTAACTGAACTTAGAGTAACTGGGTGATTTTTGCCTGTTGCATGGTTATTTCAATATATTCTTCCAATAGATATGATAGCTGGGAGAGAAAATTAAATGAAAGAGTGCCTTACTGAATAGACTAAACTAAACAGGACATTAGCATTAGTAGATGTTAGCAAGGATGAACGCAGTGCACTTTTTCTTTGAGGGAACACAAATAGGGACAAGCACTCTAAAATCAGAGCACGCATATACAGAAGCCCATAACAAAGACTAGATCCTCCTCTGAAGATCCATTACCCAGGTATAGAATGTTGGCCCTGTGTGGTTGCAGTGGGGACAAGTCACTCAGGCAGAGCAACACTCATCCCACCAGTACCGGCAATTGTTTCCCATAACCATGGGTCACAGTAGAAACCTTGCAGACATGCTCTTCAGAAAACTTCTCACTGCTTTTTGGGTTACAAAAGCAGTTGGCTTTGTGCTTGCTTCTCCTGCATCTGGCAGCTGGTTGCTAAATTGCTTCCATCATCAACAGGAGTAACTGTGCTTATGAGGCTACCAGTCTTCCATTGCCACTGAAAATCTTCTCAGAGTTGAACATTTATGTGCTCCAGACTGTGAGAAAATTACTCCAAAGCGACCTTGGTTATACCTGCAGGTATACTACACTGTGCTGTGATCTTGTCAGATCTTGTTAACTCATCAGTGCTAGGGTAATCTTGGATGATAAAAGCCAAGGAAGACCTCACTGCTGAGGGAGGCTGTGCCTGTAGAATGATGAAAATGGGAACAACGAGGCACCAGCATCCTTTTTTCCCTCATTTTACAAAGATCTATACAGGAGTCTTTAACAACACGTTATGGATGGTTTGTGAAGAGCCCCAGATCTAAGATCCTGCAGGAAAGACAAAGCACTGGCTTAAGGCTGGGCTCAACTCACCCACTTTATAACAGCTGTAGTGGAGCTAGTTTATCTTTTTGTTCCTCTCTCTTTATTACACTAACTTTAAAAGAAAGTATTGTACACTGCACTATACAGTCTGCATTTGTTTCCTGAAATGGATTTTAGGATGCCTTTTAACATGGATGTTGCCATGCCTTCATCTGGATGTTACATTTCTTCTGCAATGTGTTTCCAATGCTGTGCCGCCACCCACGGGGCCACAGCACCTCCAGACTTCCTACTGTGAAATCCATGGAGCAGAAATTAGGAAGGTCGTCTGCCAGGCTGCATTTTTCTTCAAAAGTTAAAGACTGTGCCACACAGCAGGAACGAAAGAGAGCAGAAACACAAATCTCAAAATGTCAGGATGGCTCTGTCACCTCCTAGCAATGCCATGCTCAGTCCTAGGGAGCACAGCGGGAGTTGAAACACAAGTGCCTGTCCTGCACAAATCCATCTGAAAATACATTGGCTGCCAGCTCAGATACCAGGACCTGTTGGGAAATGAAAATGATTCTTGCCACCAAGCACCGCCTCACAGGCACCTCAACACATTGATACCAGAACAAAAATTGCTTGGTATCTCCAGGCTTTTCAAGATTTGTAAATACAGATAAACAGCTTTGCTTTTGGGTTTATTCTGTTTTGAGTCCTAGTGACAATGGAGCAGAAGGACAAAGTAATGCTCTGCAGTGACCACAGCTCTGTAAATGTGTCCCTGTACTCAAGGAGTTGCAGATCTGCTAGCAGAAGAAAGTCACAACTCTGGGACCTTACTCTGAGCTCTGCCAATGCGAGTTAGCTGCACAGGTGCTAAGGGACATAATTAATTTAACTAGCATGTGGGCAGCAGACAGTCACCTCCACAGTAAAGGTATTTACTGACCTTACAGAAATGCAGAAATAGCCTAGAAGTCATAGTTGGCTACAGCAAAGAGAGAATTCTCTCCTAGGCTTCTTGCAAGGAAAACTTTTTTTATATATCATCAATATAGATTATAAAGTATTGGCCTCCATGTCTAACGGCCAGTCATTTCTGCTTATGGAAAGAAGACCTGTTAAGATTCAACAGCCCTAGTGACACAAGAAGGAAGGAATCCAAGTCACCTCACTTAGTTCAGTTAATCTCCACTAATTGATGGAATAAAATCCAAACCCCTGCACACCGAGGTACTCCAAGTTCCAGATGTTTTAAATATTCAGATCCTTTACTACTGAATCCAAACAGTTATTTTCTACTCAAGCTTGAATGCATGGAATTAACTAGATTAGGCTTGGTTATAGAATAACAAACAAGGAAATGTTTGTGAGACTGGAAAAGACATAGAAGTGGATGTAAGACTGAAACTTCACATCCTGTGTCTGCTTCTGGAAAACCTTGTTCATCCTCTGAAAATCCAGAGGAAACCATCCCAAAGGTGAGCATCAGACAGCCCATCTTTTCTTCTAGCCTGCGGTCCAAGAACGTAAAAGGATGAGCTCAACAGGAAGGGAAAACAGAGGAAGAAGTGAAGAATGAAAGACCCCAAGGAAGAGGGTCTGTAAATGGAGCACAGAGATCACTCCTGAAAGGAAAGACAAACCCATAGTATCTGTGTGTCAGCTGGGATAGGACAGTGGGGTTGAGTCTGCAGGTAGTGGACAGAGAATGAGAATGAGGATCAAATCAGTGGGATGATGTTTTGCAGAGAGAGTGTCTGAAGATGAGGGTGAAAGCAGCTTATTCATGTTTGTTGTGGATCCAGCCATAAATGGGAAAGACAGCACATATGACATTATTGTTGGAAACTGGGCAGCAGTGTTGTGGTTTAAAATACTGGAAGTGTGAGTGTCTATACTCATGTAAGATTTACCTCAGGAAGTATTTCTAGTTGGTAGATCTTGAAGAATAAAATAATTCATTTTGTTCATGCCATGTTAAGTCAGCTGCTAGTGCTGTGTGGCAAATTAGTTCCTGATTTCTCTGGATAGAAACCTTGAGTAATGGATCAGCTTGTCCTGTGCTAATGTCATCGTCCAAACCCTGCAGAAACATAGAGAGCATGGCAGGATCTCTTCCACGGGGCTTTTCTGCAGTGGTCCCAAAGCTGGTTGAAATCTATTGAGCTTGCCAATGAAAAAACAAGAGTACATGAGACACAGATCCCCTGAGTGAAGCAAATCTTCATTTACACTCAGTTTGCACAGTTAATTTGTTGCTTAAGGGTGCAAACAGCCCACATTTTTAATGATTGTGCAAGTAACATCACTGAGAATAAACCATGAGCTTCAGAGGCTTGGGATTTTTTAGGCATAAACTGAAATAAAAGTTTCCATAGCTATTTTGGATTTCCAACCAGCCTTCCTGTTTGTAAACATCCAGGCAATGGAGAGGTTCTCCTCCTTCCCTTCTCCCATGAAGAACGATCTCGCTTCTTTACCTCCCCCTCTCCAAGCTGCCTGATGGCTCTGGAAGTTGCAGATAAACAAATTTTAGGTGTTGAAATTTCATCTTTGACTATTCCTTTATCAGCATTATACTAAATTGGGACAAATGCAAACACTGCTGGCACTGTTTTTGGGCACAGTGCATGTAGTTTCATGATAAAACTATCCCTGTGAGGCTGGGCAATGCTGCTGTCTTGGTGTCTTCACTGCAAACACTCTCTTGGTGGCCTTTGCAGCCTGGGCTCTGCTGTGCACAGTTAATTCCTACCCACCTAGGAGAGCAGCATGGCTCTACCTGCTATGTCAGTATAAGATCCCTTCTTGAGGCATGCTGAACATCCTCTCTTTCTTTGTTATTTTGGTTTTGATTTTGTCTTGTTTCCTTTTGTTTCCCTGTTTCACAGTTTGCTCCTGTGGCTTTCGCACCAAATGACAGGAGCATGTAATTGATTGTACAGTGGTGAGATACATGAGCAGAGTGGGGTTCAGCTCTGCACCTCGCTCCCACCTGCCCTGGAGTAGACTGGTGCCGAACTGGGGAGCTGCAGCCAGGCCCCATCAGCCTTCATGCTCTGTTGCTCATTATTGGAAACCAGATAGAAGGGACAGAGGGATCCTGGGGTTTTGCAAGTGTCTCCCAGGACACACAACAAGCATGCAAATCAAATCATCATTGGAGATCACAAGGAGGAGGGCACCATTTCAGTACATTCCCCTCTAACATGGGATGCTGGTGGTTGTTGCTAGTGAAGGGTGCTGTGGGTCAAGGTGACATCTCAGCTCCAGATATCCTTTCACTAGTGTCTCTCATCTTTCCTGGTCAGGAACTTCTAAGACAAATGAAAGGAAGGGTTATTCATCATAGGAGCTATACTCTTTAATTATGTCTTTAAAAAGTTTATTCTTAATAACTTATTCCTTTCAACTTTTCCCAAGGCATAAAAAGTAGGACACAGCTCTAGAGACTAAAACGTTCAAAGACAAGGCTGGAGCTCAGAGACATATGGAAAGCCCAAATAAAAGAAACACCTAAAGCTTTAATTTAGTTTTATGATTTTTTATCAGCTCCTTTTGTGGAAATTATAAGGAGTCTGGGTTTTAACAGGGACCTATGAATGTGAACAAGTTGTCAGTTTGATAGATCAGGATAGGAGTAGCAGTGAGTAAATAAAGGCAATGTAAAGAAAGACAAAAGGTAAGGATAAAGGGAGGAAAAATGCTAATGAGAGCAGCAGCCTCCATCGGGAAGACAAAAGCAAGGAGAGGAGTTGAATCCCTCACACAAAAATGCAAGGGAATAGGATTTTCATCTGGAAAGGAGAATTTCAGAAACTTTCAGAGACTAAGTATCCAGCTGAGGTGGTTTCTTTAGGAAGCCGCATTGTATCATGACTTTTCCTTAGGTAGCTGGCATCAAAATACAAGTAGAAGTTAGACAGCTGAGACTGGCAAGCAGTCCTGAGCATCCCCAAGTTAGCCAACTCTGAAAACTGGCTCCGTGTATTTGGGCACCACTGCTGCAACAAGGACTGCTTCGGCAGGCTTGTGTTGCCTAAAAAGTCAATATGAGAAATCAAACTGTGGAAGTGCTGACAGGATAAAGCCATTCTCACAGCATTTGAACCCAGTCCAAGACTAACAGAACTGAAAACCTTTGGAGAAGCTGTTATTGTTGAATTGCAAGTTGCTTCCCCCCCTATTTAAATAAGCCAAAGTAGTTAAATTGAGATGATAAGAATCTGAACCGCTTATCTGAACCTTATCAGTGAATTCTACTTTTCAAATATAGTTATTCAAATTCTTACTTCATCAAGCTTTAGGAGGTAACACATTTAAAGAAATGAAACATGGAAAAAATCCGTTTGAAGGTGCTGGCTTCATCTGCATGGCAATGAAATGTTCTCAAGAAAGGCGTTTACTTTTAATTAATAATAAAGAAAATGCAAACCACTACAGGCCACATTTGAGAAAACACTGCAGTTCAAAGTAAGAAAAGACTTTTATTAAACTGAAGTGTCAGTGAGTACCATTAAGTGAACATCAACGCAGTCATTAGAGCAATCTATCAAAAAGCACAAAGAAATTATAAAATCACACAGGCAAATTATGGGCATCATAGAAGTCTGATTGTATTTTTGCACTTTGATTCCAGGAGAGAGTGGTCTCCCCACAGCAAGACAGTTGTCACAAAAGAAAGACACACTCCATACCAGGAGGGCCTGGCTCCAACCTAGCATGTTGCTGAAGTTCTCCATTGCAAGGATTTAGCACCATCCCCATCAAAAGTGAGGTTAATTCATATTCTGACATGATATGTTATATTGTCATATTGATAGCATGTCTCTATTAATGCCTACCACTATTAAATGCTGCTTTTTGTGAATAAGGCCTCTTCTCCCAAGTGACAGGGGACAGGACAAGAGGGAATGGCCTCAACCTCTGCCAGGGGAGGTTCAGGTTCTGAACACCAGAAAAAAAGTTTTCACAGAAAGGGTCATTGGGCACTGGCACAGGCTGCCCAGGGAGGTGGTTGAGTCACCATCCTTGGAGGTATTTAAAAGATGGGTGGGTGAGATGCTGAGAGGCATGGTTTAGTGTTTAGTAGGAATGGTTGGACTCCATGATCCTGTGGGTCTTTTCCAACCTAGTGATTCTGTGATTCTGTGTGACAAGCCACGTCCTTGCATTACTCAAAGCTGCATCTGCGACTCTGTGGCCATGGTGGAGGTACTGTGGTCACCTTGATCTTAGCTGGACAAAGAGCCATGGCCGGGGAGGATGCCAGCTTTGGGGTCAGAGGATGGGTAGCTACTGTTTCACCCATGGATGCACACAACCCCTACAGCTGACCAGCTGGGGCTGGGGAAGAACAGGCCATGGGCCATTCATGCAGCAGTGTGCTGTGATCTGCTCCCAACGGCTGATTTTTTACAGAAGTTGTTACCCTTAATTTCTTCAGTCCACTTCTTGAGCTTGGACCTATTCCTGAGTGCTGGGGCTGCCCCTTCTTGAGCAAAGCAAAACCCGTAGTATATCATTGGTGGTGCTAGCAGCCAATATATACTATGTTATCACAACAACAAACTTCTGAGCCGATTTCCAACCCCACTCTCCACACTAGCACTATAAGTGAAGCTTTACTAGGAAAAAAACCACAAAGTAAGAAAATAAGAAAGAGTGCCTGAGCACACCTCTCCCTCCATCATGTGTAAAGCCAGCCTCTGTAGTGTGCAACCCAGCAGTGCGGTGCACAAGGGCGCAGACAGAATCACAGAATCACTAGGTTGGAAAAGACTTCCAGGATCATTGAGTCCAACCTTTTCTATCAACCACTAAACCATGTCCCTGAGTACCTCATCTACCCTTCTTTTAAACACCTCCAGCAGTGGTGACTCATCCACCTCCCTGCGCATCCTGTTCCAGCGCCCAGTGACCCTTTCCATGAAAAATTTTCTTCTGAAGAAGACTTCCAAGAGCACTTCCCCAAGGAAAGTTGATGCTGACTTTTGTAAAAATAAGCATTAAATTGTATTTACATTTTCTCAGAAAGAGAAAAGAGTGCTCATTGATACTGATTGTGTTTAACTGATCAAGAGAGAGGGAATAATGCTCATTCTATTTTCTTGCTGTGCTCCTCTTTCATTTGCAAGCGCATGCTATCCTGGATGAGTGCCGCTATCCTGGAGTAAAAGGGAATGGTGATGCTGAAGGAGGAAATGCTAAATATAAGAATGGCTAAATGGGAGTTTGGTGATTTCAACTCTGTGTGAGATAGGAAAAACAAGGACTATGTTCAGCTCCAATGGGCAGAGCAGCCAGGGCATAGAATGCCTCTGAGTGGGCTAAATGGCTCCAGCACCAGAAAAAGACTGTTGAGTCCCTGAGATTATACTTAATTGGTGTAGTGGGAAGGCAGCCTCTCTGCAAGGCAGCCTATGCTGTCCCCTCACGCAAAGCCTTTTCATGAGCTACTGGGGACATGCTGCCAAACAATTCAGCAAATACCAGTGCTATAATGTCATCTCAGGAAGCAGAGGAGCCTGAAGCCTCCAGGACAGCCTGGCTGCCCCCGAAGTCTGTTCCTGCTTCCCCTGCCGCCTCTGCGCTTTCCCTCCTGGGACAATTTTCTCCTGTTCCCCATACTCCAGTACCCCTAGCATGCTCTATGTTGACCTTATCCCACTGTCTGTAGCAATGTCAGTAGCAGCGTAGGCAATGCAAAGGATATGGATCTTCTCCCATGGCATCTTGTCTTGTTTAATCACTTCTGGGCCCCTCACCACAAGAAGGATGTTGAGGCTCTGGAGCGAGTCCAGAGAAGAGCAACAAAGCTGGTGAAGGGGCTGGAGAACAAATCTTATGAGGAGTGGCTGAGAGAGCTGGGGTTGTTTAGCCTGGAGAAGAGGAGGCTGAGGGGAGACCTTATTACTCTCTACAACTACCTGAAAGGAGGTTGTGGAGAGGAAGGTGCTGGCCTCTCCTCCCAAGTGACAGGGGACAGGACGAGAGGGAATGGCCTCAAGCTCTGCCAGGGGAGATTTAGGCTGGACATCGGGAAAAGATTCTTCACGGAAAGGGTGGTTAGGCATTGGAACAGGCTGCCCAGGGAGGTGGTTGACTCACCGTCCCAGGAGGTGTTTAAGGTGAGGGTGGATGAGGTACTTAGGGGAGTGGTTTAGGGATTGGTGGGAATGTTTGGACTCGAAGATCTGGTGGGTCTCTTCCAACCTGGTTATTCTGTGATTCTGTGTGATTCTGTGATTCTTCAGGATTCCGCCCCAGCTTAAAGCCACACAAACCCCCAAAACAGCAAGAGACTGCAGATTCCTTGACCAAGACAGCTTTCCTTGCAGAGATGATGCACACACACGTGGCTGTTCTCCATCATGTCAAGACACCAAACATCCCACTTTGCCTATGAATGCACTTGGCTGTGCTACACTGGTTTACAAGTGTCTAACAGAGGGATTTTGCCTTAATTATATTACTAGCACTCTAGCAGTGCTTGAGCTGCTTGGAGCTCACCCAGCTAGAAGCTATGTTTAGAACAGGGTGCCTGCAATATGCTGCTGAGATGGTAGCAGAGAGACTGGCCCACACCAGTTAAGATGGAATAGGTGACATGTATGCCTCTCTGTGCTTTCGCAGCTGCTAATGGAAAATTTCCCACAGGAAAATTATATTTTGGTCAACTTTGTCATTGATAGTTTCCAACTCTGAGTGAATATCACCAGGAACCACTGTAATCATGTGCTAGCTAGACATGGACGTGTCATGAAGCTGCTCAGGGCTTCACGTTACACAGAGGAGATCTGGAGCGAAACAGGATACTCACATTATGCTGAGGTATTGAGATGGGTGATCAAAACAGTCTTTTCTTTCCCCTTGCATTTATCTGCCAAATGCATGCACATTCATATGTTTTCTGCAGGCCTTGTTATGTGCCCCAAAAGCAGAGTAGGTCACTAAGGATGCAGCAGAGAACTAACAGCACCCCAAAATAGGCCAAAGAGAGAGCTCGCTTGCAGATGCAATCCAGCAGATTGTGCAAGGAGGGGGCCCCAACTTCCCTCTGAATTTTCCACTTCCCAGATTAAATTTTACATGGGATATTAGCAGCAAAGGCTCATCTGCACCTCATTCATATGAGCATTTGTGCACACTTGAGACATAAGTGTGCAAAAATGCATGCATCATCTCAGTTGGTATCCAAATGCCTAACTTAAACACACAAAGAAACTATAAATGCCCCAGAAAAAAAAAAAGAGAGAGAATAAATGGGGGAGATGGGAGGGTAGAGGGCTTTTCTTTCTTCGTTTCTTTCTTTTTTTTGTTTAAATTGGGCTTTTCTCTGTTGAAGGTGTGGTCCAGTTGATTTAGCAATTCTTTTCTCCAGAGGAACCATTTTCCTATTCTTAGTGCATTTTCTCAACTTTGAAACCTGAACCCAAGCCTCTTTTTCCTAACCATGCTTTGAAAATAAAAGGACTTGGAGCCAGATGCTGAGCTGGTATATCCATAGGAACGCATCCTTTTTATTCCTAACTGGTGTTTTTACAGGCAGCCTCTTCCGAGGCCGGACATAGTGGAGCAAGTTTGACCAGGCTGCTTCCAGGGGTCATCCAAGACAAAATTCACGGTTGTGTGAGCTCAGCCTAGTGGCTCCCAGCTAGTGAGACAGTGGCTCCCAAGAGAACAAACTCTGCTAATGCTGCTTGCTGGAGTTAAGACCCCTGGGGAAGTGCCCAAGCCGCCCTGGGAGGGCCAGCCTGCTCCAGCCGTGCCCCCCAGACCCTGCAGCTGGATGGGCTGAGACATGGAGCTCTGCCACAGTCCTCCAGTGAAGCTCACCTACTGCAGGCTGGGAGAAAGACAACCTCTGTGGCTGCCATGTGTACGTTATAAAATACCTCCATAAATAAAACAAAGGAGCTACTCTATTTAGGACAAACTACCTGGCGAGGGTTGCTGCAGATGGTATGAGAAAAGGTCACCAGAGCAAAGTAGAACTCCTCTTTGCCTCACTGTGTTGTTTTCAGCATTCCCACAACACTTTGCCTTTTGAGCACAGCCTTACAAGCTTAAAGGCAAATCAACAAGTTCAAGCATGAACCTAATTCAAGCTCTGAATAAAGCCCATACCTGACAACTTTAATTATTAGGCTGATGCATCATATTTACATTAATTTGAGAACTACTTAGATTCAATTACAATAATTCTTCCATATATTCATTCCAAGAGATTTCAGTGACTTAGCAGATAGCATATATAATCAAAGCTTAGCTAAAGAAACAGGTTTGCTTTCTACAGACAAATTGTTCCTCCACCTAGGTGCTGACTACAGCATCCTATGCCTGTGTCTGCGTGGATGTGCCTAAAATGGTATCAGCAGTTTCTACACAGGTTAGCCAAAGGACAGGGCCTGGAAAGCCTATGAGCCTTGGCCACGTTCCCAGGATCAGATCATAGCCTTTGTGATGGGGAGCCCATGTCCACCTTGGCATGTGTTTTAGCAGTCTGGAATTACTGCTGGATTCCTCTTTTACTATTCATTGATCACCCAGCAGCAATGCCCAGCACAGCCTTTTTTCATATCAGCTGGCCGTAAAGTTTATTACAGGCGGGACTTGGCTCACTCTACTCGCCTCTTCTCCTGTGCCATTTTCAGGGGCACAGTTTACATCTGCTGAATGCAGAACATGACAATGCACTCAAACAAAATGCCACATCAGAATCTCCTTGCATCATATCACAACCTGTTCTAGTTGTTTGATAAGTCCCAGGTATAGCCTATACTCTTTGTGACAGATGAGGTGTGTTCTGCATCCCAAAGCAGAAAGCATGCATCCCCCTTTCTACCACCAATACATCAAGACAATATTCCTATACTCATGAGAAGCATGAGAGCTACTGCCCAGATGCTTTCCACCTTTGTGTTTGAGTTTCTTGAATTTCATCTGATGCAATATAGACAGCTGAGATGTATGGCAAATTGCTGCTCTTTTTCTAGGCATTAGAGATGAGGGCATAGCACAAAATTTAGAGCCCAAGTTCTGTTTGAAGACCTGTGTCCTGACAAAACCTTGTCTCATGATGTTTCAGGGAGACAACAGTGAGGAGAGAGGACCATTGAGTATGAATTTCACACTCGAGGTAGGAGATGAGTAAATAAATTCAGACTACTTTAAAATCCAGCGAAGATTCTACTATTCTGTGACTATTCTATGACTCGCAGTTGTGGAGATCAGTGTCTCAAGTAGTTTGCCTGACTCAAGGAATGTCCTGATTCCAAAGGAAGCAAGATCTACTGCTGAAAACTACTTTGTTTCAGCATTTATCTCCATGCTACTTATTTGTTCCAACATTTATTTTCTTGGATTTATCCGACCAAGCTGATGGAGCCTATGCATATCCTGTGGTCCCTACAGAGTAGGAGGTGGAAGACAGAGTGCAGCAAGGAGCGGGGCCCCACGCTGCGCCCCGATGCAGTGGGGTGTTTGTTCCACTCGAGGGAGCTCATGCTTTTGAGTACTTGGACTTAAACCCTTGCAGCATCTTCAGGCAAAATCCAGCGGGTGACAAACCCTCTGTGCCAAGGGAGGCTACACCCAGGGAAGACTTCTTTCCTCTTGAAAGGCTGAGGAGATGCTTGTGTCACTGCTTACACTGCTTCTGGGTGAGGCAAAGCATTTTCAAGCCTGTTGTGCTTCAGCCCGGGATGCCCAGGGCTCCTACCATCGGACCCAGTGGTTAGGGCAGCCACGGCATCCAGCGCAGGCTCACCTGTCCTTGTCACCACATTTACCGTAGGCCAAACACTGCCAAAAGGTGCTAAGGTGCTGAGGGGAATGGTTTAGTGATTGATAGGAATGGTTGGACTTGATGATCCAGTGGGTCTTTTCCAACCTAGTGATTCTATGATTCTATGATTCTAAAAGAAGGTGTGCAGCAAGGGCCCGTGCAGGAGGGGGCAGTTTCCTCCTGCAGAACAGACTGACAAGGCTGATGGAACTGTGCACAATACAGTGAGACCAATCATTACTTATAAGGTGCTGAACAACTAAAAGAGAGTAAACTTTGGGAATAAGGCCTGCTTTGGCTATTGCTTTGTAAGCAATAATTGGCCTTACTATGTTCTGTATGGTGACTTGGCATAGTAGAACTCTGTATTTCACCAATGAATCACTCTTTCAAGGAGTCTCACTGCATGTAAAGGGAATGACTGGGGAGACATTTTAATTCCCTTAAAAGAAGTCCTTTATCTCAAACATCCATGCTTCACAATATCAAGACAAAAATAGAGCCTAACCAGATGCTTAGAAAGCATCTTCACCTTTGTCAGGACAGCAGAAAAGGAGCTGCTCCTCTCATCCCTGGTCAGCCAGGATTCTCAGAAGTACAGATGCTTTTGGAGAGGGCTGGAGGGCAAAATCCATCTCTAGCTTTATTAGACACAGTTAAACTTGACTCATCCTGTCTCCAGCCACTCCCTGACTTGTCTCCCAAAAGCCAGTGCACACGGAGGCGTTCCCTAGCCAGGGTCAGGTGTCAGAGGCAGCTTCTCCACAGAGTCAGTGTGAGTCAGAGCGTTTGGGAACTGCTCCATGTTATTGGAACAAAACAACTCCCAAATTAGCTGGGGTGACTCCCAAGAGAATCCACCTCTGTGGGGAAGGAGGTGATCTAATGAAAGTGTGCGGTCAGAAATCAAAAGAGCCTGGAAAGCATTCCAAGCTGCATAATAAGATTTCACATTTCATATCTTCAAAGCATTAAGTGAACATTATCTAATTAATCCTCACAACACTCCTCTGAGATATTATCCCTATTTTACAGACAGAGAAACCAAGGCACAAAGTTAAGTCACTGGCCTGGGGCTAGAGAAGGGAGTGTCAGAGCTGGGATTACAGTGCAGGAGTTCCTGGCACCCAACATTTTCCTCAGACTACTGGGTCATGTGTCTTCCCTGCAGGGAAGATAATAATGAACCCATAATTACCCATACAAATTCCCAGTGACCAGGCTAACTCATCTGCATAAATCTATTTGTAATTCCAATAGACACGCCCACAATATAGCTGCCTCCATGAACTACTAGTACTCTCACAGCAGTATGGAGCAAGACCTTCAAATAAAGGCTGTTCTTCACCAGAGCAAATCTCAGCTCCAACTTGCTCCAAGGGCTGGTGGTGAACATCTTCCCACTTGTGAATCCCTGGTGGACCTCCACTTATGTCATGAGTACTGTGGGAGCTGTGGTGGCAGAGGAAGGTTTGCAGGGAGAGGGAACAGAGCTGGAAAAAATAAACAAGTACTTTGGGCACACATGCCCTTTGTGAAGCTTGACGTAGGAGCAGAAACTTTGTGCTCAATACAGGCTGAGAGCAACTCCTCATCACCAAAGAAGAAGCTATGTGGTCAAATGCATTGCCCAGGTCAATACATCAGTCTTGTAAAATAAATGAGTCCTTCCACATGTTGACACAGTTCCCTGCAATGGCCTTGAGGAAACTCACTGAAGCATCATTGTAAAAGTCAGGGCACTCAGAATGTCCTGTGCTTTTGGCTCATTTCCTGTCCTGCCCAGGAGAAGGGAGGAGCAAGCTGTTGTCCCCCCACTGCTTGAGATCCCACGTATGTCAGATTTAGTTGGCTATGCTGCAAGGCACCCATTGTGGCTAGAGTTTAGCCTGTTTTTCCAGATGAAGCCTTTGTGATTATGCCTTGTATGTGCATGTGCACATGTAGCTATAAGCATGTCTGTCTTTCTGTGGCACTTTGTTCCCTCTTGTACCAATATCTTTTGAACCCAGGTAAGCTGGTCTTCCTGAGCTGAGGCTTAAGCACTGGGTGCCTAGGGCTTTTGGTTATGCAACATTTGTCTGCTGCCATCTCAGCAGTGACGCCATTCCACAAAGCCTCTATCAGCCCTACCCAAACCCAACTTATTGTTACTCTAGAAAAGAGACCACCATGAAGTGCCCATGTAGAACACAAAGCACTGCTGTCACAAATAGCATATACTATTTTAGCTGGGACTCACATGACTGCTCCAGCTCTTCTCCCATGCTGCAGTGTCTGCTGTTGCTTGCAATGTACCTTGCAAGGGCCATCCGTAGGTTCCTGTCCTGAACCAGCAAAGCATCATGCTAGACACTGTGAAACACAGGAATGGTCCCTCTTTCTACTGCATCAGCCTCTGTGCTTGGGTCTGACTACTTGCAGTGATACTACGGAGGTTGCTGCAAGAACTAATAGCTAATAAAGTTTTTGGTGGCTGAGACCCCTGTGATGCTGCCTAGGTGCAAGGCAGCATTTGGGACGAGCAGGGACACAGCAGCTCGCTCTATAATTTTCTTGAGTGCCAGGACTTGAATTTATTCCTCTAGCACACTGTCATCTCAGTGATAAGGGCTTATCTGAATGCCTTTTCTCTAGGCCCACAGTCACAGTTTTCCAGCCAGGCTACACCACAGGTAACTGCCTACAGCTCCCAGAGGTTTGCTTCTGCTTGGGCACCAGCATCAGAGATGATCTCACGCAGCTGAAGTGCTGCTTAATATTTCCCCTCATTCACAGTGATATGGACAAACCCATCTGCTACTTTTCAGCACCTTAAGTGATTTTTCAAAACCAGGCCAGGTCAACAGCAATACTGAGCTCCAGATAATGTTGTGCTGGCTCTCCCACACTGGCCGCACTGCATCCTTAGACCACTGTCCCATTGCCTTTTGTGAGTCCGGGATTTAGAAGGGACAGGGAGAAAGGTACAGCCTTCAGGAAACACAGGCCATGCTAGGTGTCCTCAGAGAGAGAAATGAGAAGTATGAGGAAGGAGCGGCAGAAATGCTACAAGAAGTGTTGGACCCCTAGGATTGGTATGCCCATTGTACGGTATAATAGCACCTTGTCATTGAGGAGAGGAGAATAAAAGGTCATTTCAATGACTTAAAAACAAAAAGAAAAAGCTTTGTCAAGCCCCCAGGTATCACATCACAACCCCAGTGGTCTGCAAGGCAAATTAACAGGAGGGTTATAATCCAGCATTTGGGAACATGTACAACTCTTCCTAAGCTGAGAACAGTACAGTAAAGCAACTTAAAAGGGACTACTTTGTATTTAGATCTGTATTTCTCAAATTTGATCAAAACCTTCTCTGGTCCCAGGCTTTTAGTTCACCCAATTGAGAAGTCTAGTTGTAATGCCTGCACTTCCAAACTACAGAGGAGTGGTTTCTGCTGAGGGCTAAGTGTTTTGCAGAGCTGCTCCCTTGCCCTGCTGAAATGAGAGATGCTGCTCTTTGGAAAATCTGGCTTTTCCTTTGATTTTTATAACAGCTTTTATTTGTACATCCAAAATTGTCATTAAAAGAAATTAAAGCCATGTCTATTACAGCTACAAAATACCTCAATGTCATTTTTTAAAATTAATGATGGTAAATGTACACACACATTATATCTAGCCCTCATATTTATTAATAGATTTACTCTTGTGTGAAACTTCCTCACTTTTTTCATCCAGGGACCAAGAACTGTACAAGAACTTCTATAATCAGGTTATCAAGTCAGAGAGATGTTTTCACTGCAATGTTTACCAGAAGTTCAGGGAAGCTTTTTGTTGGCTCACCTCCTAATGAGCAACAACAAAACCACAAAAAATTGTATGTGCATATCTCTCCCCACAATGTAAACTTTTTTTGAAAAACATTGAAAATAAATGCTGGCAGACAGGAAATACATTTTTCTAGATATATTGCTAACCATACAATATAGGATTTTTTTCTGTAAATGATATGGTTTAATGACATAAAGTGATATTACAAAATGGCATGTTATAAGCTCATTCAACAACGAAAGCTGTAAGCATTTCAGAATGCTGTATTAAAAACGTCTGCATAAAGGAAAGAATAGCATTATAAAGAAAAAGAAAGGAATGAAAAGCTGAAAATAGCCTCATGTTCAGTTTGTTGCTTGGTAGCTGCTGATACTGGGAGTGACCAAGACCTCCTGAGTTCAATAAGTTAAACATAGCAAAGGCCAGAACCTTGGGATCTGGACACATTGTGCCTCAAGTTACACATCTTGCCTTGTATTCCCTGTCTTGTGGGGCACACATTTTGTGAAATGCCTTCACACAGTTGTCATATGGGAGGTGTTAGCAATAAGAAAGGAAGCCAACAATACCTTACCAGCTGTGGTCTAGCAGATTTTCCACTCAACATGCTCCAGACAGGTTTTAGACATGAAGAGATCTTGGGCTGCAAAGGAAGACTAAAATGTTTGCTTATGATACTGCACAGTAACAGTGAAATACATGTGGAGTTGATCACCCAAAATCCAGATGCAGCTACTGTTTGACATCTGCTTCTGCTGTTCTTAATTTTGTTTTTTACTGAAGCTGAGTTGCCGCACCTTTGGTGTCCTCAGCTATGAGGTGTTGGTGTGCAGACAATTAATCCAGGAGGATGTGACCTCACAATATTTGTATGTCAAATAGTAAAGAAGAATTTTTTAAAAAAAGAAAACCCAGCTTTACCAGTCTCCTAAGCTGAAGCCGTGTGTGGGTCCGATCATTTATTAGGGGCACTTCATAAGCAACCCTGTTGGTTTCTGAAGGCTTCTGAGCCTCGTGCCAGTGCAGAGCAGAGAGCTAACTCTCACAGGGCATGAGTAGGAGCACATCCAGAGAACCTAAACACAAGAGATGTGAGTCAAGGATTGCAGATTCAGTTGCTAAAGGAATGACTCATAGCCAAAGGTGGAAGGTATTCCTCCTATGCTGTTGGAGGAAAATACCATTGCAGACTGAAACTGGAATTGTAATACTTTGTGAAATGCTGTTCTGTTTCCTAAACAGAGCTGTTAGTGTTGGAAAATGAGAAGTGACAAGTTTTTCTTCAAGCTAAATTTTCAAATTCAACATTTTTCAGTGCCATATTATAGAAAATGTTTCTGAATTTTCCAGCTAACCCTGGAAGCATAAGCATCTGATGCCTGGAAATTGGACTGACAATAAGCATAAAAGCAGATGTTCTCCTATCATTTCAAGCTACGTACTTCTCACAAGACAGAAAACCTGAAAGGAAAAATGTCTCTAATGGAAACCCATTGAAATGTCTGGAAGCTGAGCAAGCAAGTCGTAGCATTGAAACAGGAGACTCAGTGACTCTTGAAAATGGGATGAGTCTGAAAGTTAAAAAGCTCAGCAATACGATCAAATTCCTGAGACTTCAGTTGATAAGCACCAGCTGAGCTGTATGTATTCTCAAAACGAGAAGTAATGTAACTACATATAGACCAAGTAAAAGAAAGTTTGAGAAAAACAGATTATTTTGCACTTTCCATGTTCTAACCTGCATATACCCATGGACGATCTCTACCTCAGCTGACATGGTATCTTAGTTGTAGTAACATGACTGAGCTGGTGACACAGTTGCTGTTGATGCGTCTGGTCCAAAGCCTGAAAGGGCCTCATTGTGCTTCTCCTTTAACTTCAGTGGATTTTGGCCCAAGTCAAAAGTGAAGTGAAAGGAGAGCCACAACAGTTACTGAACTTGACACCTACATGATACTTCTGACATGGAGATATACATTTCCCTTTGCATCTAGTGTGATACAGAAAGAAAATCTCAGCAGACGAACACAAGTTTTTTGATTTTTCTCCTTTGCAGATGCTCCTAGGTTGCTGGAAAACAAAATCTCATGAAATATTTCACCAAACAGTTTTGCTCTTCAGCAGCCACTTTGCATCCAGTGGCCCATTTACCCAAAGTTATCCACTGACAGATATGAA
Source organism: Clamator glandarius (assembly GCA_033459285.1). Classification (NCBI taxonomy): domain Eukaryota; kingdom Metazoa; phylum Chordata; class Aves; order Cuculiformes; family Cuculidae; genus Clamator; species Clamator glandarius. Next base: position 3,571,598 of record JAUNZM010000559.1, read on the forward strand.
GTATCCCTTGCTCTTGCCAACCCATAGGGAATTTCATGGGTGATTACTTCTTGCCTTCGTCTTGAACCAAGGACTTACAGAAAGATTTATTCCTAAGCAAACATCTGAAAGCTTTAGACTAGTTGTGTCTAAATATTTATGTTCATGCCTGCAGAGTAAGAGATTGCATCTAGCATAAAAGAAAGAGGTAGAGACAAATAAAGAAAGTCTCTGTGATAAAGGAGAGTGATGAAAACCATCAACCAGTTTGAAGGTTAGACAAATGGATCCCAAGTTATAAGCTGCATTCCTGCTCAGATCATAGAACCGTAACTTCCTTGTTAACATTGCTAAATGCAATTTTGCACAGTTTTAGGAGTGAGGTTCTGTACAGTGCATCTTTCATAATCAAAAAGAAAACTGTTGTCTCTTTTCCAAGTTAAATAAACCCTGTTTATCTGGTGGGAGAGTAAGTGTGGTGAGCTGGTCTGAGAGACAATTTGGAAATTTTAGATCCAGAGGAGTCTGAAAGTCTGAGCTGGGGACAAAGGGCTCATCTGCAGCATCATATAACGGGCCCTGGCACAGAAAGCTGTCAAGAACCTGGCTGTGAACACTTGGAGCATGTTGAAAGCCTAAGGACAATAAACCTGATCAAGCACAGTAGAGCCAGAGGGCAGTTTGGCAAACCCACAGCATGTGTATCATCAAATCTCAGTGGACACAAGCAGAAGGGATCAAAGGGAGTGTGAGCTTTCCTCACCTGCTGCCCTGCCTGCACATTGCTGCCTATGCAGGCTTTGCACTAGCCCATGAGGTGCTCTTTGATCACAGCTATCACAGTGTTGCCTGACAGCAGCAAGAAAGCACAAACATGCTCAGTAGGGGGAGGGATAGGGTTTGCAGATGGAGTTTGTGTTTTGAATCTCATTTAGTGGCCGCTTAGAAAGGGTCCAAGTAAATGCTGACAGTCCCAGGGAAGGGCATGCTGAGCTGGGCTGGGCTATAGTTAACTGCTGTTCCTCATTGATTCACTTCAAAGATCCTCCTTGTGCCCTCTCTATACTGCCACATGCTGCCACTCACTATGCTGACCACAAGTTAGAAGCAAAAGTTCCAAGCAAACATTTTTGTTCCTAAAAAATCTTGCAATTACAAAAATTCATCTTAAATGTGGTGCTTCTGGTGATGTGCTTGATGTTGCCTCTTTCATCTGCTGGACTCAATAAAGCCAGTAATTGTGGCCAGTCACACAGTAAGTGCAGCAGGTTCACAATGCCAACTGAGATCTATCATTCGCAATGAGCAGCAAGGTTTGTGGCTGGATTTAGGCTAAGTCCCTGGGAAATTCCTCTTCTGTCTCCACTGGCAGGTCTTCAGAGACAGCCTCTGGAGCTGTTTTGGATTCAGGCAGTTGCTGGTTTGGCCTCTCTCTCATGTCTTCTTGGACATGACTCCCCTTTGTCTTTCTCTACATGACATGTATTCCCTCAGAAACAATTAAGACATTCGTAAGCTCTTTGTTTCTAACTCTGGGCAGTTTAGCACAAAGTATATTTATGCTAACTGCATACTGAAAGTGCGTTTGGCTTGGCTTTCCCTCATCAGGATTTTTGAGAAGATATTTGTCATTGCTGGGAGCAACATTGGAGATGGCAGAGCTGCAGACCAAAAGGATTTGCCCTCCGCTAATCCTTTTGTCCTGGAAATAGGTGGCATTGGATATTGATAACTTTAAAACATCATGTCTCCTTTAAAACTTCATGGTTCCCATCCAGGCAGGCATATCTGCTCTGAGCCTGGGTGATGTCTATCTCCCTCTTACTGACGCAGAGCTGGGAAGGGAAAAGAACTTTTGTTCTGCCTTTGGAGAGGGTGTCCCAAGGCTGAAGCTGTGACTGCAATGCATGAAATGAGCCCTAGAGTTGAACACCAGCTTAAGTGTTTCTAGATAGCATAAAGAACATTCAGATTTCACACAGAAGTGGCCTCCAGTGGATAGAGCACCATCCTGGGTTGTCAGAAACTCTGTTGAGGCCCTGCTTCCCCATAGGCTCCTGAGTAAGTCATTAGAGTGTTGTTAATGCTGTAGCCATATTGCTGACCCTCCTTTTCTTACCTTAGAGCATAAGGACCCATATAGGGAGTTATGGCCCTACAATTATGCCATACAGTGGTCCATGAAGATAAGCCTCTAGCCCCTGCTGTTTCTCAGTCTCTCCCTGGGAAACTGTAAATAATACCTTTGGCCCTTCCAGGAAGGTCATGGGAGTAAATCCTCTGGAGATCTCAGGTACCATGGAGGGTCTGACCTGGAGTATGAAGGTTCCTCTGTCCACAAGAGAGATCACTCTGCATTTTTACCTCATTCAAACAATAAAAAGAACCTTCCATATTGCTGCAAAGAATTTGCTGTTAGGCAATACTTAAATATCTACTAACATTCGACTGCATGCTTTCCTTCTTTCCCCATTTTTCTTTTTCCTGCATTCTTTGGTCCAGTAGTAATCAGCCTACAGCATATCTGCTTCCCTTTTCTCCTTTCACAGCCTCTCCTCAAGAGCAGAAGCTAATGTTGTGATGCCAGAAATTATGGTGTAATTAGAAGGGAAATGTAAGAACGTTATGTGGGACAACATCATACATCCCTTTACCCCCTCCTGTACAGTCCCTTTAAATATGCTATCAGGAGGCTAAAAAATAATCTAAGAAAATAACAGCTTGCACAGTCATATGTACCACGCTTTCCTTCAAAACACCTTTGAAACATTTACAAGTTGGAAAAGAAATGGTGGTAACTTTCTAAGTTGTGTAGAAAGTTTTTATTTCCTTCTTCCACCAGGAAGCAGGGAGGTAACTGATGTCTACTTCTTTCATATATTAAGGAGAGAGGAAGACAGGAGAATTTCTTTGAATTTTTTTTGTATATGTGTTTCTTTTGTCAACATTCTGTTAAGTTGCAGGTATGAATGTTTTAAAGTAACATCCTCCATGACAGATGATGAAAGTACAAGGGAAGAATGTAGGAAGTGCCTGGGGAAGATGCATCCGACTAGGCATTTCTGTGGGTTGATTGCAGACCTTGCTCACACACAGGTCAGCTGCATACAGACCAGTTGCAAACTAGATGCTGGTGGCTACATTATACCCTGCTGAGGTACAAAGAAATGTTAGCTCATCTTGTTAAGACACTAAGGTGTCTGCACCAGTTCCTGGTTATCTTCACATTTGTGTGTAGGTCCACAGTGGCATAGCAGGTAGAGGTGATTCTCCTTTTTTCTCTCTAGCTTCAGAAATACTTACCATTTGAGCTCTCTCTTGAGCACGAAAATCTTAAACAACGTTAATGTACTAGCTGTATGGATGACCATAACTTAAATGTAAAACAGCCTTCTCGGCACAATCCACTCAATGCCCTGTCACCAGTCCTTCAGCAATGTGAACTTGTGGATCCAGCTGGAAAGTTTCCATCCAGGTAAGTATCCATTTCTCCCAGTGCTTTGGAGCATATACATAGATCTCATAAATGAAACTGCCTCCAAATATCCCTGTTACATTTCACAGCTCATCTTAATCTTGCTACATGGTAATGGCAGCAGAAGGCTAAGTATGGTCTGCAAAAGCCAGCCCAGAAGCAGGTAAATGCATGAGTTTCTGGTCTCTGTGCTCCTGGCTGCTGCTGTAGTGCTGGGGAGAGCTGGCATATATGAGGCTTATAGCTCTGGGACCCACAGCACAACCATGCTCTAAATGCAGCCGCAGGAGGGGAACTAGAAAGACTTCATAGCTGGTTCCCATCTTCCACATATTTTGAAGAGGAAGCAAAACTATCTATACCTCCAACACCTGCTGCCCGAGGGACATAATGGCCTGAGGTGGGATGGGATGAAGGGGACACACTGACTACAATCTTACTTTAAAAGTATGCACAGACTCTGGCCCCGCTGGATGACATGCTTCCTGCACAGTCTTCAGTGCCAGAAGAGAGCAGAAAAAGACTGGCACCAGAATGGTCCTTTACACTCTGGGATTTCCTGTCAACAGGCAAGTCTGTAGTTAAAACAGCTCCCTGTTTGCTTTAGCCCCCCAAAAAGGTACAGTCAGCATCTGGCCCAAATATTCCAAGGGTAGTACTGCAATTTATCTTTCAGCTTAGACAATTTCAATTTCCCAAAATGGATTCAGCCTCATGAAAAGAAAAAAAAAAGGCATCTTATGGACCGAAAGACTCATTTGTTTAAAAAAATAAAAGGCAGTGGGTGTGTGCTGGTGGATTTATGGCTGAGAAGGTAACGTACAAGCAGTGCCTTGTGCTTTGATAGCTCGGCACTTCTGCGATGTGTGAATGAAGTCCAGCAGGCCCAAGAACATGCTAATCTCAGGGGTTTGATCTTTGTTGATAATGAGATGCTGGCAGCCTGTACTTCAAAGCCTGCACTGATACAGATAATCTTGTGAATGGTTCTTTGCATTTCCAGCCAGCTTGTATTGGGGATTACCGCAACAACAGGAGGAGATGATGGAAGAGGAGGGGATCATTTGATGCTTACTCATTCTGTTTCTTTTTTATATTCCTTTTGTTGTTAATTTCCAAAGGGTGGTGTGGACCCCATACCCCCAGCTCAGCAGAACTCTACTCATTCTGTTTCTTTTTTATATTCCTTTTGTTGTTAATTTCCAAAGGGTGGTGTGGACCCCATACCCCCAGCTCAGCAGAACTCACTCTGTCAGAAGGACTCTGCGTGTTATAGGGCAGACAAGGTGGCCAGGATGCTCTTCTGCTAGGGACATCTGTGAAAATGCTGGCGTTTAATGGTGAAGCAGTGAATGCTACAGTATCTTGGCTGAAATATGGGCAGACATTGCATTAGAGACTGCACAGACAGCTAAATATTACACTTCAAGACTTCTATGTCTTCCTTAAAAGAGTTATAAGGGAGTAGGGGAGAGGGTAAAGATGACAGGACACCACAGGCTATGAGAAACATATTATAAAGCAGAATGAGCACTAGTTTCACATACACAATTATGCTTCATGTCGAAAGTATATAATTTTCAAGGCGTGTCTGTCCAGGAAACAGAACTGAAATATTTTTATGTTGATGAACCCTACTGATCTAAGAGAAAAATAGTGGCAAGGACTTACTGCAAATGTGTATCTGGATTGCTCTTCCATCAAGAACGTTTATAGAAAGTCAGGGCAAATGAACAGACTATAAATTTAGTTGAAATATATAGAGATTAATATCTGGGACTCTGGCACCAACTACATTGTCCTCAGAAACCTTGCTGAAGACTACTCTGACATATGTCTAAGCACAGTTAAAAATTTGTTTTCTAGGCCTAAAAAGGAATAATTGGTACTGGGTCTGTATTACTGTCCTACAGGGACAGCAATATTGACTGTGGTTTACTGAGAGGCAGCAAGAGCAGAGACATAATTGCACTGCATAAATTCAGTCACTCTCATGTCCACTGGCCATTTGCCACATGGAGACACAAAGCACAGGTTAGATTTTTGGGTGCCACCATCAACAGCATCCTAGTATTAGCTGGTCAGTGACTCTACAGAGGAAATTCAGCCCTTTCCTCAGGACAGAGCAAATACAGATCTCACAGTGGAAATGCCCCTCTGTGTTAGTTGCCATCACTCACTTAGATCCAGCATCCCTACTTGAGCAACAGAGCCCCAAAACTAAGGCAGCTATATCTTTCCTGCAGTATTGAAAGTGTGCGTGTATGAGAGCTGTATGGCAGGCACCACACTGGAAACAGAGTGACATGTCAGCACCCAGCAGAAGAGGCTTAAGAAAGGCCAGGGGGTGCCTGTCTAAATCAGCAGATGAAAGATTCCCAAATGCATCTTTCAAGAAGCTTTATCCAACTAGTGATGGTGCACTCCAATGTGTTAAATGTAAAAATATAATTAGGCCATAAAATAGTTAAGCAGCAACTACATAAAAGGAATCAAAGCTGCTTCTAAACACTGATTCAACAAAAATTTTGGCAGAAATCTGTGGGGCCAACTGAAGCCTGGAGTCTACAAGCAATGCTTCAGGAAGGACAAGACCAGTGCAGAGAAGAAAGGTGAATTCTTGGTGCCTATGGTCCCTTGTAGCAGAAACTCCCTTCTTGGGAGAGGACTTGGCCAAGATGTCTCCAAAATTTGAGGAGATTGCCCAGAAGACATAGCACAAATGGATGGAATGGGGGCCACCAGACTGTCGAGAGGAGATGGCAAGATTTTCAAGACTACTCTAGGATGGCTGGATTCAGTTATTGAGATAGTGCCCACCTTGCTGAACACTTCTGTGGTATGTCAGGAAGCAAATGTGCCACCAATGTTAAGAAAGGTGTTAGGAGGATCTGTGGACCTCGAGGTATGTAAGCCTGAGGTCTGTACCAGCCAACATAATAAAAGTTACAATAAAGATCAAACTAGTGGACACCTTAAAAAATTATGATCTGCATAGATAAGATCTATTTGGCAAAAGCCAACATGGCTTCTGGAAATCCTGCCTTTCCAGTCTCTCAAAGTTATTGAAAGGAATAACAAATGTGTTTTTAAAAGTTATCCAGTAAAGTCTTTTTCCACAGACTTTTAGGGAAACTAAGGAGCCAGAGGAAGGGGGAAGTCCTCACTGGCTGAAAGGTAGGAGACTGAACACACGAGAAATGGACATTTCACTCAACAGAGCCAAGTTACCAGTGAAAATTTCAGGGATCTACATTGAGGTCTGTTCTGTTCAAAATACTCATAAATAACATGGAAAAAGGCATGAGCAGTGAGATACAAAGCTCACAGATGATACAAAGATTTTTAAAGTGGCAAGGTCAGGTTGTGACAAATTGCAGAAGGATCTTATAAAACTATATGAAATGTCAGGTGAAGTTTAGCATAGCTAAAGATAAAGATTAAAACACCATGAAAACCAGTTCCGGTTTCACAAGTCAAATTTTCATCCTTGGGTTGACCATTTCCTATTGAGGAGCAAGGGTTTGGGAGTAGGAGAGAGGACTCCATACAGGCACGATGGCAGTGCTATGGAACAGTGGAACTCCTTGCAGAAGAATGCAAAGGATGAAAGTAGTTTTCACGAGTTCAAGGGGAGACAAGTACTTGCAAGGAAATTCATTGCAAGTCACTTCACAAATTGCAATGGGTTGGGGAATACCTAGTGCCTCTGCTTCACTGCTCTACAGCCACACACACCACACTGCCTGTGAACTTCTTACTACCTCCGCAGTCCTTGGGAGCTATGGGGAGGAGTGAAATCACAAATGGAACTAACACTCCAGAGCCTATGAGAGCTCTGAAATGAGGTGATAGTGACTGCACAGAGGAATGAGTGTACATAGCTGATACAGAGCAGTCAGGTTACTGCCTCTTTCTTACATTACATTCTTGTGGTGAAGCCAATGTTTTAGACATGGCATGTCTGGAGCTGTACCACACAAACTGACTAGGGATTTTAAAACAATGGTATGAGATAATTGCTGCTCGTGAAGACATATATGAAGGCAGTGGAACAAAGACTAGAAACACCCAGTAATTAGGAGAGACAGAAGAGCACACGTGTTCCCAGTGAAAATGCAGGTCTGCACAGACAGCCAGCAAAAAGGGTTAAACATCTTCAGCTAGGAAGCTGGCAGAGGCTGACCATTTGGGACGAAAGTTGGCTGTAGCAGGTGATGAGGGTGCATTCCTCGTCTGAAAAGGTTACAAGGGACAAGAGCTAGCTCTGCACTGCAAGGAATATGGTCACTTGCAGACGGTATGTTTCAAGGGGTGAGTCAAACACAGTAAGTGCAAGAAAATCTGTAAGGGAAGCTATTTTGAAGCAGTTAATTTTATACTTTAAAAAAATATATTGATGGGAGTAGCCAGATGAGATTAAGGAGAGGAGAGAAACAGGGGGTCAGAGAGAGAGGAAAGATGGAAAGATAATGAAAAGGGGGTTAGGACTGTTTTATTTGTACTCAGAAAAAGTATAAGAACAGATGGAAAGTTACAGTCCATGAAGTAAGGCATGGGCAGAAGTGAGAGATACAGAGGTGAGGGCTGTGCTGATTTCAGTAACATGGACACATCTGCTATGTCTCATTATCATATACAGATCTTTATTAGCTCACTGTCTGCATATCAGATTCATCATACTCAAAAGGTCTGGTAAATTGCAGAACTGGGACTTTCATTTTTTCACAGGCTTTGTTGTGTTAGTCCGCTGTGCAGGAGATTCTGCATACATTCTTGCCCCAGTCAATTCCCCTTGGTCACAAGGGCCCAAACGTAACCCGACAAGCTCCAGGGCATCTCAGTTCTCAAGGAGAGTTGCAGATCCCAGTTCACAAATCCTGGTGGGCTCAGCCTCTCTGTTCACCCTCAGGCCTGACATGGCCCCTGTGCCCCAGGAGCCTCCCAGAGAGCCTCTTTAAAGGCACATTTAGTGGGAAGGCAAGGAATACAGAGAAATGTGTTTTGGGCTGTCTCAGAAGTAACGCACTGCAGCTGTACTATCAATTACAAATTGAAATGAATACCAGAGGAACACTGAGGTCCATAGTCTGTGATTAGGCAGAGACCTTAATTTGTGCTTGCTTGTATCCAGAGGATGTCTGCTACTCAGGGCTGAGCCTACCAGCTTTTGCACAGGGAGCAAAAGAAGAAAAAAAAGAAGCAGATGCTGTCAAAGCAATGTACTAACTTGCTTCATTAAAACTAGCAGCTGTGGTGGACAACAAGTTAACACGGGCAATGTGCCCTCGTGGCCAAGAAAGCAAATGGTACTCTGGAGTCCATCAAGGAGAGAGTGGCCACCAGGCTGAGGGAAGTTATCCTCCTTCTCTGCCTTGCCCTAGTGGGACTTCTTGTGGAGTCCTGTGTCCAGTTCTGGACTCCCAGCTCAAGAAAGACAAAGAACTACTGGAGAGAGACCAGCAGATGGCCACAAAGATTGTTAAGGGACTGGAGCATCTCTTATGGGGAAAGCCTGAGACATCTGGGTCTGTTTAGCCTGGAGAAGAGAATACTGAGAGGGGATATTATCAGTGGTTATAAATATCTAAAGGGCAGGTGTCAAGAGGATGGGGACAGGTTATTTTCAATGATGCCCAGCAACAGGACAAGGGGCAACAAGCACAAGCTGGAACACAGGCAGTTCTACCTGAACATGAGGAAAAACTTCTTTAACATGAGGGTAACAGAGCACTGGAACAGGCTGCCCAGACAGGTTTTAGAGTCTTGTTCTCTGGAGGTATCCAAACCTGTCTGGATGTTTTCCTGCGTAACTTGCTGTAGGTGAGCCTGCTGTTGCTGATGAATTGGACTAGATGATCTCCAGAGGTCACTCCAACCCTGACCATTCTGTGATTCTGTGAAAGAGAAGATAAATCCTACCTTTTAGTGCCTTGCTCTGACTAAGCGTCCTCTGGACAAGACATGCCATGAGTGCGTGAAGCTGTGCACAGGGTGTGAGGAGGAAGAGTGTCATAATGTGAGGAAATTGGAGGGGAAATCCTCCCCACTCCTCACATCACCAGCACTTCATCATGATGGCCATCTGCAATTTGATTCCCAAGGTGAGGACTGGAGATATCTACTCCCCACCACAAATGCAGCACTTCCCTTCTTCTTCAATACAGGAGTATAGGGTGGAAGGAAGTCAGATTTTAATAAAATCAAAAAGCTCCCTGGCTTCAGAGATGCAACCTCTGCATATATTCTGCACTAACAGTAGCCATCCTCCTCAAAAAAAAATCTATACTAACACAGCAAAAAGAGATGTTTAACCATTTTTAAACCAAATTATGTAGTATATAAGTAAAGAAAAGAGGTCATCAAATCTACTGGCCTCCTCCTAGTCTGGAAATTATCATGAATTCTGTTTCATTAATGGCAGGAGTAAGGAATTCTCCTCTGTGAGGCCGTTAGTCATCTCCTTGTTTAGCAGGACAAGAAATGAAGTGAGTTATATGAATGTATCTTGCTTCAGAAGGCATCAAAGAACAATTTTTTATAGCATATGGTAAAGAAGGGACTTGTTTGTGTAATGTAATATATTATTACATTCTATTAAATATACTTTCTAAATATATATCCATATCCTGTCCCTGTGCTTCTACAAGATGTCTATTTATACTAATTTACACACCTCCAGAATCATAAAGCTCTGCTATTCTGACTTCAAAGACCTTCTTGAGCATGAGCTGGAGATTTTCATTAGGCATTTCACATCGCCTAGATCTTATTGCTTTTAAGTATCTTCAGAACACTAAAGAAATCTCTCTTCAAGCTTTTATTTGGTTGAAGCAGACACCTGCAAGATACATGCAGAATGATTTTCCTAGAAGGCAGGCTTATCATGATTTCTGCCAGAGGGAATATGTGTTGTATCTCACCTGATGCAGTACCCCATGTTAGTCTTAATTTGCACTTCACTTCTGGTAACCTATAGGGCACATCTAATGACTACTCGGAATATTTTCTAGCAGGCTGTACATTTTAGGAAGAAATCCTTTGACTGAAATCGATGGTTTCTGGCTTCTGGAAATGTTTTACTCCTTGTTCCCAGCTAGTACATGCTTGGAAACACTCCCAAGTGCTTCTGAATATATAGTGGCTGTAGAAATGCAATTCCACTGCCAGGGGTGCAGCCATAAAATCAACCCAAAATGTCAGCCATTCTCATACTATGCTGCCTTATTTGCCTTGCCTGCCACCGCATACTGTTAGAATCATAAGATATTTTCTAGCACAGTGACTAAAAAGCTATATCTGATGTAGGACACTGGAGAATCAATCTCAGCAGCTAATGAACAGGGCTCCTGCCAAGATTGTGTTCCACGAAGTCTCATGCTTGCCAATGTTTCACAGAGAGACATTAACACCTTCCCAGGATGCACCAGCCAAAGACATTTTCTAAAGTTCCCATCAGGGGCAAGAGTCTCTCTTCCATTTGCAGTACTGTAAAAGCATATCTGAAAGGTCTTTATTTCACCCACCTGTGGAAGAAGAGGAGGTACTTCTAAATAATAAGAGCACCTTTGCAGCATTATAACACAAGCATTTTGAAGCCCTCATGCCTCTGTGGTGCTGCTTTTGTTTTACAGGCAAAGGAATAGTGAAGCAAAAATCCATCATCTGCTTTGGACCAGAGAAGGTCACCGCCAGAAATGAAGTCGGTTGTTCTGACTCCTTGAACTAGAACCACACCTTGTTAGTCTTTTACACCAAGAGGCAGTTGTTAAAGGAGAAAAAAGGAGAGCCAGAGCTGTATTACTACGGGTCAGCTCTTTTGCTCTTCCCAGAGCAGAGCACAGGCCATTATGTGGCAGCAAGGTCACAAAAGCAGCATTGGCCATAACACTACGGTACCTGCCAGGTCCAGCCAGCAGGCAGCCCTCCTAAGTGTCAGAGTGCAGCTTATCCATGTTTTACTACTATGAAGTATGTTTTCACAGTGTGCTTCTCACCTCTACCACTGATGATTTTTGGAACCAGTTTTGAAATGAGATCCTAGAATTAAAAATTTTAAAAAAGAAAAACCCACAGAACTTCTGAGAAGAGTGTATGGACATCAAAATGGGTATTTTTGTACATGGAGAATCCACGTACAAAATGGAATTTTTCTCTCGTGATTAATTTGTGAAGCTGTGCTGGTAAATCAGGGCAGATATTAGAAACTAATAGAGGGAACAATCTGACACATTTGGGGAAAGTGAGGGAATTTTTCCTTTGGAGACTTCTATTTTTTTAAGAAAAAGGGGATTTCTGTTAGCTCAAAATATTTCTGTGTCTCTGTTCTGCATCATTAAAGAACAGCCTTCTTCTGACTAGGAAAGAAATGTCAGAGTTGTTTAATTTTCAGATCTGCTACAGAAGATGGAAGAAAACTCTTCTTTGGCAAGCCATTACTCAGTACCAGTATAATTCTTAAAATAGAGGATGTCCATCAGAAACTCAGTTATTGGACCTCTTTGCTCCAAAATTCTGCATTTTAAACATAAACCCTCTGACGTGACTAAGTCTAGTGGCCACATTGCTGCTGCTACTCTGCTGTATGCTTCCTTCTCATTCAGAAGCACAGCAGAATTCTTCACACCTCGCTCCTGCCAGATGAGAAGAGGCTTGTTCTTGGATGGCTTGTGAATAGTGTAAGCCACATGTTCTGATCTGAGTTCTCCTTGTAGTATGAGAAGGAACAGGATAGATCACACATTTGCACAATAAGAGGATGAAGATATAACTTTATAACTCAGACATACAATCTGTGGAAAAAAAAAAGTGGCAGAAAGGACTGTATTAAGGCTGTCCTGAAAGTCTCTATTTGCATCCCAAATTTCAATTTGCTTTTTTCTAATTTTTTTTTCTGAACTAATGTACAGTTATTTAGCCAGAATAATGTTGCAAAGACTTCTTTTTTTCTAAAATTGCCATTTAAGAAGAAAGAGATACTTCTGGTATGAAAACAGACTGGCATTCTGTTAGCCTGTTGCATGCCAACATACACGGGTTGCACAGACAAGTGCCCTTTGGCACTTGCATGATTTTGGCAGGTGAGACACAGATCGAAGTCTTTGAATACTCATTGCAAATCAAATATATTGCATATTTAGGTGAGTTTTCCTCCAGGTATAAGAACTAGGGAAGTTATAGCACAGCTTTCAGTCTGACAAGCACTTTTGAACTTTACTTTTCTGCTTTTCCATTGTAGCCAATGCAAAAATAGTCTTACAATTTCTGTATATTACCAAAAGCCCCCAGCAGTCCTTAGTTACTTCATATTTCAAAAATCTCAAGTTCAACTGTGTAGTATTAGTTATCTAGAAAGGGGGACATTGAGAAGCAGGGACAGAACAAGTTGGGTCCAAGCCTGTAAATACATTTGATAACATCCATCACACCTAAACACAGCCAGTGGAAATATAGGGTCTGGTTCACCAGGCTTCTGCCACAGCAAGGATAGGTGTCACTAAAATGTGAATCATCCTGTCCTAAAACCGATGTCTGCAAAGGGATTCCAGTGGCCTTAGTAGAAAAGACTGTTATGAGAGCGTGTCTGTAGTATCCTACATCTCTTCCATAACACATGATTTTAGGAATCATGTTCTTCAGAGGACAGTTTGGCTTTCATTGAACCCCTTCAACACATTACAAACTCTATATTTGAATTCCCTCTGGAGGTAACTTGAACTTGTCATAGCATATGAACCCAAGACACTATACAACTGCTTCCTCTCTCTTTTAATGTTTTAATTTATTTATGTATTTTGTTTGCTGGACTTTCAATTACAGTTTAATTTTCTGTTGGTATTTAATCAAAACCTTATGCTTTTTTTCTGTGCAAAGATGAAGGAATGTAAGAATCATTGGATCAGACTTGTAAATTAGGTGTGTGCTATTCTAGTGCAGACAGAAATAGAACAACTATTTTCTATACAAGGACTACATTGTAAGCCTGGGAGCAAAAAAGTGAACTGTATGGGAAGGAAGACTTCTGAAGTTATAGCCCCAAACAAAACAAAATTACACTGACAGGAATTTTTTAGACCAGCTAGCTAAGAATTCTAGGATTTCCACATTAGTCTAGATTCTCTTTCTTACTTTTGGAACCATCTCTTTACTACACAGTGTTCAATATTGTTAAAGGAGCACTTATCCCACCCTCTAGAGCTGAATCATTGACAATTTCTTCTGGGACACCTTGCTTCAAATTGTGCTTAGAGCAGATGTTACTGAGCAGCTGGTGACCTGCTTGCATTCTGTTGTATTGCCTCAGATCCGCCTTTGCAACTCAGGGGTATGCTATATACTTTCAAGGTGATACTAATGCCCACACTACTAGAAACCACAATAAATTATAGTGGTTTGCAGATTTGTTCCATGGTCTCAACTCAATCCAGATGTACATTTCAGGTCTGCACATTTTTTTCAGGAAATCTGGACAAAATTCTTCAAAAAGAACAAAAAAAACCAAAACAAACACCACAAACAATGGAATTTACAGAATGAGGAAAAATCTGGTACCTTCAATTACATTTCTGTATGCAATTTCTGTACTTGATACACATCCTCACACAATACACACTTTAAAGAGCTAGAAACAAGTAAGGTGGTAGTTTGTAGGGAGAAACAAAATATTGTATTAAAACGGATGATCTTGTTAGAACTTGGTGCATGCAAGCTCTTCACTAAGTCTGAAATAGAGATTGCAAACTTCGAAGCTTCTAAGCTCCTGCTGGATGCGTGAAATTGTTTGACTCTGCCTGAGCAATAAGCACAAAACCTACCCACACAAAAGGCTCTCCAAGGCCAGACCATCACCATCCTGCATCCTACAGCTTTTCCTCTCTGGAGGCATGATGCTTCACACTATGCCTGAAAGCAGCCAGGGAAAAGGGACCCACCACCATGCACTGAGGTGAACTCTCACAAGCAATGGACAGACTTCTTGCCAGGAGGACAGCCTTTCTCATACAACAGCTGTTACAGCTCTTCAATCCCAGCTCTCAAGAAAATATTTTAGACTGGTGCAGCTCTACTGGACATCAGAAATCATGGATTTAGCTGGTTATTTAAATCAATATGATTCCCCTATCTAACCTCACTTTGGCTACTGCTCTCCTTGTTTTCCCTTGCGATAACCATGCTACCACCTCCCCATCTGCAGTGTCCCACCCTTCACTCCACAGGAACAAATGATGTTTGCAGGCAAGTGGGCCATCCTATAACCATATCTTTTGAAATATGAATGGATTGTTCCCAGTTTGCACTCTCTGTTAACATTTACTGCCTCTACTTCAAATCCACTGTTCAGAAGACATCAAGACATAGGAACACCCTGTCTGCCTTGAAAGTTTGTTCTACTATATGATCATCCTCACAGACACAAATTTCTGTCTTTCTCTCCTCTTTTAATGCCTTTCTTTGCTTTGGAAGAGCTCTTGAACATCCTATGAGTGGAAGTCAGCAAAATGATTATCCATCTTTCTCCTGAATAACCAGCAAGAATGAGCAGTTTAAAGGACCCCACCATAAGACATTTTCTCAGTAACCAGTATCTTTTTCAGGCTCTTTTCTGCTCCCTGTGAAGTTACCAGACCTGAAAAGAGCTTCATAGGAGTGTCATGAACAGTGTTATACTTAGATTTGTAACCCTTTTTCTGATCTTTTCATTATTCTTCCTTATATACCTGTCATGATAGGTCACGTTAAGACTCCTTGCTCTACATCCCTGCTTTACTGAGTTGTTTTCAACCACAGAAACCCTAAATCATTTTCATAGATAATGCTTTTAGGATATCACCTCTCCTTTTGTTGTATAGGTTTGCTCCTCACTGGAAAATTCAGAATCTATCATATTAAAACAGGGTAATAGCTCTGGATAATTTTTTTAATTAATTCTAGCATTGAGTTTCCCATGATATGAAATACAGATTAATAGCTGTCCAACCCATCCAAATATCTTCTAAATCATCATCAAATTCACTTTCTCTGGGACTTTTGAAATTAACATGATATTTCAAGATTTATAACAAATAAGCATCAGCAAATGAAAGATTTGATCTTCCAGCTATTCAAAATATTTATTTCTAATAGCTGTTGTCCAACAGCCTACTTAGTTTTTAACAGACCGCTGTCATCTATCATCCTTGTGTAGTTGTAGCCCATTACCTTGCTCTTTCCTAAATGGAAAATATGGGGGTTTATTAAATATTTTGTTTAATGTCATTGCTCTCTCTCTTTCAAATAATGGTTTTATATTACTGCTTCCACTCCTTGTGCCCCAATACAGGTAAAACGTTTTTCTTTTCAGCACCATTTTTTTTCACAAGTCACGTTGGTCCCAGCTTGCCACACCAGTGATGTTTCCATTTTCCCTCATTAGTGTTTCCTACTTCAGAACATGTAATTTCTTTTCATTGGCATTTTAGGGGTATACTTGCTATGCATTATATTGATAATTTGTTCCCTGCTCACCACTGCACCACAATGAGCTTTAAACAAAAGATGTCCTCTCTCTTGACTGAGTTCCCTATCGATGTTTACTTTGCCCATCTAAGCAGCTCCTTTTAAAGAATTCCCAGGATCCACTCACATTTTTTTCTGTTCACACTCTTCTTCACAGAATTTTCACTTTTAAAAGTGGACAACACCAGCTGTTTGAAGCACAGAATAATTTCCAAGTGGACTCACCTGGCAAACTGTTAACTACAGCTTCCAGTACTTACACCTCACACAGAATCACAGAATAACCAGGGTGGAAGAGGCCCACAGGATCGTCGAGTCCAACCATTCCCACCAATCCCTAAATCATGCCCCTAAGTACCTCATCCACCCTCACCTTAAACACCTCCAGGGACGGTGACTCAACCACCTCCCTGGGCAGACCGTTCCAATGCCTAACCACCCTCTCCATGAAGAACTTTTTCCTAATCTCAAGCCTAAATCTCCCCTGGAGGAGCTTGAGGCCATTCCCTCTTGTCCTGTCCCCTGTCACTTGGGAGAAGAGGCCAGCACCCTCCTCTCCACAACCTCCCTTCACGTAGTTGTAGAGAGTAATAAGGTCTCCCCTCAGCCTCCTCTTCTCCAGGTTAAACAACCCCAGCTCTCCCAGTCGCTCCTCATAAGATTTGTTCTCCAGCCCCTTCACCAGCTTCGTTGCTCTTCTCTGGACTCGCTCCAGAGCCACAACATCCTTCTTGTGGTGAGGGGCCCAGAACTGAACACAGGATTCGACGTGCGGTCTCACCAGTGCCGAGTACAGAGGGAGAATAACCTCCCTGGACCTGCTGGTCACGCTGTTTCTGATACAAGCCAAGATGCCACTGGCCTTTTTGGCCACCTGGGCACACTGCTGGCTCATGTTCAGTCGGCTGTCAACCAACACCCCCAGGTCCTTCTCCTCCTGGCAGCTTTCCAGCCAGGCTTCTCCTAGTCTGTAGCTCTGCTTAGGGTTGTTGTGCCCCAAGTGCAGGACCCGGCATTTGGCCTCAGGGAGGTGGAAATATTCATCCCTGATGAATATTTCCCATGCCCTGCCTAGCACTGTTTGACACACTTTGGTATATGGAGTTTGTCTTTGAGACATTGTGCCAGATGCTCCTACAGTAAAGGTAAAGGAATTTTAAATCCTCTTCAATTTTGTGTGATTCCTAAAGTTGCTAATGTTAAGCCATTGGAATACCCACCATACCCTAAATCTCACTGATGTGGAACAGGGGAAATGATTACTTAGATTTGTGACAGCCAGCCCTCTGCAGGTAAAAACAAAGGTACAAAGCATATCCATTACAGCTCCGTTGCAGGAAGCTGCAGGAGTTAGGAATTTAGGAATTCCATCGAGGAATAAATTATTTTCAGTCTCAGAGGATGACTTATTTTTAATTTTCAGTTGTACATTCTCTTCTTCCTCCTCCAGAGATCAAACACAAAAATAGTTTGCTTTCTTGAAAACTCAGTTTTCCATGAATTCACTGGAAAATTTTGGAAGATGCTTAGACCACCCCATGGGCACAGCGTGTTTTGCTTAAATGCTTGTTAACAAAAGGA
Source organism: Clamator glandarius (assembly GCA_033459285.1). NCBI lineage: Eukaryota > Metazoa > Chordata > Aves > Cuculiformes > Cuculidae > Clamator > Clamator glandarius. The sequence continues at coordinate 3,589,128 of JAUNZM010000559.1, forward strand.
ATTAGGGATGAAATGCAATTCTGTGAGAAGTCATACCAGGAAGCTGATCATCCCTTCTCCCTGCCTTGGCTCCAAAACAGCAGATGGGGAGGAAAGCAGCTAAACAAGCATGATCTCCTTGCAAGCAAGATGTAGTAGTGCAGGTAGGAGCTGTACTTATATGTCTATCAGTAAGAGAAAGGCCAAGCAATTTATTTCCTATCTGAGACGGACTAAGAGCCTGTCACAGTGATATCTGGGATTATGCTGCAGAGGGATTCCAGCACAATTTCATGCAGATCACATTTTATCACAACTCTGGAGCTCCTAGGCAGGAGCAAACATGTTAAGAGCACAACATTACAAACTGGCAGGCCTGGGTAGGTCAAATGACTAAGGAAGAATAATTCTGTCTAGCATTTTTATGTGATCTCAGAGTATGCACTCAAACCATGCAAAATTTACTTTGTGATACAGTAAAGTCTAAACATGCCAAACATTTTTAAAGTTTCCTGAGGCTTGTCTGAGCTCTGTCCCTTTTTATGGGGTAGTATGTTTAACTTTATGAGTCTATCAATCAGGTGAATTCTAAAGTAAATAATATTTGAACAAGATGAAGAACGTAAAATTGCAAAATAAAAAGCTTTTTTAAAAGCACCCTATTACCCTGTTCAAATACCCCAGCATCAGAGTGCTTGGAAACCTCTTGGAACTAAGTGTGCATTTTTAAATAAGTTGTTTGGGCTGCAGTTACCAAATTCCAGCTTGACACTGAGCACTTAAAGAGTTTAAAGAATCCAGAGTCTCTTATCAGCTTGCAGACAAGGGCACTAAATGTCATGTGGGCTTCCTTTTGGCTTGTAGCCACAAGCTGCACATAGTATTTAATGCAGTCTCTGGTTTTTAAAGTATTAGGAAAACCTGAAAACAAAGTGCCTGCCATTAGTGAAATTGGTGCTGTATTTTGACATTCTACAGTATGCATTTCTGGTTTAGTATACCTCAAAACTCCCCTAAAAACAATGTAAAGGTGGACCTGTAACTTCTTCGCAAGACATAGAGAAAATTAGCAGTGAGAGTCCTAGAGCATGTCACATTTTCTACCCATACACTTGGAATATTGGTTAAATAACAAGCTTTGCTGTGATTTTGTGTCCCACACTTTACCAGAAAGTACCATGTTCATTACAGGAGTGATTGGGGAGATTTAGGCTTAAGATTAGGAAAACGTTCTTCATGGAGAGGGTGGTTAGGCATTGGAACGGTCTACCAAGGGAGGTGGTTGAGTCACCGTCCCTGGAGGTGTTTAAGGTTAGGGTGGATGAGGTGCTTAGGAGCATGATTTAGGGATTGGCGGGAATGGTTGGACTCGACAATCCAGTGGGTCTCTTCCAACCTGGTTATTCTGTGATTCTGTGATTCTTGTGTACATAATGAAATATTTTAATTATGGAGTTAAATTCATCATAACTTACTGCTTAACAAAAGAGTAAAGAAATGATAAAATCATTTAATCTGCTCAATATACTTTTATTTTTAAGAATTATTTTTTTACATCATCAGGTGCATAATATTATAGAAAGGAAAACATTACTCTGACAAGCTACCTGTCAAACGTCAGTAAGTATAGAAGATTGACTTAAAAAGCCACAAATAGATAATAGCCTGTGTTAAAAGAAATTAGTCCAGTTTAATCTCAGTAGTGATATTAGAATTCAGTAGTAGGGAAAAAAGGTCAGTTAACTAGTAAATTATAAATTGCAAGTGGGTAAAAAAAATTGTTCTTCATACATCTCCAACCATGAACACTCCTCACAAACACTGGCATTTCCAAAAGTTTCATGGAAATAATATTCCTATTTGATTCCAAGAACCTTTATGACATTTCTGTCCCTTTTGAGCATAGCATTGTCAGATCTAATATGTAATTTCTGCACTATGTTTATCCCAGAGTAAAGTTGGATCATGGATACTGAGGTAAGAGCACCTGTTATGTTACCTAGAATCATAGAATAGTTAGGGTTGGAAGAGACCTTAAAGATCATTTCGTTCCAACTCCCCTGCCATGGGCAGGGACACCTCCCACTGGATCAGGTTACCCAAGGCCCCATCCAACCTGGCCTTGAACACCTCCAGGGATGGGGCATCCACAACGTTCCTTGGCAACCTGTGCCAGTGCCTCGCCACTCTCATGGTGAAGAAATTCTTCCTAATGTCTAGTCTAAATCTGCCCTTTTCCAGTATATACCTATTCCCCCTTGTCCTATCAACACAAGCCTTTATGAGTAGTCCCTCTCCAGCTTTCTTGTAGGCTCCTTTCAGGTACTGGAAGGTCACTGTAAGATCTCCTCGGAGCCTTCTCTTCTCCAGGCTGAACAAGCCCAATTCTCTCAGCCTGTCCTCATATGGAAGATGCTCCAGCCCTCTGACCATCTTTGTAGCCCTCCTCTGGATCTGTTCCAACAGCTCCATATCCTTATGTTGAGGACTCCAGAACAGGACACAGTACTCCAGATGAGGTCTCACAAGAGAGGAATAGAGGGACAGAATCATTTCCCTCAACCTGCTGGCCACGCTTCTTTTGATGCAGCCCAGGATACAGTTGGCCTTCAGGGCTGCAAGGTCACGCTGCTGGCTCATGTTGAGCTTCTCAACCAGTATCCCAAGTTCCTTCTCTGCAGAGCTGCTCTCAGTCACAATCCCCCATCGTGTACTGAAAATGAGGATTGCGCCAACCCAGGTGTAGGACCTTGCACTTGGTCCTATTAAACCTCAAGAAGTTTTTACAGACCCACTTCTCCAGCCTGTCCAGGTCCCTCTGGATGACATCCCTTCCTTCCTGTGTGGCAACTGCACCACTGAGCTTGGTGTCATTTGAAAACTTGCTAAGGGTGCACTCGATCTTGCTGTCAATATCATTGATGAAGGTATTAAAAAGCACCAGTCCCAGTACGAACCCCTGAGGGACACCACTAGTCACAGATCTGCATCTGGACTTTGAGCCATTGACCACTACTCTCTGAATATGACTCTCCAACCAGTTCCTTATTCACTGTACTGTCCACCCGTCAAATCCATGTATTTCCAATTTAGAGAGGAGGATGTTGTGGGGGACCATGTCAAAAGCTTTACAGATGTCTAGATAGATCATATCTGTCTTTACCCATGTCATCTTCCTGTGTTTTTTCACAGTGCCAGCCTGACCACAGCCCAGTGTTGACAGGCTTCCTCAAGGACCAAAGCAGGAACAGCATGGATGCTACTCTCTCTCTGGATCCCTATTCCAATATTGGTGGCATCAGTGGCAATCCTAAGATCCAGTTCAGCTACTCCAAACCCTCCCACCAAGCTTTAACTTCACTTTTATAGGTTACAGGGTGCCTCAGCTCCTCCAGATCTGAGGAGTGATGCCTTGCAAATCTGGAGGGTTCAGGGAAATTTGCCTGAGCTGTAGTTCCACGTTGCCTCCCAGCCTGGCTGTAAGTTCAATGGGCTAATGGGCACAGCATGGCTTGGCAGTCCCCAGCTCTGGTGGCCCTATGCCACCTTCCATTGCAACATTCCCTGCAAATGACACTCCTCTCAGCCAACCATAACACCTAAACTGGGATAGTTATTGAGGGTAAAATAATATAAAATACAATGAAGTTCATTTGGGAAGTGAGTTCTGGAGTGACTCACTGCATCCTAAAAGAGAGTTCTTTCAAGACCTTTGGGCACTAGAACTCAAATGCAGCAATACAGACTGAGTGTTGTGTTTTAGCTCAGTCAGAAAGCGTCTAGCCATCAGCTGTGTCTTACGCAAGAACGCGAGTAATTGTCTGCATTTACCAAACAGGAAAATTTGTAGGAAAATTGCATGTTCTGAAACTGTTTTTGTTGAAAATCTGTATTTCCTTTCCACATATGGGTTTCTTACTTTCTTTTATGCATTTTGACATTATGTACACAAAAGGGCTTTAATTCAATTACTTCTCTCAGTATTAAATTATTCTGACATTGTTTATTCCATTACTACTTCTACAAATTTGAGGAGGGCTGTACACTGGTTTTAATTCTGTCTGTCGGTTCCTGATTCATTGCCATTGTAATGTACATTATTTGAAGTGGGAAATATTAGCAAAAGCTGGGGATTTCTCAAGGATATTCTACTGGATGCACTCAGATGGACAATATGGAGAGAGAGGGGAAAAAAACAGTTATTCAGGCAACAGAAATATCCTAGTTAGAAGGAGATCTGAATGTAGAACAGAAGTGAAACATTTACATTTGAATATAAAAGGAAAATTAATAGAAACGTGAAGTACAAATTGAAATTGAGGCAACTGAAAGAATGGACAAAAGGTAAAGAAATTAATGAAAATTCTAACATCAGTGGTGTTAATGTATAAAATGTGTTAGTAAGAAAAGGAGCTTAAACAAATGATCTGTGCGTATTTAGTAGATGCTTTTGCCTCCAGAACAAAGTGGGAGAACTGATTCAACTCACTGGACATACATCCACTGGAAAGCTAATCATCTTTCATTAAGGAGGATTCAAGCCAGAATCTACCAAATTTAATGTTCTTAAATCAAAAGACCAAATAATTTACCCTAAAGGGTCCTAGAAGCTCGGAAGTCACTGAAGGAAGTATTTCAGAAGTAAACACATTGGCATTTCCCCTGGCTTTGATACATTTGATACATTCTCACTTTTCCAAGACTGAAAAAGTAGAGGATCTACCCAGGAACTGCAACATTGCATTTCTACCCAGGCAAAATAATGGAACATATTCTCTTTAAAAAAAGATTATGAGTGTAATACAGAACCAACACAGGTATGTTGGGTTCTGTGGAGCACAGATTTTGTCAAACAAACCATTCCTACTTTGGAAAAGATGCCATTTCTTGTTGATAAAGGCAACCATGTCGACTGATGCAGTTTATTTGAACTTCTCCAAAGTGTTTGGTTTGGTACTACATTAAATTTTAATTCAAATATTTATAAAGAAATAAATGGACATGCTCAAGATTAAAAATTTGTCTCCCTTATGATTTCTGCTAAGCTTTTGTCTCTGAGCTCATCCTACAAGGACAAGAGAAAATCTGAATTTGCTAAAGAATTGCTTTCTTGAGCACTGCCGTGAAGTATCTGAGTAAGTCACTTTGGATGCAAAATCGAGGTAGTGCAATAGAATGTGCTTGTTTTGCCTGCGTGCTTGCCAGGTTGGCGATTTGTTATTATTTTTGGTTTTGCAAACAAGTATTATTGGCAATCCTGGTGTCTGAAATGACAGGCAGATTTCTGCAGTGCTTCTGCAGAAGTGCAGGCGATGCAGCAACTGGGCGTTGGTGTGAATGGTTTAGTAGTGGACACGTATGGTTGGACTTGATGATCTCAAAGGTCTTTTCCAACCAAACGATTCTATGAGTCTATGAGCATTTCTACCAACAATTTACAATGGTGTGGGCAGCAGGGCAGATAAAAGGCAGTGACATGGGAGGCTCACAGCAGGTCACTGTGGTCGCTTCACGAATGAAGAGTCTGTAAGGGGACTCAGCTGTGGCTGAGTTACCCATTGCAGAGATATCTGGAAGTGGGGAGACCACCTGATGCTGCTCACAGATAGAATAGGAAAGCCAAGTGCTTCCTCACTCTTGTCACTACACAGTAGGGAATAGTAGCTAACTCCAGCTTGACTTACCAGAGGTGGGAGGCTCATCACCGCTTCTGGCCTTGGCAATGAGGTTTGAGCCACTGTGTGTTTCTGTGCTCGTGTGGGTTAGAAACATGCATGATGTCAGCTTTCAGGAGGAAAGAAATCTGCAGCCTATGGATATAGGAGGTCATGTCAATCTGTCTGAGTATTTGCTTGCTTTGAATCCATGAATTGTTTTTCCAGCCCTGATGGCTTTCACCTCAACTGCTCTTGCAGGCTGAATTGGTAGTACAAACACACATGCTAACGAGGTCTGAAACAGTCCATGTAAGTCATAAAAATCTGTAATTCAAGGTCAACCTATTCCATACAGGCTAAAAAAAAATTACATTTTTTTTATAAAAACAAAAATTTGCATTACCATAGATAGAAGACAAATAGGTAAACAATTAACTTTACAAGACATTTGTACATGTACAGGAATGGTGAAATCCTCATCACTTTCATGTCTAAATATGGTGCATTAATAGCACGTTAGCTTGATACACACAAGACTGCATTTTTATAGTCATTTCTACCTGCTTACATCAAATAGTTATGATGTCAGCAAAATAGGTGCTAAAAACTTATAATTAAACTTGGACCAGCTGTGGAAATGTCATACACATTTTCACAGTTCACATACTGTTAATGTTTAAAAAATAAAATGAAAAGGCATGTGAACATAGCTGAATCAAATAATATCACATGAAACACAAAAAATAGACAGTGCAATTTTCATGATTCCATATTTTAAGAAGCAGGTGTCTTGCACATCAGGTTTTGCATTTGCAAAATCCACAGTGTGATAAGAATAACTTCCTCTTTCCTGGGACTGCTGTTTTTAATTTTTTCATTCCTACAGCGGCTCATTGCATTTTCAAGAACAGATTAAGTCTGACTTCTAATGCAAAGAGAACATTTTTATATATCACAGAGAAGCAGAAACAAATTCACTATTTTTTTTGTATTGTTGGTCATCTTTAATAGTCAATAACAAGTGGAGTGCAAGAAAGGTAGGCTGATTCAGATTTCAGAGGCATGCATTCATATAATACATGCAAAGCACAAATAGCACTTAATCTTACAGACTAAACCATAAATAATTTTAGTTAAAAAAATCACTAATATGCGAAGGAAGTAAACACTGGAATTTGAAGAATATGGGGATAAATGGGTGGTGTGTTTTGCCATGGAGAAAGTTAGGAAAACTTAGTGGAAGATAATTTCACTCATGGCTGTTTAGTACGTCCACCTTCCCTGGAGGTGTTTAAGGCATGGGTGGACGAGGTGCTAAGGGGCATGGTTTAGTGTTTGATAGGAATGGTTGGACTCAATGATCCGGTGGGTCTCTTCCGACCTGGTTATTCTATGATTCTATGTGCTATCCAAGCATAATTTTTAATATACTCTTCAATACTGGTAAAAGAAACCAGTTCCACTGGGCCACTGTTCATGTATTTCTGGAGTAAAATGCTTATCCCACGTAACCTCCAGGAAAATAAAATAAAAGAGTGCTAGAACCAAATAGCCTAAGCACATAAGCTTGGGGTCACTGCCACACACTCAAATAGCATCACACTACTTTCACGTGCTCACTCCTGGGAGTATGCAAAGCTATAGATTTGGCAGCATAAGTATAAATAGGCTAATTCATCTGCCTCATTATCAACATTAAAAAAAAAAGTTGCTAATTAGACAGTTTAGAAAATTTATTTTCTGTTTAAGTGTTTAATAGATTTCTGCTGTCTTGTTTTAGATTCTGTGAACACCAGTGCTGGACCAGAAACCTGAAAAGAAGGTGTAACTGAGTACCAGCAGTGACTCTGCATGGATGACCAAAGATGTCACTGGTGGCTAACCTGACAGGTAGGTCAGAGCTGAGTATGATCCATGACAGGACCTGCTCCTTGATGGATGCTGCCCCAGGTTGGGCAGCCTCTCAGCATCCCCCCATCCATCCTTCCATCTACTCCGTGTGTGTGCAATTGCCTATTTGGGGACGGGCATCAAGCACTTGCCTCTGTACAAATGGGGGCCTGCTGCCCTGGCAGGGCAAAAGGAATAGGCAGGGAGACAGAGAGAATGGCTTCTGCTCTGCTGATTCTAGGCAGCCTGCTGTAGTGTTAGGGGCCACAAATCTTGATCATAACAGGCCATGAGTTTGCAAACATCATTTTAAACCTAACTTGCAGATAGTATTTCTATTTTCTTATTTGTCTTCAACAACATTTAAAATAGGTTTATCCTGGCTACGTCAGGCAAAGAAAATTTGTTTCAGTTCCCAAAGCTTAATAAAGAACTATTAAATGCTTAATCAAGTATAGAAATCATATTTCTTGGCCAGATTTCACAGATGTATAGCATTTAATAACTTAAGAACTCTTTATTTGCTCTTACAGAATTTCTGTTTTCTTTAATTGTGGGAGTTAATTAACAAGAGCACAATAAAAGTGATATGCTAACCATTACTTAGGCAGCATTAGCAAACCAGTCACTATGAAGTGGCATTTACATTGCTTTTCTCCCTGTGAAGCAGGAAACAGTTGTTAACAGGGCAGCTGTAACTTCATGGAAAGATTAATTTTTTAACATACCTTCTGCAACCACTTGATTGCTTTCTGTGTTAGTTAACATTTAGGAAGGATAACCTTAAGGAGCTGAGAAATCACTTCTTTTGGACTTTGCAATCACCCTGTCTGTGTGCAGAGCTGTGCAATCTAAGTTTAGATCAGTCCAAAAGATAACAGTTCCTCTAAGCTTAACTTCACATTATTTTTCAAATAGCTTATTAAGTTACTCTTTTTGTTATAGTCTGTCAGGGTGAGTGACCTTAGCTAATAATCAGTTATTTTTTAATAAATATACTACTCCATTTAATTAACTTTTTGTAATACTGTACTTGGAGCTATTGAAGATTAGGTTATTATTGAAGCTATTGGAGATTAGCTTGGCTAAGCTAACACATTTCCCTGCAAGGAAGAAGGTAAAGAAGTATGGAATAAGCCTTGTTGCCATACCGGGGCAACAAGCTGAAGAGCAGTTTATCTCTCAAATCAAAGCTCGAAGCCCTATGTGTTAATACAGACTTGGTGTTTAGAGAAATAACGTGACCCAGTCTTGAGAGAAACAAACACTGAAATGCTTCATTGATGTTCGCTTTGTTTGATGTACATTTTAGTATAAATGGGACAGTCTTGCCTTCTTCTGTGATGTGCAATTGGTGCAACCTCACCCCTGGAGGGGCAGAGTAAGTAATTGCTATTCAATGCCCAGAAAATGTTTACATTATAATAAATATAAAATGTTTCATAGAACAAAACTTCCCCCAGTGCTGCTGCCAGACTGGCTGGCAGGATCCTCTAAAATTATGCTCTGCTCTCCCAGACTTGGCAGTGTGACTTTTTCTGTCTTAATTCAGTTTAGCACTCAGCTTTGATTTCGGAAATCCTATTATCATTGTGGCTTGTAAAGAGAGCACAGAAGTGAGCAAAGACTGCTTTGAATTAGAGAATTACAGAGAAACGCTGCTAGTTAAGAACAATGTCAGCTTGTGATCTTTTTATCTTGGGCAGCTAGATCCCCAACAACAGCTAAAGCATATCCAGAGAGTGGGAACAAAGGTGGTTTAACCCTTTGGAGCTGTCTCCCCTCCCAGGGAGCTGAACCCAGCCTGCCAGGCAGGTCTGGTAGCCAGAGCTCACAGCAGCTCATCTGAACTGTCGGTGAGCTCTCTTCTCTGTCTACCACAGGAAAAATCGCCACTGATCCTGTCAGCAAGATTTACAGTTGGTTTGCACTTCCAGGGTAGTACAGATCCTGGAGACGAAGGCAGAAATTCTTGCTGGCTGCCTGGATTCAGGGCAGGGCACCAAGGACAGCTCACCGCAATGCTGCCCTCAGATCCATCCTGCCACCCAAGGCAGAGTCCACCACTGAGAGCCACAGCCTCTGAGGCTAATGTGTGGGAACACTGAGGCAGCAAATTACTCTCATTTGAAGAAAAGGTGAATATGCAGAGACAAGCAACATGTGTACATAGCCCTCTTTCTCACTTTTTCTTTCCACTTCCTCTTCTGTAAGTAGTTGCTCTATGAGTTCATAGGTATAAGCTTCTTTCAATTAATTTCTCACAGAAAAAGTTTTATGAGAGAACTCCCCAGAAAACTGGAACATCTGTTCCAACAGAGGTGGCCAGTGTGAGCACATGGCAAAGAACTCATAGGACTCTGAAACACATTTCATTCTTGAACAGCTTCATATCATAAGTATCACCTCATAACACATCACATTATGTATGTCTAGGGTCAAAAATACACGGATTGGGACTATAAAAGTGTCCAAAATGTCAATACAACCAAAATGAACCAGCACTTCTTCTTATCAAGATGTTTTATTGGCAACTGCAGCAAAAAAAACCCACCCCGAATCTAGCGTGATTTTTTTAATCCTCTTAGAGTTATAAAATGGCTAGAATTTTAAAATCTCCAAAAGCAAGAGCTTTCCTTTCTGATTCACAATTAGTACCAAACAAAATTAGAAAATTATTTTCATAGAGATTTATATGGTATGACTGAACTTAGATATATCTCTAAGGGTACATGTTATAACATACCACAGAAATCCTGTGAGCCAGTATGGATTCATAAAAATTAAATCACTCTTGACTAACCCAATTACCTTTTTGTTGTAGAATTTATATAGAAGAGAACCAGGAGTTATAACTGTAGTTGGATCTGTAGAAATGTATTGAAAAATTCTCATGATAAATTAGGGACCATTTCTCTAAACAAGACTTAGGGTGAGCAAAACAGGAATGAAATCATATGTTGCAATCAGATTTCAGTGAGACAGATTAATGCTTGCACACAGGCTTGAGAAGGTACAGATCAAGACATCTATTGGTGCTATTGAAGACATGCTGAAGAGACTACATTTCCTTTGACAATATAGATCAAAATCTAGGTAATTTTAAGGTTAAGATTGGTATCAGTGTTATGGAATATAAGACTTTATAAATCAATTATTGCTGCATTCTCTAGAGTCTAGAAAGCAACTAATAAAAGTACTACAAGTACATCTCAGTCTTGTTTCATTTTTATGTAATGGTAGGTCCCAGGGCACCCTGCATGTTTGTATTAGGGGTGAAGAACCAAAAGCACCTTGAATAAAAAAACTGTGTTTGTTAAGCATTAAGGAAGATGGAAAGGTTGGGAGAAAAACTGAAGAAGAGATCTCTGGGCACTTTACATTATTTTTTGTTGCATGACCCACTTCGTTTCTTCATGTCTTAGAGATATAATCAGGTTATTTTTCTAGAAGAAAATGCATCCAGACAAGCTACATTTGCTGCACCTTTCAGATCTCAGAGGATCTGAGGAGTGGCACTATTAATGCTGTATAATGTGGGGTTTCTGATGCAGAAACCTTGCCAAGTAAGTGGGTGTTAAACTTAGGTTTAGTGTTTAAGAAACTAGGGGATCTACACACATTACTCTAACAGCATCACACAGGGCCCAGATATGACAAAGACCACTATTAGTGGGTTTCTCTGCCCAGTGTTGCCATTGAATAGGGGCAACGGACAGGCTGCATTTAAATATCAGTTCTAGGAGTGAATGTATTTCTCAGCATTGTTAGCTGGACATGATGCAGTAAAAAGAGTACAAGGCAATGTTGTTGCTAGTGATGCTGAAGGCCCTGTGTAGTACTTTGTTGGATAAATCTACTACACGGGGCAGAGTAAGTTTCAGGTTAGTGTTCAGGTTAGGGTTAGATGACCTAGAGCAACACAGACAAGTCTTTCTGTATTCTGTAGGGCACAGCAACATGGAACAGGATTGGTATTAGTGCATTTTACAGTTTTACAATTACCACAGGGGCAGTGAGGGCTTGGGTTATTGTTAGAAAACCTACAGCAAACAACAAGTTTATTTCTGCAGCATCCTGAACAGTCTGGAAAGTTAAGAAGAGAGCTAATGGTTTCCAGATTTGTCTTGTGAGTTAGAAGAAATTATCACATTGGGGTTTCAAATGCTACAGCCTAATTCACGTGAAGACCCTATTTTTGTAGCATCCTCCAAAGGCAGTACTGTAAGACAGTACTGCAAATTTGTGAGGTGAAGGCCTTATGCTTCCTCTGAACATTTGAATTACTGACTGGGTAAATAGGGCCAGGCACAGGGTATAAGTTAGCTCTATGATTACTGCGACTTTCTTCAGGGATGAAAATGGTAGAGGGATTGATTATTGGTGGTGTGAGGACTTTCTGTGGTGTCCCAGACTATGAACTACTGTTCTTCCACATTTCATTCTAAGATTATTACTTAGCGTTACATTTAGGACCTAAAGCTGTCTGGTAGGTTATTAGTGGGAATACATCTACATAATTTGGGATTTTTAAAGAAAAGACTTGTGAAATTAAAATTTTAAGTTCTATGTTACATCTTAAGGTTTCTCACATGAGAAATTCTCATTTTAAGATTAGAGTTAGAGAAATTAACAGACTTATTCTCACAGAGCTATGACAGCCCAAGGACGAGTATTAGTGGGCTAGAGGGAGGAGTGCATTTAGCTCCCTGATGACCTACCAGATTGAAGAAACCTTTTGTGGTCCAAGGATTAATTTAAATAAAATTATGAGTATGCATCCTGCAGACATTATGAAGGAAGCAGCTATAGTAGAGTTGAAGGGCTTAGACTGACTTTTAGTTTTTATACTCCTATATGGGTACACTTCAGGCTAGGGTTAGGGTTACAGAGGCAAAATTGCCAGACAGGTTATGGTTGCATCTTGCAGGTAGAGGAGCACTATGGGGAGGAGTGGTGCATGTGAGGTTCAGGAGCTTGTTTAAGACATGGTTTGGTTTGGCTTCTGGGAGACAACTTCTCTTGAGACCATACTGTGATTTTCATAACAAGATGTCTTAAACTGAGATAGAGGGTTAGGATTTCATTTTAAGAAACTAAATCAGGGTTTGTTCTTACTGTGCCTTCTTCATTTTAAAAAAGATAGGAATAAGATCTAAACAACCAAAAAGCTGTCATTCCCATGCAGCAAATAACAATACAAGGACCAGAGCTCTTGTTTCCATCAAAATTTTCTGTGCTCTGCAATACAGAAGAATAATAAAATTTCTGGCTGTATCTGGTTTTGTAAAACCACTTTGCTCCCTCCAGCTTTACTCCAGATCCACACCCAAAACCAGCCTGAAATGTATTTAAAGCAGGGCTTATTTCAGACTCAAACTAAGCTTCTTAATCTTTCTATCAGCTGCCTCCACCCTTGCTGCTTGTAGCATGTAAGATGGTACATCAGGACCTGGACCCTAAAGCAGTATCTTTTCTGAAGTCATCGAAGAATGGCTTAGGGCTGCCAAACACCACTTCCCACCTGATCCTTCAGAGTTCTGCATGCACAGCAAGAAAAATGTGTTTGACAGGTTCCAGCTCCCCATCCCTGCTCCCAACCAGTCCCAAACGGGATATATAAGGACTCTCCACATAAACAGGGATCTTGTCCCCAAATACCACTCCTCTCAATAAAACCCTCCTAGAAGGCGGAGAATGCAGAAGGCATTAAGAACATTTTGTTTCTCTTCTCCAAATCAAATTTTAAACCTGATACTAACTTAGCAGATTCCATCATTCCTGATGGGATCTTTTGCTGGTATATGAAAGACACTGAATTATGCACAATGATGTAATGACTTCAGCCTCCATAGCAGAAATCTCCCTTCACAAGACCTTGTTGATGCAGAGCAACTTAAGAAAAACATCTCTAAATGCATTGGGTTCTGCATCCCAAAACCAAGGCAGTTACGTAGAGAGGACCATGCCCTGCCCTTTCCTGCCTTTCTAAAAATCTTCAGGATGCAGCAAGGACAGCCCCTTTGGCTGCATTAGATTCTCTCTCTAGCTCTAGTCATCACCCTGACAGAAGTAAATTACACTCCAAGACAGCCCCAGCCTTAAGCCCATAAACAGATGTCGCTCTTACTCTTTGTGCCCTGCACAAAACCACTACCCAGATGCTTTATATCCCCATATCCTAATTGTAATCCCACCCCTAACATCATAATTTCCCAGGGGACCATATTAAAAGCCCTGGTTCCCCTTAGTATGAGTCCTCTCCCTATCTGCGCAGGATACAGCTAGTATAACTTGTTTAGCTGCCTTATTTTTTCTAACTCTGAGCTGAAATGTGTTGCAAAATGCCTTCAGCCCCCGGAGTTTACTGCCTAGGATTGACAGGATGCCTCAGTTAAAATGTCTTTAAATGTATCAACTTCTGCAATGAGAAATCTATCCCTAAAGTGATATGCAACCCGCAGGGCCATCCCATTCCTGAAGTGAGTTAAGTCAGAGAAGCCAAAGCAGCCAGACAGGTTATTCTTGTTGCAATCTGTGGAGCCTGGAAAGGCAAGGAGAGAGCCGCTTTTAGTGGGGCACTCAAACTCACATTACCATTTGTGGAAGGGGCTGGTCCCCTCAGTACATTTAAAACTATGTTTAACGCTGTTTAAGGAGTCCAGAGACTAAAGCGTTTCAGGACACCATTATTGCAGCAACCTGCAGTGGATAGACAGGGAAACAGGGTGTAAGAGGGGACTGTAGGATATTTAGCAGAAGGTCTTTTGCTGTTTGAACTGCTATCCAGTAACATTTCAGGTTAGGGTTAAGGCTAGGATTTAAAAATCTAACGCAGGCAGCTTATTCTTGCTGTATCAGAAAGAGCACAGAAAATCAGTGAGCAGATGCATGGTAGGCCAGGGCCTCGTCTTGCATTTTAAGATATTAGCCTAGTGATACAGAACCTACTGTATTTCAAATCATAATTATTGTAACGCCACTCAGGGCCTACAAAGATAAATCTGATACTAGGAAAGCTGGAAGCCTGTTGCAGCCCCTGATGAGGTGGCCTTTTGCCCTGGTACATGGATGACTGGGGCAGGGTAGAGGTTCGTCCCCCTGCCTTTAAGGTCAGGGACTGTGCTAAGGACACTGGAGTGTCTTGAGTTAACAGGAGTCAAAATTTGAGGTTGTCCCTTGTTTTAGGAACTGTTTTCTGGGTATTTCATGATGGATCTGAGCAAAAGCCAAGGAATCTTAAGCCCTGCAACAACCTTTATATTGCTGAATGCCCAAGAGATACAACAGGTGTGAGGAGATGGGGGTTGTGGGCATCAAGTGGGAATATTCTCTGTTATCCAAGTTTTTTGTTTCCTGGCTGTAGCAGGATTTAGGCTGGGCTTCAAGCTGGCATGCAGGATTCAGTTTCTTTAAAAAATAGCTGCTTCTGATGGCCTCCATCTTACAAGGGGCATGCTTGTTAAATGTTGAATTGTTGTCATGGAGCGGGTGATCTTGAGTGCTATCAAGAAGCACTTGCAAGAGAACCGGGTGATCAGGCCCAGTCAACACGGGTTCATGAAAGGCAGGTCTTGCCAGAGTAATCTGATCACCTTCTATGACCGAGTAACTAAACTCTTGGACGAGGGAAAGGCTGTGGATGTATCTTCCTAGACCTTAGTAAAGCCTTTGATACAGTTTCTCACAGCATTCTGCTTCGGAAACTGTCGGCCTCTGGCCTGGGCGGGTGCACGCTCTCCTGGGTGAAAAACTGGTTGAATAACCAGGCCCAGAGGGTGGTGGTAAATGGAGTTAAATCCAGCTGGAGGCCAGTGACAAGTGGGGTTCCCCAGGGCTCAGTCCTGGGTCCAGTCCTGTTCAATGTCTTTATCAACGACCTGGATGAAGGCATCGAGTGCACCCTTGGCAAGTTTGGGGATGATACTAAGCTGGGTGGAAGTGTCGATCTGCTGGAGGGTAGGGAGGCTCTGCAAAGGGTCCTGAACAGGCTGGACTGCTGGGCTGAGACCTACGGCATGAGGTTTAACAAAGCCAAATACCGAGTCCTGCACTTGGGGCACAACAACCCTAAGCAGAGGTACAAACTAGGAGAGACCTGGCTGGAAAGCTGCCAGGAGGAGAAGGACCTGGGGGTGTTGGTTGACAACCGACTGAACATGAGCCAGCAGTGTGCCCAGGTGGCCAAGAAGGCCAATGGCATCTTGGCCTGCATCAGAAACAGCGTGACCAGCAGGTCCAGGGAGGTTATTCTCCCTCTGTACTCAGCACTGGTGAGACTGCACCTCGAGTACTGTGTTCAGTTCTGGGCCCCCCACCACAAGAAGGATGTTGTGGCTCTGGAGCGAGTCCAGAGAAGAGCAACAAAGCTGGTGAAGGGGCTGGAGAACAAATCTTATGAGGAGCGACTGGGAGAGCTGGGGTTGTTTAACCTGGAGAAGAGGAGGCTGAGGGGAGACCTTATTACTCTCTACAACTACCTGAAGGGAGGTTGTGGAGAGGAGGGTGCTGGCCTCTTCTCCCAAGTGACAGGGGACAGGATGAGAGGGAATGGCCTCAAGCTCCTCCAGGGGAGATTTAGGCTTGAGATTAGGAAAAAATTCTTCACGGAGAGGGTGGTTAGGCATTGGAACAGTCTGCCAAGGGAGGTGGTTGAGTCACCGTCCCTGGAGGTGTTTAAGGTGAGGGTGGATGAGGTACTTAGGGGCATGATTTAGGGATTGGTGGGAATGGTTGGACTCGAGGATCCAGTGGGTCTCTTCCAACCTGGTTATTCTGTGATTCTGTGATTCTGTGGTTCTGTGATTCTGTTTTGTCTGTGGGCGTTTTCAGTCATGACCTTCATGGCCCCGGGCAACTCACTGATGAACCATCCCTCACCACCCCTGCCTCACTGCTCCCTTTGGAGCAGGTGGTTGCTCACATCCCCTTGAGCAGACCAACCACAGCAGCACAGGGGCAGATGGAACAGGATATGTGTCTACAGCCTTAAACACTTCAGGATGACATCAGAAACAAATGCCTCCTTATTGCATTAACCTGGTGAAGCTGTGGTTTTCCCCCACTCCACCTCTGCCCATGGCGATCTCAATCCACCATGAGGTGCCCCTCTGGGTTTCTGCCTGGCACAGATATCCAGTTCTGTGCTCCCCTCACTGCACTTCTGCCTGTGTACTTGGTGATGTGTAGCAGACATCAGTTTCTGATTCTCACAGGTCAGCAGGTAAACTTCATAAGTAAATGAGTATCCAAATTAAAGACAGGAGTGTTTCAACAAGGGAACTTAATTTGATTCCGAAGGTGAAAGATCGAGTTTATTAACTAAGCTACTCATCTCCCCAGGAATATTACATGAATTAAAACCAGACTTCCTCACCTTATAGACGCAGTGGCTGTCAGCAGCATAAATTATGCCTGAAGAGGTTTTAGTTGCTCTTCTGAAAAATACAAAACCTTACAATTTTTCTTTGATTAAAGGGTTGCAAAGCTTCTTTAAAATTTATGTGGACAAAATCCTGTCTTCTACTTACATACTTGTGTAGTTGTAGGAAGCTGTCCCTTAAGGGCACAAAGGAGATATCCAAAGGCTTACAAGATTTGTCAATGAAAAGAAATTTTTTGCTGTTTAAATGAGAAACCCTGTTTAAACTGGCTGTTCAAAATGAAACAAAATGTCCCAGCCATAATAATCTCTGAAATCTACTGATAGGATAAAAATTTTATTTATAAAAGCAAAACTTGAATTACCAGTTCCTTTACAATCATTAAGGTCATTAGATCCACATAGTTTATGGCACTTCTCATACAAACACTAAGTGCTAAAAGTCAAAATGAACAGCTGATCTTGAGTATAATCAGTGCTGAAAGTTACTGAAAGGGCTTGAAAAGCTGACAGTTCATTTATAGCACAAAGAGGAATTGCCAGAATATTCACGATAGACAAAGTCTGAACTAATAAGAAATGACCTTCCCTCCAGTAGTCATACTGATTAGGCATCTTTTCGCAAAACTTCCCTGAATGAAAATGAGCATTGTTAACTTAATTCAGTTCAGGCGTGAATCAGGACTAATTCAATTTTAATCTATGGTGTTAGCCTAATAAAGGTAAGTTCCTCATTATATCTTCTCTGTGATCAAGTTACCACATGTGAGCTTCAGCATGTAATGATAATTTGTTCTAGATTCCCCAACAGTGATTAGAGTAAAAGGTTGTAACAATAAAGGTAAAGTCTTCCACCAGAATTAATCTAGTAAACTGCTTACTGTGGCAAGACTCATATATACTTTGCACTTGGTAAGGTGGAGAGGCCATAAGATGCGTTGAAAGCTTTCTGGAGAAATAGTCAGCCATTGACAGTATTTTCTTGGTTCCTTCTAGGGGAAACTTAACAAAATTTAAAACAACGATCTTTATTCCTCTAGTTACTTATTTAAAAAAAAAATCCCTGATCAACCCAACTGAAGCTGGGTGAATTGACAATTATTCAATTATTATTGAGTGGATTAATTTTACATAAGTTCTTGTGAATTATCTGAAAACACAGCAAAACCCAGAAAAGCATTCATTTATTAATACTGTTCATTTTTGCTTGCAAAAACTTTCTTCTGTGAAAGCATTACTCCACTTAAGAGTGATGAAAGCCATCCTGAGCCATAAAGACCACCTGAACCAGAGCATGCTAGAGACACTAATGCAACACCAGCTTGACTTATCTGGTCTTTGTAAAATCGTCTTCCCATTAAATGTCAGGTAGTTTTGATTCTTGTATACCTTTCTGCACACTATTTGGGACACATGCAGTATGCCTGCCTCTCAGCAGTCTGCCTGCCTTACAGGCCACCATCCTCAGCTACTCAGTGTCAGCTGCTTCAGTGTCCAGTATGGCAAAAGTTGTGTGGAGCTCTTGTCCCAGTTCTTGGGAGGTGTCCCTGCTCATGGCAGGGGGGTTGGAATTAGATGATCTTTAAGGTCCCTTCCAACTCAAACCATTCTATGATTCCATGATTCTGTGATTCTATGTTAGAGTGTGTTTTGACTGCCTTGAGCTCAATGGTGGTAATGATAGGGTTCAGATTAAAAATCAGGAAAAATTTCTTCTCCCAAAGTGGTCTTGGGCACTGGAACCAGCTTCCCAGGGAAGTGGTTGAATCACCATCCCTGGAGGTATTTAAAATACGTGTAGATCAGGTGCTCAGCGATGTGGTTTAGTAATGGACAGGTCCAGTTGGATTTTGTGATCTCAAAGGTCTTTTCCAACAATCAATTCTATGTTTCTATGATTCTGATCTGTAGTTTCATTTTGTAAATGAGCCATGCCCAACAGAAATATACTCACAACCTTACCTCTGGATGTGGCTGTGTTTCATTTGCAGGCAGATATTAAAAATTACCCTGAGCTCCCAGTTTTCATTGTGGGAAATTTCTGAAGTTCTGGTGATGCAGATTGACTGACACTGTGTGGGATCACAGTGTTTAAGGGCTGTCCATTGTTCAGGCACATGCACATCTGTAAGGGTCAACAGGGCTTCCTAAAATATCCAGAATTGTGCACTTGCACTTTTCAGACATGGCTGCAGGAAACCATAGAGTTTCAGATCCCCCATTTTGTTTTGTGTGCATGTACAAATGTGTAATGCAGTAACAAAGATTTTCTTTGTTCAAAAGAACTTGAGCAGTTTCCAACAAGGCGATGGTTTTCTCGTCACTGGTTGCAGAGGGAGGATTAACAGCACCAAATCCTGCAGCTTCCAGTGCTGCAGCACGAACAAGCGAGAGGCGGTGGGGTTATGGGACATGTGCAGCACTGCCTGAAATCCCCGTCAGGGCAAACAAAAGGAAACTGTTGGGAAGTGCCAAGCCCGGCGTCCCAGTGGGGCTGGCTGGGTTTGCCGGCGTCACGGCAGGGCTCTGTCCCCACCCACACATCATGGACTGGCACCACATCGTCCCCAAGAAGAATATACCCATTTTTTAATGAGAAATTCAGTGATTTATCTGATAAGGGAGCAATTATCTGAAGACAATATAATCATTTGTGGGTAGGAAGCCCTCCTCCATCACACCAGAGATGTGACCAAACACAGCACATCTTTTACTTTGGGCTAAGTGTTCTCTTTCATCTAGACTGTGGTTTCCTTTCACAACTGTAACTGGCTTGCATAAAGCTACTTTTCATCTGATTTCCTAATAAATACATTTACTAATTCATATGGGCTCAGTCACTGATGGCTAGAATATTTTCCACAGGAACATGTCTGAGCAAGTATATAATACACCTACTACAAGATACCTTGGTAAAGAATGAACCCTACAGGAATATATCACAACAGTGCATCTCAAACGTTGTAAATGGGCTGTGAGAGCCCTTCCTCCCACCTCCCATAACCTCAACACTGCACTGCAAAGCAGGCTACAGGGAGATCTCAGACATCCAATTTCTCCCATAGTTTTGTTAATTCCCCTGTTTCCACTTAGAGGAAGGTACTTTTTTAAAGGTACTTACTTCCCCCAGAAGAAAAAGGTAAACTCAAATTCCTATAAAAAACTGCTTCTAAACTCTTGAATATGGACATCGTTTCTCTAGCTGGGAAAGTGGTAGAAGCTTTAGAGCCTATTCAGCTGTATCTGTTGGCATGTGCCTGACCATGAGCTCATATGAGATAGATCTTCATCTCCTTTTAGCCTGTAGGCAATCATAGCCCTTTACATTAGCGCCTATAGGTGGGCAGACCGTGGGGTGAATGGCAATATTCACTTGGCTTAAGTCAGCATGCATTTAAGTAATTTTCAGGACTGAGATGGTGCAGAATCCTGAAGAACTGACTCACATGTAGTCACCACCCTGCAGTTAAACTTTTGGTCCCTTTATTACAAAGAAGTAGTGGCTCTTCTTTATCTATTTCAAATCATACA
Organism: Clamator glandarius; assembly: GCA_033459285.1. Classification (NCBI taxonomy): domain Eukaryota; kingdom Metazoa; phylum Chordata; class Aves; order Cuculiformes; family Cuculidae; genus Clamator; species Clamator glandarius. The sequence continues at coordinate 3,609,567 of JAUNZM010000559.1, forward strand.
GCACATAATCCTTAAAGAACATAATCTAAATCCCATTGCTTCCAATGCAGATGATTTAGTCTTTACCACAGGATACGACTATATGCAGAGCTGGAATATACATGGCTTTGAAGTAGTCTTTAATAAAAAGATCTACTTATTGCTGCTTAAGAAAAATCCCACCATCAGATGTTAATCTCTTCCTGCAGAAAACAAAGAACAGATTTTTTCAGTAGTGTGCCTGTTTTGTACTTGCTGTTATCAATACACTGGCATTAGTTTAGAAGATGACTGTCTTACTAAGCATGACTATCCTTTTTTAAAAAATAGTTGCTAGGGGCAGCTTAGAACAGGCTTAAAGAGAGTAGAGAGGGAGATGGGGAAAGAAGAGAATTGCTTTTATTTTGATCCATTGCCCTCACAGTTCCTCACATCCTCTTTGATTCAGCTTCTTAGACTCACCATTCTAAACAGCCAGAATCACTTTTTTTTATTGCATTTTTTTTACTATTTGCTACAACATATCAGTGATGCAGCTCTATAGACTGTGGCAGAATAGTTGTTCAAACTTCTCAGCAGATATTAAATCTGATACTAGACTTGCCCTGCATGTGATTTCCATATTTTGGAAGAATGAGGTATCACAGTTTGGAGCCCCTCCTGCATCCAATGTGAATAGTCTAGAAGGCAGTCTAGTTCTTAAAATCTGTATTAAACCAATCATAAGTCCAAGACTGTATCATCTTTTAGGGGCAAAATATCACAGAACTGCTATTATTAGCTCCAGGCTGGCAATTAAAATCTAGAAAATTGTGATTGAACACTTAAAAACAGACTAAAAAGAAAAAGATACACAAAGGGATGAAAATTAGATACCTAAATAAGCCTTTAGAGTTATTCCATGTGACAACTAAACAGTTATGATCACCTCTTTGTTTGCAGCCTCTAAATTACTGAAAGAACTAATTTTTTCTTGTGTCATTTAAGAACAAATACAAATGCTGCCAGTTTGTCAGCATGGACACATAACAGGAGAGAAATGAGGAGTTAAAATAGTCCAAGTGTCTTCTGGAGGCATTAGGGATATTCTGGAAGAGCATACACGTGGTATCACTCCATATATGCAGTTGATAATCTTATTCTCAGGAAGCTGCTGAGAGATATTAGCAGGTGCCAAGTTCCTGAATAACATTTGCAGCATATATTGAGGCCCAGAGCTGCAATTTATCTGTTTCAGGACTCACAGGCCTTGGGATTTCTTTTTCAGTATTGCGTGTTACACTTGTGGTGGAGATGCTGAACAGCAACAGCTCACCACATGTTAAGAAATGTACAAATGCAAAAGTAGACATGTGCCCAAGATCTTACAGCTTCAGTAAAGATTAGTTTAGAAAAGCCAATTTTAAAAAATAGTGAGAAAAGCATTATTGTAAATGCAAACTCTCCTGCAATTGTTGGAAAACACCAGTGTTGCAGGGACTTTTTTTTTTTTATGTCCTGAAGCCAGCAGAAGTAAAGCTTAAATGGGAAACCTGAAGCTGATCTTTCTACGAATATGTGCAGATACTTAATTGCCATCCCAAGTACCCCCTAAGTAAAAGGGCAGGGATGCTAACACGGATACTGGCAGCCTGACCCCATTCCTGGCACTCCTCTCTAGGAGAGTAGCTTTACCAATGCTCACGTCCTCCATGGGAAAAGGAGTCAGTGCAGGTTACAGCAGAACTTGGGAAAGCCCCAACTGTCACCCACTTTCATGCTATCACAGCATGGGAAGAGCTCTGTCTTACACTTACACCACTGTGAATGGGAAAGGAATCTAATGCATCTAAGATGACTTTGAGTACTTCTAGTTAATGTACAAATTGAAAAATGTTTCCATGTGAGATAGAGACCTCTGGACTCCCATCTGAGTCCCTTTCTACATTTTGTACCTCTCCTACTAAACGTCTGGAAGAAAAGATTAAGTAATTGTTTTGCAGAACTTTTTGAAACACTCTTTGCAAGGGTTTCTCAAACTGTGTCCACATTTCAGCTTTTGCTGGCATTATTATTACAGAAGGGGCTGGGAATAACAACTTTTTAAAGAATAAAGCAGGCTAAGGTTGCAGAAATGTTCCCCGCAGCTGCCGAGTTGAGACAGCACTGCCACAGGCTGCAGTTAGGACAGCATTTTCTGTAACAGTAAGGCTTATTTTAGAAGTTTTTTGCTCCCAGCCTGTTGTTTCTATCCTTGTGCTCAGTTTCAGCATCTTTTTTTTCTTGCATTCACGCAACTGTTTCTTAAATCAGGACATAACACAAATCATAGAAACAATCTGAATTAAGAAACCTTCCAACAAAAAGTTGTGAGCCTTAAGGGGTTTGTTTTTGTCTTCAGTGCATTGTTTCCATGTCTTGCTGACAAAGCCCTGCAGTTATAACAGTATGACAAGGAGATTGTGAACTGCAGTGTAGGCAGGAAGAATAGCAGCTTGGAGCAGGGATTTTTTAAACAGCTTTGCTCTCAGCAAAACTATATGTGTCACTGCAGTGTGAGGTCCCCAAGCACCATAGGATGTGTGCTTCCCTGATAAAGCCCTCCTGCTCATCCATCCTCCTCTCCTGACATTTCCTTCACTGGGGTTTTGGGAGGGCACACTTAGATGCCGTGAGGTAGTTGTCATCCACCAGTTTCTTTAGGAGGTTTTATGATATTGGGGTTTTATGTTTTACTTTCACCACTCAAGGTGTTCATGTAAAAGGGAAATGGAATTTGTGCTTTGGGTTTTGTGATATTTTTGTTTTCAAACTCAAGTTCCCCATGAAAACTTTAACTCTCAGGCCCTCAAGTGAAGCCTAATCCCACTGTAGATTATATCTATTTTACAGCCTGAAAAGGAACCTCAGAAGGGTGCCAGTAATAGCTTCTCCTCTGTCATGTCAATGAATCAACGAATAAAAACATGCAGGCAGGCTTAACAAGGTATTAAAAAAATTCAAACCAAAACAAAAAACTTGCCACGTTTTCAGACCTTCTTTAGACACAAGATAAAGGAGCAATAGAATGCAAAATGAGTGTATCTGTTTCCTCCACAGGCCTTCTTTAAAACTAGTATTTTGCCAGTTAGATTAGTGATGAAAAGGAAATAGAAAGACGATACTGGCTGGATTGCAGGGACTGATAGTGAGATTCCTCTGCTTATTCATGATGGGTTAATTTGAAAGAGAATAGACATGTCTCTGAATGGCCCTCATGACAGTCTTGTGAGAATAAGCAACAGACAGAGTGGAGCCCATCTGGGATCTTACCAGTTAGACTCTATCAGGGTAAAGACCTCATACTGCTTTAAAATATTAACTTGAAAGGCACAATTTGACTCTTTCGGAAAACATATTGCATGTTTTAAGCTGGAATTACACATAGCTTTATGTCATTTTTATCAGTTACTTCACAATTGTGTATTTTGTTCCTACATCCAGGGCATTAATTTAATTTCATCTTATCAAGCAGCAGCCAAACAGATGCTCAGTGAAGAAGAGAAGAAAACAAAAAGCTTTTTCACTGTAAGAGCTCTGCTGTATGTCATGGGTGCTTACACAGGCTCACAAATCACTGGTAATAAAATGGATGCCTACTGCAAACCAAACACTTTGACATAAGTCTGGGAAGAGAGAACCAGAAAGCTGACTGTGACAGTAGTAAGAATGAACTTTAAATCAGTTGTTTGCTGTCATATAACATCTCAATACTGGAGTTGTAACTTTTATTATGTATTCATACTTGCAAAGCAGTGCTGCTAGAGGAAGTGTGAAAGAGGATTGTCATGTAGAAACATAGCAGCAGGCATTCCAGATGCTCAGGCTTAAAATCCAAGAACCTTGCATATTTTCACTAAGGACAGAAATACAGTATTTTCCTACACAAGCAACAGCAATGCCCTTCAAAAAACAAGCTTGCTCCTCTGGTCTTTTATCAACAAATATTGAATATACTTTTTGTGTTCTGAAGAAACTGGATCTTTCTCTGTCCAAAACCTTCTGGAAGAAGAATCCCTGCCCTCATTTAACTGGCTGCAATCTGTGCGCAGAGAGTCTTGACAGGACAAGGATGGACTAGATGTTCCTTGATACGAATATTTTCAAGAGTCACAGTTAAGTATTTCAGTTAAATGATGTCAGCCTAAAATGAGATGATTTTTAACAATTCAAGACATCAAAACCTCCAGCAACAGAGAAACCCAGGGAATCTTAGTTCTAGGAGTGAAATTCACATTGAAAGATGCTATGCTTCGATTTTTCATCATAGCCTAAACAAATGAGATAAATCCAGGCCATTCACTGCTCTGGATTTCAAACAGGTTTTATTGATTAAACAAGTTTGGGGTATTAAGTCTCTGTTTGGGACATAGTCTACCAGATGTGCACCACAAAGTTGTACATATTCTCTAGTTCTGTCCTTCTATGTAGATGAGTATGAAAGTTTAAAATAGAGTTGAATTTCACCTTATACCAGGACAGGCCAACTTTCCATCTTGCTCCAACTTCATGTCTCTGACCATGGCAAGGAGCAGATGCTTCTAGAAAGATTAAAACAAGTCAAGTCCAGACCAGTTCTTCTGCTGGACAGGAATCGTTAGAAACTTGTTAGGCCAGAGGCTAATCTTATTTAAAGGCTACTGACAAGCTATGAAATTACTAATCTAAGTTGAAGGGAAGGAAAATGTAGATTTCTCTGGCTTTTGGAGAGGTAGAAAATCTATCTGTTTTTCAGCTTTTGGGGGATCCTTATGAGCAGGAACAAAGGCAGGGTTCTCTACACAGTATCTGTCTCCCAGAGCACACCACAACTAACCCACTGTGCACATTACCTGGCAAGAAATGCCTTGACACATCCTGGAAGTTTGCAAGGCAAGGTTTTTGTTCATCTTCAGAAATAGCATCAATACAACTAAGAAACAGCTGAGCTGGTCCAATGCCCTGTGTCTTGGCAAGGCACAAATAGAGTCAGATGGCTGTGGGCACCAGGCTATCTCAGCTGAAACCAGTTGGGGAAATATCTGCCAAACTTCAGCTGAACCACATTTAGTTCTCACATCAGAAGTTTTGTTCATAACATTCAATAAATATTTTTAAGGAACACTTTAATAAACACTACTTTCTTCACTTTTGCAAATCTGATAGCAAGTATTTTCCTTCAACCATAACACCAATGCCCCATGCACCCAAAGAAACCAATTAGCACTGCATGAGTCTGTGGCTTCACTTCTACAACGGCTGCCATCCCATAGCAGGTCAAGCATGTGCTGGGCATTAGGAGACCAGGATCTTTCAGTGGCTTGGCACAGACTCATTCTCTCTCTGCCTCTCTGTTTCCAGCTGGTAAGTGGAGATAATGTTCATAAAGTGATCTGACTGATGAAGGTGATAAACCACTCGTAAACTATTACGCCGAAGGTGCAAAACTAGGGGAAAATACAGAGATAAACCAGATGTTATTGATGGTCTGACTGTTCTCGGGAATATTTCTTAGAGTGATGTGATCAGATATGACTGTGGATTAAAAAGAAATAAAACAGAAGCTAGTTAAACATTATGGCTGACAACAACACAAAAGAACAGCAACTAGCCTGCAGGAAAAGAAATTTCTTGTTTACTGATGGCTGCAGAATTGGCCAGCAAAATGCCCAAGGAAATGTTGAGTAGATGAAGACTGCTTTGCCTTGAATGCCTACAATTCTTCGATTCTAATTTAGTAACATTCACAAGAAGTCATTCTTGGTTTATTTTCCCATCAATTTATCTGGACTAGTTTGTCTTTAAAGTCAACCAAATGTAAGAAAAGGATGTTTTCCAGCATACACTGTTGCAACAAAGAAGAGAACAGTGGAACACATTTTTCCCAAACCATTTGCTGGTCTCCAGGGAGATATAATTTGCTTTCAAACTGAACTACATTTCAATTCATAGGATGTTTTTATTAGCCATTTTCAACTAAGTAATTGACTTCTTTGGAAGCAGTTCCCTCATTGTCGCAATATCAATTAGTCAACAGACTATCATAAGGTAAAGTGAGAAACTGACAAGATACGCATCTGCTGCTGCTCAGCGCTTTGAATAAAACCCTCCTCCTTTTACTCAGCACTTAGATGATATTCACAACTTCATATCACCATATCTAAGTGAGCAACAATTCATTTCTTTATGTGGAATTATGGAAAATGCTGCTACATAAAAAAAGTCAACAAGAGCATTCCAACCCTCAGTAGGCAGGCAGATGGCATAACGCAGAAGGAGATTGCCATACAGCATGTTAAGTGGAACTTTTCTGAAAGCAGATGCCAGAGCATGGAAGGGAGAAGCACTTTCTTCAACCGGAATGCTCTTGTTGCAGCTGAAGGATGCTGGTATCTTGCAAGTTTTGAGGACAATACAAAAAATACATGGTTCCCTTGAGTGACTGATGCAGTACTCTTGATCATCACAGCTGCTCTTGATGCAGGGAAAAATAATAGAAGATTAAGCTATGGTAGACTGAGCTCTTGAGAAGAAAATCAGGGAAAAAAATACAGGAAGTGGAGTCTCTGGACCCACCAGCTACATACACTGAGTCTCTTCTGTGTAACTGCAGCTGCACAAAACCACCACTATACGCTGGGGATTTGGGCACACGCTATGATGTGCACACACAGGTGATGTGCATCCAGTATGTATTTTGGGTTGGACATAGTTTCCTTTCATACTCTGTTTCAAAAGAACTTACTCCATTGGACAGTTAAGCAGTATAGGAAAATTCACAGTCAATGACTAGTTGGCTGTCGCATCTTGCTTTCATAATCATTCCTCTTTTGTCAAGGAAAGATCAATAGCACATACTCTGCACAACAGTAAAGTAATCAATGTCATGTTTTGAAAGATTAAACTGCCACTTTGTTGGAAAGTATCAGAAAAAGTAATGTGAAAACCTAAAGATACTCTTGGACAGTGAAGTGCATAAACAATGGATTATGAAGACCAGAAAGAAAATAACACAAAACCTTCATTATTGCAGACTGGACCAAGCCACCAAATTTCTTGTGACATGATACAAGACATACAACTGTTACCAACAGAAATTTGATTAGCAACTTCAAGTACAGTAGCTTTTTAGAGCTGGATTCAAACAATGAGGAAGAATTAAAGATACAGACAAAGTTTCACAAAGCAAATTATTTCCTTTTAATTCAAACCATAAGGGCATAGTTTTGGATGCAGTGAACACTCTGGAACTCTTTGCTTCATTTGAATACAAGTGATTTTAAGCCTATTAGTACTTGAATATATTGTACTACGTCCCTCACTTGGGAAAAAAAAAGCATAAAAAAGGCAGCTGAAAAATACATTTCCCTCATCCCTCCAATTCTGAATGTGGCACACCAGCAAGCTTCTGGCATGGCAGCATGTATTAAAACTGCACATCTATATGGGAATCATATACCACATTTTTATGTTGCAGTTTTAGCCAATGTTTCCTTCTTGTAAAACATCCAAGGTTTCTGGTAGAAGGTTTATTACAAAAGATGCATTGTTTCCACTGAGTTATGTACTAAGAAGAATCAAGAAAAAGTGTGATATTAACCCTAGTGGAAACAAGACATCCTTTATTATTTGCTGTTGATGAAACTTTGTGATTTGAAGAGTCTCCAAAGAATCATGACTGGCTTCAGAAAGGTATAGAAAATTATATTAATTTCTATGTCTTCATTTTGCAAGCTGCCTGGTCTTAAAGAGGTCCTTAAAGGCAGAAACTCTGACAGCTGCAGATCTTTGGTCTTTGGCCACCTGTGTAGGGGAATGGAAGGGACCTGGGGAGTGGGGCAAGGCGAGCACTGCTGCAGCATTTTGCTGGCTGGAGACGTGGCAACTGATGGTCTGTAAAGTACACAATGACCGCGTGAGATTTCTGTCATTTCCAGTTGTTAAATGTCATGAATGTAAGCTTAAACTGTTCAAATTATTTCTGCACATTACTTTACTGTTGCTGTGGTTACCTCAGGTATCTTCTGTGATCACAGATTATATATTCTGGTCAGATTTAAGTGGAAGAGCAGACAGCAAGGCTGGATAAGAAAAAAAGAAATACTGGAAGCACTTGCATGCATTTTTAGCTGAATTGCAGAGGGTTTTTTGCATTGAACTCGTAGTATATTGGTGTTAAAGGACTTCTTACCAGAATATGGACAGGAAAGCAACCTGAATGGGGAAAATGTGGTCACTCCACTACTACCTCTGCTGAGTTAACCAGGGGAGGGAGGATACATGCAGTGCAAGTGCTGCTACCTGGGCAGGTCAAAGTGCCATGCATGGAAAGAAAAATCACTTCTTTTCTCATTAAAAAATGAGACTTTTAATGAGATTTCAGGTAATATTACTCTGTTTGCTATCTTAAAACTATAAAGGTACATTGCTTGTCCACATAAAACAGTTTAAGGTGAACTCACTTGTGCCGTCAGAGTCCAAAGCTGGCTGGAGAAGGTATCTCCGCTTGATCAGAACAGGACAAACTGTCATTTTGTAAGTAATTTGGGGTGCAGAACAGCATAGAGAAGAAGTCACGCTCTCCTTCATAAGGTAAGCACATGTATATGTAAATAAATAGTGAATAAACGAAGACTTTACTTTCTGTATTCAGCTAATCAGATCACAGTTTTAAAGAGACAGTTTCTTTGTGTTCAAAGAGGAAAGGGATTTTAAATAATAATTTGGATTTACCCAAATCATCCACCATATTGGAAGAATTGCAGATGAGATCAAATTCAACAAGTTTTTCAACAAGTTTCTATGATGCTGTGAAGCTATCAAAAGCACATAGTGATTTTTGAGTACACAAGAAATATACATAAGCATAAAATTTAGCAAATATTTAAACAGCATGTTTCACTAGTGAATTTAATCTTTTTTTTTCTCCATTTTGCAGTATAACTTGCACAACTGCTCCACACCACATACAATCCCGTAACAGATAACATCTGTGGCACATATAGCACTCTACAAAAATCATATGAATTATCTGAGTTGTGTTGGTCTATAATTGATTAAGCAGAGTGTTCATTACCATAGTATACACACTTATTGACATTTTATCCTGATGCTGCTTTTCTTGTAGAAATATTATAAAAATAGGATGATTTTAGAATGGTAAGTATATATGTGCAATGGCTGGATTATGTAGTACAGGGAACCCTTAACTGTGACTTCTGGATAAAATATTTTAAGAACAGATTTTTAGATCCTGCAGTAGCAGATGAAGTCAAAACTCTAGTTTGAAAAGTTTGCAATTTTCTAGGATTAATGCCCATTCCAGTTCTGAAGACCTTCACATAGTTCCCTCAGAACAGGCAGAAAAGGCAGTGATGAGAGAGGTCTTCCCATGTCCAGCCTGATGTTGCAGGAGTTGTGCAGGAAAACAGCCTTTGAAGAAATTCCCTTCAGAGGGAGGGAGATTATGTTGAAACCTCCCTCCACTTACTGTGACGCTTCACAAAGACAGATTATAACTGCTGATAAATCCCATGACCTCTGCCCAAAGATGGAGCTATTATGAAGTCCAGCCTCGTATACCAGTACAGTCTGTGCAAACAACAAAGTAATACTAAACTCAAGGCAATTGTGAGACTGGGTTCCTATGATTAAACTGAGGTGCTGATCTTAAGTTCCTTTGGGCTGGTAATGTGAGGCAGTAAATAGCACTACATCATTTTTTTTAATTTTTCAGGCTGCAAAATCACTGAAATGCGTCTAAAGATGGACATTACCACCTCCTTATTCTAACTCAGCAAATAAGTTGGCTGAAACATCCCTCTGTTTGGGAGGCACGTGGGCATGTTTCAGCAGGAAAGCCACTGATGCCGTAACTTGGCTTTCTCCTTCACTCCTCTGCTGTGTGCAGACGAGGGCAGTTAGGGAGAGAGAAGTGGGACAGGCAGGACTACACAGGCACAGATGAACAATACCGTAACAAAAACAAAAGCAATTTCGAATGCTACCAGCTTGTCAGATTACTTAAAACATTTGACTGTCAAAAATGTTTCAATAAGTCATTTCATTACCCAGATCTTATTTCTAGGACTTCTTTTGAGAAGAAAAATCCTGTGTCTTAGTAATTAACTAATTAATTTCAGGTTTCCTCAAATATGTGTTTATAACACCATTCTGCAAATGTGACCCAAATCAATACAGCTTTGAACTGGTTAACTTGAATCTAGAGACATACCTTTCCAAGTCCAGTTAGACAAAACTTAAAACCTCACGTCCGTCTTCTGGAGTCTTCCTAATATCCCTATTTTGCCCTGACATTTTCACAGGTGACTGCAGGCATGTCTCCTACACCTATTTGATTCATGCCCAGCAGTTCCACAGAACTGATCACCTGTCTTCCACATGGCAGGGCACTGACTTAAATAAAGTGTCTGATGCCATCTGTGACAAAGTAGCATGACAATGTGATTCACATGCTGCCTACGGACTTTCCACAATTTCTTTGTATTGTTGGCCTGGTGCTCTTTCATATCATTTGGAGAAACTCTCAGAATAATGATTTGGTGCGTTTAGCTGGTTTTTTCCATTTCTGTCATTAAAGCTGAGCTCAGGGCCATGCTGTAGTTGCAAAATGTAGTTGCAATCATTGTAGTACTTGGTGTACACTATATCAATAAAAAGATTAGCTTGCTTATAGGAAAAGGATGACAAAGTTCACAATTGTCCAGGTTATGAGAAAAATGAGGTTCTGTTTCAACTAAACCAACTAGTAACAATGTCACATTTTAACCCTCAGCTCTTCAGGTACAGTACAAGGCTCACAAGTGGATTTTATCTTATGTGCAGCATTAAATTAGTGCCATTAACCTTATAGGTCAACCCTTTGAAGTCAAGCAGGCATTTTGCTATTTATTTCCATGGAGCCAGGATTTAATATTTATATCCACTTACTATTTATTTCAAAGCATCAGGAAAATTTACTGCTTAGAAGCCCAGAAAAGAAATGTGAAACAGAAGGATGTGGGAAGAGGGATTTCTTGCTTGCTGTGAATGCACCATCTTCCAGTACCATCTCAACAGACAGCAGTGCATGCAGATTCTAAGACAGCCCTACAGGGACCAGCAGATATTTTAAATACCCACAAATAAATTATAGTGGCTTTCCAGGAATGGAGAGAGAATGCGACAGGCAGACAAATGACTGAAGTGAAGGTGAAGCAAACAGAAATGATGCTGGGAGAGGGCAGAAGTCGGTAGACTTAAATCTGGAATCATGCTGCACTAAAAAGATGAAGAAACTTCTATAGAGATTCAAATCCGAGCTTTTTAAATTTGATCAGAAGAAAAATTGAGTGAGCCAGGTAGAGGAATTTGAGAGAGAAGTAATTCATATTCTGTTCCCATTCACTGGAAAAGCACCAGGCTCCATGATTTTATTAGTTAAGCTTTTTAAGGAGTGCCAAGAATCGATAGCAAATTTCCAAAAGGCCTGGCTTCTATCATAAGGAAATCATACTCTGTAAAAAGAGAAATAGCTAGCAATGAAAATAGTCTCAAAAGTGAAGAAAAGACACCTAGCCAATGACTGGTGACAGAGAAGTGCACACTAAGGAGGATTTTCCTGGACTACAGAAGGGGAGAACCACAGCAAACCAGAGGGCTATGGACAGGATTACCAATTTGTGAGAATGATCACCATACTGAAATGGTGCACAGCAAGCAAAAAAAAAAAAAAGCCTCTTTCCAGGGGAGAAATCCAATCTAATCGTACCTGTGGATATCACTTAATCCAAGAGACTCTAATCAAAATGCTCAAGGATTGGATTAGATGACCTTTAATAGTCCCTTCCAATCCAAACCATTCTATGATTCTATCATTCTGTGGTCATACTGGAGCCCAAGGAGTCAAGCTGAGTGAGTCACCCCTGAGTCTTATCTTCTCATATTAAAAAACAGTTCCAACCAACTCAAAGAAGTTACACAAGTTCTTATAATAAGGGAGAAACTTGTTTCTTAATGAGCACAAAAGACTCTTACAGGATGCTCTAGAGGGCTTGCATAGGGTTTTCTATTCCTTCTGAAGGAAAACAATTTTTCAGCTCTTTTTCTTTGTTATTTCTGTAGCCCCTGGGCTCAGTTTTAATTTGCAGCTGTGGACTTGAATTTTCTGGAAAGAGTCAAAAATAGAAATTCTCTTTTCTCTGCATTTCCTTCCAGTCAGCCTACCGAAACCCAAGTGCTATTCACTGTTTTAATGAGAAGAAAAAGGAACGACATTTCACCTGCCCATGGAGTGTCCTCACTGTGTAGCAAAACACGCTATAAGGCATCAGGCCCTCAGGTTGCTTGGTTTTAGTTTAGAAATATGAATGTAATCGTTTTTTAATGGAGTAGAGCAATCACACGTGTTGAAGAGAAACTTGAGATGTCCCTTTTCCTGGCTGCCTGATGCAATTCAGGATGTAATTTGATAAAGTTCCCAAGCTCTCAGTCATGAACCAAGTCAATACAAACTGTTCTTAATACATACATAGTGCATACATACATATCAAATACTAGAAAATCAAAGTCCTGGCATCTCAGGTAAGTGTTCGAAATTCAGTGGGTAGTCTCTCACCTGAGTCCCTGTGCCTTAGCTTCCCAGCTGGAAAATGGGGTTATGCCACAGAAGGAGATCATTTTCATAGAATCCTAGAATCCCTAGGTTGGAAAAGACCTCTGAGATCATCAAGTCCAACCAGACCAATTCACTACTCAATCATATCCCTAAGCACTTCATCTACCTGGTAATATGGTCCTCAGCACAAACTAGTGAACTGTTCCACGTCCGGAAAATACATGGTAAGAAAGTAACTATACATCATAAACACCTAACTCATACCGTAGGTAACACTTTTACACTGTGTTTCTTATCACTGATATTTTTCAGCAGGGACCTTATGGTAAAAGCGATGAAATACAACTGTCCAGCTGCATCCTTGTGACACTGGTGTAGTCCCCAGTGGCAGCTGGACATGGTACATGGGTTTCAGCCACCTGAGAAAACGAAGCAGCAATGGCAAACCATTAGCTGGAATACAGTAGATGAAAGTGGCAGGGCATGCAATGCTTCATGTGAGGATGTCAAATGAATAATGAGACTAAGTAATCTTTGTTTTGTTTCCTGAGGGAAATGTGCCATAGCCCACTTGAGCCAGAGCTTGACCCCTTCTGCTCCAGGCTGTCTTTTCTCTGGCTGAGTCCTCAAGCATCTGCTGATCACAGCCCTTCTTCCCAGGACCTCATCGCAGCATCAGCCTGCCTGATTTGCAGTTTGAAGTCTGCAGCATCTCCCATCTGGTGCTTCCGCCCCCATCTCTGTTTTTCTGTCATTTCTCCTCTTACCTAACCATCTTAATTTGTCCCAAACCAGTCCTTCTAAAGGCAGGGTTTAGCCCATCCCTAAAAAAAATCTCAGAGAGGCCCCTGAGATACAGAGTGGTGAAATTTAAGAAAAGAAACCAGAAGGCAAATCATTATGGGGACAACAGCAAAAATACAGGAGGAGGGGCAGACGATTCCTAAGGCAGAGTATTAGCACAACACAAGTCCAGGTCTGGCTGTTGTCCAAGTACACAATATAGCAGCTGTACACATGGCAGGAGAATACTCAGATGAAATAATTGCTGTGTGTCCTTGTTATCCTTTCCTGAATCCTTTCATTGTCCCAGAGATATGTACAAAATCTTTTCTTCTCTCTGTACTTGACTGCCCAGCTGAACGCCGTGATCTGTCCTGACTCTAGAGTCAAGCTCAACATGGGGATGAGTTTGTCCTTCTGCTGAATCATAACTGTCTTAGTAGCAGTCATACTGCATGGAATTATTTCCCACTTTTGAGGGCTTGCTTGCACCAGGCAGCACCATTTCTGGGGTGGGATGCTGTGAGGAGGGCAGCTTGAGGCAGAGCACAGGTGTGAAACAGGGTGCAAAGATCCAGGAGGTCTGGGTACAGATGCAGAATGGTGGTTCAGCCCACACAAGCCAGACACAGCACGGGGTAGGGCACAGGAGTTTCAGCCAGAAAGATACTCGTTTGGAGTTTGTTTGCTTGTTTTTTCATGCAGCAATGTATTCAGTTTTTCAACTGTCTTACTAAGGGAGCTGGATTGGTTTTGAAGAGGCAATTTTTTTTAGAAACAACAAGCCAGCTTGAGACAGGCACCAGCAAAGAAAATTTCTGCACTAATAGTTAAAATTATAAGCATGAAAAGCAGCCTTCTAATTAGCACTGGGAGGTGTCTAAACAGGAGAGTGTCTGCAGTCCCCACCTGCTGGCCCAGCCTCAGAGGGTTTGCCATCAGCCCTTGACTTAGGCTATACCTTCCCTTCTGCCTCATGTCTGCTTTCTTAGGGGCTCTTTAAAGGAGTTTATCAATAGCTTTTTTGACAAGTCAAATAAATTATGTCAATCAGTTCCCTAGCCCAGGTATTTAGTAACATTTTTTAATAATTCCATTAGTTTTATTAGTCATCATTAGTTTTCAATTCAGATATAATGTTCCTGTCCTATACAAGAGTGATATTTGCTGATACTATATTACTTTTAAGTTAGCAAGGTTTTCTGCATTGGCAGTGTGTGAGCATGTATACTTTGGCAGGGTTGAGTGCACACAGTGATCAGGGCATTGTAAATACCTAGAGAAATTAATAATGTAGTACCAAAGAGGAACATGAGTCAGTTAATATTAATGCTAACATCAGAAGTGTTTAGAACAGCAGACAAGATATTTTTTTCTCTTTGTCAGGAGTAAAGGAGATCACCAAGGGCCATATATATATTGCATAGCTTGACTTTAAAAATACTAAATAATTTGAAAGAATCCTTTCTAGATCCTCTTCTTTAAAGAAATAATCAATGCTAGTTCTCTCTCTCTGACTTAGAAAAGAAACTAGAGCTATGCCCTTAAACCAGGGCTGTCAATTTTTGTTGACAGACCTTGATAAATATAATTACAGAGCACCTAACTGAAGAAGCAGTTGAGTGGGAGAAGTTAAAATGAAGACCTAATATTGGAAAGAATTGATCAGCCTTCATTCATTTTCTCTCTTGAGTCTGCTCAAAGCTCATTTATTGGAAAGACTGATGGCAGCACGGAGACAATGGGACTAGTCCAGGCTCACTGTGCAATGCACTTAAATGATTAGGGAATATTGGACACCTTCACTGGAGTCGGCTGTTTGTCCTCCAGTCTCGGAGCTGCACAGCGTTGCTTGCCAGTCGTGCATCAGTGCAGCCCCTTGTGGAGCCACTTATTGCTGCTGATGGCGCAGGAGCCCTCCCTGATCAATAGCCCCGCTCCTCCACTGCCTTGGCTAAGAGCTGAAGAGACTAGTTGGTGCATATGTGATGACTAGAATTTAATTATATATCAGATTGATTTTCAATTACAACTTCAAGGAGCTGCCTGCCAGGATTTCAAGTTCATGAGAAAGGCCCCGTGTCTCCTTTTCGAATTCTTTTCTCCCCATATTCCTGCACTATGTGGAAAATTTTACAGACTCTTTACCTTCAGCTCTCTGTCTGGGGATAAACAGCTTCAAAGTTTCCAGTAATAATGAGAAGATCAGCTCTGTCTGAGACTGAACCTATTCAAAGCTGGAAGAGGAACATTTAAGATGTGGAATAAAATTAAAAATTCTAGTTATAATGGTGATTTTTTTTTTCTTTAATGTATATTTCCCAATGGTGAGTTAAGAAGTAGAATCTGCCTTAAGACTGAGTGTTTTTGACCTTGGGCATAGCAGCAAAGGGGGCTGAATTCAATCCAGTCTGTTAGAAATGGGAGTAATAAAATATTCTTATTTTATAAAACCATGAAAACCTGGTCCTGGATGAAACTGGGAATAGTCTTCATACAAGAGCAACCAAGTAGACCAGAATCTAAGAGTTTTCATGAAACCCTTCTAGATCAATTTTATTTATTTTGGGTGTTTTTATGGCTGCTAAAATCAGAGATTTTAATAAGATTTTCAACAAAATGCAGTCAGTATGTGAACTGTATGCTGGGTAAACACAAGAAAAATTGAAGATGAAGCTAGATTTCAAGGGGAAAAAAGATATTAGTTAAATTTCAATGCTGGCTCTGATCTGTTTACTCCAAAACTGGGAGACAGAATTTAGCAGTGATATCAAACTGAAATACTTCTTAAATTATAAATGCTGATATCTTCAGAAAAAAAATGAGTGGACTTACAAATTTATTTTCTATGGACAGAAAAAGAGAACTCTGAGCAAATTAATAAAGAACAGGAAAACAGTAGCAATCAAAGGACTCAGGCTTACATTTGCTGAGACTGGGAATATCTTTGTGCATGTTGTGGGCAAGTGTGCATGATGCAGCCATCTCCATGAGTGCCACTGGCTTTTCCAGTGATGACATGTGAGCTGCATCAGAAAGCCAATACACTGAATACCACTGATAAGAGAGCACCAGTGTTTGCCCCAAGGGCTGCAGGAGAGGGATTGCAGCCTCTTTGCCTGCAAGTATGGCCACAGGCTAACACCTACTTGGGCAGCTACCCCATCTGCCCCATCCATGCATAGCAACACAAGGCAAACGCAAAACACCTTTTAGAAGGTACATAGGTATATACATATAAATAGGTATATACTACTTACAGTAAAATTAGTCCTGAGTTCTGTAGCAAAGCTCCTGAATTTGATAGAATAAAATTTTAACATGTTACTTCAAGAAAGCTGTACTAGAATATGACTAACAGCTAGTGAAGGTGAAGCTGTACTTTATTAAGCCTGAAAAATGCTAAATCCAAGCACTATCCAGATCCATTTGAATAGCAGTATTCCTGAAAAGTATTCTTATTTAGATTTTCTTCATCTTCTGAAAAGCTTGTAATGCATAAAACTCCAGCCTTTCTCTCCTATCCAGTCATAAGCCAGCTGCTTTCTCAAGACAGCTCATCTATACTGCAGATAAGGTTCACTTTGACTGTTTTGAACCTGTCACTTGGTTTCTCTTCCATGTTCTCCTGATAATCATGATTTTATTTACTGTATTATACTTCCCCAGTTACCTTCTTTCCAAAAAGAATAGTCCTAGCTGAATAACTGCCTCTTGTACAAGCTTTTAATTACCCTTCTCTCCCTTCCACCTACATTTTCTAGTTCTATTTTTTCATTTTTGTTTGGTGGGAAAACAGTTTTGCACATGATGTTCATGATCCAGGCATACCTTGTATTTGTACTATTGCATGATGACAATTCCTGTTTTTTCTCCATTCCTGTTGTAATAATTCCTAATGTTCTATTTACTTCTTGACATTTCTCCCATTCATTAAGTTGATGATTAGATAAAACAACTTACTGGAACTAACATTCCTAAGGACTGTAGAATAATAGAAGAGTTCAGGTGGATTTTGTGAGCCTGCTCAAAGCCATTGGAAGACTCCGAAAGCCATCTCTTCTCCAGGTTAAGCAGGCTTCCATCTCCAGCCTCTCTTTGCAAGACAAGCGCTCCAGACACCACCATCCTGGCGAACCTCCAGTGGACTCACAGTTACCAAAGTGTTTCATATCCTCGGGGCCAAAACCTGGAAAGAGTGTTCCAAGCATGGTCTAGTAAGTACAGGGGAAGCTTCACATTCTTCAGTCTGCTGGCTATGCTGCAGTAGCTATTTACATAGCTGTTTATGCAACCCAACCTCCCGTGCATGTCTTTTTGCCTGTCAGGATTACCAAGTTAACTATCACTTTGTCATCCAGTCACTTGGCACTGTGAGATCCTTTTGGACCTTGCCAGTTAAGCTTGCTTTCTCTAAGATGATCCAATCAGTGAACATTGTCACTTCAGTCTTAGCCCGTTTCTGCAGATTGTTTCTGAATACATCAATGCATTGTGATTCAAGTACCCTGATAGCACAATAACTGAATTTACGCTGTATCAGTGTTTTGCTACAAAAGCAGCCGTACCTTGATCTAGAAAGCAGGATTAGCCTCAGACTTTTAGAAGTCTCAGCAGCCTTCAAAATATTAACTATGTTCTCCATCCCTACTGACTACATCTTTGTCTTAAAGTGGGCCCAACAAGCAAACCAAGCGTACCTCTGTAGGCAGCCACGTTGCAACCACAGAGAAGCTTACAATAACCAGCATTATAGCTGGCAACAGACACACACAGGATGGGGTCTTCAGTGCTAAATCTTTAGAGGTTTGGTTACAGTAGCAATGCACAACACCTGAGCCGGGGGAGGCATGAATAATAAGAACATCTTGTCAGTGTCTGGGCTTCTGAACACCACCAGGATCAGGTACGCAAAGTTCACCTTATCAACAGAGTCCATCTGTAGAGCCAACACATGTGGCTGTAAGAGATACTGGCCTTTTATGTGAAGGTGAGAAAAAACCTCAGTAGGGAGGACTCAAATGCACTGATGCCAGTTGGGCTCTCACCACCACTGCTTCAGAAGCCTCTGTTATCTCTTTTGATTCTGTTTCTCAGATTTCCCTTGAAAGCTCAATTGTGTCTTTGACATGAGGATGGTAGAATGAAAATGGAAATGTCCAGTGTTTAGAAGCAGAGGTCACTTCAATGCTTTCAGGAACTCAATAAGACAAAAGGAAAATATAAATTAACTTCACTACAGGATTAAAAGCACTTCGTGATTCAGGTTTTGTTCTTCTTCTGAGGACTAGACTCCCCTGTTCAGCCAGGATTTCCTGTCATCAAGCAGTCAGGGTGTGAGAAGGACACGGCACAGGGACTCCAGCATTGAGGAGGCAGCCATAATTCCCAAGGGAGAGTCTCATTCGGCATCTCGGTGCTCGTTAGAATATTTTCGCAGACAATCATAAATTAAGGATTAAGAGAAAGGATTTTCACAGAGAAACAAGCCCCTGACAGAGTAGGCAGCAGGATGTTTTTGTACCTTATCAAATAGAAAGCAGGCCCAGGACACATCATGAGTGCTACTGTGAACGTGTTTCTGTTCATTTATGCCACCCATTGGTTGAGGATTGCAGATTGGTTTTCCAATATTGCCCTTGGGAACTTGGTGTCACAGCTTTGGCAGTGCAAGTTTGCAATGATGCCACTTATTATCTTCCCTTGATTATATTCAGTGTGTTGATTGGTATTTCCCCGGCTATACAGTGATTTCAGGAAATCAAAAGCAAAAAAACGTGAAAAAAGTGGTTCTGGAAATATTAATTCTATTGTCTGAATGTAAAAGGTGGCAAGAGGCACATGAAAATTTTCATTAGCCTGTGGGAGCGACACAAAGATTTGGGTTACAAGGACCTGTTATTATTTTAGCTTACAGGGGGCTAAAGGGAAATCCTTTATGAGACTTTAGGATGTGGTCATCTTTTCCTTTCCCATGTTACAAGCTCTCCATCTATCTCTTTCATATGAGGTCTTTAACCTGGCTTCTGTAATTCCCACCAAACCTCCTTATAATGTAGTTCATAGAATTAATATTTCCTGAACCTGCCTTGAGGGAACAAGGCAGTAGCACACTCACTACATCTGAAAATCTGTAATTGCAATGAACTTAAGACCAGATTCAACTCTGTTCCTTGTGTGCATCACATACTTGGATCTCACCTCATCTGTACACAGAGCCCTGCAGGATCTGGCCCTGTAGGATCTCTTTGAAAATGGAAAGGAATAAGATTGTCCTCCATTCCATGAAAAACAAATCAGCTCTTGGGATATGGCCCTAGGGAGACCAAGCCTCATGGTCTGTGCTCATTGCATCCCGAGAGACTGTGAAACAGAGGTCCTTGTCGGTTGATGCCACAGCCCTGAGGCTTCTCAGCCATTCCTACCACAGGCTGCCAAGCTGCGAAGTGAACAAGCCTGCTGGAAAGCAAGAAAGCCTCTCAATCAACTGTTTTCTGAGTCTTTTTACCTTTATGTATTACTTTTTTCTCCAGGAGACTCAGAGTCAGGAACCAAGAGCCCACATGGACTTGGTCACATAGTAAATGTGTTGCCAACATGGCTGGAGCAGCCTGAAAACCCGACATAAGGGCACATAGAAAAGCAAACAAAATTACTCTTTCTGTTTCTACGAAGTCCTGCAATTTTTCAATCTGATTCATCATTTTCTTGTGAGAGGCCAAATTATTCGGGAAGGAGACAGACATGCTGTCTAGCATGGGGCAGCCAATAGCTGTGCTTTTAAACACATGCTGAGACACTGCTCCTCTCTGACTGTTTAGGGAAATTTGGCTGGTTAGACTTCCCTGAATCATCCCGTAATTAAATGTCTGCAATGGGGATTGCAAAAACGCATGTGATGGTGGAATATTTGTCTCTCATGAAGCTGGAACAAGTACAGATCTAAGCAGCCTCTCTGCTTTAAGGAATTCATCATTCACCGGTGCACTACTATTAATGAAGAGGCAATGGGCATCAACTAAAGTCATTGTGCCAACAGGTAACAGGTATATTCACAAA